>BSBM01001506.1:0-694585 GCA_027924585.1 Larix kaempferi | reverse complement strand
CTCAGCTCTCCTAAGCTCTAATACAATGAAAAATTCTAAATAGTTTCATCACCATGCAAGAATTATACAAGCCATGATCTAGAAAACAATTAGTCCTCACCAAGAATTTACACAGAGTTTAGCATAAATAAGAAGAAATATCGAAACAAAAATACATGAGATAGAACACATAATGATAGAAACTCCACTTTCTTATATTATTCAATAATATGTGTACAATATATAATACATCTCAAAAGATAAATTCGTGAGCCTTAGGAGGCAGTTGAGTAGCTCACATTAATGCTAGGCTTAGTGGAGTAATTCCCCCAATCTATGACATTGTGCCAAGTGTGACTCATGTATTGGTCCATAATGAGGTCCAGTGAACCTATGAGGAACATGAGGACATTAGGCTAGTGAATTAATGTGGATGGAATCATTATGAGGGTGAACTAGGTATTTTAGGGCTTTGGTAGTGGCTATTAATGAGCAATTTGACCAAATCTAGTGCATTAGTGCCTGTGAAAATCCTCATAGCAGATCTAAGAGATGATGTATACCTCAAAAGAGTAATTATGATTAAGCAGGAAAATAGAAGAAAAGTGGTCAATGCAGTATAATGAGCAATAGAATAATAATACAGTAGAACTCAGATAGAAGCATAAATACTTCACACACACTAATTAATTAATCACAATATGGACAAATAAGTAGTACAATGCATCAGGATTCGAATGCCAAGGTGGCAATTCGAATTATCCTTCATGGAGTGATCAAAATATCACTGGAGTGTCATCGGAGCACAACTAGTAGTCTATCTCATCATCAGTGGAGTCATCAATGCTCAAGTAACTGTCAACCATTAGTCAAACTGAGTCTAACTGAGTGTGGTAGGTGTAAATGAGTGTAACTGGCACTAACTAAATGAAGGAGGCTCAGTGGAGGGCACATGAGGAGCTAACTGGAGTCATAATGGGTAGTCCAGTCTCACTGGAGATCCATCAGAGTGATAGATTCAGTTGAGAGTCAGTCTAGCCTTAAATCAAGGAAAGAACTGATGATAAATAAATTAACTGAACTGCAACTGAGTGGTAGGTGAGAGAGGGAACATGAGATGCATGGAATTGCATGAAGGGGCACACTAAGCACTAGGAGGGATAAAACTAATATGAGAAAATATCCTAGGGGCTAGCTAACTGAGGTCTAGGTGCTGGACTGATGACTGGGATGCATGCAAACCCTAAAAGTGCATGCATGAATGAAAATGCAAATAATGAAAATAATGGTAGGACTAGGATGGAGTATAGGAATATCCTATCACCCCCTCTTAATCCATCCCGGGCCCTGGTAACTAAGACCAAAGGTCACCCAACATAATGAATAATAATAGTCAATAAACCAAGGAAATGGGGAGAACCTCATGGGAAAAATACCCCCCCTCAAAATAGACTGTAAGGAACACACAAAAATAAATGCTCCAAAATCAAGCAAGTGTGATGCTTGGTCATATGTCTGGAGGTATCTTCTTCTTGGGAAGAAGTGGATCATTCTCAGAAAGCATGTGCTTGTACTTGCTCTTCAGATCGAATGTGATGAGAACAAATCCAAAAGTATGAGGATGATCCTTGAACCTGTGATTCGAATCAATTGAGATAGGATCAAAAACATGAATATGCATATAGTCTTTTGTCTTCTCCTTTGAAACATCATGGGTGAGATTATGCCAAAAAGAACCATCAAATAATAATGATTGCTTGAAATCCAAATCATATTTAAGACTTGATGAATAGTTTCTTGAGATATCCTTTGAACCAGCAGGGGTGAGATCAAAACTATCATATGCATGAGAAATTATCCCAAGTAGTAATTGCTTAGAATCCTAATTAGATCCAAGACTTGAATCATGGTTTCTTGAGATCTCCTTTGAACCATGAGAGGTGAGATCAAAACTAGTAAATGCATGAGAGATTATCTCAAGCAAATGGCAATGGTTTCTTGAGATCTCCTTTGAACCATAAGAGGTGAGATCAAAACCAGTAGATGCATGAGAAATTATCCCAAGCGGGTGGAAATGGCCATATTCTTCAATAACCGTCTGAAAGCATGGAATAATGGTCATATAGTAGTAAATAAGAGGTGATTGCTTGAGGAGATCGAATTCATTACCTCCAATAGCAAATTTTACCTCCGAAATAATCATGTGATCATGATGCAAACCAACAGACTCTGGTGCAAGAGAGGATTTAGGACCTTCTGCAATATCTAGAGTGTGAGCTAGCATAGAAAGAGAAGAAATTTGGAGAATGAGTGAATAATATGCAAGTTCTTATTCTTTGTGGACAACTTCAATATGAGATGTGTTTGATACTGGTTCATGATCAATGAGATCATCAAGGAGGGCGAATGCATCACTTTGCTTGCTCTTGAAAGGGTTTGGACCAAATCCTTCATTATGGTTTCTGAATATTTCATCCAGATGGGCCCATAGCTCTTTTGTAGTTTCAAAATCATCAATGATTTGGTAAAACATGTATTCATGCAAAGCAAGCATCATTCTTCCAAAGGCCATCTCACCTTTATTCAACTAGTCAATCTTCTCTTTAGAGGATTCGAACTCTCTTTCAAAATAACAATCAAAGAGATCATGGCTCTTCAAATATGCTATCATTTTTGGTTTCCATTCATCATAGTTGAATGGAGAAAGAGGAGGGATTCCTTCTAAATCTGAATACATTGAAGTTGTTGAATACCTGCAAAAAAATAGAGAATATCTGCAACTGTTACTGCTGCAAAAATGTAGAAACTGCTGCAACTGTTGCACTCGAAATCTTGATAATAACCTGCAAAAAAATATAAGGAATGGAGATAAAAAATACTCTCAACATGCTCTGATACCATGTGAAAATACTCACAGCAAATCTAAGAGATGATGTATACCTCACAAGAGTAATTATGATTAAGCAAGAAAATAGAAAAAGACTGGGCAATGCAGTATAATGAGCAACAGAATAATAATATAGTATAACTCGAATAGAAGCAAAAATACTTCACACACACTAATAAATTAATCACAATATGGACAAATAAGTAGTACAATGCATGAGGATTCAAGTGCTAAGGTGGCGATTCGAATTAGCCTTCATGGAGTGATTAAAAGATCATTGGAATGTCATCGGAGCACAACTAGTAGTCTATCTCATCATCAGTGGAGTCATCAATGCTCAAGTAACTGTCAACCATCAGTGAAACTGAGTCTAACTGAGTGTGGTAGGTGTAACTGAGTGTAACTGGAACTAACTGAATGAAGGAGGCTTAGTGGAGGGTGCATGAGGAGCTAACTGGAGTCATAATGGGAAGTCTAGTCTCACTAGAGATCCATCGGAGTGATACAGTCAGTTGAGAGTCAGCTTAACCTTAAATCAAGGAAAGAACTGATGATAAATAAATTAATTGAAGTGCAACTGAGTGGTAGGTGAGAGAGGGCACATGAGATGCATGCAATTGCATGAAGGAGAGCACTAAGCACTAGGAGGGCTAAAACTGATATGAGAGAAGCTCCCAGGGGTTGGCTAACTGAGGTCTAGGTGATGGACTGATGACTGGGATGCATGCAAACCCTAAATAATGCATGCAAACCCTAAAAGTGCATGCATGAATGAAAATGCAAATAATTAAAATGCTGGTAGGACTAGGATGGACTATAGGAATATCCTAACAGTGCCCTTGGTCTAACCTTATCGCATAAAATAGGGAAGTGGCATGACTTCCTCATTAAATGCATTAAATTGGGTGCTTTTGAATCCCCAGAATAAGGAAATGGGATGCACTTGTGGACAAAATTTCCTCTTATGGAAAATCACTAGTCTAATATGTGGACAAACCCCCTAGACTAGGAAGTATGAAGCCAAACCATGGAACAACTTACACTAAAAACTTAGAACCTTATGCAAGGAGTATTAACCAAGGCCTAGATGGGAATTATGTTCCAACAAAAATAGATCCAAACAATTTTGAAGAATCTATACTAATGAACCTTGGGTAAATGCTATGACAAAAGAACTGAATCAGATTATGCAAAATGAAACTTGTGAACTTGTTCCAAGACCTAAAACTAAGAATTTAATTGGAACCAAGTGGGTTTTCAGGAACAAATTAAATGAATAAGGACAAGTAATTAGAAACAAAGCAAGATTGGTGTGCAAAGGATATGCGCAAGTTGAAGGGATAGACTTTGATGAGAATTTTTCCAATGTTTCCATAATAAAAGCAATCAGGATTTTTTTGGCATATGTGTGCTCCCAGGATATCAAAGTATACCAAATGGATGTGAAATCATCCTTTCTAAATTAATATCTAAAAGAAGAAGTCTACATAGAACAACCATAAGGGTTTCAATTATCAGAAAATAAAGACTATGTATGCATACTAAAGAAAGCTTTGTATGGACTAAAGCAAGCTCCCAGAACCTAGTACTCAAGGTTGGATAATTACCTTCAACAAAAAGGATTTCAAAGAGGAGGAGCTAATATTAATTTGTATATAAAAATTGATCATGAAAATATAATTATTATTAAAGTTTATGTAGATGACATTATCTTTGGAAGCAATGATGATAACCTGAGTAAAAAATTTGCAGCAGAAATGAAGAATGATTTTGAAATTTCTAGGAGAACTAACCTTATTTTTGTTGGAATATTCTCAACATCATTATTTATATTTGCATGCATGCATATTGCATGCATCCAGTCATCAGTATGGTAGTCTCCCCAGCACATGGAGCCTATTTTCAGCCCCCTAGAGCCTGTTTTTAGCCCTCAGTAGCCCTCCTACCTACCTAGTGCACCTTGTTTTCCTCACCTAGATGACATATGCGCCATACTACACCTAATTGGATTCTAACAGTCAGTTGCAACATTGATTGACCAGTTCTTGCACTTATTTCTCAATTTGACTGCCTGTAGCTTCTAGTTGTCTACATTGGAGTGCCACTTGACCTACTGACAGCCTCATGCGCCCTCCTTGGAGTCTCCTTCTTTACATTTGTGCTCACATGACTCAGTTAGACTCAGTTGGACTCATTTGACAGACTTTTGACTATTTTTGACTACTACCACTCATTGGGTGATGTCTCCAATGCTATCCAAGCCACACATTGAGGAGAATTCGAATCACCTTTGGCTAATTCGAATTCACTTGACAATATTGTTATCGTATTCAGTTTTCATAGTGCCAGCTTACAGCTGATGTATGATTATACTGCAGATTTCTCCATTTCTGAGTTTATGAGTAATAATTGATTCAATTATTCTTCTTCTTCTCTGCAATTCTTGAGTGAGATTTGTGAGGTTTTCTCTAGCTATGAGATCTATCCTGTAGATTATCACACTTTTTTGGAGTACAAATCTCCAAACTCAGCAAGGGAATCCTTATTTCTTAGACCAAATATCTAAAATAAAGGATAAAGAAATTTAACATGGAAAACTACAAACCAGTATGTACTCCCATGATAACTGGTTTCAAGTTAAGAAAAGAATATGAAGCCAAGGAAGTAGATCAAAAAATTTATAGTTCAATGATTGGCGGTCTATTGTACGTAACTGCTTCAAGACCAGATATTATGCAATCTATAATACTAGTTTCCAGGTTTCAAGCATCCCCTAAGGAGACACATGTTCAATTTGTTAAAAGAATATTCATATATATGAAAGGAACTTTGGATTTTGGTCTATGGTATCCAAAAAATGAAGACTTCACTCTGGTAGGATATACTGACATATACTTGGAAGGAATTATCGATGATAGAAGAAATACAAGTGGAGATGCATTCTTTTTGGGGAATTGCTCGGTGTCTTGGTTGAGTAAAAAACAATCTTTAGTTTCATTATCAACAGCAAACGTAGAATACATCACAACAACAACATGTTGAAAACAAGTTCTCTGGATGAAGCAAACCTTGAATGATATTCATGAGTATTTTGATAAGCCTATACTGATATTATGTGATAACACAAGCGTGATCAATATTTCCAAGAATCTAGTAATGCATTCCAAAGAAAAACACATTTCCATCAAGTGTCATTTCTTAAGAGAAAAAGTTGGTGAAAACACTGTCAAGTTGGACTACATTGATACCAAGGAGAAAATTGTCGATATATTTACAAAGCCTCTCCCAAGGGATGTATTTGAATATCTAAGACAAAAATTAGGAGTGATCCCTACTCCTCATTAAATTTCTCAAGGTATAATAGGGATCACACAAATCAGAAGTAACCAACACAAAGGAGCTACAGAAGATAGGAACATAAGCATAAATTTAGGGGGAGAGCTTGCAACAATGTAGGGGGAGGATACAATTTTGCATATAATTGAATATTCATTTTCCATTGATGTCAAAGTGGGAAAAAGTAGCAAGTAAATATGCAAACAATATTGTGCAAAACAATAATTCAATGAAGATCTAGCATTCATGAGAAGCTCAGCTTTACTTGGTGTTGAAATCAATGCCAAAGGGGGAGCTTTTTGAGCTTGGTGTTGTCGTTGATGTCAAATATCTTCTTTAACTTGGTGATGGAATTGAACAATTAATTCTAGTTTGAAGAAGTATACAGAAAATATGTGCACAAGTCTCATCAAGCTCCACCAAACATGTGCAAGAGGTCTCAATACTAGTTTGAAGAAGTATATAGAATAAATTTGTGTGTGCGGAAGTCCCACCAAGTCATAGCTCTCTAGTGTGCAAGTCCCACCAAGGCATGCAAATATTGTGCGCAAGACCCACCAAGATATGGAACTCTATCAGTGCAATATAAGGATAAGCGATTGAATTACTATGAAGTCAATATATATACGAAAGTGCAAGACGAAAAAAGAATAAGAGGGGTGGTAATCTTGTCCGAGAAGAAAGGAAGAAGGGGTAGAACCAACTTAGAGAAACCCCAACTTGTGGAAATATCAATTGAGTAAGATCGATATAAATGAGACAAATATTCATGTGTGTTAAGACAAGCTTGGGTGCGCAAAATATGTAGTATTCTTAAATTGCAAGCTTCTGGGAACAAATGAAATGCTCAGGGGAAACAATGACTGAATGACTTGAGCAAGCGCGCGAAGTTAGAGGACAAGGAGAAATTCAAGGAGAAGTCACACAAAATTACAAGGATCATTTGAAAAGAGAACAAGGAGCATCTAAATAAGGAGCATTTTAATAGAAGGATACAAGGAATGATTACGTAGAAAGAGTTGGAAATGTGAAGTACAATATGCTCAACAGTTTGCACATAATAGAGGAAATTGTTCAAAAAGCACAGAGTGTTTTTTGATGGAAGTACACAACAACAAATCTATATCTCGGTGGTAGGATGGGGAAAGGACATAAGATTGGTGTCCTCACAATTTGGTGCCTGTAAAACAGTAAGTTGGTTCTTGCAAGGGATTGATGTTCCTGTTTGATTAGTGTCAGCAAAATCAGTGAGTGGGTGCTCACACTTGTATTGGATATTGGTGTCTCCTAGCATTATTTGTAATAAGAAGATTTTAATATATAATATTTCTCGACATACTCTTTGATAGTGTTATTTGTATTGAAAATTGCATATGATACATGATATATATGTTAATGAATGTTTACATGGTATAAACAAATTTTGAAAGGATAAAAAGTGCATGATACGGATTCACCCCTACTCTCAGTATCACTTGGGCTCCAACATTCCTCTCCTTCCTTCCCTTCGAAATTAGGGATGTCCTAGTGTATTTTGGTATGCATGCAAGGCCATGCAGGACCATGAAGAATGGGATCATTAGTTAGTTTGGATAAATATGGAAGGTTGATATTAGACATGAACCTAAGACTCACAGTAGGATATGAGGTAGAAGGGCCAACAATGGCGTTGGTCATATCTCCACCAGTGGGACCACCACCTATGGTTCCTCCACTGAAGAGAGGGATATTCCTATCATTGGAAGTAGGGATGCTCCAATACCAAGAATGCTAGTGGAAATGGGAATAGTACCATCCATGGTGCCGATGGTATGGGGAGGTGACAATGATTCAATCTGTGAGGATTCGAAATATAATGACTTAGAAGAGTAATCATGTGAGGGTGATAAATGTCGAACTGGAGCACGAATCGTAGAGAAAATGATGTGACCTAAGAAATCGTACAAATGGGATCGTCTCCAAAGTATACTAGAGTACCTCAAGGGGACTATGGTGACAAGGTCCAAGACAACCAACCCAAGAATACAGATCTGACACAAGGCTAATGTAAACAATTCTCCAATAATATAATATCAACTCTCTAAACAGTACCAAATCAAATAATGAGTGCAATGTGGGAATAACAAGTGATCTAATAAAGAAAATGGGAGGAACAATGAAAAGAACACCCTAGAAAAATAAAAACACATTATCCCTAAAAGATATATATGATAAGAAAAGTGAACATAAAAATAAATCCCTCTCAAGTCTTTTCCACAATGAGGCTCTCAAGTCCCATCTGAAGAAAAGAAATAGAAAGATAAGCAGGGTATTCCAAACACCAGACAGAAATAGGGGCCTCAAGTCCTATCTGGTCCAATGAGTGAAGATCGAATGGAAAAGTTATAAAGAGGGTCCACACTGATTGCTATATAACCTAGGTATCCCCCCACCTAAGGGTGTCACTTCTAGGTAATATTCCTAATATAATGGATTCTAGTATACCTCATTCATAGCCACATCAAATAAGTTACCTACACCTTCATCCCAAACAAAACGATCTAGATGATCTTCAGTACTAAATGGGGAAGGTTCTTGGCTTAGCCATCTCGTTCCAATATTTCCACATACCACCCTAAAAGGATGCGCCCACCCACATATTAGCCTAAATCATGTACAATAGTACTAGAGAATTTTGGCTCCCTAGAAAGTCAACCACTGTGTCTTAGATGTATAGTGACTGGGGGGGATTGTTTGGATTCCTATCCCCAAAGTCCTAACCTAGATACAAAATTCTTTTGGCCCAAAAGTGAGGAATTTGGTGTGTTTAGATTCAAGTTGATTTTTAGGCTCCACTTGGGGTCATGAACTAGGTGATGTTTGAATCAATATTTCAAAGTGTTTGCACAAGTGGTGTGTACAAATATCAAATGTAAATGACAAGGAAATGTAAATGCTTATACAATGATGAGAAGCAGAATGACATAATCTCAATTCTAAAATAAGTGACATTAAAATAAATTTATGACATCTCAATGCAAATGATCACAATCAAGCCACTCACAAGTCCAGGCAAGGATGCAAACAAGACAACTTATCAAGTTATGGATTTTTAAAGAAAAGAGAAAAGGTTCCAAACTAGCAAACAAGGTGCTCCAAACAAACCCAAAAATCAGGTATCAAGTAGATCTAGTAATCAATCTTGTTGAAAAATGAAGAAAAATGAAGCTAAAAACAAAACTCAAAAAGAATTCTAAAGGAGACAAATTTTAGGATCTATGGATCTCTTCTTCACCTACAACATTTAAGAGGAGTAGCAAACAACCACTACAACAAGTAATCAAGATGCAAACAGTAAAAGTGAAATCGTAAACAAACCAGGAAAAAAACTAAACTGAATTGGGCTGGGCGAAAATGGAACTGGCTGCAAAACAACAACAAAATAGGGCTTTCAAATAGGTTGCAGCTTTCAAAGAAAAAGAAGTGACTCAAGTTATGGGATTTGTCCAAAAAGTCGCTACTTACACTCAAATCTACAAAAAATGATGAATCTACTTTCATATGTGTTGAAAAGATAGGGTTTTGGCGAGGGAACTTACTTGTGACTCTAATAGCATAAAATAGTTAGAAAATACAACTAGACTCAAGTAAAAAAACACTCAAAATATGGGTGGAAAATGAAATCTAATACAAGCAAAACCGTGAATCGTGATTATGGATACTCCCAAGTATGGTCACTAAAATCTGTGTAGTGTGAATAATCACCACACGTGAAAATGGAACATACCATGGGTTGTGCAACTTTGGTATCAATACAGAATAGGGAAAAGAAAATATCAAAAAATAACTAAATTAAAGAACAAAATCTACCGATCGTTCAATAACATCACACATAAAGAGTGCCAAGACATTGTAGAATGAATCAAATAATTTTTTGTATTATCACCAAGAAGTATTACAATAGATATGTGCACCTTGGTATAGTGAAGAGGAAGAGAATCACTTGAAACTGTCCAAGGGAAGGTCCAGTTGTCTCCTTTGTTATCTTGAAACTTCCAGCCAACCATCACAATGGTAATCTCCTTCGAGTGAAGTAGAAGGTATGATGTGGCTTGCTCCTAGTTCAAGGAGAATTTTGGCAACATAATGACATGAGTGAAAGAAGGAAATTGTATATGGAATGGGGGACCTCGAGGGATTTTTAATAGGCACAATAATGGTTAAGAGATAGATCTAGAAGCAATGTGAACATTCTCCATTTCCTTGATTGCTTAGTAGATAAATTAGGTTTTTGATCACTAGATGTGTTAACTAACTTGGACCACATCAAGGTTTGTGTCCACTTTTGGCCCTTTCTTTATGAGCAATGTAGAAAATGACAAATTTTTGATAAAAACCAAGTTTTGGGAGAAGCTCGTGCCTTTTGGGCGAAATGTTGTGACCTAGGTCGTTGATTTCAAGGGAAACCCCACGACCTCCTTTTAGGGTGGTCCATTCAGAGTTGACTTTCACTTTTTTATTTTTTATCACTTTCCCAAGGTCATGTGGATGGAATGAGATGGCACAATGGTGCCAATGATTTGGAATGATTATGTATATGGATGACAAAGCTATTGACATGGAAGGTGAGAAAAGTTGGCTATTAACAACACTCACAATTTGCGTAATCCTTTCAACCCTTTACTAAGGTAATATTCCATGCTCTGTTAATATAGATCATTAGTGGCATATCCTCCTCGATGTGGCGAATTATCGATATCCTATCTAAGTCACTAAGTTCCAAGACCAATGAATGTATAATAAATCATGCTTACTCATATAAATGGTCAACAATAAAATTAATTGTACATCCAACACTATGAGGATTCTTAATTATACTAGTATTAATACCACGATTGATGGTTCTCTCTCTCTCTCTCTCTCTCTCTCTCTCTCTCATGCACACATATATTCCAAATAACATGATAAAGGGTATAATTATGGAATGTTTATATACATAACCAAACAAGTTCACAGAAGACACGTATGGGGTGTTACATGGAGCGAATATCGACATCTATACTAACTTAGATCCATCTTAACTCTAGTTCAATCATGGAATGAGAGGGATCAAATTTATGGACGTGTACACCTATTTTAGAGTGCAAATTTGAACAAAGGTTTGCATCGTGGAGATTTAATAATATTAGTCATTTATTTTTATTTATTACGATTGTGTCATTTTATTTATATTCAATTAATATTATTGTTTTGTGTTTTATTATCTTAGGTTTTTTGGCATTATGTTTCTCATATGTCTATTTGATGTCAATATATAGTGTAATTCACCCTTACCATACTAATAGTTGTTTTTAATGAATGGAATTTGTTTGTTTTGAAGTGTACTAATAGTTTACACTCTATCATTAAAAATTAATGAATATAATTATTTCTTCAATGCATAATTGAAAACAAATGTACCAATCATTTTATAGTGCATTGCTATTGATAAATTGGTATAAAGTTGAAATTGAAATATTTAACTAAAGATGGATATTTAATTATTTTATTCATAACTGATGTTAAAATATTTGTTTGTTATGGATATTTTTTGAATCATACAGGTTAACTCCATGCTAAGTATTGAAAAAATTACATATCTCCCTCATACAAAACAACACACCATAAAGTGTTTAAACCATAAGATTTTTTCTTTAAACTTTTTATTACTATATAAAAGTAATATTCAAGTATTTTACTAAAGTGGGAAATGAAATCTTTTATCATAGTCGAAATTGATATATAATATTCAAGTGTTTTACTAAAGTGGGCAATGAAATATTTTATTGCGTCGAAGAGATGCATTATACAATTCAGTAGGGGGATGTGTAACTCCTTCCGTGCTTATATTGGAGCTGACACGTGTCATTTTTAAAAAACAATAAAATATTATATAAAATAGCATGTCGGCTCAAAGTATATTTAAAACATTTTACAGCATATATAAAAGTACACAATTTAGATAAATAAAACTCTTCCTCAACATTTGCTCTCTTAAAAAGGGTTTACAAATAAAGAAATTTGATCCTTGTCCTCTTTTGGTAAATCCTTATATTAGACATAATCAAAATTGATATATATATTTTTTTATTAATATATTTTTTAAATAACATGTGTCAATTATATTAAAGATAAATTATATTAAAGATAAAACAAACTACATATTTTCCTCTCGCTGCAATACAACAACCTCAACTTCTGACCTAAAAAAATAAAAATAACAATCCTTGGTTATTACACATCAAATTCCAAATATATCCAACGTACACTATATACATAACCACATCAAATTCCAAATAAATCCAACATACATATAATATGTCTATATACATAACCAAACATGTCCACAACTGCCCAACGGGGTGTTATAAGGATTTATGAATCTAGACATATACAACATTCGAGTATATCCAACTTCGATAATCTTTTTGCTTTTGTATTTTTCATAGATAGACAACGCATCATCTCATGATGGGCCCTGTCTTAAAAACTAAGACAACTTTTATGATTTACACATTTGAAAAATCTCTCAATAATGTTCCTCGATAATGTTCCTTAACATTGGTTAGGTGGGGTTTTTGACTCAAAGTGACTTTTGTCTTTTACATACTCGTGAATGAAAATAAAAATTAAAAAATAAATGAATTAATATAAATCATTTTAAAAATACATTAAAAAAATATGTATTTGAGAGTGGGAAGCTTTTCCAAGAGTTTATTCTAATATAATGACTATGCAGGGCTTATGATTTCAAATTTACAACCATTTCATGATGATGCGAGGAATATTTTTAAGATAATGTAGGACGATTTTTCCTTTCAATTTATTTACTTCCTTTATGAAATTTGAATTTAAAAAAAGATTTATATTGATATATTATAATTGATCATTTTGATTATTATAATGTTTTATGATAAATTTTGTAATATAATTTAATATAATTTTAAGATAATGTTTTATTTTATTTTTTAATTTTATGTAAATATTATTTATATAGAGAAAATTTAATTACTTTTATTTTTATGAAATTTGAAGTTAAAAAAAGATTTACATTGATATATTATAATTGATTATTTTGATTATTATAATGTTTTATGATAAATTTTGTAATATAATTTTAAGATAATGTTTTATTTTATTTTTTAATTTTATGTAAATATTATTTATATAGAGAAAATGTAATTACTTTTATTTTTATGAAATTTGAAGTTAAAAAAAGATTTACATTGATATATTATAATTGATTATTTTGATTATTATAATGTTTTATGATAAATTTTGTAATATAATTTAATATAATTTTAAGATAATGTTTTATTTTATTTTTTAATTTTATGTAAATATTATTTATATAGAGAAAATGTAATTAGTAATAACAATTTTTAAGATTGATTTCAATGTAAATTGTAGTATCAATAATAGAATCATTCACACTTGATGAGCATAATATGGTTTTTAAAATTGATGTATGAATGTTAAACTTTGGGATTGAGATAATAAAAAAATCATTTTGGACACTTTAGTTCTTCTTATTATTTTACGTTGTTGTGAAGTTTATGTCTACAACATCTTTTGTAACACTTGGACTAAAATTGAGAAAATCTAACAATATTTATTATCTACAATTTTAAAATCAAATATAATGTTTCTTATGGCATTCTCTTGATTGAATAAATATGTACATTCATGTAGTCTAAATCGGTGATTATATATTTAAAATATAATCATAAGTTACTCAAGTTTATCGAGAATAGGATTCATAATTATTGCTTTTAGTATGAGTAATAGTCATCACATAACATAATCAAGCCATGAGATGATAGATATTCTCTTCCAAAACTTGTTTGATCTCTTATAGCTTCATATTTATTAAATACTTCATCCAATCAACTTCTACACTTTCTTCTTTTACTTCTTCCTCCTTTTTGTGAAATGGGCTCTCCTTCCTTGCACTTCTACATCTATGTGAAATTGAATATGAATGATATATCAAACCTTCCTAGTAACCTAATTATGTATATGATAACTCCATTTTTTCTTCCTATCTTGCATGATAGATAACATTCTTCACATTTATCTTGTTATAGAAGTATTATATAGCATAAAAATCCATCCTCAAATGCAACATAACCCTATGTCTCCAACCATAAACTATTTTAATATCTTGTATGCATTTATGAACTCATGTTCTTCAACCTTCCCTAGACTTACACATAAATATTTTACATTTTCTCTATGACTCCTCTTTATGTTTATTGATAAACAATTAGGTTTATAACTCCTATTAGATTCATATCATACAAAATTTTCAATGGTGAATTGTTGACCTATTGATAAAATTGTGATATGAGAACTTTGGTACACCAAAAATTAATCCTATTTTTTCAACATTTTTTTAACTAGACATTTTAGAAGGTTTCTCAAGTTTCAGATTATGATCTCTATCTTTCCATATTTTTAAATATGATACAATAAAATAAAATAAATTTGTGTGATTGTATTTTTATAGTCCATAAAGTCACATGATCTCTTGATAAAATTTCCTCAACATAATTCAAAATACTAATCTTCCTATAATGAAAAACTTGTACTGTATTCAAAAACTTGTCAACTTCAACAAGATTTACATCAAATATTCACCATGACCTTGATATCCCATGTTCAAATTTATCTCTATGTCTTCATTTGCAATCTTTGATACTAGAAAAAATGTTTATAATCCTATTCTCTAATGCACACACTTAATCATACGGAAAATATGATACCATGCCACATATCCATTAACCATTGATATCCCATGTTAAAAATTATTTTTATGTCTTCATATGCAATCTTTGGTACTAGAAAAATATTTATAATCCTATTCTCTAACTCACACACTTAATCATATGGAAAATATGATACCATGCCACAAATCCATTAACATCTTTTTCATTCTTTTTCCCAGGGAAAAAAGCGTAATTCATATTAAATAAGTAATGAATTACATTGTTCAAAAGAGGCTTTATAGACAAACTAATAAAGTTCCTGTGTTCAAACAAGTAGCCATAATAATATGTATCATGAAATAAAAACTAGAAAAGGTGATCAATTGTACATATCGTAGTTCATTGAAAGTGTAGAGTCAATAAATAATATATGTGGATCTAGTATTGAAGAAGTGTATCAACCAGGAATGGAAGCAAGATCAGATTCATTTCGATACCATCATTCCCTATCCACTACTTACAAAAACCATTCTCATATTGTACCCCAATCTTGGATAGGTCATCAGCCACCATATTTCTTTCCCTATAAATACGGTGGACATAAATGTTCTAATATAGGCCATTATATCTAAGTATGTATTCATACAAAGGACGTATATGAATATTCTCCAGTGGTTTCCTTTGTATAAACTAGTCTCTAACCAATAGAGAATCACCAAAAACCTGTAATTTCGCCACCCTAAAGATAAGGCCAGCTTGAGGCATAGACCGAATAATGGATAATATTGTCTTCAACAATAGCCTTATTGTGATCTAACCAAACACCCCAAATTATCATATCTGGTAAATCCTTGTAATCCCCATTATCATCTTTATTAATCCAATTCAAAAATGCTTCTTTGAGGTTATCTCCTTCCCATATAAAAGTCTTACCATAGAAATGAGATGCATAAAACCACATATTGATTATGAATGGACAGTTGATAAATAAGTGGGGAATGGATTTAGTGTCATTGCAACATAATAACACCAACTAGGTCCATTTCCTAAAAAGTGACTTATTCTGTCCCAAACAGGTACTTTCCCAACAAGTGCCATTAATAAAAATAATCTATACTTCAGAGGGAACTGTAGCTTCCATATAATCTTGTTCCATTGTGGAGGTTTTAGTATTTCTTCCTCTTCCCTTTCCAATGTATAACCCAAACTAGGATGATACATTCCACACGAGTCATTGTGAGTCCATACAAGAGATCCCTCTCTGTCACTGAGCTATACATGGTTGTTCTGCAAGTATTTTAGATATAAATCCTGCAGTCTTCGATGCTCTTCTATAAAAACTAAAATCTCAGCACTATACCATGATTGAAAGGTATGAGTAGTAATATGGTAGTCTTGAATTTGGTATAAATATATGATGCTTCGATCATATAAAAGCTTAGTCGCCTCTATAGGTAGCCTATGAGAATCTATGCATCCAACCCATAGGTCTTGACCTATCCCGATACTCCTACCATTTCCAACATCCAAAGCTATCCAGTCACCGATAATGTCAAAATATTTTATGATAGCTTTCCACATATTTGACACATTCGTTAAAGAATGATTCATGGATATGATCCATTCTTAAATGGATAAGGGGGTTATGTATTTATATTGAATAACTTTAACCCAAAGTCCATCATCTGTAATTAAACGCCAAATAACCTTTGCAGCTAGGGCTCTTGCAAAGAATTGATAGTGTTTTATGCCCCATCCTCCAAATTCCTTGGGTAGAGATAGTTTCATCCACGAGATCCACGGGTAATCCTTTATGTCCTTTGAGCCTCTCCAAAAAAAACTGAAACACAATTTTCGTATACAATCCATGATGCCCAAAGGAATGTATGCAATGGATTCCCAATAAACCGAGATAGCTTCACGTACAGACTATACCATAATGATTTGGCCACCACATTACAACCATTTGTTGCACTAGATATTAAGCTTGCTTTCGATTCTTTTGATCAGCCATACCCAGTCTTTTCTCAAATAATCGTTCGGTTTGATTATGAATCCTAGTTATTTTAGACCATTGTTAATAACAACCCTTGGATAAGAAAATTGGTTGAAGATAAAATCAATAGTTCCTTGGTCTAAAAACATAACAGATACAGAGTATTTTTCCATGTTAATAATCATACTTTTAGAATATGAAAAGATATTTAGGATCTCCTTGATCTTCATAATGTCTCTCATAGATCCATCAGTAAATAAAAGGATGTTGTCAATGAAGAGGAGGTGTGTAATAGAAACCATTTCCCCTATCTAAGTCCCCTTCACTCCTCCCATATTTCTGGAAAGAATGATATATCTATTGAGTCCCTCCATAGTCAGAATAAAAAGGAGAGGGGTAAGAGGACATCCTTTCCTCAACCCTCTGTCCGGTCTGAAGAAATATGAGTCGGATTTGTTGATGAGTATAACAAAGCATCTTTCTTCATACTTTGACTAGTAATATATATCCTTTAGAAAAAACATTCTTATTGTTCATAAAATGTTCTTTAAGTCACCAATATGAAATTCTCTTATCCATAATGATCATTCAAGGATACAAAATCTCTTTCCTTTGAACAAATAACAATCTTAAATAAGATTGTCCAATTGTCTTGTTATATCATACATTGTTGAAATGTTGAATGTATCCATGCCATGTGTAAAATATTTATTGCACTCATACATATGTGTGATTTTATTAAATCCATCTTTCTCATTCTTCATAATAATCAACATTGAATCTATTTTTCTCAACATGTGCACAACCTCATTATCCTTTCTCATTATTTGTTTCATAGTTATGGACATGTTGTTGACCCTAGGTTATACACCATGGACAGAAGCCTACATATTTTATCGTATGCTTAATTTATTGAATTTGTCATGCTTTTGTTTCTTTCATGGAAGTGTATAATATGTATAAATGTAAAATCATCTATAGCAAGATGAGCTTGGGTTTGCATGTGAATCTAAGCAATGCAAAGTTAGGAATCATAAATGACTAAGTTTGACATATTTTCATTAATTATACTTCTTCTTCTTCTTCTTTTCTGTAAGTAAGAAATTTTTTATATTAAACAGGAACCTTCATTACAAAAAATTATCATAGCTCACAGGGACTTTCATGCCCGGATATTCTGTCACACCGCCCTACTACAAGATTCATTTGTGCCTCTGAAACTTCTACACATAACCTATCTACTCCCTTAGCCCTGTTACAAAATCCCATAGAAAAAAATGTCCCAAAACAATCTTCAAACTTTCCCGGAAAAACCAAACAACAGGACATTATAGCCGAATTGGAGAGACATTACAAAGGTAGATACTGTGAGTGAAGCCCGTCATCATCATAATAGCTTATCCTAACTGAAGCAACAGAAACAATAGACCAGAAAATAGTAAACATCATAAACCAACCCGAAAACCTAACATTAGGGATCCTAGGAGACGTTCTTATGGATCAGAGTGCCAGAGAGGAGGTCGTTGAGCTTGTGGTCATCTGCAGGAGAGGGTTGGCCAGACGGGCCATGAACAGGGTAGGAATATGAATGGCACGGAATGAAGGTACCAGCAGCAGCAACCGAGGCTTCCGGAGAAAGGTCGAGTTTTTGAGAAATCCAAACAATTTTCCTTAGCATAGAGCGATTATCCTCCAAGTGCGTTTTCTAGGATTTGGTTGGTTCAGCCTCGCCCATAGAATTTTTTTACCTGTCCATCATCACATGGGCTAGGATCTCCTTAGTAACTCAATAGGTGGTGACAATCCTATCATAGTCTAAGAGACGTACAACCATAGTCCCTAGGTGACTAATCCATTCTTCAACCTCTTCTTTTACAGTATCAATATCCAGGGCCTTGACCTTCTCTCATAGGTCCTTCTCAACTCGTTCTATTTCCTCCATGATAATCAGATGGATTCGCTTGCGAAAGAATTGGGAGGCCTGCCTGCTTTCTGTAACTCATTGGTTGTTTTCCTCCTACCAACTACCTTTTTCCCTTTGCGGGCATTCCGCTTGGGAGCCATCGCACCAATCAATCGGGATAGAAAATAACACCAAATTCTCTCTTGATAGCCCCAACGAAGCTTTCCACAGCATACAGACACAGACTGCAAGGTGGAGGGAAGTGCTCGGAATAAATAGCCAAACGTTGCATGTCACGTCCCCACTTTGACCCTTGTAATAGTTTGGGTTATAATGTAAATATTTTATGCATATTATGTATGGTTCCTAGCATGGAGCTCAAGGCCAAGGCCTCGCTAGTGAACACTCGACCTTGAAGAGGAAAGTATGTTGGTATTATTTAACCCATGTGCTAGTGAGTCATGGGAATTGTGAATATGCATTTTAATATAAATAACCACAACTAGCTATGCAATGCAACAAGAGATGGGGGCATGATATTACAAGGAAATTGGGAGGGAAATATTCAAACCCTTGAGCCAATGAAGTCAAGCCAAATGTCAATGAGAAAACCCATCAACCATCAACTACCCATGTTTACTTTGGTTCCCAATCATTCATTTCTCCCAAGAGTTGGGCGAAGAAGTTAATGCATTGGGGATTGGGGAGGTATGGCTATCCAAATTCGAGTATGGGCAAGCCACCCTAATGGAAAATCGTGTTTCTCCTTCTTGGGAAAGAAAACACCCACGAATTTCCTTCCCAAACCATTATTCATGACCTGACTTCACTCTCTCACGTTTTTGGAGCTTGCTGGGCGTTTCTCTCATGGAGTATGCTATAAATTCACTGGTTTTCAAGCTGAGAAGGGAATTTTTGTGATGGTTGGACTGTGGGGAAAGAGGAGAATCCATTGGGAAGCTCAATAGATAAGTTTGATAGCTTGTTGTTTCCATTATTGTTGTAAAAACGTTTATGAATTTCCTGATTTTACTTCATTTGTGGAAAAATCGTTTTTGTGCACCTTGCTTCCAGTTAATGACTGTGTGAAGGTCGTTTTGGCCCTTGAATGCCCAAGCCTTTTCCCTCTCACGTAGTCTGAGCTAGCTGTGGCTTTTCCCATCACGTTTTTCATCTATCTCCTGCATTTTCCATGCCTGGGAACTCGTTTTTGTATTGCACAATGGCTGGGAAGAAGGGAGCCACGAATGTGGGGTTTATGGAAGCCGTTTTTGTCCCTTGAGTGCCCACAAATGTTTTTCTAGAAATGGCTTTGTTCTCCCAGGGTGATTCCCCAATTGCCATTTCATTTTTGGTTGCCGAACGTTTTTCTTCATGCCCAAAAATTGTGATTTTTCTGTTATGTGTATCCATGCCCAGTTTATGATTTTTCTGTGTGTAGGGGATTGTTGGGGTTGAAATGGGTTTCCATTGTTTTGGCTTGAGCTTGCGTGGAAGCATCGACAAATGAAGAGGGTTCAGATCTAGCCTGATAAATCGAGCTGTGGACTGGCTTGGCTTAAATGCAAACGATTATTTGGCTATGAATGAGCTTGAAATCCCCTTTTCCTTGTAGATATCATGCCCAGCTCGGGGGTGGTCTCTAAGTGCTGAAATAATACAGGCTGGGCAGAGACCTACGGTTGGGAGGAACTGTAACGCCCCCTTCCATCGTCAAAGGCAAGGAGGGGAAAACGTTAACAACACACGGGCTTATCGGAGACTTAGCCCCAATAATTTTTGCACATAAATTCCTAACATTTTAAAACTTCTATATGCAAATTCGTTTCCATATAAAACACAGCGGAATGAACATGCTAACAAGCACTCAAACAGACAGTAATTGCAATCATATCAATCACAGCAGAGAATGATTCCACCTACAGAGACCCAAGCGCATTCATATGCCATGCATGGATTCTATATTAATTCATTTCATTACACATGGGCAATTTAACATATTGCAGAACACAAAATGGAACAAGTTATAATCCACAGAACACTTATCTTGAGAATTTGACGTCCAACAACTGGCTACGTGAAGGCAACGTTCCTCCCAACCGTAGATCTCTATCCAGCCTATATTCCTTCAGCTGAGAGATCACCCCCGAGCTGGGCTGTGTATCCACTATGGAGGACTAGCTGGGTTCACTCATAGTCATGGCTTCAGTCAAGCATCCAAGCAGATAGAGGAGGGTAGTGCTAAGCCAGTGAGCTCATCCACAGAGCTACAGGCATCTCAAGTGAACTCAACAGTTAGGCACCCACATTACCTACCACATCCAACACAAGGAAGATCCCCTTCTCTGTTACACAGTCCCTCAGGAAACTCTTCCCTCCAGTGCTCTTCAGGATGGGCATAGAAAGGTCCAGCTGCTGATCTTTGAGATCCTAGCCTTCACTGGGTTTATCAAGCACACCCAACCTCTGCATAGTCAATCCCAACTTGATTTCTCACCATTCTGCTCACCAAATGCTCAAATCCGTCACTCGTTTTCTGAGCTGCAAAAACTGGGTTTTCCCATTGATTTCGGGGTAGCTAATGCTCCCAAATTTGCCCCAAGGTTCATGCTATTGGATCCCCCATTGGATTTCCCTGTCCCATGCCAAATCTGGACGTTTTTGGTCTTTCAAAAACGGGGTTCTCTCAAGGTCGCGATTTCTGGTTTTTCCTCACTGCTGGCACTCGTTTTTTGGATGGGAATGATGCTAGGTAGTTTCACAATGGACTGGGGTGAGAATGAAGCAACCTCCCATGAGGTTGAGTGACTTCTTACCCAAGCAATCAGAGCCCATGCCCACCCATACGAATTTCAGGGCTGCCCATGCTCCATTGAAGCCATGGGCTGAAAATCTCAACCACCTTCTTACAGCAGGCATTAATGTCACCTAGGGAAGTCAATGGGTTCTCATAATGACAAATGGCAGCCTAGGGTTTAATCCCATAGCCCCCTCACCACTCCCTAGTGGATACACGTGGCCCCTTCTCATTCGTTGCCTCCATAGCCAGTTTTTGGTATTTTATTTCAATGTTAAATATTTACATCAATTTACAATATCCCATGGCTTAATAGCACGTGGGTAACAAAATATCAAGCGTGTCTAATTTAAATAAAATCCGAGCATAAACTAGCGGGGCCTTGGCCTTGAGCTCCACGCTAGGGAAACATACATCGCGTATTTGCAATATTTACATTAGAGCCAATATTGCCTAAGGGTTCAAAATTGGGGTATTACATTCCCCTCCCCCTTAGAACAACACCGTCCTCGGTGTTCTCAAAACTGAACAAAAATGGGAATGCCTCCCTCATGGCATCCTCCAGCTCCCATGTAGCCTCGTCGGGACTAAGGTGCTCCCATTGGACCTTTACCTGCCCGATGGCTCTGTTCCGGAGCACTGTGAATTTCTTGTCGAGGATGCGCATAGGTTCTACTTGGAACTCTCCCTCGGGTTCCACCTGTATCACATTCCAATCAATCATATGATTAGGATCATGTACATACTTCTTAAGCAAAGATACATGGAAAACATTATGAGCTCTTATGCTAGCAGGCAATGCAATTCTATATGCAACTGGCCCTATCCTATCAAGGACTTCAAATGGACCACAATATCTGGGCGACAACTTGGCACAACTCCCCAACTTGAGGGAACTCTTCCTTGGTTTCACTCTCAAATAAACATGATCCCCAATCTGAAATTCCTTATGTACTCTTTTCAAATCTGCATAACTCTTTTGCCTGTCCTGAGCTGCCTTTAAATTCTGCCTGATCTTAACAATTTCCTGTTCCATTTCCTTGATCATCTCTGGTCCAAGCACTACCCTGTTCACTGGGCCGTCCCAATTCACTGGTGTCCTGCATCCCCTGCCATACAATGCTTCAAATGGACTCATTCCCAAGGATGCATGGTGTCCATTATTGTATGCAAATTCAACCAAGTGTAAATAATCTTCCCACTTGGATGGTTTGTCCATCACATACATTCTCAACATGTCTTCAAGGACCTGATTCACCCTCTCGGTTTGGCCGTCCGTTTGAGGATGGTAAGCTGTACTGAAATTCAATTTCGTTCCCAATTCCTGAAATAATCCCTTCCAGAAATTGGAGGTGAACTTTGTGTCACGATCAGAAATTATTGCCTTAGGCAATCCATGCAATCTGAATATCTCTCTCATGAAGATGTTCGCAATGTCACTAGCCTTGTGAGTGGACTTTACTGGAATAAAGTGAGCTACCTTTGATAGCTTATCCACCACAACCATGATTGAATCATGCTTTTTCACTGTCATGGGCAGACCTGTTATAAAATCCATGGAGATCACTTCCCACTTCCATCACTAGTTTCTTCAAATCTGCATTGTTTGGAATGTACAACCTATCTTTGTAGACGAGGATACTGTCTTTACCCAGCTGATATCCTGCACACTTTTCACCCACATCACCATGCTGCAACTTCTCTTTAATTTGAAGGCAAGTTTCGTCACCGTTTTGGGCTTCAAGAACTCTTGTCTTCAAATCTGATTTGCACATACTTACCGCTGAAACATGAAATTTTCTGCTAAGAGCATCTGCAACCTTATTCTCCTTCCCCTTTACATGTTTAATTTCAAAATCAAATTCACATAGAAATTCCATCCATCTAGCTTGCCTAGCATTCAAGTTTGGCTGATCAAACAAATACTTCAAGCTCATGTGGTCAGTCCTAAGCTCGAATCTTCTCCCCATCAAGTAATGCCTCCACATTTTAAGAGCATGCACTATGGCTGCTAATTCTAAATCATGTGTGGCATAATTCTTTTCATGCTCTTTCAATTTCCTAGATTCATAGCAAATCACAATTCCTTCCTGCATGAGAACCCCACCCAGTCCTTCAATGCAAGCATCTGTGCATACTACAAAATCCTTCCTTGGATCGGCTATCTTCAAAACAGGAGCGCTAGTAAGTAACTCCTTTAATTTCTGAAAACTTTTCTCACATTTTTCAGACCATACAAATTTGATGTTCTTCCTTTGCAATGAAGTGATCGGATGCGCTATCCTGGAGAATCCTTCAATAAACCTTCTGTAGTAACCAGCAAGGCCCATAAAAGATCTAACATCTGAAACATTTCTTGGAGTTGGCCAATCCATGATGGAATTAATCTTCTCTGGATCCACTGCAATTCCTTCTTCTGAAATGACGTGACCCAAATATTGGATCCTCTTTTGATAGAATTCACACTTGCTTAACTTGGCATACAGCTGATGTTCTCTAAGAACTTGCAACACCATTCTTAGATGCTCCTCATGCTCTTCTTCATTTCTTGAATAGACAAGAATGTCATCTAAAAACACAATCACAAACTTGTCCAAATATTTGCTGAATACACTATTCATGAGACACATGAATGTGGCAGGTGCGTTGGTAAGGCCGAATGGAACCACAGTGAACTCATAATGACCATATCTAGTTCTAAAAGCCGTCTTGTGAATGTCTTCTTCTTTAATCCTTACTTGATGGTAGCCAGACCTCAAGTCAATCTTTGAAAATAATTTGGCTTCCTTCATTTGATCAAACAAGTCATCAATTCTTGGTAATGGGTACTTGTTCTTAACTGTCACTTTATTGAGCTGCCTGTAATCAATACACAGCCTTAAAGTCCCATCTTTCTTCTTGACAAATAACACCGGTGCTCCCCAAGGAGACACACTAGGCCTGATATACCCTTTATCTATTAATTCCTGCAGCTGTATCTTCAATTCCACCAATTCCGGTGTACTCATTCTATAAGGAGCTTTGGAATTCGGCGCTGCCCCTGGAACAAGATCGATGGTAAAATCAATATCTCTCATCGGTGGCAACCCTGGTACCTCATCCGGAAACACATCTTGGAACTCTTGCAATATCCTGAAGTCTTCTAGTCTTGGCCCTTTGTCCTCCAATGAATCTGGCATATGGACTGCATATAGTTGACAACCCTTCTTATAAAACTTTTTCAACTGCAGGGCTGAAATCTGTCTTATTGAAACTTGCTTGGGAATCCCTTTTACCAATGTGGGCCTTCCCTTTTCATCAATGCACTCAAGTGCTTTCTCATAACAGTCCAATTTGGCTCTGTGTTTTTCTAACCAATCCATGCCAATTAATGCATCATAGGATCCTAATGGTAACACATTCAATTCAGCATATGTGTGGAGTCCATTCAATTCTATGGGACACTCCATCACTGCCTCACTTACTTTTCTCTTGGTTCCCGTGGCTAGTTGCACTAGCCAAGACTTAGTATGCTTTATTTTTCTAAGAGAACAACCTTCAACCACTTTTGGAGAAACATAACTATGAGTAGATCCTGGATCAATCAAAACAGAAATAGATTGCGTAGCAATCTTACCTTCGACTTCCACCACTGAGGACTGATGGTCTGCTTGATGATTATCCAACGCTGCATAAATACGAGGTGCTGCCCTTGCCATGTCCTCCACCGTAGCTACTCCCCTTAGGTTGTTCAACTTTCGAGCATTGTTTTTCCGATGTGGACAATCCTTCAACATGTGGTTTTCTCCACATCCCCAACACTGAAGTGGTCCCTTTGATGCTTTGTCTACTGCCACTGCCGGTTTGAATCCACTCCTTGCTTGTTGTCCCTGTGGAAAGGTTCTAGGCTGACCTCTAAATGGTGGCTTGAAGCCATCCTTCTTCTGGTCAAACTTCCCTCTTGGCTTTCCTTTCCATGCTGGGTTAGCCTCTGTTTTTCCCCTATTTTGCTCATAGCAGTGCATTGCCATCCTAATGGCTTCATCCAAACTTGGTGGATTAACAAACTCAATACGATCTCTGAAACTCTGAGGTAGACCCCCAAGAAAGCATTGGATTTTTACTCTCTCATCTTTGATGTAGTCAACATACCTCAGTAATTCCAAGAATTTGTGGACATGCTCTTCCATGGATTTCTGTCCCAACCTGAGCTCATTAAACTCTTTTCTCTTACCGTCATAATACCTAGCAGAAAGGTATTTCTCCTTGAAGTACCCCTTAAATCTTTCCCAACTGATCCTTCTTGCATTGATCCCTTTCACTTGCAAGAGATTGTCCCACCAAATGGAAGCTCTTCCATTTAAGTTGTAAATGGCAATTCTGGCTTTCTCATTTCCTGAGTAGTCTTGAATTCTGAAATATTTCTTCATTCCCAGAAGCCATGCTTCTGCCTCTTGACCTGCCTTTCCTTCCCCATCAAATGTGGGAGGTCTTGCCTTCCTGAATTCTCCCTGTGGGATACCCTTGAACCTCTTTCTTCTGCCCAATCTCTTAGGTGCATGTCCTGGACTTCTCCTAGAACATTTGGAGTCACCCGACCTGCTGGAAGAAGACCTTGATGAAGATGCTTTATGTTTTCTGCTCACCGAACTCTTCCTTGGGCTTGGAGTCCTCCTCCTCGAACGGCCTCTAGAATGACTCCCTGCATCTCTTCCTTCTTCACCCATATGGCTTGGGTTGGACCCAAGGTTTATCTTATGCTGCATATCAGTGAGGCTTTGCAAAATAGCAGCATTGAGTTGGTGTTGTTCTTCTTGAGCCTTCATCAATCTTTCGTTGAAGCTCACCATGGTTTCAACCAAATTTTGAGGAGTCACCTGCTCCCTTCTCCCATTGGATTCAGTCTCCGCATTCCCTTCATGCACATTTTCTCCTAGAACGTCTTCTTCGTGTTCATAAGGATCTTGAGCATCATTAATGGTCACCATCTTACCTCTGCTACAATTATAAACTTTATGAGCTGCAAACACTGTGCATTATTATGATATTTGTTAGACCTCATAAAAATGCATCTAGGAATATACAACAATCAACATTTAACATAATTAACTCATGGAATAATCAACATAGCTGTTACTTATTCAATTCTTTTGCCCATTCATGCAATTCTGAAAATTGCCCATATTGCCATTAATTTGACAAAACAGTCACCGGCACTTTTCTGCCCTGATAATATATGATGTCTGATAACCCAATTCAAATTCTGGTCATACTACATTATTCCTTGCTAGACAAGCTTTCCAATGCCTGTCCCCGTGCTCCATTCCGACATCGGGTGTGGAAACAGCGTTGTTCAAAAATGACAACTCTTACCAATAATTCTGCACAGTTTACACAGTTGTGTTTTGGTCCCGAAGGTCAACTTCAGTCACCTGTGGAAGAAAATCTATGCAGAACCACAAAAACTTATCTATCGGGCGAAGTTAGTCCATATAACAAGGAACACTCAGCAATTCACGGATTTCAATTCTGATGTACCGTTCATCTTTTATGAATTTCTGGGTTTTACTACTTCTTACTTTTCACATTTTTCCAAAATTCCAAATTTTGGGCCAAAACGGCTATCTCCCAAACGGTGCATTTCTGGAAAATCTTCGTCTAACGGAAGTTGTCTGTCTTAATGAGAATATGAAATGTCTAGTTCAGTAAAATTTCTGAATCCCACATCTAGGGTCACTTTTATTGCCCACAAGCTTTTCAAAATCCCGAAAAAGTGGCCCGGAACAGTGCTTTTTGGCCTTCTTACTCACCCCGACTCCACATCCTTTGGGGTTTGATTCCAAGATTCGGAACTTAACATTGTGCCTGCTTCATGGCCGCGCCTGATCAATTTCAGCTCAAACCGACCTTCTGTCAAGCCTCGGGACTCTATCCTTCAAAAGTCACTATTTCCCTTTTTCTGTCAAATTGGAGTCTAATGGGCTCGGGGTCTTCACTAGTTCTTTCATGGCCCCCGTCAATGGCCTCCGAGCCCCACAGAAATCATCCCATTCCGAGCCCTGGTGCTCCCCCTATCCAAAAATGGAGTTTTTGGCACTTTTCTTTCTTTCTTTCTTTCTTTCTTTTTTTTTTTTTTTTTTTTTTTTTTTTCGGGCCGGTTCAGCGAACGCTCCCGCAACTGCGGGGCGGTTCACCGAATGCTTCCGCAATGCGGAGCAGTTCAGCGAACGCTTCCGCAATGGCGGAGCGATTCGCTGAATTCTCCCGCAACTGCGGAGCCATTCGGCGAAGGCTTCCGCCGTTTCGGAACCATTCGCCGAAGTCTTCCGCCGTTGCGGAACGATTCGGCGAAGTCTTCCGCCGTTTCGGAACGATTCGGCGAAGTCTTCCGCCGTTTCGGAACGATTCGGCGAAGTCTTCCGCAATTTCGGAACGACTCGCCGAACTCTTCCGCGTTGCGGAACGATTCGCGGAATCCTTCCGAAATTTCGGAAGAGAATTCCTTCCGCAATTTCGGAAGAGAATTCCTTCCGAAAAAGTTTCCGTTCGACGCCGACACTTAGAACATTTTTCACAAAAACGAATTTTTCTCCGCTGTTTCGGAGCGGTTCACTGAATTCTTCCGCTGTTTCGGAGCGGTTCGCGGAATCCTTCCGTAATTTCGGAAGAGAATTGCTTCCGCAATTTCGGAAGAGAATTCCTTCCGCAATTTCGGAAGAGAATTCCTTCCGAAAAACTTCCCTTCGCAAATTTTCAGAAAAATTCTCGGAACGCTTCCGAAATTTCGGAACGATTCGCCGAATGCTTCCGCTGTTTCGGAAGGCATTCGGGAATTCCTTCCGAAACAGTCTTAAACCAAAAATTTCAAAAACAGTCTTAAAACAACTTTTTTTTTTCAAAACAGACTTAAGAAAATTCTATCAGATTTGGCCCATAGAGGCCCAATGCTGCAACGCAGCTCTGATACCAAACTGTAACGCCCCCTTCCATCGTCAAAGGCAAGGAGGGGAAAACGTTAACAACACACGAGCTTATCGGAGACTTAGCCCCAATAATTTTTGCACATAAATTCCTAACATTTTAAAACTTCTATATGCAAATTCGTTTCCATATAAAACACAGCGGAATGAACATGCTAACAAGCACTCAAACAGACAGTAATTGCAATCATATCAATCACAGCAGAGAATGATTCCACCTACAGAGACCCAAGCGCATTCATATGCCATGCATGGATTCTATATTAATTCATTTCATTACACATGGGCAATTTAACATATTGCAGAACACAAAATGGAACAAGTTATAATCCACAGAACACTTATCTTGAGAATTTGACGTCCAACAACTGGCTACGTGAAGGCAACGTTCCTCCCAACCGTAGATCTCTATCCAGCCTATATTCCTTCAGCTGAGAGATCACCCCAGCTGGGCTGTGTATCCACTATGGAGGACTAGCTGGGTTCACTCATAGTCATGGCTTCAGTCAAGCATCCAAGCAGATAGAGGAGGGTAGTGCTAAGCCAGTGAGCTCATCCACAGAGCTACAGGCATCTCAAGTGAACTCAACAGTTAGGCACCCACATTACCTACCACATCCAACACAAGGAAGATCCCCTTCTCTGTTACACAGTCCCTCAGGAAACTCTTCCCTCCAGTGCTCTTCAGGATGGGCATAGAAAGGTCCAGCTGCTGATCTTTGAGATCCTAGCCTTCACTGGGTTTATCAAGCACACCCAACCTCTGCATAGTCAATCCCAACTTGATTTCTCACCATTCTGCTCACCAAATGCTCAAATCCGTCACTCGTTTTCTGAGCTGCAAAAACTGGGTTTTCCCATTGATTTCGGGGTAGCTAATGCTCCCAAATTTGCCCCAAGGTTCATGCTATTGGATCCCCCATTGGATTTCCCTGTCCCATGCCAAATCTGGACGTTTTTGGTCTTTCAAAAACGGGGTTCTCTCAAGGTCGCGATTTCTGGTTTTTCCTCACTGCTGGCACTCGTTTTTTGGATGGGAATGATGCTAGGTAGTTTCACAATGGACTGGGGTGAGAATGAAGCAACCTCCCATGAGGTTGAGTGACTTCTTACCCAAGCAATCAGAGCCCATGCCCACCCATACGAATTTCAGGGCTGCCCATGCTCCATTGAAGCCATGGGCTGAAAATCTCAACCACCTTCTTACAGCAGGCATTAATGTCACCTAGGGAAGTCAATGGGTTCTCATAATGACAAATGGCAGCCTAGGGTTTAATCCCATAGCCCCCTCACCACTCCCTAGTGGATACACGTGGCCCCTTCTCATTCGTTGCCTCCATAGCCAGTTTTTGGTATTTTATTTCAATGTTAAATATTTACATCAATTTACAATATCCCATGGCTTAATAGCACGTGGGTAACAAAATATCAAGCGTGTCTAATTTAAATAAAATCCGAGCATAAACTAGCGGGGCCTTGGCCTTGAGCTCCACGCTAGGGAAACATACATCGCGTATTTGCAATATTTACATTAGAGCCAATATTGCCTAAGGGTTCAAAATTGGGGTATTACAGGAACGGTGCAGCGACATAGCTAGTTGTTTGGGGCCATTTCACCATAAGATAAGTGTCTTGCTTTCTACGCATTTACTTCTGCAATGTTTAGATTGATGATTTTTTTTTAAATGCTGTATGCATATAAAATATGTGTGTGGATGAGTTTTTAAATTCCATTGTGCGTAATTGTTTAAATGCCATCTGCACACTCTTAATTTTTTTGCTGTGAATCTAATGACTTGGTGGAGCTTATGAAAATCCCCATAGATTGTTATCATGTTCCCTCCCTTGCCTTCGATGGATGGGTGGGTACGTGACAGTTGGTATCAGAGCTTATGGTTCAACACTACAGCTATTGGGCCGACATCCACACAACAAATTAGGAAAATATGATTTTGTGTGTTGTGCATGGGGCATGTTGTTGTGTGTTGGTTGTTGTTTGTTGCTAATTGCTATGCATATGAGATAATGCATCATGTGCTTGAGGCCTTGATTAATTATGACTCCTTGTCCCTTGGATGTCCATGATGTTTTGAATGCATGAAATTGAATGTTGGGCATGGCTGGCATGGGTTTTTGTGTGTTAATTTCATGATTGAAATCCTGAAAAGTTGGTTGTTACAGTCCATACCTTAATGATGTTTGTCAATTACAATGAACCAACATTTATGTGGCCGATTGATGGTTCTTGGAAGCGAGGAAAGCTTGCGAATTATGCCCTCATGCTCATGAGTTTTCCTTGCCCATGTTTGTTGGGTGCTTGAGGATTGATTGTGAATCCATTGGTTGGATTGTTGAATTTGAAATGAAGAGAAAATCTCTTTTCAAGTTGAATGCTTACTTACACTGTTTCTAGTGCAGTGGCATTCAGTTTTGTATTTGTCTATTTTCCTCCATGGAGGACAGAAAGGAGGCGCAACCTCTGCCATCATATATTATTTTATTTTGTTGTTTTGTTGTTTTATTCTTAACATGAAAGAGGTGCAATTCTCTTGACATACTTTTTATTTTTTGTTCTATGCGAGTATGGTCTCTAAGAGGCTTACCTATGTAAAGAAACAAAGCAAATATTTCCAGGAAAATTCTAACTGTCTTTGAAAATTTGCAAAATATTTTTTAAGTATTTATGAGTTCTGTTAAAGGCTGCGGCAGCAAAGTTAATGATAAGTTTTGCGCACGGCAGTGACAATTTTTAACTTTAAAAACTGCGCCGGTCGGCGGCGAAACTGGCAAAACGACGGCAACTTTAAGGTTAAGACTTGCACCGATGGCGGCCAAGTTACGATAATTTTTGCGCGGCACTGGCGGCAAGGTTAATGGTAAGACCCGCACGGCTCTGGTGGCAATTCTAATGGTAATACCCGCGCGACACTGGCGGCGATTCTAACGGTAAGACCCGCTCCACCCGCGACAATTATAATCTTAACATCCGCGAAAATGGAGGCCATTTTAGCCTTAACAATTGTGCCAAACAGGGAAAAACAATGGGATTAGTAAGGCAATGCTGATGAAAGGGGAAATCTCTCACCTTAAACCATTTATGTTTATAACATAATAATTGTATGCTTGAAAATATCATGAATGATTGTTATACATGTGAATACATATATTGAATTTCTACTTTGTGAGAAGATCATAGCTAATAATTGCTTGTGTGCATGGTAGAGAGCCCATGAAATTGGATCAGCTATGATGTGGAAGAGGAAATTCCATGCTACAATGAGGAATTGAAAGGGAGAATTCCTCCACTACCCTCTTGATATTGTACTTATAATTCGGAAGGGGTCATGCATATAAATTATGGCATAGGAATGCTGAAATACAAGAGATTAGATAGATGATATGGCTATGCACTAGTAGGCATATTAAAAAACATTGCACAGTGCATGTGAAATGTTTGTGCATGAATAGGACATTGCACATTGGTAAAATAGTGAGGTTTCACATATGCAATGATCCAATTGAGATAATTATGGTGGTTGCTAATAAGTAGTTGTGTCCGCATTGGTTGTAGGACAGATACGATCAAAACATGGCTAAAGAAGTTGATGACGTTGTTGCGCGTGACCAACGACCTTATGAAGAGAGGATGGTGCAACAAGTTCGTGATCATGATGTTGGAAAAAGGACTGAGTAGCCTTGGTAAGAGGCCAACTGATCAGGTAACATCAAGCGATGTTAATAACAGCCATGCAGGTAATGGTTATTTGTGCTTAATTGCATGAATGTTGAAAGAGGATTTGGTAAGATCCCTTCAACTATGTTTTGAACTATGATGATTTGGTTTGTATATGGTATTGAGTGCCCGAATGGGACTGTTAACCTACCAAGTATGGTGAGGTATGGATAAGTGAAGGCAATGATCCTTACACCCTATAATTTCTTAGAAATCTCAATGCATTCATATGAAATTATGTCATGCCATGACGGTTGTGAGTTTAACAACCAAAGAAAGTGATGACTTATGGCCATATCATGGTAGTACATGGTTAGGCCATAGTACTCATAAATTAATGCAGGATTGCATTGAGGAGATGTGCATTAAAATATTATATACAATCTTGTGGTTATACATTGAGTGATTGCACACTAAAAGATTATGTAAATGTTGTGGATGTGTATGCATATGTGTGGGTGCACATGTTGAGATGCGTTGTGTGAATGCATGGTTGTGATATATATGTATATATATTTCAATGCAATTAGATGATAGATGAAATGGTGAACTATTGTTAGTACCGAGACCATTCCATGAGCTGATGTGAATGTAGGAGAATAATTGCATGAAGAAGGTAGACATGTGATGGGCTACCAGAGCACTCTGTTGGAAGGACAGAATTGTATGGAATGTGAATTTCAGATTTCAGGTAGAAAAGTCTTACGTATGGAAATAAGGATAAGTCCATAGTAGAGACCGAGATCTACCATGTGCAGAAGCCAAAGGTTATGAGAAGATTCTCATGGGTATAACTTATGCATGAAACAAATCTGAAAATTTTATGGTTTATAAATTTGTGAGAATAATCTCATGATTGCAAATCAATTTTTGTAGGAAAACAGATTTGTAGATTTCAGATTTGAGAATTTTCTTATAATTGCTAATCACTGTTTGGATTATACAAATTGTGTCAGGAGGACATGTTGTAGGTGGATGTTCATGTATGGTAGCAAGTGTAAAACCATAATGGACAAAGTGATACCAGTTACGAGAGCCAAACAATACGAGGATGGCCTCATGGTTAAACAAATAAATTTTTATAGAAGACAGAGTTGCAAATTCATGTTGAATTAATTATTAATGCTAATGATTGGTTATGGAACAATCATACTTGAAGCTTATTGATAAATGCTGCTAACTGTTTGGCTATTTGATAAATGTGCCAGGAAGACACATTGCAGGAAGACCAGGAGTGATGGCCTGCAAAAGCCAAACTAGATGGGAAAGACCCCATGCTTTGGAAATAGGTTTCGGGTGAAATGCCATTGACAATATCTCAGCTAAACCGCATGTCGGTAAACCATGATAGTAAGATGGTAAAGCTATGCCCAGAAGGCATGTGAGATACATCTGCAAAATGAATGAGTATTATGTGACCCTAGACAAGAACATGCATGTCTAAATTATTAGTGTTAATATGCAGAGCATGCTCTATCTTATTTATATCATTGCAGACTGCTTGAGTATGATTAGGGCCTACATGGCGCACATCGGAAAGGGGGTGAACACCTTTTCTAGTGCTGGGTCATGATAGGGTTTTCAATATTGACTACACCCTAAGGGAATGGATGCATTCCTGGTGTTTCAATACTTGATAGTGAATGATATGGATTATGGTTACAAAATTGAACGACAATACTGATGAGCTCTCTTATCCTTCTTGTGTTGTCAGCCTACACAGATGCAAATTGATACTGCACATTAAGAGGCAAAGTGAAGAAGGGTACGCAAAAGGACTGTATAGGAATTGGTAACCTTTCTATGCTCACACGAAATATTACCAGAAGGGACAGATAGGCCCAAAGAGATGTGTAATAAGAAAAGGTATCAACCTTGTGTGAGTGGGGTCATGCTAACCTGCAGTCAAGAAAGTCACCTATAAAGTTCCTAAAAGGAACCACCGATTGGCACCAGAGAAGGAGTGACGTCATTGTATGAATGAAGAGTTGTGTGTGTGAAAGGGTGTGGTGCAAGAAGGTATGGTGACATTGGTGAAGGCATAAAATCTCTATTGGGACAGCAATAAGAGGGCAGGAGCCAAGACTGACTAAAAACCCTGAGATGCCTATGGCTCCATAGTAGAGCCTTGACCTATAATGGTTAGGTGGCACAGTTTCCTTCCATTGGTCGATGACCCAGACGAATGTGCTAGCTCGGCAATGGAGAGGGCCAACCAGGTATGGGACTGGTTGGGCACCACCAAATGCTTGGTAAATCCAGTTGGCGTGAAGGTGTACTAATGAAGCATTAACTACATCCAAGTCCATGGGAGATCCCAAGGCTTGCAAAGCGAAGCAGGATCTTGTGGACCAAAGGGGAAACACACAATACAGATAAGTATTCAGTTTCATTTATGTCTTGTTTGGAATAATTAATATTTTAGGTATAAGTCTTCTAACAGCTAAGCTGATACTCTATTGTTTCTTTGTTGGAAACCTTGGGCATTGCAGGAAAGCAAGGACTCTGAAAGCGCTATAAAATTACTGCTAAATCCAGATATTAAATGAGTGGGCGATATGAAATTATTAATAAATCTAGAGAGTAGTTGGTTGGGCATTCACTACTTAATATTGTGAAACAACATGTATGCTAGCCCAATGCCCCTTAAACAATTGATAAAACCAGTCAGCGTACTGGCCTGGCATTGCCTATTCGAATGATTGTGGAGTAGCTTACATACTGGCCCAACATTCATAACTGTGTCCACAGAAATCCAAGGCTCGTAAAGAGAAGAAGGATCCCATGGAATAATGTGAAGACATCCAATACAGATAAATATTTGAATACCTTGCAGCTTCTTGCTTACATATATACGTGTGTATATGATTTGGTTATGATTTCCTAAACTCTTGTTTAGAGATAAACCCTATGAAAATAAACTAAACATGTGAATCGATTCAATGTTTGAGTGTAGGTATTCATTGGAAGCAAGGACTAGGAAGGAATCATAGGAATGCAGATGGACATGTGACCATCCTAAAGAGCTTAGTATGAGCAGTAATGAAAGATGGTGCTAGTGGACATGAGTGGGTTATAGCAGCAAAAGGTTCTGTAGGAAACTATGGAGAAGGATTCCAAGTTGAAAATCCTTAGACAGACCTTAGATACTAAGTGTCATAACCAACAAAGGAAGGTCAAAGCATTCACATTGAAGTGAAAGAGACTAAGGAGCATGAAACCACAGCGATGGTGTAGCTCCACAATAGAACAAGACTAAGAGGGAGAAACTCCTACCCTTCTCTTTCCTTTCGAATGATGCATTTATAAAACAAAAGATTGTTGAGTGCATGTCATGGCTGAAAATAGATTGTGTTTAGATGCTTGAAATGAATTGTGAATGATGAAATAGTAAATTTCCCGTGAAAGGATGAACATGAACGAGTTCATGTGTATGTTGGGAAAGCATGAAAAGTGTGGCAGTCCCATGAATAAAGCGTGGACATTCCATGTAAATTGGGAAAATAATTGACTAATTCTAATGTTTATGTTATGCTTGTCCTAACAAAGGATTTCCATGATGAATTTCACAGGTAAGAAGGTGAAACAATTGGTTGCAGCTGGCACTAGAAAGTGTTGCTAGTAAGCAAAGTGTGGTCAGTTGTTTCCATTGAACATGGCAGCAGACTGAGGGATAATAGAGTTGGCTGAAAGTCTTCTTCAAACAATTGCCAGGACCCAAGAAAATCTTGGAGAGATGCTCAAGCTATAGAGGCAACAGAATGAGATGAACCACAAGGTTTTGCAGGACTCTATTCGCCTGCAAAAAGAGGTAAAAAGCATTCTAGGAGCAATCAGTAAAGGAAAGGAAAGTGGATCCATGAAGAAGCATTCATCCAATCGTCCGATTAAAAAATGTTCTAGGTGGGAAGACTCAAAGGAATTTGAGCAGGAAAGGGTAAAGCAACCAATGAAATGTTGGGGATGTGGGGGAAATCATTGTCTCCGTGACTGCCCAGCAATGGAGCATCAAGAGGGTAGCCACCATAAATTTTCTATACTTTTAGATCAGCGGGAAGGTAAAGAAAGGGAAGGGATTGTTTTGGAACAATGCCCTCATGTAGAGATAGAAGGTCCCGGCCAGAAGGAACAGTTTGTGAAGGCCAAGGGACTTGATCCCGAAAACTTAAGAAAAGGGTGAAACGCAGGACATACATACCATATTTTATGAATTTTGGTCATGTATAAAGCATGTATGTATTCCTAAGTAATTGGAACACCGATGATGGTCTTATTCCAAGGGGAGGGGATTGTCACGTCCCCACTTTGACCCTTGTAATAGTTTGGGTTATAATGTAAATATTGTATGCATATTATGTATGGTTCCTAGCATGGAGCTCAAGGCCAAGGCCTCGCTAGTGAACACTCGACCTTGAAGAGGAAAGTATGTTGGTATTATTTAACCCATGTGCTAGTGAGCCATGGGAATTGTGAATATACATTTTAATATAAATACCCATAACTAGCTATGCAATGCAACAAGAGATGGGGGCATGATATTACAAGGAAATTGGGAGGGAAATATTCAAACCCTTGAGCCAATGAAGTCAAGCCAAGTGTCAATGAGAAAACCCATCAACCATCAACTACCCATGTTGACTTTGGTGCCCAATCATTCATTTCTCCCAAGAGTTGGGTGAAGAAGTTAATGCCTTGGGGACTGGGGAGGTATGGCTATCCAAATTCGAGTATGGGCAAGCCACCCTCATGGAAAATCATGTTTCTCCTTCTTGGGTAAGAAAACACCCACGAATTGCCTTCCCAAGCCATTATTCATGACCAAACTTCACTCTCTCATGTTTTTGGAGCTTGTTGGGCGTTTCTCTCATGGAGTACACGGTAAATTCACTGGTTTTCAAGCTGAGAAAGGCGTTTTTGTGATGGTTGGACTGTGGGGAAAGAGGAGAATCCATTGGGAAGCTCAATAGATAAGTTTGATAGCTTGTTGTTTCCATTATTGTTGTAAAAACGTTTTTGAATTTCCAGATTTGGTTTCATTTGTGGAAAAATCATTTTTGTGCACTCTACTGCCAGTTAATGACTGTGTGAAGGTTGTTTTGGCCCTTAAATGCCCAAGCCTTTTCCCTCTCATGTAATCTGAGCTAGCTGGGGATTTTCCCATCACGTTTTTCATCTATCTCCTTCATTTTCCATTCCTGGGAAGAAGGGAGCCACGAATTTGGGGTTTATGGAGGTCGTTTTTGTCCATTGAGTGCCCACAAATGTTTTTCTAGAAATGGCTTTGTTCTCCCAGGGTGATTACCCAATTTCCATTTCGTTTTTGGTTTCCCAACGTTTTTCTTCATGCCTAGAAATTGTGATTTTTCTGTTATGTGTATCCATGCCCAGTTTATGAGTTTTCTATGTGTAGGGGATTGTTGGGGTTGAAATGGGTTTCCATTGTTTTGGCTTGAGCTTGAGTGGAAGCATCCACAAATGAAGAGGGTTCATATCTAGCTTGATAAACCCAGCTGTGGACTGGCTTGGCTTAAATGCAAATGATTATTTGGCTGTGAATGAGCTTGAAATCCCCTTTTCCTTGTAGATATCATGCCCAACTCAGGGGTGGTCTCTGAGTACTGAAATAATATAGGCTGGGCAGAGACCTATGGTTGGGAGGAATGTTGCAGCGACATAGCTAGTTTTTTGGGGCCATTTCACCATAAGATAAGTGTCTTGTTGTCTATGCATTTACGTCTGCAATGTTTAGATTGATGATTGTTTTTTATATGCTGTATGCATATAAAATATGTGTGTGGATGAGTTTTTAAATTCCGTTGTGCTTAATTGTTTAAATGCCATCTGCACACTCTTAATTTTATTCCTTTGAATCTAATGACTTGGCGGAGCTTATGAAAATCCCCATAGATTTTCATCATGTTCCCTCCCTTGCCTTGGATGGATGGGTGGGTAGGTGACATTGCAAGTGAAAATTGGTGCCCATGCTAATTGCATTCATCATTCTAATGGGTTCCATGAGGAACTCGTACCTCTCTCGAATGCTCTTCCTGGCTCGACGTACCTTTCCTTTCAATGGCTGAAGGTGGTTGCAGGATCTCCCCATAATTGAAAATCAAGGAGAAATCATGGGAAGGAAGCCATGTCCAGGTTTAATACTGAAGAACTGGCATCGTAGGATGATTGTTGATGGGACGACAAACAAGTGTTGATCAAGATGGACAGATGTGCATTCGTCATGGTAACCGAGGCCAGACTCGTGCATCACATCGTGTCCTAGTACAATCTTATGTCATTAGATACTAGGTGGGTGCATTGGGTCTGCCATTCATTACTTCCCTCGTCCGACATTTTTTATTCAGCCATCCTGGCTCCATCGCGTTCCCCAATGTTTTCCAACAGGTCGGCCACCTTATTACCATTACGTTTAATATGGGTAAAAGACCAAGCGTGGTAGCCACGTATGAGGGTCGTGAGTCGTTCAACCTGAGACATCATTCGGCAGCTGTTCACAACTTTGGATACAGTTTGACCACCTTGTATCTTCTTGGCCATATGGATGATGACGTGTGAATCCCCTTCGATGACCATGGGTTCCTAGCTATTGTGAATGGCAATTCTTATTCCATGAAGAAGACCTTCAAGTTCAGCTATCTTGTTGGTGTCAAAACCAATATTCCCATAGAAGTAATGAAGAATAACACCTTCACTATTTCTGATAACTCCTCCAAATTTGGTCCACCCAGGGTTTCCTTTGGAAGCCTCATCAAAATTTAGCTTGAATTGGCCCCTGGGAGGAAGGTTCCATAGACGTGGGCTGGTAGGCTCTGCTGGCCAGTCCTAAAACCGTCTCTAGACTTGTGGAGAGTAGTCCAACCCCCATCCCACGAGAATCTGTTTTTCTTGGTCATCCATTTCCCAGTCTCTATCCATCCATGGGATAATTTTAATGGTTTCCTGAATATGCTTTTTGACTTGGTTCCAGGCAGTCTGCATCGAATTCTTCTTTTCCTAAAAAACCCTACCATTTCTCTCCTTCCAGATAGCCCACATTAGAGAACCCAAAAATATGAGCCAAATCTTAAGGATGATAGGATTTTTGAATGCCTCCTTATCCCAACTTTTGATAGTCTGGGTTGGTTTCCCTCTTACCTGATTCGATCTTCTGAAAATTTCCGCTCCAAATTCCCACAGAGAAGAGGCCCAACGGCATGAATATAAAACATGGTTTATAGATTCAATCACGCTATCACAGAGAACACACCAAAAAGGGTTGTGCATGCCTCTTCTCATGAGTTTATCACCAGTCAGGATACACCTCTAAGATACCAGCCAAATGAAGGTTGCAATTTTCGGCCAAGGGTTGAAATCCCAAACTGAATTCCAATCCATCCCAAGAGGTGGATCCTCTTGGTTAAAGAGCAGGTCATAGGCCTCTTTAGTGGAGTAAATTCCTTTTGTCTGGTACCCCCATCTGAGTTTATCTAGGTGGTTCTGGATTCGAATGAAACGATCTGCAAGGAATCCATAATCTTGGGTATCTCCTCCCCTGGGAAACGTTGATCCCACCAAATTTGTGGTTTCCATTCATGGAAATATTCGTTTAACTTGTTCGTCTCTCCAAAATTGGTAGACTTTTGTTAGGCCCATACCTTTGGCACGAGACCAGTTGTTATGAACTTCTTGTTGGTTAGTGATTCTTGGCATTTGGTGCTAGGAGTCACTCCAAAAATTGGCACGCTTACCATCCCTGATTTCCTAGAAACTATGACTTTGGAAAATCCTTCTGTCAGCATGGGCATAATTCCATATGTGGGATCCTTGTAAGTTTTCATTGAATCTGATCAAATCATGTTTGGATTTCCCCTCGACATATTTACTTTGCCAAAGTTTGGCCCAAGGTTCTTCTTTGTGTGACACCCATTGCCACAAAATATTAGCACCAATAAATTCACTATTCTTCTCCGGATATCTCATCCCTAGACCCCCTGGATCTTTGGTTTGTAGACAGTATCCCATCTAACCAAATCCCAGTGGTGTTTTTCTTGATTACCTCCCCATAGGAACTGTCGTTGAATAGATCTTGATTGCTTTAGAACCTCTTTCGGGGCAGCCAAAGTGGAGAAAAGATAAATAGGCATGGCTTGGAGGAAAACTTTCATAAGCACATTTCTACTGGAAAGGTTTAGAGACTTGTAAGCTTAGTTATCCAATTTCCTTCTTAATTTCTCCAGGAGGTCCTCCCAGGAGACTTTCCTAATCACCCCATCAACAAGAGGAGCGCCGAGATATTTGGATGGAAGGGATATCCCTTGGAAGCCAAGGATATGAAGAATATTCCTCTGGTGTATCTTTGGAGTATTGAAAAAGAAAACCTGGGATTTAGTATTATTCACTTCCAGCCCAGAAGCTTTGCAAAAAGAATTCAAGCATTTCTTTAAGGCTCTTGCTTCTTGCACCCAAGAATTCCCCATCAACATTGTGTCATCCATGAATTGTTGGTGTGAAATGGTCTCTGATCCTGGGTGGAGGTTCAAAAATTTAAGCTCCCTTTTGTCAATTTAGTCTTTGATAACCCTGCTCAACCCTTCTCCCATAAGGATGAACAAGAATGGGGATAGAGGATCTCCTTGGCGAATACCCCATGTAGGAGTGAAAGTTTTGGTGGGATATCCATTCAAGAGGATAGAGAAGAAGGTTGTGGAGGTGATATTCATAATCCAATGAACCCACTCCTGGTGGAAACCAAAGGCCTCAAGCATATCTTTCAAAAACTGCCAACTTAATTTTTCGTAGTCTTTTGGGATATAATGTTTTAACAACATTCTATGTTTCTTAGTGGTTTTCAGAGAGTGGATAACTTCATGGACTAAAATGATACCATCCAATATTTGACGCCCCTCCACAAACCATGACTGTTCCTAATCCACCAGTTCAGGGAGGAGAGGCTTTAGTTGGTTAGCTAACACTTTAGTTATGATCTTATAAATGACATTATAGAGCGTTATAGGTTTTAATTTCCTAGGAGATTCAGCTCCCTCCTCTTTGGGGATGAGAGTGAGAAAGTTGGAATTGAGAGCTCTAAGGACTCCTTTATTCTAACACAAGTCCTCCACAATTCTCCAAAGATCATCTTTGATCAGATCCCATAAATGATGAAAAACATTGGTGGTAAACCCATTAGGTCCTGGAGCCTTCCTATCTTTCATTTGATTAAAAGCATCCTCAACTTCCTGGAATTCCACAGGATTCATTAATATGTCATTATGGGAAACCGTCACCATCCGGGGGATATGTCTGGTTATCATCCTTATATGGGTAGATTTGTCTTGCCTATCTTCCTTCATGATAGATTCGAAGTACTGGACAAGCTCATCCTCCATATATTCCATGGTTTCTAGATACTACCCATAATCTTTTTTTAACCTTGAGATCTTGGCCCTTTGGCGATTCTGAATCACCAAGTGGTGGAATAATTTCATGTTTTGTTCTCCCTCCTGAAGCCATTGATTTCGGGATTTTTGTTTCCACAAGATCTCCTCTTGTCGTTCCCTGGAATTAAGTTCCTCTAGGGTGGCTTTCTCACGTTGTTTTAGATCATGAGATTACCCATAATTCATTCCTTCTCGTTGAATCTTCTCTAGCTTTTCAATTAGAGACTTTTGATCTTGGAATATGTTCCAAAATTCCTCCTTATTCCAGATACGGATTTTTGCTTTTAGTTTTTCAGTTTTTGTTGGAATTGGTACATAAGGGTACGCTTGATAGGCTCCAACTCCACCCACCATTTGTCGACAAGATATTTGAAGTGCTTATGTTCAAGCCATAATTTTTCAAACTGAAAAGGTCGTCTAATCGGGGGACCACCATCATCCCAAACCAGACTTACTTGCCAATGATCAGAGCCAGTCGATGGTAGGACTAGAGTGGTCGCTTCCCTATCCCCAGTAATCATAGCCTCAGGTAAAAGGAATCTGTCTAAACGGGAGGCGACGTGATGGTCACCACCTCTCCTATTATTCCATGTAAACCAACCATTCCCTGTCTCGATGTCCACCAAACCATTCTCTTGGAGGAAATTTTTGAAGGATATATTGGTTGCATCCATACTATGCCTGCCGCCTTTCTTCTCATCCAAGGAGTTGATCATGTTGAAATCACCACCCATAACTGACAGAGAGACATCATTCTCATGGGCTTACATAGATAAGAAGGATAAGAAATTGGGTTTTTGGGCCAAAACATTGGGGCCATAGACATTGGTTAGAGTACCTCTTACCTCAGAATTCTCAAGTTTAAAATTAGTACTAAGGGAGAACCTAGTGCCACAGAAGTAGGTGAGGGAAATTTCCATGGGGTTCCATAAAATGAAAACTCCACCAGCCGCTCCCCGGGCATCATTAGCAATTACCAGACTTCCCCACCTAAGTTGTCCACCCAAAACCTACATAGTCTCCGATCTGCATTTTGTTTCTTACAGAAATAAAACATTTGGTTTTTCCTTCCTAAACTTCATCTTCAGGGTTCTAATATTCCTTGGATTGTTAAGCCCACGGATATTCTAGGTTATAATATTCATTAGATACTCTTAACTACTTTTGAGAAGGAAACCCTTATCACTGGGAATTTTCTTGATTCTACTAGTCTGGTCCCAATCTCTGCAATTCTCTGTTGATTCGTCTTCCGTCCCTGTTTTTCCCCTTCCTCGGGTTGTTTCCTTTCGCTTCCCTTCATTGGATTTTTATCTATGCCTATATGTGGGGAGGCTTTGGTTTTGAGGATAACCTGCTGTAGAAGTTCCAGTTGCCTTCTAGAAACATAACCTTGCCCTTTTTTGATGCATTCCTTCTCAATCTCATCCAGATCCAGATCGCCCAGGTCCATATCTTCATTCTCCTTCGTTGTTTCTTCCTCCATGATTTCCACTATCTCCTCCATAGGCCTGATTGTGGATTGAGCACCTTCCTCATTGGGGGTTTTATCCTTTTGAGGGCCTTCATCCTCGATCTCCATGTTACTTAGAGTTGGAAACCTATTCCCGATCAGATTCCGCTTGTTGGTGCTCTGCTTTGCAGGAGGAGGATGCGAGGTCTTTTTGTTCTTCCTTTTGCGATTTTGAACCTGCGTAAAACCCTCATTGTCCTTTTCCTTTTATTTCTTTTCTAGGGAGGGAGAGACAGAAGATTTAAGGGTCAGACAATCCCTACTCATATGCCCATATTCATGACACTGTCGGCACTGAAAAGGGAGTTGTTCATAGTCAAGAGTTTGGACCCAATCCTCATCTTCCCAAGTCAAGTTGATTTCCTCTAGTAGATATTGGAGAGGTTCATGTAGACAAAAATTATAGAATAGGTGGTGTATCACTGCATCCTTGTCTACTCTGAAAATTTCAAAAACTTTCCCAAGGTGTTCCCTATGGCCTCCAAGATTTCAGGTTCCCAGTACTCACATGGGAGTGAGTAAAGCCATATCCAGACCGGAGCAATACTCATATCCTCCATATCAGGGTTAAACCTCTCCTTCCAGGTGCATAGGAATAACTATGATGAGTAAAAGAAGTATGGAACACCCATAAGAACATGGTCTCAATCTTCCTGGTTGAAGAAGATAATGGTAAAGAATCCTTTTTCTCCCAGGTGTAGATCATAATGACCTTTGGGGTTCCAGGTGGTCTTAATCCAATGAATCAAATATTTCTCCTTTGGCCAGATGCCAATGAATTTCCCGATGAGAGATTTCTCCTTCCATTGTTCAACTCAGGTTCGGAGATTGTCAGAGGTGATCTGCAAAGATGGGTTCTCAGCAGATCTGGGTAAGCATCCTCCCCGGGCCTTTTTCCTGTCAGTCTCCATTGATATATCAACTACATTACCCTTACCAGTTTGGATCACATTGGGTATTTGCACACTGCTAAGGAGATCTGTAGATGTGGAGGGGGCTCCTCCCCCTCTAGGCGTTGCCATATATGAACCTTAAATCACGCAGACCGAGCTCTCCTCACATCTCTAAACCCTGCCATTGTATCCTATAGTCGGGCCAAGCCCTAGTGCGGACGGTGGAGACCCCTGTAGTAGGAGATTAGCTACTACCTCGCATCCCTCTCTTCCGCTGATCAGTTTCCCCCACAAATTATTGTTTTAGCCATGTTTTACTCAGGAAAATACCTAACTTATCTCTAACTAAAATAATCTATCTCCCTTTTCATTTAATTATACTTAATAGAAATTGTAATTGGTAATTGAGAGAGAGGAGATGATATTTTTTTAGTCATAAAAGTTATTTCAAGATGCTTCAATAGAGGAATAAATGATATTTTCTTACATGCACATACCTACACAACACATCCCAAATAGGAGGTGAAGGTTGATAAATCAAGCATACACACCCCACCACCAATCAACCATTATGCTAGTAATAGACACCATTCACTTGTGGCTGCTTGCATTTATATAAGGATTATGGTTTGTGTTGAGATGTGTGAGCTATCTCAAAGAAAACACCTAATATTTAATTATCAACCAGGGTTGGTATTCTTAGAGTTGAGGCAAAGTATATGCTAAGGTAGAATGGTACCTAATATTTTTGGCTTGTCAGGCCTTAAAAATATTTAATAAAGAAAAGATTGAAAGACCTTTCAAAATGAAAAACCAAGTCAAACTTCAGAAAAAACAATAAAAAGAACTAAATCAAACCTAGTTAAACAAGTAGATGAGAATAGTAGCAAATCATACTACTCTACTTTATAATTGAATAATGGAAACTGATTAAAAAGCAAACTATTGATTATAAAAATGAAAAATAATTAATCAATTCAAATTCTAATCTAGGAATTGGAAAACAACTGTAAATAAATTAGAGACCTATCTATGAAATGAATTAATTTGATGATAAACTACTTAAGTAGAAAACTAGGCTAATCAAAAACAAAACGATAGACTATTTAATAAATTCAATAACTATTCACTTGACTACATTAAAGCATGTAATTCTAATTCCATTCTCCTTGATGTTGTACGTCAAAAGTAATAGGAACTGGAGTAAATGTATCGTAATGAATTTCAAATGTAATAGCAAAAAAAAATGGAAGTAAATCTAATCTGATTTCAACAAAGAGATGTAAACTACAAAGAGACCAATTACAGTTAACTTTAAACATTCTGATCTATCTACTATCCATGAGCAGAATAATTTGAAACTAATGAAATATAGAAGCAAGTAGAAAACTTAATAAAGATATTTACTTCTGAACTTGATTTGGAAGCAAGTATAAAACTTGATAAAGATATGTATGTAAAAGCAAGTAGAAAACTTGATAAAGATATTAATTTCCGAATCCAAATTCTATTCCATGAACATCTTCATTATCTATCTAAAAATAAGAAACTGATCCTATTCTTAATGAAAAAGCTATTAAAACTAAAATACTTGGAGAATGAAATTATTAATTCTAATCTGAACTAGATCTCAAGAGCATGTGATGAACTAGATTAGGAATAAAACTGATAGATGTCTAAACAGTAACATATTAGCAAAAATATGAAAGACATAATTTAAAAGACAGCTAAAGAAAACTAAGAATGATAACAAACTTGAATTAAAACTTTATGGAATGTAAAAAAGGGTCCTAATTATGGTTAAGAATACTAATTAAGAGCAAGAAATATTACAGTTAAGAAAAACTAAGAAACTGAATTCAAATGAGCATAAAAACAGTGCAGAAAGAATGAAAGTCCAAATGACGATCCGAATGACTGTCCGAATGACAGACTGGATGAGGAAAAATGAATTGAACTAAGGAAAGAGGTAGTTTTGATGATCTTAATGTTAGCTAGCGAATGCAGATGAACCTACAATGCAAATAAATCAATGAGAAGACTTGTTGAGAAGCTACAATAATAGGAAGCAACCTATTCTAATTATTGTCTAAAGAAGATGAACTATTCCTATTCTATGATAAAGCAAGACTGAGATGAGAGATAGAATTAACCTACAGCTACAAAGAAGAAGCTAATGAACTTAATTCTAATTGTAAACTAAGCTGGAAACAACAACTAACTAAGTCCTATTTAATTGCAGGAAATTAGAAAACAACCTATATAATTACAAAAGACTGAAATTAAACTATCAAAGCTATGCTTGGTCGACCATTTACTAATTCTGGAAACACATATTAAATTAGCAACACAATATAAATTACAGAGAAAAAAGAAATGACATATACAGGAAAATGAAATTAATTACATATACAGGAAAATAAACTAGCTATTTGCAGAAAGAAAATGTAGAAAAACATAAACAAAACCTTTGGTTGATGAGGGGCCCTTCCCAACAATCAGAGATGGAAAACTAAACTGATTAGTTACTCAGAGCATCAACAAACTGAAACTTCCATTAACTGAGAAAATTACAAAACGTCTGCTATCTGCTGCAAATTATACAAACTATCTGCTAATCTAATGATCTTTTCCAACTAAACACTAACTCTGTTTCTCTATACAAAACATCTATTTATACATGTACAGTGGGAGATAAGGTCGATAGAGTCGACCTCTCTAAAAATAGAGGCTTTTATGACTGCAAATGGTTGCTTTAAGTGATGTGTGACAGCGCAGGGAGCATCCACCAGGCCTCACGGGGTCGGTTCCTTCACAAGGTTGCTACAATGTTGATCTTCCCTTGATGTGGGTAGAGAGGTGGCGTGTTTGCGGACTGAGCGTGGGCGAATGAACTCCTCTAGAATGTTGGCGTGAACAGGCAGCGTGATACAATGATGAACGAACAAGAGAATCGACATAGTGCGACATATGGAGTGTTGACATGGAGGTATGATGTGCTGTCGAGCTTGGAAGGAAGGAAGGTGAATCTTCCAGAACAAGAGCTTATCAACCGTAACCATCATGTGGATAACAAAACCCACATGCCCGTTTTTGTCTTTAATAGCCAGAAATATGCCAACCATGGATTTCGTGAGTTGAATGCAAGGCTGAATGATAAGTTGGACGCGATTGAACGTTGAGCAACATAAACACGCAGTCTGAATGAAGGGTCGTTTGAAAAATCACAGCCTGTAAATAAAAACTAAATGCCAAGTATGCCCCGAAATGTCACATTAAACATCAATAATTCATAATATAGCAAGATTTGATCAAAATTCATGTTGTAAGTAAATATATGCATACCTGGTCTGTTTGATGGGCTAAATGGCAGAAAGAATAACTTATTATAGCAAAAATGATGGAAATAACGTCATTCAGATTAGATTTGATGATAAAAAATAGTGACAAAATGGACACCAACAGTATGTTGGGACTTATATGTTATCATAGACCAAACCTCACAAACCACGTGTGATAAAATAAGGAGGACATGATATTTAATAGTTGTAGAAGCTATTTCGAGATGCCACAAGATAGACATATCCCATTATTGTTTCACACACATGCACCTACACAACACATCTAACAAAAGAGTAGGGGAAGTCTAAGAAAGAAAGTATGCTCACTATATAATCATTCAACCCAGTTATGTCTATAGAAGACACCACTTCCTTGTTGCTACCCCCATTTCTCACATTGGAGAGAAGTTTGAGTCTTGACATTCTTTATCACATAGTAAAGGAAAATTTTCTATCAATATTTGGTAACAAATAGATTAGTGTTCCTTGTGCACTCTAATATTTGGTGATTATTTGTTTGGGCCTTTCTAATTGAGTGTAATTGATACAATAATATTTATATTATAATATATAAATGTCATTACTATTGGATATGTGTTGTATTTTTTACATGTAAATAAACTATGCATGAATACATGATGGGGGGATTAGGGTCATGAGCCTAGCTGGGGTGTATGGGGGGCAATGGCTCCTAGGAATATGTTTTGGTTTCATTATGGGTATTCTATGGGCTTTGGATGGTTTTATACCCATTGTATTCTATCACTTCCTGATATATTAGGGACAAACGGTGTTGCAAAGCACTTATGTATTGTATGGTGGACTATTTTATAAAGAGAATGAGAAACACATGTGTGGCTTTGAGTTAGTTTTTTTTCATAGTAAAAAAATTCCTTGGTAAATGTTTTATTAATTATGTGTGTGTTATTGTTATTTTTTAATTTCTTAAGAAATTTTTACCATTGCTTCACTTGCATAGGTTTATCAATCATTTTTTTTATGCATTTGTTATTAGAGTAAGGTTATTATTTTTAAGGGAACTCCTTTGTTTATATGGCTTAACTTTTTCTCTGAAGAGAAAGAAATATTGGATTTGTGATCAAACCTATCTTGAGTGGGTTCTTTGCATAGAGGATTCTTGTGTGGTAAATAAATAGAGAGAAATTAGGATAGATATAGAAAAATTTAATGGATATAAATTTGAGTTATGGAAACTTAATATGGAAGATCGTGGAAAAAGATAAATGGGTTGTTGTATTAGGAATAACAACCCATGAGTATGTTGAAAGGAAACTAGAAGAAGATGGATATGAAGGACAAGAGTAATGTTATACTCTTCCATTCAAATCTAGTGGTGTTGAATGTCTTAGTAGAATCCAACACAAGGAGAATCTATGGGATATGTTAGGGACTTTGTATTAGTTTATTTTCATATTTAAAACCTATCTTTGAGAAATAATTTTCACGTTATTAGGATGAATGATGGAAACTCCATGATAACGCATCTCAATGCTTTTAACACAATGAAATTTAGTTAGACTCAATTGATATTAAAATATTTGAAGAAGATAAATGTATTACTATGTTATGTTCTTTTCCAAATTCATGGGATAAGCTTATTGTGGCTATTGGTAGCACAAATAAGTCTACATTAAAGTTGGAGGATGTAGTTGCATCCTTGTTATTAGAGGAAATAAGGAAAAAAATCATGGAGGGTCTAACTAAGGATTCGTAATTTGTGAGAGGTCATCCCCAAGATAGAAATAAAATCAAGTCATGGAATAGAGTGAGTTCTAGAGGTAGGTTCAAATTCCTATTGAAATTTAAAATGGAAATGTTGTAAAGATGGGATTTAAAGAAAGACTACATATCTAAGAATGTTGACAAAGGTAATTATCGTAAGAAGTGAAGTTGATCACTGTGCATAGGATAAGAGGCCTAATTATGGTAGTTTTATTACATTTCTATTGTATTTGGAATATAGGTTGATTGTAGGCCCCATCATGAAGGAAATATTTGATCTAAAGGATCAATTGGTTAGGACATTTGAAATCAAGGATTTAAGTAAAGAAACTCAAATTGTAAGGATGAATATACACAAGGACAGAAAATGTAGGAAGATATGCTTTGTAAAAAATCCTATATAGAAAATCTTTTGTAGTGCTTCAATATGCATAATGAAAAAAAAATATCACCCCACTTTTTACACACCTCTTGTTGTCTTCCGAATAGTTTCCTACCATAGAAGTAGAGAATAAAAGCATGTATTGTGTACAATATTCATCAATGGTAGGGAGCCTCATGTTCACCATGGTGAGCACCAAACTAGATATTGCCCAAGCAATGGGAGTTGTTATTCAGTTCATGGAAAATATTTGTAAAGAGCATCATAATGTTGTGAAGTGGATACTCGTATATTTAAGGGGAAATTCATATGCTACTATTTTCTACATATATGTAGATTTTACAAATTGAAGGTTTTACAGATTTTGATTTTGGTGGAGAAATAGATTGGCAAAAGACTACTACATGGTTTACTTTCACTCTTACTGGTGGAGCTATAAGTTGGAAATATAAGTTGCAACAAATGATGGCGTTATCAACCACTGAAGCAGAATATGTGGCAACAATTGAGGCTAGTAAAGAGGCAATACAGCTAGATCAACTGATGGAGGAATTCAAGATGATGTAGGGTAAGATCACTTTGCATTGTGATAGTAAAATTGCAATTCACATAGTGAAGAATCCAATATTTCATGATCACATGAAGCATATTGATATTAAGTACCATTTCATAAGGAAAGTGGTTGAAGAAGGTAGGATGCTATTGGAGAAAATTGATACTCATGAAAATAATACAAATATGCTTACAAAATCGATTAGAATAGAGAATTTTGAATGGTGCAAAACTTCTCTGGAGTTGCTAAAATGTGATGAAGGAAACATTGGGCAATACCATGCAAGTGGAAAACATAAGCAAGGAACTTCATGTATATTGATTTCAAGTGGGATAATGATAGGAGGTGAAGTCGATATCTAGATCTCTGACATTTTCTTGTAGAGTGGTACACAACTATCTTATCGCATGATTTGTATGCGTCGGGAAAATTGGGGGGGATTATAGAAGGTTTTCTAGTCACGAACCCCCCCCTGGGGTGGGTGTTGGGGTGGAATCCCTCCCCTCTAGGGGTTTTGGGGATTCACCCTTGAGGTGAATATTTCTAGACCCTTCCAGTGTATTTTGGTTCCTTCTGGAACCATCATATTTATGGTATAAAATGAAAGAGACCCATGGCATTGCATCACAGGCGAAGAAATCATTTTACATTTTTTCCAATGTAATAATAAAAGATCAATGTTTCCATTTCATCGTGGTTTTACCTGTGCTCAACATGGTTTCCACATAAATATCGTGGTCTATTGTTATTGTTGTTTTCTTCTATTTCTATATTTTTCAAACACATTATAGATTCAATTTTGTTAGGGTCCACTTTGATACCTTCATGGGATATAGTATGACCCAAATATTCTACTTTTTTAACACCAAAGGAACACTTTCAAGACTTGGCATATAGTTGTTTCTCATCCAATAATTTTAATACCATGACAACATGTTGTACATGCTCATCCAAGTATTTTCTATAGATTAGTATATCATAAAAAATATACAAACTAAAATTTTCTAAGGTAGGGTTTAAAAATAGAGTTCATCAATCTTTGAAATGTGGAGGGTGCATTGGTAAGGCCAAATGGCATCACCAAAATTTCATAATGAAATTCATGTGTTCTAAAAGCCTTTTTGGAATTTCTTATTGCCTTGTTTGATTTGATGATATCCTAAATGAAGATCCAACTTGGTAAACAAAATTTCTCCCTTTAATTCATCTAATATTTCATCAATGACATGAATAGGAAACTTATCTTTAATGGTCATCTTGTTGAGCTCTCTATAATCTAGGCACATACACCATGAACCTCCCTTTTTATGATCCATTACCACTAGTGCAAAGAAATAACTTTCTCTAGGTTAAATGATGCCAGCATCTAACATTTCTTGAACCATACTCTCAATCTCACTCTTTGTAAATATCGATACCTGTACTATCTAATGTTAGGTGGTACACTTACCATTTGAAACTGGATCTCATGGTCATGATCTCAATCAAGTGGAATACCTATAGGAATATCTCCAAATGCCTTGGAATGATTTTCAATAACTCTTTGGAGATCAACTAGAATAGAGGATATAGATGATTGCACATCTAGTAATCATAATTGTGCAATTACAACATCATGTCCCCTTTTAGCAATTTTGTCACTATGTTAGATATTATAACTTTAGATGGTTTCCCTAAAATAAAATTGAGTTCATTTCCTTGACTTATGATGGAGAATATCATGAAAATTTATTGAAAATTAAGAGCCACCGTTCTTAATGATTGTAACCATTGGACTACCAATAGAACATTAAGACCACCCATTTGCATTGCAATAATTGGACTATCCAATAAATATTCCCCATAGTAATCTTAATACTATGGAAATTCCTTGAACAATTTATGGTATCTCCATCTACAATCATTACTTGAAACTCTCGTGCTAGATATATAAAGCTATTGAAAAGATTTGCTAATTTGCAAAAATGAACTTATGGGTACTATCATAATCAATCGACATTGTTACCTTTTCTATATATATCCTTCTATCTTGATATTCTAAGGAGTGCTAATGCTAGCCAATGCATGAAAATATATGGTTGGGATTAGTATCTTGTAGTTCTACCTTTTGAGATTGTTCTAGTTATGAATATTCTTCCTCTTCATAATATATGTAGAATAATTTATTCTCATTGCACTACTTGTTATCAGAATTGAAACATAGTCCATTTGATCACGTTTCCTCAAATTTCTAAGGATTCAACCATGTAGGATGAGTGAGGTTAGGGGGGTGTACATTTCCCTCTCTATAGGTGTTAGTGGTAGCCCTTCTAGCAACCACATTTTTACTTTCAACTTTCCATGCCAAACTGAAAGGATTATCCAGTGATTTAGGTTCAAAGAGATGTAACACATGTTGAATGGTCTCCTTAAGGTTTCCATAAATAGATCCAATGCATTATCCTCTGAAATGTTCTTCACTCAACTAAGACTCAACTTTTGAAACTCCTTAATATGATTTGTAACTAGATCTGTTTACTTGATATTTATCAATTTGATAAATAAGGTTTTTCTCTTAATATACCCATAATGTTCTATTTATACATCCACAAATATGGACCACCATACTATAGAGTCCACTTTATGATCACAAATATGTTTATACCACACAAATTTATGAGGTTCTAGATACATGGATGTAATAGTTTCCTTTTGTAAAATTGGCAGTTGGTGTAGATCAAATAATTGATCCATCTAGAAAATCCATGATATAGTATCATTACCATTTAAATTCTTCATATATATCTTGGGAATGAATTAGTTCCTTGGTCCTAAGTTGAAACCATGATTATGTGTATCTTGGAGTAATGTGTAATCAAGTGTCTTGGACTCAAGGTTCTTGTTCTCTAAGTATGATATAATTTTATCCTAAGGTGAATGGTACTCCACCATATTTTTCTCATTATCCTCTTATCCAAGAATTGAATTTTGGGTAAGTAGGCGTATTATATCCTCCACAAATTCCCTCCTCATGTTTTTAAGCTTCTTTTGGATACCCCCTTTGAATTTTTGGAATTAAACTTGCATAAATTGTTCGAATGTTTGAAATTCATCCTTATTTACCATATTCATGATTTCCAACTTTCTTAACATTTTATTTTAAATATTCTATACTCCTTTAGGAATCTTGGACAACCCAAATTCCACATTGGTGTACTCGTCTTGTGTCAACGAAGAGCCTTTAGGAGGTTTAAAGGGCATAGAATTTTTGCTACACCTCATTCCATGTAAGCCCACTAATATTCACTATATTTATTCTCTATTTGTTGTCTATTGCACATTTATAATCACTTTAATAAAAGATTCAAATCGAAATTTATGTAAGTTTCAAGTTAACATACCTTTAAAATGCTTGGTTTGTAAGTTTTCTTGATAGTTGACCTTTATCATAAATTATATCTAAAATTTCATTCCCTCCATGTTTGAAATTTTGTTCTATAGTATCCTAATATGTCTTCTCTATAATTACATAGGTTTGATCAATTTATGATCTGTCAATAGAAAGTTATGGTAACTTTCCCAATACTTCTTGTTTTTGTTTCTTTTAGAAGAGCAACTTTGTACAATATGCCATGTGTCCAATTTTTCTAATATGCTTCAAAACATTTTACTAAAAAATACTATTGTTTGTATTATTTTTTATGCATAAGTGTCACTAAATTTGGACCTTTCAAGACTCAGATATAACAATTTTACCAAGAACAATCCTTTGAGACTAGTTTTGGACTAGTAAAAACCCATAACTTCTAGAGATGTAACTTTGCATTTACAGTGCACCAGGGCATGAAATTTTTACCCTAGGTACTTTAGAATGTTTGCTAGGGGACCTTTTGTTGCTGCAACACCCCCCCCATATTTTTTGAAAAATATTGGGCCCCCCTCCTTTTGTTTTTGGGAAGAAGTTTTCCTAAGGATATATAGACATAAGAGTCTTTCCTTACTTAGTTTCCCTAAAGAAAGGTCTTTTGCTTGCCTTAATCTTTGAGTTTATTTTCATTTTTTGCCTAAGTGGAATATGTTAGGAAGGTAGACGCTTTGAATTTAGAAGACCTTCATGATTGGATTGGCCAAGCCACAGTTCATGCACATATCCTAAATGAGAGTCTCCAAGTTACAACAGTAGAAGTTGTTAATCTAGAAGAAGAGTTGGCCAAGCATGAAGTCTCTCTAAAAAACATGCTTCCCCTTGATGCAAACAATATCATAAAAGAGACCAGTCTCTGGGTGAAGCATATAGCAAAAATAGACAGGATGCTAATAGTAGGAACACATCAAATAACAGTAGGAGTAGAAGAGGCATCAACTTCATCGGAATTCCCAGCAGCACCAGTGGCTCAAGCCCCAACAGGAGTATCAGCCTCAACAAAAATGCCCAAGTCAGCAAAGGCATCAACTCATAAATAATCTATCTTGTGTCTTATTCCGTGGGTCTGCGACCAACGTCTCTTCTTTCAGTTTTCCTATGTACTAATTATTAAATGACATTTGGGCCTCCGTCACATCCATTTTTGTAATATTTTGGGTTTTTATTCTCTTTTTGTGACATGGGAACTACAAGACAAATTAGAGGAATATAAACGGTTAGGGTATGGGTGGCATCTCTTGGAGCATTTTGTAAAGCTATATATAGCTGAATAGAAGAGGATAGAAGGACTTTTGGCAGGTGAAAGGACATTTATGTCTTGTATGTGAACTATTTCTGCTACATGAATAAGAAAATCGTTTTGGCCTGTGGAAGCCTGCACAACACTTTGCTTGGGATTGTGTTGGATAATTACTGAACTATTTTTGCATCTTTCATACATTTCCTGTGAGATATTTCCTAGATATTGTGAATTAATTCTCTGTTATGAATGGTTTCATTTCCTTTGCAAAATTTCTGTGTTAAATAGGTAATAGAATGTTTGTCTCTATCAGAGCTATCTTTGATAATCTTTATTTTCTGCTGTAAATGTTTCTATTCAATTTAACAGCTATCTATGGAGTTCTTGGCTACATTTCCAGTTTATTACTCATCCTTTAAATTTGCTCCTTACGAGGATAGATTAATTTAGATTTAATTAGATTAGAGTAGATTTGTTTAATGTATGGATTTAATTTAGGGCACATGCACATCATTTTAAACATAAAAAATATAAACGGTGGATCGGGCCGCAACTAGTAAAATAAACAAATATTTTAAATAAAAAATTACACAGTAGCCGGACTGTTAACCGAACGGATTCCCTATATCAAACGATGGGCGATCTAATTGGGATCACTTACTGGGGAGAATCCCTTGCTAATTGATGCTGCGATTTTCGAGGCATCAACAGTTTTGGGCACTAGAAGGAGGGCCACCAGTGCATGGCTGGCAGAAGAGACCCTTTTGTTAAAAACTTTTCCACTGAGAACCCATCTGAAACAGTTATCCTAAACATTCCAAATCTGGAATCAAGAAATCAAGAAAATCCTAATTCTGAGACAAAACAGCAAGAAACGTTGTATGTTATCCCTTTTGAGGAATTAAACCGCTTCAGGAGGCATACTCGCTCCTACGTTAGAAGTCTTGGAGGACTAACCAAATTTCCTCTGTTACCCAGAATCCTCGAAAAAACCCTCAGTGTACAAGGGATTCCATTCTCGTTCAAAGTATAGAAGAATTATTAGATTTATCTCTAGAAGAAATCACTGAACCTTTCGACGAAGTTAGACCAGAGACTCCCACAAATCAGGAACAATAGCACACTCCAAGGCATACTCCTCATAACTCACCACTGCATACACCACCACATTCTCCACTGAGAGTCATGGCCGTGCCCACACGGAGAGCAAGAGGAGCATTAAATGTAGTCAGACCATTCCATGATTTGCCAAAAAACCCAGAAAAGGTTTTACCTAAGTATGACCCTGGCAAAGGGATTTCTGCTGAAGATCACCTTAAAATTTTTAATTTAGCTCTAAATCTTTTAAATGTGGAATACGAAGATGTGGTCTGTCACCTTTTTCCTTATACTTTCGAACCCAAAGTATCTTTGTCACGTCCCCTCCCATCATATCAGTGCAATGGAGAGGATCGTGATGCTAAAACCGGGCATCAAGCCCCATGAGCTTTTAAATAAGCATTCACATAATATAAAAGAACATATGAAATGTATAATTATAAGAAAAACACAGCGGAAATAATTTCGGTAACACATCCATCATACATTCAATATATTCATCAAATAAATAAATGCAAAGTTAACACAAGAGAGTACTTATCTTATAACAAAGTAGTCCCAAGAAAATGGCTATGCAACTGCAACATTCCACCCAACCATAGGCCAGTTGTGCTTATCAACTTCTTGATGTAACTGCCACCCCTAAGCTGGGCATGATGTCTACAAGGAACCAGGGAACAACAGACTCACACATAGCCAAGCATACACCAAGATGAGCCAAGCCAATCTACAATTGGGTTTATCAAGCTGCTAGGAAATGGAAAGGAAGAATTGCTAAGCTAGTGAGCTCAAGCACAGAGCCAGGGATACCTCTACAAGATCTATCGAGCTTGGCACCCACAATGCCTTCACACCCCACTCGAGGAAGTATTCCCTTCACCAATGCACAGTCCCTCAGGCCATACCTTCCAATCTAGAGTGTCTAAGGTGTGCATAGAAGAGTAGCCATCCCTCTTGATCTTCTTGAGAGGTTATTCCCCCCCCCACTAGGTTTATCAAGCCAATTCTGTCCACTACCACTCCCAATCTCTTGCTCACAGATTCAAACCAAAACAAGGATGCACATAACAATAGAACCACAATTATTGGGCATAATAAAAACGTTTTTACAGTGAGATGCCCAAATATGGGGATTCTACCAGCCCAGAAAAATGTGGGAAGACCCAAAAATGAAATGGCAATTGGGGATTCAACCCTGGAGAGCAAAAACCATTTTCAGAAAACACCCATGGGTATTTTGGGGCAAAAACGACCTCTATAAACCCCCAAAACGTGACTCCCTTTCTCCCAGCCACTGTGTAACACAAAAACGAGCTCCCAGCTATGGAAAAATGCAGGAAATTGGTAAAAAACGTGATGGGGAAAGCCCAGCTAGCTCAGACTCCGCGAGAGAGGAAAGACTGTGGGTTTAGAATGGCTTTGGGCACCATTTCGTGGGTGTTTTCTTGCCCAAGGAGACAAAATACGATTTTCCAGGTTGATGGCTTGCCCATACATGAAATTGGCTGCCATACCTCTTCATTCCCAAGGCATTAACTACCTCAACCAATTTCTGGGAGAATTAAATGATTGGGTCCATAACCCAAAATGGGTAGTTGGTGGTTTATGGGTTTTCTCATTGACACATGGATTAACACCATTGGTTCAAGGGTTTGAATAATTTCCCTCCCTATTCCTTGTAGAAATCATGCCCCCATCTCTTTGTTGCATTGCATAGCTAGTTGTGGGTTTTTTCATTACAATTTGTATTTACATGATGTTTTAATTTACATTGTGCCTATCTAGCACAAGAACCACATGCATCTATTTTTAATTTCCGATACATAAAATGCTAAATCAATGGTGGGGCCTTGGCCTTGAGCTCCTCACCATGATTAAATAACAATATTTACATCATTTATGATTTAATGCGAAGGGGGTCAAAATGGGGATGTGACAATCTTCCTGGTATTTTAGTCTGCAAGCTAATTCGATAACAAGTTGGGAAGATTTTGAGAAGTGTTTTCTAAAAAAGTATGGCAATCAGAAAACTGTAGCTACTCTTCTGAAAGAATTGTTGTCTATGAGAATGGAAAAAATGAGAAAGTTCAAGAGTTTAACCAAAGATTCACAACATTGTTAAATAATTTTAGTGATGCAACAAAGCCTGCTGAGGAATGCTTAGTAGAATATTATACAACAGCTCTTAAATCCCCGCTAGCAATGTTCGTCAAGAGAACGAAAAAGCCTACCCTAACAGAAAATTTTGAGGAAGCCAAGAAAGTAGAAGAAGAGGATGAGAGCATTGCCAAACATGCTCTCGATGTAGAGGCCAAGCTGGAAGCTGTTAAGAAACCTTTTCTGTTATTTAGGGATAAAGAAGAACCTGCAGCAGATTTAAAAAATGTCATAAAAATGATGCAAAAACTCTCCAATAAAATTGTGGATCTAGAGAAAGATAAGGCGACTAGTTCTTCAAGGCCACCTTTCAAGCCTTTCTATAAAAAGAAAGAAGAAAATGGATAGTCAACCCCACCGATAAACAATTCTGCTGTACTAAACTTAAATGAAATAGGCATGGACCACTTCTACACTATCCATCAAGAAAAACACTCGGAGAAAAGCTGTCCACAGTGGATCAATTCAATGAGTTTAGTAATGAACCAAATGTTAGATGCACAAATGCCTGAGCAAACGAACCCCCAACAAGAACCAATTCTTGAGAGTGAAGATCCTGCTCCTGACACTACGATGATCCTTTGGGATTGGACTCCTACCCAAGAGCCATCTTGTGAAGATTTCGTAGATGAAGTACAAACATCATCTATTAACATCACCACCAAAAGTAAAGGCCCAGTGATTGATCCGACAATAGAAGCACCTAAAGCTAGATCTAATCAAATACCGAAGTGGCACATAACTATCATTCCTCCCCAAACCAGGACAAACCCAACAATTGCTCCTACGGTGACTAAAGAACCAAACTCAGAGATAATCAAACAACCACAAACTTCTTTAAACAAAACAGAAAATCAATCAAAGACTTCAAAGGAATGTGACATGAGGTATGATATAATTGAAGATATTAAGAAAACAAAAGAAAATGTTTCCATTTTTTATATGTGTAGTTTACCGCAACAGAGAAAGAGATTAATGGAGGCCTTTGATCCACAAACAAGTGCCTCAATAGAAAACACTGATGAGAACCCATAAATTAATGAAGCAAGTATTGACGGAAAATCAAAATCTCATACTCTACCTTTCCTCTTAACCTTTGATATTTTTAATCACAATGTGCATAATTGTTTGGTAGACTCAGGTGCTAGTTCAAATGTCATGCCTTTTTCAATTTGCAAAAAGATTAATGGACAGTCGATCCCATCCCCATCTCAAATCATTCAATTAGATAGAACTGTTGTCAAGGTTATTGGTGAATTGAAAGATGTACTTATTAGGTTGTCATATGACTCTAGGGTATGTCAATTCATTGAAATAATGGTGGTCGATATCCTTGAAGCATATGGTTTAATTTTGAGTAGAGACTGGTCTGCAAAACTGAATGGTTATTTTGCAATGGATTGGTCTCATTTGTGGCTTCCCTATCAAAATAGGAAAACTCAAATCAAGATATTAAGAGAGCCACACATGAAACAAAATGTTACTCAGCTAGAGGAAAAAAATGAAGCTGTAGCTTTTTCTTCTTTAGTGTTAGGGAACTATTTCTTGGAAATTGAACCTGGAAATGATCAATCAGAAGATATTATCCATGACTCGGACAAACAGTCCGATCTCCTTCATTTTTCACGGGCTGATGATATTGATTGTAACATAGTAAATTTAGTTACTAACTTAGATAGCAATGGTACTAACTTAGTTAAAAAAGAAGGTACTTTTTGGACTCTCTACTTTGATGGCTCCAAAACTCAAGAAGGATCAAGAGCCGGTTGTGTTTTAATTGACCCCGAAAGAAACAAGCATTTTTTATCTTGTAGATTAGAATTTGAATGTATGAATAATACTGCTGAGTATGAAGCTCTAGTCCATGGGTTAAAGAAAGCTATTGGTTTGAATATCAAATATTTGAAATTATTTGGTGATTCGGAAATAATTGTTAGGCAAATAAGGAATACAATTCATTGCCTTTCATCACACTTAAAGGGTTATCAAGCTGAGGTTTGGGATCTGATTTCATGTTTTGATGCTTTCAATATTAATTCTATTCCTAGGTTGAAGAATGTTGCAGCTGATTTATTAGCAACCTCTGCTTCCAGATTAGTGCCCACTAATAACAAATGCTCTATTGAATTAATTTTCAGGCCCTCTGTTCCGGATAACATCACAAATCTCATGGTATTTGATGATGATGATCAGATCATTAATTTCTTGACAAATGAAGATGTCTTCCAAGAGGATATAATAGATGAAGAGCAGCATGATTCAAATTTACAAAGTAAATATGTTGTAAAGGGAAACTTCATTCCCAAAGGCGTGAGAACTCTTGAAGCGTTATTTGATCTACAGAGCAAGTTCAGAAGACCTGTAAATGCTAAAAGTCACAGCTCATCCACGCAGCATGAGTTAATAAATCTGGGCACGAAAGTCGAACCGATATATTTTAATCTTGGTAAGTGTTGTACGCCGGGCAAGAGTAGTAGATTCATCAAATTGTTCCAGCAATATAAAGATGTGTTTTCTTGGACCTACGATGATCTGAAAACATACGATACCCGCATCATTCAACACGTAATACCAATGAAGGAAGGTGTCAAACATTTTCAGCAACAATTAAGAAGGATGCATCCGACACTCGAGCCTCTAATTCAGAAAGAGTTAAAAAAATTGTTGGATGCCAAGATTATTTTCAAAGTTCGACATTCTGAATGGGTGGCTAATTTAGTTCCCGTGCGGAAGAAATCGGGAGAAATCAGACTGTGTGTAGATTTTTGGAACTTAAACAGAGCTTCTGATAAATACAACTATCATGTGCCCCCAATGGAACAAATATTGCAGATGGTGTCAGCATCAAAACTTTTCTCCCTACTAGATGGTTTCTCTGGTTATAACCAAGTGCTAGTAGTGGAGGAGGACCGACTCAAAACCACTTTTCGTACGAAATGGGGAACCTTCGCATATTGAAGAATGCCTTTTGGCTTAATCAATGCAGGAGCTACTTTTCAGCGAGCCATGGACATTGCTTTCCGAGGATTGGATGGTCAATGTGTTGTAGTTTACTTAGATGGTGTGATAGTTTTCTCAAAGAAAAGGGAAGACAATGTTTTCCACCTAAAGCAAATATTTGATCCCTGTAGGAAGTATCGTATCTCTTTAAACCCTAAGAAAAGTGTTTTCAATGTGCTTGAGGGAAAATTTTTGGGTCATATCATTTCAAAGGAGGGAATCTCGATAGATCAAGAGAGAGTACAAACTATCAACAAGATTCCCATGTCCCACAACAAAAGGTATATGCAATCATTCATGGGCACCATAAATTTTGTTCGAAGGTTCATTACCAGACTTCGCTCAGATCATTAAACCTTTGCAACAAATGGTCAAGCAGAGTGTACAATTTAAGTGGACAGAATTGGAAAAGGTTGCATTTAAAGAAATTAAAGATGCCATAGCCAAGGTGCCTTCTTTAAGAAGTCCAGATTTCGACAAAGATTTTATAATGTACACTTTTGCTTTTCATAACTCTCTTGCAGCTGTGCTTACTCAAAAGGCAGAATCAGGAGATGAATACCCAATTTCTTTTATGAGCACTAGTCTGTAGGGTGCTAAACTGAACTATCTCGTGGTAGATAAGCAAGCATATGTAGTCTTCAAAGTGGTAAATCAGTTCAGGCCATATATTCTAAAAAATAAAACTAAAGTCGTAATCCCTCATCCCGCCATCAGATCTCTTTTCGTCCAGAAAGAATTGGGAGAAAGAAGAGGAAACTGGGTCACTGCTCTTCAAGAGTATGACTTAGAATTCAAACCAGCCACTATTATCAAAGGTCGAGTTTTGTGCAAATTGCTTACTGAAAACCCAGCTGATGAAGAGCTAGATTGGAGGAATGAAGCCAAACTAAACATGATTGATGTATGTCCAATTTTTACGACGCCAGAATTTTGGTACAGGGACCTAGTACATTATCTACAGTCAGGTTACTTGCCAGAGCACTGGAATCCGAAGCAAAGAAGAGCTCTCTATCTCAATCAGCAGCATACCAAATCATTAAAGGAGTGCTCTTTAGGAAGAATTACGATGGCATTTTCCTCAGATGTTTGGAGAAAGAAGATGCAAGCAAACTAGTCAAAGAATTACATGATGGCCCTACTGGGGGACATTAATCTGGAGATACTACATCTCACAAAATTCTTAGAGCGGGATACTATTGGCCCACTCTTTTCAAGGATGCTCACACCTATGCCAGAAATTGTGATGTATGCCAAAGGAGTGCCGGAAAGTTACCAAAATCAGCAGGACCCTTGCAGCCAGTTATCATCTCTGAACCATTCGAGCAATGGGGCATAGATATTATTGGAAAAATAAACCCAAACTCCTCACTACAACACTGGTATATTTTGACGGCCACTGATTATTTTATAAGATGGGCTGAGATCGTCCCGCTGCGTAAAGTCGATGAAGATGCAATCATCAACTTCCTGGAGGAACACCTCATAACCAGGTTTGGGGTTCCAATTTCCCTAGTCTTTGATAATGCGCCTTATTTTTCATCAATAAATATTAATGAATTCATGTATGAGAAAGGAATTAAACTACATCATTCAGCCAATTACTATCCCCAGGGAAATGGATTAGCTGAGTCTACTAATAAAAATCTCATCTGAATCCTTAAGAAAACTATGATTGAAAATAAGAGAAGCTGGCACATAGCCCTCCCAATGGCCTTATGGGAAGACAGAGTCACTCCCAGGAATGCCTTACGAGTTTCCCCATTCACCTTAGTCTATGGAAAGGAAGCCATCCTTCCTCCATATATTTTACTCCCATCATTGCAGTTGTCCCAAGCCTCCTGAGGTTCTAGCAATCAAACTCTACAATTCAGAATTGATACCCTGCTAAAACTTGAAGAGTCACGACAGAAAGCCAAAGACCAATTCCATCACCACCAAGACATAGTCAAAAGATGGTTTGATAAGAAGAAATATGGTAAAAGAAATTTTGAGGTAGGTGACTTAGTTCTAAAATGGGACCACCAGCATGAAGGCAAGGGAATGCACACAAAATTTCAACATCTATGGGTTGGTCCTTACCAAATTTCAAAAAAGCTTGGCCCGTCAACCTATAAATTAAAGGACCTGCAAGGGGAGGAAGTAAATCTCCCTTTCAACGACCTCGCCTTGAAGCAATACTTCACATGAGTCCTAGGTGGACTCTTGTACATAAATAAAACATTGTCTTTTCTTTTTCTGGTTTATTTTCTTTTGTTTCATTTTTAATCGCTTTTGATTACCTTTTAGTCTGCTAGTTAGCTTGATTTGTTTTCTTTTGTTTTTTCCCCTCTTGTTTGAATCCTTGTTTAATTAAATCTAAGCTCAATTGTGGTGTAGCTGAGAGATGAGACTCCAGAAAACTCAGAAGGATGGTCATGAAGAAGCTCACTGATAAAGGGAATATATACTTGTAACTTTGCTTTCACTGATTGGTTTCCTAGAATGCAGGGATCCTCTTCTCTGTTTGGCTGAAATAACCCGTGTCAAATAGCTAAGATCTAGCATTTCCTTCTGACTATCTTAGGGCCCCATTCACTCTAACATTAATAACTGTCTCAAGAAGTTCACTAGGGCGGACCCATGGAGAGGAAGCACATTGTCTCACAGATGTATGGCATTTAAAATGATCCCATGTTGCAAGTAAAAGCCAAAAGGCGTATGTCAAAGAGTCTGGTTTCCATAAATTCTCGCCTCAATCAAAGCATGGCTGAGAAAAGCAAGGAAATTACCAAATCAAGGAAGCTGTTCAAATAAACCAGCTCAGCAAGGTTCTTCTCCGTCCGTGAAGTATGAAATCAAACAAATCTATCGCTCACACAAAAGGACATTTTGGATTGAAGAACCTATATCAAATTTTGAAAGCAGGAGAAATTTATTTATGGAAGACTCAAAGCGGCAAAAGTCATGAAGTAAAGAAACATCCAAAAGGATGTAATGAGGAACAAACGAATATGTCTGTGAGATATTGTCACGATTCTGTGGAGTCTTATATCAGTAGGATTCTGAAAGACAGAATTTTAAAATGAACCCCACATTTTGGCCCTTAGAGAGTTGTAAAGAAGTCTAGGTCAAAGTTTCCTTTTCCCTTATCACCATTATGATAAGAGTGATCACTGTATTCTCCGGAGCTGAAATATGAATACATTTTGTTGCACATGTAATCAACACTTTGTAAGTTTCCTAACCTTGAGATGAGTTTGTTTCAGAGATCTGTGTTCGCCAGTGAATCGCCAATTGTTGTTGCTGCAACACCCCCCCCCCCATATTTTTTGAAAAATATTGGAGCCCCCTCCTTTCGTTTTTGAGAATAAGTTTGCCTAAGGATATCTAGACATCAAAGTCTTTCCTTACTTAGTTTCCTTAAATAAAGGTCTTTTTATTTCCTTACTCTTTGAGTTTATTTCCATTTTTTGCCTAAGTAAAACTCAAGATTCTAAGTCGCAACGATGGAATCTCTGAGCTAACTTTGCCGCAACGGTGGAAGAGTTGGTCCAAACTTTTCGAAACGGCGGAAGGAAAGGACTAAGTCAAGCTGCGGTGGAAAACTTATCTTAAAGCTTCCAAAAAGATGAAACCTTTGACCAAGTGAACCCGCGGCAGAACAAATTCACCAAGTTTCTCCGCAACTGCGGAAGAACTCAGATAACTCTTCCAAAAAACAATCGGAAATTTACGAATAAGTCACCTTTGCGGGAGGACTCATCTATCTTTTCAGCATTGGCGAAACTCTTCAAGAAACTCTTCTGCAATGGTAGGTAGAGTGGCACTTTTTTCGGAAGAACTCGGATAACTCTTCCGCAAAAGCAGGTAAACTTACTTAAGTTGGCCGAGGCATAGTGTCACGCTTTCCCTTTGCGGAAAAGCTCGAATAATCCTCCCATGATGGCGGGCAAACTCAGCTTTTCTTTCCGCAACAGGTAGAGAACTTAACCAAGTCTTCCCATTTTTTGCGGTCGCATTTAATAAGAAAAGTGTCGATTTGACCCATCCATATGCCGCTTTAACCCCATTTAAATGGTCTTCAACCACCCTATTGATGGCCCGCATGTGCCAGTTTTATATATATAGGGCTTTAACCTCGTTGAGTTTTCATTCGTTCCATTGGTTAGAGGCCTCATTCCCGTTTCTTTCGAATTGGCAAGCACCTGTTCCTGGGCTCACCATTTCTGCAGCGGTATCAACACCTACCTTCCATTATCTTCCAATAGGTAAGTACCCCGTCAAGCCTCATGGACTAAATTTTAATGGTTAGGATCAATGTTGTGTGCATGGCTCTATTTGTATTCTCCTAGCCATGGCCAGTTGTTTAGTTTAATTACGGCCAAAGCAGCTCATGCCTTGTTTCATATAAACGTGGACATCCCCAAGATCCCAAACAACCGTTAAGCCGTCAGTTTGTAATCTCCAAACTAGCCACGTCTTCCCTTACATGAAGAGCATCAGTTTTCCTACCCAGCTATGAAATGGAAGATAGAACTCATAATCGCTTTGTTTTTATGGTTTTATCAAATGCATGTCCCTTATTTTTCATAGTGGCAATGCAGAGGCCCACAGAAACATTTCAGTTTTGCAAAAGTATTATGAAATAACTTACGATATAAATGTTTAAACTGATGAAAGAGCCATTTAAAATTTGCAAATCAGTAGTACGAGTAGAATTAGAAACTTTTAGTCGACTCTTAGGCCTCAACAGTATGAGTAGAATGATAAGTTGAATTTATGACATCGCGCCATATGCCTACAAGATTTTTTCCAAATGACTAAAGGTGACAAGAGAAGGTCGAAGGCGACCCGCCCAGCTAATGACAACACAAAGGTGGAAACCACATTCCAAGATACTAGGTGCACTATAGGAACTCCCCCAGAAGTTAAATGGGGAGATGTATACCGTATGATAAGAGACCAGAACTTCCCTAAGGATCTTCTTGAAGAAGAATGTCTATACCGAAACATCAGAAACTCATGTATATCCAAAGCCTCCACCCACCCAGAACTCTTCCCCTGCTCAAAAGTAATTGGATGACTTCTGCGGCATACGAATACCGAGACAAGAGTTCTTTCAAACAACAAAGGAGAAGCTTTTGCTTCATTTCACCCATCCTATATCTCAAAGGCTTATAAATTGCCCAAGCCCCAACAGTGGTTGGATGATGCAAGGATAGAAGAAATCAAGATGGACAATCTGGAGATGGCTAGGAGACTGCTAATCTCGGGCAAGCGAATCAGGAAAAAGGATAGCGAGGAGTATGAGGTTCAAAATATAAGGTCCCCTTTCAGATTGATCGCTCTCATGCTAAGAAGAATCTTTGGAAGACCCGATGGGATGATGTTTATGCTGCAATGGGTGCCCATCATCCACTATGTGGCATTCAAACGAACAATTTTTAACTGGGCTAATATTCTCTCAAACAGCTTAACATAAGCTATATTTGTTGCACAAGAGGGGTTAGTGGAGAAAAGGAAAAAATGTTATATGGCATCCTACTTGATAGATTGTGTTGTGGCAAAATGTCTCTTTCCCAAGTTAGGATGCATACAGAACTCGGTCGAAACCTCAGTATTCATTGCTTACAAAAGGCATTATAAACTCATTTGTGAGGAGTTTATCATGCCTCTATACGCGTTAATGTTCAACGAGGAACCCAACTGTTTATCTGAGAACGCCATGGAAGTCTCAGAGAACTATGGTGATTTCTATTTCTCATCAGAAGGCACCTACATAAGAATGTATGGAGGCTCTAAACCTCCATATATCCTACCAAGATATGCCATTCATTATGTGGTCCACAAGGAGGCAATGAGGCAAGTGTTCATTGATGGGGTGGGGAGCACCTTGTACAAAGCAAAGAAGGCCACTTTCCCGCCTTTACCTTTCTATGTTGGGGCCTATAAGTTCTCAGGAATTGCAACTGTAGAAGATTTAGTTGCAGAACTGAAAGACTTTCACTTCAGGGAAAGGATTTTTTGGAGGAATGATCAACAAGGCAAAGCAGCACGACATTGCAAAGAAATCTCTACCAACTTTGAGTACGCCCACTATTTTGATGAGGAAGAAGAAGCGTATCAGGGGTTCAGTAACATGACCGAGTTGTGTATTTGCCGGCTAAGTGAAGTCCGGGCCAGTTCTAGCTCTGGCACCATGAAGGGTGCAAAAAAACCGAAGGAAAAGGAAGCGACAGAAGTTGCTCGAACTCTCTCTAAAGAAGAGCAAGAGCTAAAAGAATCAGCCAATAAAATCCAAAGAGAAGTTGCTAATAGAGCAAACAAGGCGAAAGAAGATGAACTCCAGAAAGAAGAAGCTCAAGGGATTCAAGCAGTAGAAGATGAAGCTCGGAGAATTCAGGAGGAGGAAAGAAGTAGGATGGAAGGAATTTCTCGACAAGAAGAAGATGACAAACTGAGAAGAGAATGGGAGGAAGAAGCTCAAAGGAAAGAAGAAGATGAAAAGAAATCTAAAGAAGATGCTGACCCCAAAAGCCCAAATAGACAAGACTTGGATATGGGTTCCCCCATAAGGGACCTCCCAATTGTCCCTTTTACACCATCCAAGAATAGTACAGTGTCCCAATGGGATAAGTTTACTTACAACAAGAAAAGGAAGTCCATAGTTAAAGAAACAGTGACCAGAATGAAGAGGCCTTTTCAACCAGATATTGTCACCAGGCATAAAACCACACTCATGCAAGGTACCCAACATGTGCACAAACTCATGGCATCTATCTCCATAGCCTCTGTTCTAGCAACTATCGACAATGTCAACATATTATCACACAAGTTAGAATCGGAGAAGGAGAAAGCCCATCATCTACAGGAAACTCTGGTTAAAAAGAAGAATTATTCAAATTTGATGGTTGAGAAATGTGACACCCTTGTGCAAGAAAAGGAAGAAATTAATAGAAGATTTCAGCATCTAGAAGCTGAAAAGAGAGATTTGGTGATACAGATGAGAACTATGGAGGCGGAGAAAAGAGCTCTAGAAAGTCGCAACCTACAGTTGGAGTCCGAGAAATTTGATACTGCTCAACAGATTGATGACCTAAAGGAAAGCATTGAAAAGCTGGAAGAAAAGGAAGAATTGCTAGAACATCAATTACAACTCGCAATCAACAAGGTTGGTGACCTGGGACCCTTCCATGAGCATGATTGTGAAATTATGAAAAGGATACACGAGATTCAGGAGCTCATGACAGAGGAAATATGCAAGTTGAAGGAAGTCATGGCCAGGATCAAGGAGATAAATATTGAGGCCACTAGGCATAGGAAAAAGTATGTACGTATTAGCGAGGACATTAGGAGGCAAATGGAGTGGAGAGAAGGAAGATCAGGATTTCCAGAAAGACTCCCTCTTAAGTCCATCGTTGGTTTCAAAGAAGATATCTGCCCCTTAGGGTTTTGCCAAAATTACGGAGTAAAGTTGAATGAAGTGGCCATGGTTACGCTTGAACAGTGTGGGAAGTTGTATATGAAAATATGAACAACCCACGAAAATTCCCAGGTGAAGATGCCCCAAACCATAGAGGAGTTTCCAGAAAAATCCCAACGTTTATCTGATCTAAAGGAGGGGTTGAGTGCTGAAGTGGAATATGTTAGGAAGGTAGATGCTTTGACTTCAGAAGACCTTCATGATTGGATTTGCCAGGCCACAATTTATGCACATATCCTAAATGAGAGTCTCCAAGTTACAACAGTAGAAGTTGCTAATCTAGAAGAAGATTTGGCCAAGCATGAAGTCTCTCTGAAAACCATGCTTCCCCTTGATGCAAACAATATCATAAAAGAGACCAGTCTCTAGGTGAAGCATATAGCAGAAACAGATAGGATGCTAATAGTAGGAACACATCAAATAACATCAGAAGTAGTGGAGGCATCAACTTCAATGGAATTCCTAGCAGCACCAGTGGCTCAAGCCCCAACAAGAGTATCAGCCTATGCCCAAGTCAGCAAAGGCATTAACTCATAAATAATCTATCTTCTGTCTTATTCTGTGGGTCTCTGACCAGCGTCTCTTCTTTCAGTTTTCCTATGTATTAATTATTAAATGACATTTGGGCCTCCTTCACATCCATTTTTGTAATATTTTGGGTTTTTATTCTCTTTTTGTGACATGGGCACTACAAGAAAAATTAGAGGAATATAAATGGTTAGGTTATAGGTGGAAGCTCTTGGAGCATTTTGTAAAGCTATATATAGCTTAATAGAAGAGGATAGAAGGACTTTTGGCAGGTGAAAGGACATTTCTATCTTGTATGTGAACTATTTCTGCTACATGAATAAGAAAATCGTTTTGGCCTCTAGAAGCCTGCACAACACTTTGGTTGGGATTGTGTTGGATAATTGTTGAACTATTTCTGCATCTTTCATACATTTCCTGTGAGATCTTTCCTGGCTATTGTGAATTAATTCTCTGCTATGAATGGTTTCATTTCCTTTTCAAAATTTCTGTGTTAAATGGGTAATAGAATGTTTATCTCTATCAGAGCTATCTTTGATAATCTTTATTTTCTACTGTAAATGTTTCTATTCAATTTAACAGCTATTTGTGGAGTTCTTGGTTACATTTCCAGTTTATTACTCATCCTTTAAATTTGCTCCTTACGAGGATAGATTAATTTAGATTTAATTAGCTCGAAGTAGATTTGTTTAACGCATGCATTTAATTTAGGGCACGTGCACATCATTTTAAACATAAAAAAAATATAAATGGTGGATCGGTCCGCAACCGGTAAAATAAACAAATCTTTAAAAAAAAAACTTACATGGTAGTCGGGTCGTTAATCGAACGGATTCCCTATACCAAATGGTGGGCGATCTAACTGGGATCACTTACTGGAGAGAATCCCTTGCTAATTGATGCTACGATTTTCGAGGCATCAACAGGCCCTCAAAATTTCAATTCTTAAAATGTCCCCCAAAATTGGTATAGAGAAAATATCTCTAATACCAAATGTTATGCACCAAATTCCCTAGATAGCATAAAATTTGAAAGAGAGAGTAACCCAATGCATTAAGAACGAAATAAAGAGATGAATAAGAAGACTCTTCAAGGGGGGGATATCCTTTTACAATGTATCAAATGCACAATAAAATATGAAATGATTTCTAAAAGTAGGTCCTCTTGTATATATAGGAGACAAAAGTTATAATTACTATTAAGGTCCTAACCAAGTATACAATTGCAGTTAAGGTCCTATTTCATCAATAAATACAATACTAATTCAATAATAGTAATTTAATGTCACAATATCTAGGGATTAACAAGATTGGGTTTGAGAGTGTCATAAGTTTGAAGCATATTGGCAACTAGACTTACTAGTGGGGTAGAGGCTATAGCTATAGATGAGGGTGAATGCAACTTCAAAAATATCAAATCAAATGAACTCAAAGGATATCTAGGTGGTTATGAAGTTTGGTTTTGTTCAATTATCACATGTCGAGCATGAGAATTTTTTCAACAAAGATAGAGCACTTTCACATAGGTCAAATACCACAAGAAACTGCTCACAAAAACACATCATAGATTGACACACCAATTTGTTACATGGTTAAAACCACCAGGAAGGGAAATAGTCGATGATTCCATCCAAAAAACTACTCAAGGAAATATATTAATGCAAAGGAAAAAAATTTACATGAGTTTCTCACAATCAATCATTAGTTGATGACCCTCCATTATGTTTAAATAACAATCATGGACCAACTAAGTGTTAAGCCATGGATCAATTTAGCCATTAAGAACAAGGAGAAAATGAACCCTCGAAACACTTTATCTATAGAACATATCTTGACTATCAGATTACATAAGTGCAAATTCATACTAAAGAAACACACTTGCCATAAAGACACATTAGACCAAGTTGATATTATTAACTAACTCCTAAGTGTCTAAATAGTCTAACGGAAATAAAACATTACAGGATGTCAAGAATAGGATAAAGGCCCTTGAGCCTAAAATAATTCCAAAGGAATATGGGGAGCACAATCTTTACTAATTTTTATAACCTCTTTTACTCAAACAACAACTATAGAATATTAGTGAAGGGTGAAAAATGAATTGTGTTAATTTAACCAATTATTGAATTGGAATAATGTGCAATGTGAGTGAAATTTGATCCAATAAAGTAAAGAAATAGTGTACTAAAACTCACCATAGAAACATAAATGACTCACTAGCCTAAAGGTGATGATACTCTAGTAATGTAAGAGTTTCCTCAACAAGTGGTAGAGAAGGTCCACAGTAAGAAAAGAGTAAAGAGATGAACAAGTCCTTCCAAAAAATACAATTTATGGGATATGGAGTCCACCAATAGTGTGATAGAAGGTGCGAATGATACAGTTATAATGAAGGACACTAGGAGCAACTCTAATTGGCCAACTATTATTTTCCTTGGGTGATCTCCCTCCTACAAGATCCACTTTGGATAAGAGCTTAAAGAAAATTCACTAGGATACCTTTTCATAGATATGTGCAATATGTCACATTTCCTTCAAGATGAAATCAAATGGTTAGGTGATATTTACTGTGAAAGAGCTAGGAGTCTCAATTCAACCTCTAGTTCCAACATTGGCATTATCCACTCCCAAGAGTGCACCTAATGTTAGGATATTCCTATACTCCATCCTTGTCCCACCAGTATTTTGATCATTTACAATTTCAGTCATGCATGCACTTTTAGGGTTTGCATGCATCATTAAGGGTTTGCATGCATTCTAGTCATCCCTCGGAGCTTCCTTCCACTCAGTTTCATCCCTCCTAGCCTGTCATGCACCCTCCTTTCACCTACTATATGAGAAGGGCATCTTTCTCACCTATTAGTCTAGTTTACTTCAGTTAGCCACCAGTCTTTCCTTGATTTGAGGCCAGACTGACTCCTCACTGCTGTTATCACTCCGATTGACCTCTGATGAGACATGACTACTTGCTCTGATACCATGTGAAAATCCTCACAGCAGATCTAAGAGATGATGTATACCTCACAAGAGTAATTATGATTAAGCAGGAAGATAGAAGAAGAGTGGTCCAAACCCTTTCGAGAGCAAGCAAAGTGATGCATTCGCCCTCCTTGATGATCTCATTGATTATGAACCAGTATCAAACACATCTCATATTGAATTTGTCCACAAAGAACTTGCAGATTCTACACTCATGCTCCAAATTTCTTCTCTTTCTGTGCCAGCTCACACTCTAGATATTGCAGAAGGTCCTAAATCCTCTCTTACACCAGAGTCTATTGGTTTGCATCATGATCACATGATTATTTCGAAGGTAAAATTAGTTATTGGAGGTAATGCATTCGCCCTCCTCAAGCAATCACCTCTTATTTACTACTATATGATCATTATTCCATGCTTTCAGAAGGTTATTGAAGAATATGGCCATTGCCACCCACTTGGGATAATTTCTCATGCATCCACTGGTTTTGATCTCACCTCTTATGGTTCAAATGAGATCTCAAGAAACCATTGCCATTCACTTGATATAATCTCTCATGCATTTACTGGTTTTGATCTCACCTCTTATGGTTCAAAGGAGATCTCAAGAAACCATGATTCAAGTCGTGGATCTAATTTGGATTCTAAGCAATTACTACTTGGGATAATTCTCATGCATATGATAATTTTGATCTCACCCCTGCTGGTTCAAAGGAGATCTCAAGAAACTATTCTTCAAGTCTTAAATTTGATTTGGATTTCAAGCAATCATTATTATTTGATGGTTCTTTTTGGCATAATCTCACCCATGATGGTTCAAAGGAGAAGACAAAAGACTATCTGCATATTCATGTTTTTGATCCTACCTCAACTGATTCGAATCACAGGTTCAAGGATCATCCTCATACTTTTGGATTTGTTCTCATCACATTCGATCTGAAGAGCAAGTACAAGCACATGCTTTTTGAGCATGATCTACTTCTTTCCAAGAAGAAGATACCTCCAGACATATGACCAAGCATCACACCTGCTTGAGTTTGGAGCATTTATTTTTTGTGTGTGCCTTACAGTTTGTTTTGAGGGGGGGTATTTTTCCCATGAAATTTTCCCCAACTTCCTTGGTTTATTGACTGTTATTATTCATTGTATTGGGTGACCTTTGGTCTTAGTTACCAGGGCCCAGGATGGATTAAGGGGGGGTGTTAGGATATTCCTATACTCCATCCTAGTCCCACTAGTATTTTGATCATTTACATTTTCAGTCATGCATGCACTTTTAGGGTTTGCATGCATTCCAGACATCCCCTGGAGCTTCCTTCCACTCATTTTTAGCCCTCCTAGCCTGTCATGCGCCCTCCTTTCACCTACTGCATGAGAAGGGTGCCTTTCTCACCTACCAGTCCAGTTTACTTCAGTTAGCCACCAGTCTTTCCTTGATTTGAGGCTAGACTTAGTCCTCGCTACTATTATCACTCTGATTGACCTCCGATGAAACATGACTACCTGTTCTGACTCCAATTAGCTCCTCATGTGCCCTCCACTGAGCCTCCTTCATTCAGTTAGTGTCTCCATGTGCCAGTTACATTCAATTACACCTACCACACTCAGTTAGACTCAGTTTGACTGATGGTTGATAGTTACTTGTGCATTAATAACTCCATCGATGATGAGATAGACTACTGGTTGTGCTCTGATGACACTCCAGTGATCTTTTGATCACTCCATGAAGGCTAATTCGAATTACCACTTTAGGCATTCGAATTCTCATGCATTGTACTACTTATTGTCCATATTGTAATTAATTAATTAGTGTGTGTGAAGTATGTTTGCTTCTATCCGAGTTCTACTGTATTATTATTCTGTTACTCATTACACTGCATTGACCACTCTTCTTCTATCTTCCTTCTTAATCATAATTACTCTTGTGAAGTATACATCATCTCTTAGATCTACTGTAAGGATTTTCACACCTAATTCTAAATTAATTTTGAATCATATTTGATAGAAAGGATTTTAAAATGCCCTAAAGGATAACAAAAAAATGCCTCAAAATATAAAAGGTTGTGGTGAATTATTTTAATAACTATCCCCACAATCTTGGCTTAACTAAAATATTGTTTTAGGTCTTGAAGTGAAGAGTTCTCTTTGGTTTGATTAAGTTGTTATTTGTTAAAGCTAAATTTGGTGTCATGAACCTAGGAGTGATTTTCATGCACTCGTGGTGTTTAAAACAAACGAAATATTGCTTTAGAAAGAAATTTAAAATAATGTTAGAAATAAGAGTGTAAGAATAAGAAAAACGATAATGCCAAATACTAAAGAGAAATTATTCTTTACGTTGGAACAAGAAAGGAACTTTTTCAAACCAGTGAGAAACCAACTTTAAAACATTTCAACAATTAAAATATTCAAGTATATAATGACCTGTGCAATCTTTAAATGGAATGTAAAACCAAGGAAGATGTTTAATGATCAATAATAAGAACCAAAATGATTCTTTTCTTAATCAAACTTTTTCTTAAACACTCCGAAGACTTTTCTTAATCAAACTTTTTCTTAGACAGTCCGATGACTAGCAAGCACATGAAGGATTTGAAAGATGAAATATGCAATGGAAATGGAAACTAAACGTTAATATGTGCAAAGAAAAGGAGTAAATCTCAAAGAGACGATAGTTAAATCCTTAACTAATACCACTGGATTTTTAATCAAATAAAAAAGAATCATTAGCCTCTTAAAAGATTCTAGAAAAATATACCACAGACTGAAATCCGCCAAAATTTGCATTTAGAACTTTAAAGTCAACAAGTACTAACTATAAAAAGAAAAACTCATCAATACACATATAACATGAAAGCAAATGAAAAATATGAATGTGTAATCAAGAGATTTTTGAATTTGGTTGGAAACACAAAACACGAGGGTAATTGTAGTGTTATATCTTTTTTTAGAAAAAGAGCGATCATGCACTAAACCAAAGAGAGAATGTGGTAAGAGTCACGGAAAATTTTAAGGATTCATAATTTTCTCCAAGTGTAAAATTTTTGGTGAATTTTACTAATTTCTTAAATTTGCAATCATAAAATGTTTGACGATTTTTTTTAAAAACATTCAAATTTGTAAGGACTTTATAAACGTTTTTGGATATTTTGGAGATTTTTAGAGTAAAAAAAATTATCACAGGAATTTGGGTGAATCACCTTTGAAAAAAAGACAAATTGGTAATCTTATTTTGAAATAAAATGTTGAAAAATAACCCAGGGGATAAATTCCACCCCTATTTTTTTCCTAAATAAAAACAACAAAATACATAGGATTAAAATTACAAAGATAAAATTACATTTAAGATGAACTATGGGAGACTAATAAACCCTTTAACAATGTTAAAAATGTTTTTTTTTATCATTCTTGGAATCTAGAAGTAACCCAAGCATTTAAAAAACTAAAAATGGCAATGTGCAACACTCTAAGAATATTGGCTTCACTAGATTTTACAAAACCTTCCATATAGAGCGTTATGCATCATGGCATGGCATTAAAATAGGTATAATGAAAGAAGATAGGCCATTTATTTTTTTAGTAACAACGAAAATACTTTGTAAAGCAAATGTTGGGTACATTACATGTAGTTAAAAGATAGTGGTATTACCTAATCTATAGGCATTTTAAGGGAAAAAATCAAAATTAAAATAAATAAATAAATAAATAAAATTTTAGAAGAACAACCAAAATGAGCCATTAAAATGTTAAGGTATGTATGATCTGGAATTATATGAAAAAAAGGTGAGAAAATATGGTTTCCAATGCATTACATTGTTTGTTAAAATAATGTAACTGTGGAAGATATTTTATTTATATTATTGTATTCCTCTTACGGGAGTTGATGGCCATGTAATTAATAATGTAAAGGTCATTGAAAGAATCAATGTAAACCCTAGGACATGTGTTGGCTCAGAAAAGCCCTTAAAAGATTATTATATTATGTAATTGACCAGTCAAGTAGAGAAGTTGGCCCTGTTGTGGAATTAGTCATCTCAACAGAAGAATATAAATACAAGTGCTCTCTCTCACTTCTAATCACTCATTCACTTAAGCAAGTTCGCATAGGTGAAGAAGAGAGGTGCGCACAAGTGGAGGAGTAGCTATTTTGTCTTGGGGATACTTTGTACTTTGTGATTTCTATATTGAGGAAGGCTTTGCTGGGTTTTCTACCCCAAGAGGGTTTCCCAGGATAAATTGTGTCTCTTGTCTTTTATGATGTGCTTGTTTATCTTTCAGTAATTGTTTATATGCTATATGCTACTCAAATAAAAACTAACATTGTTATGGAAGAAAAAGACAGTGAAAGACTTATTGTCATCCATTCCGATCTCAGATGCAGATTGGTTAAATGAAGCAAAGCTAGAGTGGAAACAAAATTAGAGGTGTCAAAAATTATTTAGCAAGTATAGAGAGATCTTAATACATTAGATGAGTTTTAAAGGAAGAATGATTTATTATGGTACAAATATTGTTTGTATTTGTGAAGGATCCTATCTCAAATAGAAGGTTTTGTTAGAAATACACCCAACATAAATTAGGGTACATTCATGACTTTTAGAAACATGTCACAATAATAAGTAATAGTTTATTTTAGAAGGCCTTAAAAAGGATTGTATGAGAACGTGTGGATTATCGACAAAACAAGTTAAAAGCATCCATGATGCTAGGACTATTGCAACCATTATAAATATCCATTCAACATTGGGGGGGAGTCTTAGTGGAATTTATCGTGATTCTACCAAAATAAGAAGGGAAAGGGGTCATAATGGTGGCGGTTGAAAGGCTCACAAAATATGCTCATTTATACAAACTAGCTCATTCTCTTAAAGCAAGAAAAGTACCAACACCATTCATGGAAACTATACAAAAAAATACATGATGATCCCAAAATTATTATAAGTGACATGGATCCAATTTTCACAAGTAACTCTTGGAAATACTTGTTCACATCTTCGAGTACTCAACTAGCCCACAGTTCAACCTATAACCCCCAATCAGATGGGAAAACTGAGATAGTAAACAAATGTGTGGAGTTTTATCTCTATCACTTTTCTTTTGACAAGCAATAACCTTGAGGTCAAGACTTATTCACAACTTTGGGTACTTAACTAGTCCACAATTCATTCTATAACCCCCAATCATAAGGGAAAATTGAGATAGCAAAAAAATGTATGGATTTTTATATCTATTGCTTTGTTTTTTACAAGAAAGAACCTTGGGTCAAGAGGATACCATTGGTAGAATGGTGGTATAGTACATCAATCCACACCTCAACCAAAATGTCCCAATTTATGGCACTTTATGGGTGTCGATATCTATCTACTACATCACCACTAAAGGAACAATTGAATGTAAAAACAATAATACATAATCACATTCAACACCAACAAGAAGTGCTACACAAACATTTTAATCTTAACAAAATCAGGATGAAACAACAATGTAGTCAAGGTCAACATCATAGTGAAAGACATTTCAAAATAGGACAATGAGTATTTTTTAGATTGCATCATTATATACATGTCACTCAAACAATGAAAAAGAGACAATAAACTAATACCCAAGTACTATGGACCCTATAATGTGTTGCATAAGATTAGGAGTAAGGCATGTGGGTTGGAGTTTTCGTCATTTTCAAACGTACATACGATTCTCCATCTCTCATTCTTAAGCAAGATAATTGGCAACAAAATTATAGTACAAACCATATTGTTAGTGCTGGATGAAGAGGGAAGAAGCATACTATAATCATAAACAAACTCATAAAATGCAGAAATATGTCGATAAAAAAGGCAAGTTGTGAAAATGGCATCTCAAATCATATGTGGCTAATCAAATGTTGAACGAAATGCTTGTCTAAAGGGTATGGGTATGTAATTAATCCCTTAAGCCAAACGCGATTACATTATTGTTATATTTAATGATAATTTCATTATATCTAATTCTACAATTTGTTTCACATACATATATATCCGAGGAGATATAATTTTAATTATTATAATAAAGAACTATAATTTTATATGAGGTTTCTCTTTTGAAGAGTCACCACTATCATTTCATTCTTTTATGCTATTAATTTTTTGTTTCTTAATTTAAACATTCTACATTTTTCTCCACATAAAGGCGAGTCTCTATTTTGACATCATTGTGCCATATTTAATTATCCATTTTTATCCCTCCTCACAAGGTTGAAATGAAGGTTTTTATAATTTCCTTTTCATCTCTTCATTAATCTCTTAGTGTATGAATAATAGACAAGGGACTAAACTAAGCACACAAGGTATTAATGGCATGTAGAATTCTCTTCCTAATCACACATGGGATCGAACACCTATTATTGATGCATAAGGGCTTAATGATTCGTAGAATTCTCTTCCTAGTCACACATGGGATCCAACGCCTATTCTTAAAGCACAATACAAAATTTAAGAGTCAAAATTTAAGAGTTAAAAAAGGGTGCTCTAAGGTTTTGGCTAATTTTTATTATCCTTTCAACCCCTTACTAAGGTAATTTCTCATGCTTCGTTGGTCTATTTCATTAGTGCCTTATCCTCCTCAATATGGTGAATTGTTGATATCCTAGATAAGCCACTTAGTGAAGATTTGTTGATATCCTAGCTAAAACACTTACGGTCATGACAAATGAATGCATATATAATAATAATCATAATCATAAGAATTGTATATCCAACACTATGTAGGCCTTTGATTATACTAGTCTCAATGCCAAGGTCAATGGCTCACAACTACGTGGTTATTTAAACAATATTATATAAAAACTACAATATCTCTCTCTACATATATCACTATTTATTTATATTCCTAATAATAGTGGTTACTTAGCAGCAAATCCCCACCAAGGAGTGAGAGGAAGTTCAAAGGAAAGAATTTAGTAATTCTTTCATGTACAAATTAGATCCCAAAAATAATCCAATATACAACATATACATTTGTTTGACTTCTATATTTCCTAATCCCAATTTCCCATAGGTGTAGTTGTACAGATTGAACTCAATACTTTTAATAGAAATTTGTTCTTGTTCCATACAATAGTTTCAACATCATTGTCCTTAATGTTCTTAGTGTTGTTTTTATATGGTATAGGGATCATTTGTAATAAAGTAAAGAAAAAATAATCCCCTAAACATACATTGTGAGGAAGGGTTTGACCTTGCTAGTTTCTAATGTTTGTAAGTAAGCAACCAACTTTTGGAATGGTGGAGCAGTGATGTAGTAAGCTTCCCTCACCCTCCTTTTTTGAGTGAGTGTCTAAAGGCCCTCTCACTCCTATGGTTGATCAAAGATAGGGGTCTATATAGGAACTACCCTAGTCGAGAATGAGATTGATCTAGACCCATTTTACAGTGATAAAAAAACATTGCATATTTTTGTTCTTAACTCAAGTGACTCAAGTGGGTCGAGTGTAGCTCTACTAGGAATTCTCTCCATATCCCATTTCACTTTAAGTGGCCGAGTACCTAAAGGTCCTTACTTATGCACTCAATGAAGTGGGAAGAGCATTAATTCTAAATATCCATGGCCATTCTCTCCATCCTTCCCCGACCATAGGTGTACCTCTAATCACTCCTATACTTCAAACATGGGTGAATGGGAGAGGATTCGAAGGACAAAGAGAATAGATTCTAAAGGTAAACTCTAAATATCCATGTCCATTCTCTTCATCCTTCCCCGACAATAGGTGTACCTTTGATCACTCCTATACTTCAAAGCTAGGTGAATGGGAGGTAATTTGAGCAACAAAGCACAATCCCTCTTGAACCCATGAAATTATATATTCAAGAACTCTTTTGTTTCTACATTCTGATCTAGCCTGAACCTTTTAAGTTTCTTTTGGTACAAGGGATTTTGGTAGCTTGGTGGATTTTATTAGATTCTTCACATAACGTTTTGTGGAAAGAGCACTTTGCTATATAGAATGAAGGTCCTCCACTAAGAGAGCATAAAATTATTTGTGTGGAACAAGATCTTCGAATTCTTAATGACACTGAGAGGGGGGTTGAATCAGTATCATGCGCAGATTAAACAAATTTTCACTTTAAAAAAAATGCACCAACTCTTACTTAAATCACAACAATAAAAGACAATTGTGTGCAGAGTATTTGGAAAGTAACTTTATATATATGTATGCAAATTTGATTACATAGATAGTTGGGAGAAACCAATCTCCAATGATGTGAGCACTAAATCACTTAGACACCAATTTGGTTGGGACACCAAGCCCACATGCAAGCACCAACTTGTTGATTACAGGAACCAACCTTTTAGGACACCAATCCTCTGCGCAAGCAACAACTTGCGGTATACAGGAACCAAGCTATGAGGACACCGATCCTCTATGCAAGCACCAACGTTTTTTGTTCAGGCATCAACCTGAGAGGGGACTGCAATCTCTTGTCCTTGCCCCATCTTTCCTCCCTGAGATATATGTATATGTTATTTTGTCACACTTCCTGTTGATTTTTGCACGCAGCTTCACACTTGTTCTGTGCACTTATTCACTTCCTTTTGCATGCACTTTATGTGATCTACTTCAATTCTACGCAACTACTATACTTCACTATATGGTCTACAAACTTCTCCACTTACTGTGTACTCTGCCTCGGTTATGCGCATTGGTTCTTTTTCTATATTATCTGCTTCAGTTATATGCATTTATCTAATCTTGCACACTACTATGATTCTGCACACTTCTTCAATCTATACATTGCTCTTGTTCTGTGCACTGTTTGTTGCTCTTCTTTTATTTTCTGCATACTCAACTCTCTGTTGTTTCTTTCTTCAAGATCAATGAGCCATTGATTCCCTAATAAACTGAAGCTTCCAAAATACCAAATAATTTTACATCTCCATTGCACACACATCGTTCACCCCAATCTTTGGTTTTTTTATATCACTACTTGTTTCCTTTATTAGATTGATTTTTCCACAAGTAGGGGCTTCTTTATGTCATCTACCTCTTTCTTCTTCGTCAAGTTTACCCCAAAAATGTACTTGATCCGACTAAGTATGGGATTCCTTATGTCAGCTACCTCTTTCTTCCTGGTCAAGATTACCCAACACAATGCACTTGAGCTGACTAAGTCTTTTCTACGCACTTTGATATTCTTGCTTATTGTGCAAAATCCCAGTATATGTGCGACATGCACCCATCCATATTGCATGGATAGGTAGCCTTGTTTTGTATATATTTCTTCAAACTAGAATCAATGCTTCATGCTTCCTGCTTGACATCATCATGCTTCTTGTTTGACATCAGTGACAACACCAAAGTTCAACAATCTCCCCCTTTGGCATTGATGTCAACACCAATCAAAATTAAGCCCCCTTGAGTATGAGCTCTTCTTTTCTATGTGCAACATGCTCCTCCTGTATTCATGTCATGTAATCCTTTGCATGCTTCCTACAAAAACTCGAATTCAACACTTATCTGCAAAACCTTCTTCCTAGTGTCTTTCCCCCTTTGACATCAATGGAAAAGGGATGCTCCCTCTGGATTCATGCTTCCATTTCTTTATCCTGTCACTTCTACTGCACTATGCCAAGTTCCTACCATGTCACAGATGCTTCAAATTAATGTGGAGTGGAAATTACTCCTAGTTTCTTTCTGAGATACTCAAAAGTATCTCTTGGAAGCATCTTTGTAAATATATCTACAATTTGTTCCTTGGGGTCCACATAATCTAGTTTGAAAATATTTTCAGTGACTTGTTCTCTTACAAAATGGTATTTGATAGGAATATGCTTGGTTTTGGAGTGCATTACAAGATTCTTGGAGATGATTATTACGCTTGTTTTGTCACATAAAATAGCTATAGGATCGTCAAATTCCACTTTTACGTCCTTTAAAGTTTGTTTCATACATAGAACTTGTGCACAACAGGATGCCGTTGCAATGTATTATGCTTCTGTTGTATATAGTGATACTAAAAATTGTTTCTTTCTCAACCAAGACACCAAGAAATTTCCTAAGAAGAATGCTACTCCACTTGTACTTCTTATGTCATCGATACTTCCTTCCCAATCTGCCTCTGTATATGCTACCAATTTCAAGTCATTACTTCATGGATACCATAAACCAAAATCCAAAGTTCCTTTCAAATATTTGAAGATCCTTTTTACAGCTTGAACATGTGTCTCCTTAGGTGTTGCTTGAAACCTTGCAACCATCCCTACAACTTGCATTATATTTGGTCTTGAGGGTATTACATATAACAAGCTTCCAATCATTGATCTGTACAATTTTTGATCTACTTCGTTTGCTTCATCTTCTTTTCTCAATTTGAACCAGTAATCATAGGTGTACATACTAGCTTGCAATCTTCCATGTTAAATCCTTTTAACATTTCTTTTACATAGGTGGTCCGAGAAATAAAGATATCGTCACCAAGTTGAGATATCTGAAGTCCTAGAAAGAAAGACAGTTCTCCGAGCATAAACATTTCAAATTCGTCTTGCATCTTCTTAGCAATTTTTTGGCTTAATATATTATCATTACTTCCAAATATGATATCATCTACATATATCTCAACAACTATCATATTTCCATGCTCAAATTCTATGTATAGATTATTGTCTACATTACCTTTTTTGAAGCCTTGTTGTTGCAGGTACTTATCTAGTACTCAATACCAAGTTCTAGGAGCTTGCTTTAGTCTATACAGAGCCTTTTTAATTTGAAGACATAGTCATTGTTATCTAAAAGAGAGAAACATTTTGGTTTTTCTATATACACCTCTTCTTCTAGTTCTCCATTTAAAAATGTTGATTTTACATCCATTTGATATAAAGTGATGTTTTTAGAGCAAGTATAGGGCAAGAACATTATGATTGCTTCTATTTATGCTACATGGGAAAATGTTTCTTCAAGGTCTATTCCTTCAACCTACACATATCCCTTGCACACCAACCTTGATTTATTGCTAACTACCTATCCATCCTCATTTAATTTGTTCCTGAAGACCCATTTGGTATGAATAACATTTTTATCTTTGGGTCTTTGGGTCTTATTTTTCTCAATCTGATTTGATTCTTCTTTTCTGGCTTTAATCCAGTGTTCATCGGTCATGGCTTCATCAAAACAATTTGGTTCTATTTTGGAAAACAAAGAGAAATGTACTTCTTCGGGAGTAATTTTTAAGTACTTCCTTCTTGTTTCTACACCAACATTTTTATCTCTAATAATCAAATCCTCAGAATGATTCTTTTGAACATATCTAGAAGGAGTCTTTATAACCGGTCTTCTTTATTCTTCAAGTTCTTCTTGATGCGCTTCTTCTTGTTGCTCTCTTGCCGCCTCCTCCTCTAGTAGGTATTATGATGACTGTTCAAATGTTGCATGATCATCATCATCCTCCAGTCTTTTGTGCGTGAGTGCTTCATCTACCTTCACATATGAAATTTCCACCATCTTCTTTAGTCTTAGGTTGTAACATTTGTATTCCTTGCTTCTTGTTGTATATCCAAGAAAAGTTCCTCCATTAGATCTAGAATCAAATTTTCCTAGGTTTTCATCATTTCTTTTGATATAACACTAGCTCCCAAATAATTTGAAATGCTTAATTGTTGCTAGCATACCTTTCCAGAGTTCATAGGGAGTCGTGTTGGTATTAGTTCTAACTTTTCCTTTATTTAAAATATGAATAGCAGTATGAACATCTTGGGTCAAAAAAATGTTAGACAATTTAGAATCATTTAACATTGTTCTATCCATCTCCTGCATAGTCTTAGTTTTTTCTTTCTGCAACTCCATTTTGTTGTGGAGTCCTGGCAGCTTAGAAATGCCTTATGATTCCATGTTTCTCATAGAAATCCTCCAATTCATTTGAGGTGTACTCACCTTCATTATCTGATCTTAGACACTTAATGTTCAATTCAGTTTCATTTTCAACTACTTCTTTAAAAAAATTGAAGCACTCAAATGTCTCTGATTTTTTCTTAAGGAAAAACACCCATGTAATTCTACTATACTCACTAATGAAGAGAATGAAGTTGGATTCACCATTTAGGCCTTTGGTTCTCATTGGGCCACAAAGACCAGTATGCACTAGCTCCAATGGTTTTGTTGCTGAATATTATTTTGTTTTAAAATTTACTCTTGTTCGCTTTCCATGTAAGCAATGCTTGCAAACTGAATTTTAAGGGGTTTGTGATTTTTGGAATGTCTCTCACTGCTTGTATTTTTCTAATTCTGATCAGATTGTCAAAATTTATATGCCCCATTCTTCTGTGCCAGAGCCAATTTTCATGTATTTTCCCCATGCAACATCTTTCTTATTTTCTTTTATCTAAGATGTATACATTATTTAGGGTTCTGGCTATCGTTGCTACCAAACTTCCTATATCTATTTTCCTTATTTTACATTTCTTGGAATCAAAGGTGAGAATATGCCCTTGATCACACATTTGACTTACACTGAGAAGATTGTGCTTCATGTTTTCAACAAGTAATGCATTTTCTGCTTTGGCTTCCTTATCCCTAAGACTTATTAAGCCTTTTCCAAGAATCTTGGAAGAACCATCATCACCAAAACAAACAGTGCCCCTCTTTTCTTCTTTGAATTTCAAAAAACTGTCTTTATTCCCTATCATGTGTTTGGAACATCCACTGTCAAGATACCAATGACCTCGTTTACTCTGCGCATGTAAAGCCAATATGTATCCTTCTTGATTATGTTGGTTTGTCTTTTTCTTCAAAAATTTTGTAGAATCTCTTTTAATAATGCTTTTGGTTTCAACAGGGTGTGTAGATAGTAACTGATTGTTGCAGTCCTAAACTTCATTACCATAATTGTAACATTTATAGTATTCAACATATAAATATAGGGGGCCAAAGGAATTGAAATTTTCTTTCAAATTTTCAACCAGCCTTCTGATGTTATTCTTTTTGGTTTCATGGTAAATACTATTCTTCTTAACATTTTCTTTTGCAAGTGCTTTGCAATTTACTGCTTTATGACCAAAATTGTTACGGAAAAACCAATTTCCTAAGAAAAGAGTTTGATACCTTGTAAAGCGAGTTCTTCCAGATTGCAAAATGCCAATTTTCATATGAGATGAATTTTGTTCCTTTTCTCCAAATTTCTATTCTTTCCTTGGAATAGAACCTTTGAGCACATCTACAAAACTTCTTGCTCCTACCACATAGGTTGACTTAGTTGAGTTTGAACCTTCATATCCTAGCCCTAACATGTCAGATACTGGTATTTTATTATCTATAATTTTGTCTAGAGAGTTAGTGTTGTGGCTAAATTTCTGTTGAAAACTCAACTGGATGTTGGCCTTTTGTAATTCCCTTTTAAAGAAATGGCTACAGTCTCTAACTTTTCACACTTCTCCTCCTTTTGTCTCAGTTGTCTTGTTATGTGTGATTCTAATTTTTAAGTCTCCTTGACTTGTTCTTCATATTTTAATAGTTGTTCTTGTAGAAATTTATTCTTCTTTCTTGATTTCTTCAGTTCTTCCAACGCACTATAATTTCTCCTTCAAAATATACTTCATCCATTTCTTCATCTTCTTCATCTTCATTTTCAAGGTCTTATTTAGTTTCCTTGAAGAGCACTTCTCTTTAATTATCATCACTATCATCTTCATCAAATGAATTGTTGTCCTCTCTGGAATACAGACTCTTTTTCTTCCTTGTATGTTCAAACCTACTTTGTTGGTATGTTTTCCTTCATTCTTTATGATTAAATGTTGACACAAACCCAGTCGACAGGGGTTCCTGACACTGTCGACACCCAAACCACCGCTATCTCCCTGAACACCGACGCAGACAGGTTTTACCCTGTCCAGCAACACCTACAGAATAGATGAGGTCTCACCCGATATGTTCAAGGGAGAGTTGATGGAACCATGTTTCCACTGAATGAAGGAGGATGTTGTGCATCAATTGACTAACTTATTGCAACATTTTAGAAATAGATCTAAACATTAAAATTAGGAATTAAGCATAATTGCGACATCATTCAACAGGAACAGAACTATTATTACAACATATATAATAGTAAAGCATTAATTTGTTGAGATATTGTAACTTCAAAGAATATTATATTTGTACTTTATTATTTCGGAGATGTTTCATTCCTCCGTGAAGATCTTATTGTATATCCAGAGATGTTTATTCCTCCGTCGGAATGTGGTAACTTGGGTTATTAGACTTCCCTAGTGGGGGTCGGCCCTATGTGTGTTATGTGGGTCAAAGGGTTATTAGACCACCCTAGAGGGGTCGGCCCAATCAGTTGTAGTGGAGTATTTAACCCATTGGTTAAATACGAGCCTACATGTTTTGTGTCAAAGATAAGTCAGAGTAGTGTATAAATAGAGGAGGTGTATTCCTCATTTTACACACTCACTCACTTGAGAGTAGCGCACTTGTGGAGGAGAGGTCTGCTATGGTGGAGGAGGAGATCATGTATTTGGTTTGCATCTTTGTGTATTGCTGGTCATCTATATTGAGGAAGCTTTACTGGGTTTTCTACCCCACGAGGGTTTCCCAGGATAAATCTGTGTCTCTTGTGTTTATGTTGTGCTTGTTGTTTCTTCAGTGATCTTGTATATGCTATTATTGTGAAATGGAATGTAATGCTGCTATTTTCTGTGTTAGAATATTAAATCTTAACATGGTATTAGAGCTAACCTGAAGGAAGGCAAGGTATGGCCCTTACGACACTTGCTTCTCTTGCGATAATTTGAAGGTTAGGGTTTTATATAGAAAAAACCAGTCATCGTGGAACTTTCGCTATAAATCCATTTATGAGAAGGTTCAAAATATGAAACCTTTACAAGTCATAGATAACATCTCCAGGTATATTGTGTCCAAAGGGAACCCTCAAATTCGTTGTACTTTGTAAGTTACGATCAGTACAAGTTAGGGTTTCTGCCTCTTCCAGATATCAGTCAAAATCAGGTGACCTTGGAAAAAAGGTCATATCTTGGGCTAGGAAGCTCCAAATGAAATTTTTTAAAATGTGACAGGTAGTACACAGATTGTACTATGTCTAGAAAGGTTTTCAGAGGCTTAAGGTGAACCAGTGACACGTGGCACGCCGTACAAGTTCGCTCTCTTGTTTTATCCCATAAACAGGTCACGTTGCGACACTTGGCATATCTATCTCTCAGAGAATCCAATTGAGGTCAGACATGTTGGGATGGAAAGATGATAGGTTAGGCTACCACAGAGAAATTTTTCAGACCCTTTGGAGCAAAAATTTTGGAGTTACAGCAGAAACAATCAGGTACATATTTCTATCAAAACAGAATTATTTTTTGAGCACCTTCATTCATGGCTTCCGGAATTTAGGGTTTCGGAGAAAGTTAGAATTTTTGGAATCAGAATCCACAGGTGAATGTTACTCAGAAAAATCGAAATTTAGAGACCAAGATCGAATTTTTTGGTTGGATAGAAGACCGGGCTTGATCAAACCCTAGTTCGGGATTTTGATTGAAAAGATGGAAAATTAGGGCTTCAGCAAAAGTTGGAATTTTTTAAGTCTGTAACCACGGCTGGAAGCTCCTCAGAAAAATAAGAGTTTAGAGCCTTGGATCAAACCTTTTGATTGGACAGAAGGGTGGCCTTCATCAAACCCTAGTTCGGGTTCCTGTCTAGAACATCCAGAAGTTTCGAAGGCAATTTTTGAGGGGTCAAATTTTGGAGATTTCAAAATTGAAGTATGCTAGTTTGATCAGCTTAGCAAGACACATCCTTCCATCCATTCAGAAGTGTGAAAGTCAAAGATTGAATTTTTAGGGTTTCTCTAGCAAACCCTAATCAAGCTCCAGATCAAGTTTCAGGGAGAGTTGAGGCTAAGGCCTTACATAAGAAGACTACAAGAAGTCTCGACAGGTATGACTTAAGGAGTTCAGGTATGTCTTGAAATCTGATTCTTGATTAAGTTCATAATGTGTTTGTCTTCATATTATTTATTAGTACAATCTTGATTAATGTTAGAATTGTCTTATCACCCTAATAACAATATGAATGCATGTGAATGATCGAAGACATTCATTAATTAGGGCTATATGATTGTACTAATGCAATATGGTGTTGTGTAAGGTTGATGCTAACAAGATACAGGTACATCACAAAAGACAAATCAAGTTCCATGACCATGACAACATGAAGACAAAGACTCATCCATAATCTTTGTTCTACTTACGAGGTATGTATGACTTTGTTATATTATGCTTAACCTATGAGACATGCAGGTTCTATCTCAGGATCTCTAAATCAATGAAGAGATTGTTTAGGTATTTTGCACATAACTAAGCAGGTATACTAATCCAGGTATGTTTTCCTATGTCATGTTAGAATCTTACCTTGTGTTAGGATCCCTTATATAAGTATACTTGGTATGATTGGTTATGCTTATTCATAAAGTTAGTAATCAAGGGTTTATGCATATTATGTCTCTTATCTTGGTTGATTATTTAACTAACTAGATCAAACAAGACTATGCATGAGTAAAAGAAGACTTCCCTGAAACCTTGAACATTATCTATAATCATGACTATACATTTTCAAGATTATTTAGAACTATAATGTTTTGATAACATTGAGAATATACTAATGAATGTATGTTTGTGTATGAGATCATGAGGATGACACTTGAGCATGCACAGTGGTACAAAATGAATATAAGTTCAAAAGACATGCAGAAGATCAAGCAGGAGGCAACCACACAAACAAAAAAGATAAGTATTTGAGTTGTTATTTGAAATAGTAAATGATATTGCCTGTAATAGGTTGTATGCATATCTGTATTCCTAGAATATATCATGCTGAGTGTAAACATTCATAGAGCATTGAACAATATACTACTAATATGCATATGATTGGTAAGTTGGACAAACATTCCATTGTTGCTTGTCTATAATGAAACCTCTTTGCTGACATGCTGAGAGCTGTGCACACTCTCGATAGTATGTTCTGGTAGAGATGGAAGGAATCTAGATAGCCACTGTATGCATACAGGATATGGGAAAGTGTTGTGCCAAAGTATTGGTCAAAATAGTTGCATAACTATGTAAACGATATCTGTATGCATAATAGGTTATCATGTCAATATGATTTGATGATTATGAAGTATTACTAATCATGTACTTAATTTTGATTTGTAGGAAAGATCATGATGAATGATGAACACTGAACAAGCGATGGATGTTCAACAAAAGATTTACAAATCAAACACACTATAGAAGGCTTGTGGCTAGAAGATTCTCTTAGAAAGAGGAAAAGAATCATGATGAGATGTTTGCTCCAAGTGGAAAGATAAGACCATTCTCTTAATGGTGTAATTAAAGAAGAAGTGTGAATCAAGTTCTGTATGGATTCCCAGGATCGATAATCAATTGATGAGCTTAATGATCACCATGGGTGATGAGGTTCTCAACCTTTGCTACAAGGCTGAATATTGTTTCTATACACAGATGACATGGATGCAAGAAGGAACTCACCATAGAGTTCAAATGATATTGAGGCTCATACCAGTAGACCCATCTAACGAGAGATGGCATAGATAGATATGCAGAAGATCATTCAATGCAGAGTGTGAATGATGTTTAGTCACAAAGGGAGAATTGACAGTTTCTTGATAAGCTTGGGCTACCAAAAGTAAAGTTGTTCCTAACCTTTACCTTAAGGTTGTGGATGATGAACCTATCATACCATTATTGTATGAAAATGATCTCTTTCTAACAAAGAATGAGAAATAGATCACGAAAAGAAAGAAGAAGATGGCTGCAGAAATGAAAATGAAAGATCTCAGATTGATGCATTACTTCCTAGGTCTGGAAGTATGGCAAGGCTCAGAAGGAATATTTCTCAACCAAGGAAAGTATGTTGAGAAATATTAAAAGGACTTGATGTGTTGGTATGGCCACTCTTGAAGTTGTTAGCAGATGACTCATCAGAGTTAGTGGATAGAACTCTGTACAGACAAAATACTGAGTCATTGATGTGTCTAACGAATACTAGGTCAGATATATGCTTTGTTGTGAACACCTTGAGTCAGTATCTAGTGGAAACTAGATGTGTTCACCTGATAAGCTGCAAATCATGTGATACGGTACCTAAAGGATACATAGACTTTGATCTATGTTATCTTGGAGATCATGACTTCAGATGGCTACACAGATGTTGATTGGGCAGAAAGTGTATCAGACAGGAAGAGCACATCGAGAGGATTTTATTGTCTGGGATCAGCCATGATCTCTTGGTTGAGCAGGAAACAATCTAGTGTGGCTCTTAGCACAAACAGAATATATGGTTGCTTGCTCTGCTAAGTTATGAAGCAGTATGGCTTCAGGATTGTTTGACTTAGAGATAGACCCAACTATGATCCTATGTGACAAACAGAGTTGTATCAAGATGGCAGAGAATCTAGTGTTCCAAGATATGGTGTAGAAAGGAACCAAAAGTTCGAATTTGTAACAAGTTACCAATGTACTAACCAAACTTCTACCGATCCGATGTACTAACCAAACCTCTACCTCAAGTAAAGTTTTCCGAGAAAAACTTAATATAGTTCAGAAGGACCCTCCTCGAAAGGGGGAGTGATGTGATAACTCATGATGAGATTGCCTGCATCGACAGTGAGGTCGATGATGAGGATACCTATATTGGTGATGCCGACAGAGAGGTTGGTGGATGGTCTTTAGACAGGGTCTAAGGTGACAAAGGGATTGCATCATCCTTGAACACATGTTCTAAAAGAGAGCCGTAGACGTATGTCTTTGAGAATGAAGTCCTTGGTGGACATGATAGGATTGCATCATCCTGAAGAGAGCCGTAGACATGATGTCTCCGAGAATGAAGTCCTTGGTGGACAGAATAGGATTGCATCATCCTAAAGAGAGCCGTAGACAGATGTCTCCAAGAAAGAAAAAGGATTGGATCATCCCTGGACTTCAGTCCTAAAGTGAGACGTAGATAGGTGTGTCTCCAAGAATGGAAGATAGGACTGCATCGTCCCTAGACCTCGGTTCAAAATGCACGTGATTGGATTAATCATCCTTAGATAGTAAATCCAGTAATTCCAAAAGGAAGGATAGTCTTAAATGTGATTGTGATTGGACTAATCATCCTTAGACAGTAAATCCAGTAATTTCGAAAGGAAGGATAGTCTTAAATGTGATTGTGTTTTGACTAATCATCCTTAGACAGTAAATCCAGTAATTCCGAAAGGAAGGATAGTCTTAAATGTGATTGTGATTGGACTAATCATCCTTAGACAGTAAATCCAGTAATTCCGAAAGGAAGGATAGTCTTAAATGTGATTGTTATTGGACTAATCATCCTTAGACAGTAAATCCAGTAATTCCGAAAGGAAGGATAGTCTTAAATGTGATTGTGATTGGACTAATCATCCTTAGATAGTAAATCCAGTAATTCCGAAAGGAAGGATAGTCTTAAATGTGATTGTGATTGGACTAATCATCCTTAGACAGTAAATCCAGTAATTCTGAAAGGAAGGATAGTCTTAAATGTGATTGTGATTGGATTAATCATCCTTAGACAGTAAATCCAGTAATTCTGAAAGGAAGGATAGTCTTAAATGTGATTGTGATTGGACTAATCATCCTTAGACAGTAAATCTTGTAATTCCCAAAGGAAGGATAGTCTTAAATGTGATTGTGATTGGACTAATCATCCTTAGACAGTAAATCCAGATTCCGAAAGGAAGGATAGTCTTAAATGCTGATTGTGATTGGACTAATCATCCTTATACAGTAAATCCAGTAATTTTGAAAGGAAGGATAGTCTTAAATATTTATTGTGATAAGATTGATCCCGTAATTCTGAAAGGAAGGATCATGTGTATTGGTGACGATGCTGATGATCGTGTGATGACGATGTTGATGATCATGTGATGACGATGCTGATGATCATGTGATGATGATGCTGTAGATCGTGATGATCCAAATGCTGTAGATCATGATGATCTAGATGCTGTAGATTGAGATGATCCAGATGCTGTAGATCGAGATGATCCAGATGTTGTAGATTGAGATGATTCAGATGCTGTAGATCGAGATGATCCAGATGTTGATGCTGTAGATCGTAATGATCCAGATGTTGTAGATCGAGATGATCCAGATGCTGATGCTATAGATCGTGATGATCCAGATGTTGTAGATCGTGATGATCCAGATGTTGTAGATTGAGATGATCCAGATGTTGTAGATCGAGATGATTCAGATGCTGTAGATTGAGATGATCCAGATGTTGATGCTGTAGATCGTAATGATCCAAATGCTGTAGATCGAGATGATCCAGATGTTGTAGATCGTGATGATCCAGATGTTGTAGATCGAGATGATCCAGATGCTGTAGATCGAGATGATCCCGATGCTGATGATCGTATGATGACGATGATCGTGAGGATCCAGATGTTGATGTTGTTGTAGCTGTTCGAAGTGCTACAGAAGATAAAGACTCAGTACTGAAGATGTTGATGTTCCAGTATTGAAGATGTTCCAGTAACTGCTCGAGTTACTGATGATGTTGAGAAAGCTTCCAATGATTTATAGATGTATCATGTATGATGTTGATGACTCCTTGCTCGCGCAGATGATGTTATAATATCCTTCTCGTTAAGGGGGAGTGTTGAGATATTGTAACTTCAAAGAATATTATATTTGTACTTTATTATTCAAGAGATGTTTCATTCCTCCGTGAAGATCTTATTGTATATCCGGAGATGTTTATTCCTCTGTCGGAATGTGGTAACTTGGGTTATTAGACTTCTCTATTGGGGGTCGGCCCTATGTGTGTTATGTGGGTCAAAGGGTTATTAGACCACCCTAGAGGGGTCGGCCCAGTCAGTTGTAGTGGAGTATTTAACCTATTGGTTAAATACGAGCCTACATGTTTTGTGTCAAAGATAAGTCAGAGTAGTGTATAAATAGAGGAGGTGTATTTTTCATTTTACACACTCACTCACTTGAGAGTAGTGCACTTGTGGAGGAGAGGTCTGCTATGGTGGAGGAGGAGATCATGTCTTTGGTTTGCATCTTTGTGTATTGCTGGTCATCTATATTGGGGAAGCTTTACTGGGTTTTCTACCCCATGAGGGTTTCCTAGGATAAATCTGTGTCTCTTGTGTTTATGCTGTGCTTGTTGTTTCTTCAGTGATCATGTATATGCTATTATTGTGAAATGGAATGTAATGCTGCTATTTTCTATCTTAGCATATTAAATCTTAACATAATCGTGGAAAGGAAACATCGCATTTTTCATATATTCATATTGCAAAATGCATTACCACAGATAACTAGGAAAGACACAGGGATTCTGCTCAAAAGCTCTGTCACATCATATTATCTCCGCAAAAACCCAGAGACAACCAGATACTTAGTCTTCTACTTTGGATCAAGATCTCTCAAATATTGAGTCTCAACTACTTCCCCAAAAGATCTTTTTAACACTTACAAACCATCGTCAATTTATAAGCTTGCGCCTTTACCTTTGTGGTCCACTTAGGCAACCACCTAACTACTCTTTAACCAACTTTACAAAGACTAACCCAAAGTCCCACATAATGCGGAAAATGACCCAAAACCCCCATAGTGCAGTCTAAATGACCCAAAATATACATGACGCGGTCCAAATGACCCAAAAACTACTAAAATACTTGTCGCCTTGCTCGTTGTTTTTCGCCTTCCACGGTATCTTTAGCCTTGCGCAACATCCGCGATACTGACTCATCAAACCGCCTACCAATAGGCCCCCAACACAATCTTGTGGCTTGCCCTCGAGCCATGTCAGGCGGACATGGTGTACTTAGTGGTCTTCACCATGAAATCCTCATACTGCTGATCGACCTCCATGACCTACTCCTTTACTGCTGCAACCACTACTTGACTGTCTGTCACATCTTGTACTGATGGATGCTCTCTTAGCTTCACAGCAACTTGCTAGTGACTCGTCTGCACAGCCTAGAGTGCGGAGCTTGCCTTAAGCAAAAAATGGCCTCCAATCTCCTGGAAGTCCTCCAGCTGCGCGTTGCACCTCTTCTGACGCTCTTCAGCCTTTGTGATGCGCTGCTACAAATATTTCAATTATGCTGATTTGGCGACCTGAGCAAATAGCAGCATCGTTCGCATCGACGCCTTCATTGTCGCCAACCACCCCTCTGCTTCTTGCCGCTGCTTGGTCAGTTGTTCTATCCGCTCGTCCTGAACAATGTTGCCCCAAAACTACGCGGTGTCTATCATGATCTTTGTCACTGTTTGTTCCATCTCGGCCATCTGTGTGTGACATACTCAATGGCGCATTTCTGGTCATTGATGTGCTCTTGTGGTGTTCTTGGGTGCAAGAGAGCTATCAACTTCGCATTGTCATGCTGTAGTTGTGCGATGACATCCTCAAATCGCTGCGCTCATTCAACTAGATATAACTGTGCAGTAGGATCTAGAACATGTTGAAAGGATTCAGAGACTGCCTCCTCCAACCGCATGTTGTTGTTGCAGATGCCAGCTCTTTCTACCGTCAACCGATCGTGCTCCTTCTTGAGTTCCATTATGGCACTAGTATTCTTGGCCATCAGCTGCTCGATCATGTCCTCCAATTCATTGACCACCTTTGTCACCTCAACTTCCTTCCCTTTTAATTTAGTGACCTCTTGCTGGGTCGTTGCTTCGTTTTCCTTCGATCGTAGGTACTGACCGCTGATATCCTGTAGCCTGTACGCCATTTCCCGATTGGAAACTGTCTGCACATTCATTAACTCTTTCGTAGGAAGCTCATTGATGTTGATGGTCAAATTTTCTAACTACTGTAGCAAGGCCTGGTGAGCCTCATTGTCAGTCACAATCACAGTCGGGGGAATATTCATATTCTGAACCTGTGGCTCAATGCGGATTGTGCCAACTGTGTGTCCAGCTGCAACCTTCGGTACCCGCTGCGAAACAACATCGCATAAAGAATCAAGCTGGACGTTTACCTCTTTGAAACCGGATTCCATCTATGCTGTCATCGCTTGGGCTGCCACATTTGTCACATTGGTGACAGCCTCTATAAGTCGTCCCAACTGTGCCTCTGTTCCTGGAGAGGCCCCACTGATCGTCGCATACTCATGACATGCCTTCGTTCTACCTTCCTTGAGGTAACAGTCAATATTCTCATCCGTGGGCGTCTTTGTGGACGACTCCTGATCTGAGTCATGGTGACTTTGTTGGTCCTGCGCTGACAATACATCATCTAGGCCCATTTGTAATACCCCATTTTGACCCTTAGGATATATTATCTTTTAATGTAAATACTGTATACATGTGATGTATGTTTTCCTAGCTTGGAGCTCAAGGCCAAGGCCCCGCAAGTGGAAGTCCGGATTTTATTTAAAAGGAAAGTACTAGACATTATGTTACCCATGTGCTATTTAGCCATGGAACATTGTAAAAATGATGTAAATAAACATCATGCAATAAAATACCAAAACTAGCTATGGAGGCAATGAATAATAAGGGGCCATGTGTATCCACTAGGGAGTAGTGAGGGGGTGTGGGATTGAGCCATAAGCTTCCAAATGTCACCTTGAGAACCCATTTGACTTACCTTGCTGACATTTATTTATGTTGTAAGGAAGTTGTTGGAGATTGTAGTCCATGGCTTCAATGGAGCATGGGCAGCCCAGAAATTTGTATGGAAAAGTATAGGTTCTGTTTTCTTGTACCACAAGTCACTCTACCTCATGGGAGTTGCTTCTTCCTCATCCTCATTCCATTGTAAAAGTTATCAGCATCAATTTTCATCCAAAAATGAATTCCCAGCAGGGAGAAAAACCAGAAATCGCAACTGTGGAAGAACCCACGTTTTGAAGAGCCATATACACCCAGATTTGGTATTTGACAGTGAAATCCAATGGGAGACCCATAGGCATGAACCTTGCGGCAAATTTGGGAGCATTAGCTACCCTAAAATCCATTGGGAAACCCAGTTTTGATAGCCCAGAAACCCAATGACGGGATTGAGTTATTTGTTGCCAGAATGGTGAGAAATCCAAGTGTGGATGTTTGAACAGATAATGGGATTGCTTGAATTTAGCGTGAGATGTCTGTATCTATGTGGTTGAGCTCACTAGATTAGCATCCTCATCATTTCCTTATTGCATTCTTGATAAACCCAGCTGTGTGTTGGCTTAGCATGACCGTTTGAGTGAATCCATGGCTGTCAGTGAGCCTGTGTAGTTCCTCCTTAGTGGATACACAACCGAACTCGGGGGTGATCTCTCAGCTGAAAGAATATAGGTTGGACAGAGATCTATGGTTGGGTGGAACGTTGTTCTCACATAGCCAGTCGTTTGGACAGCTTCATCTCCCAGACAAGTGTTCTCTGTGATTTAAATTATAAGCATTTTGTATCTTGCAATGTGTTAATTCAGAATGATAATTGTTCATATTAATGGAATTGATATGAAGTCTGTGCATAGCATGAGAATGGGATGGATTCTCTGTCTATTGATTTATCATTTGCTTGAGATAAATATGCTGATGCATTTCAGTTTGTGTGTGCAATTGTGTTTATTTCCGCTGTGTATATATTGATTATGTATTTGCACACAGAAGTTTTTAATTGTTATGAATTTCTTAGCAATGAATGGGGCTGAGATTGCCAATAAGCCTAGTAGATTGGCCATGTTTCCTCCCTTTCATCGGATTGATGGAAGGAGACGTAACAGAGTGGTATCAGAGCCCAGCTTACAGCACTGGGGATGCTTGGGCGAAACTCTGAGTTACAGGCAAGCAACGAAATGGTTTTAACGCAGTATTGGTGAAGTTGGGGTAGCATTTTTTATTGGAAAAATGGCAGGTTCATATTTCTCAGGTGTGGAAGAGGATCACACAGGTGCATAGAGCGCTCCAACAGTTTTCCAACGGTACCAGACTCGCCTCATTTGGCTAAGGGACGAGGGAGTTATGAACCCCGGAAGTTACAGGAATGCAGGTGTTTTTGCAGTTTCGGGATGTCGGGTTTCGGGAACGTGAGTTTTCAAAATTTGCATTTGGATTTCTGAAATTTTGAACCCGCAATTTTCGGCTTTCGGGATGTCGGGTTTCGGGTTGCGGGAACGCAAAGTTGTGAAATTGTGCCTTCTGGTTTCCGCAATCCCAAACCCGCAATTTTCGGGTTTCGGGTTTCAGGTTGTGGGATGGTTACATCCCCATGACTGCAACTTGACCCCCCCCCCCCGCGAACCTGCAGTTTTTGGGTTGCGGGTTGCGGGTTGCGGGATGGTTACATCCCCGTGATCGCAACGTGACCCCCCCCCCCCTCGAACCCGCAGTTTCGGGTGTCGGGTTTCGGTTTTCGGGTTCAATTGATTTTTGGGTAACAGGAGCATGCAAGGTCGCAATTTAATGAGTTCAAGGGAATTCTGAGGCCATTGGCAGAGGCCATGAATGAACTAGTGAAGATCCCGAGCCCATTATGCTCTGATTTGGCATAAAATCAGAATGAATGGCTTTTACAAATCAGTGTCCCGACGCTTGACAGAAGTTCGGATTGAGCCGAAACTGATATGGGGCAGTCATGGAGTAGACATGGTGTTAAGTTTGGAGTTTTGGAGCCAAAATCCAAAGGATGTGAAGTCGGGGTGTGCAAGAAGACCGAAAAGCACTATTCCAGGCCACGTTTTTGGGATTTTGAAAAGCTTGCAGTCGTTCAAAGTGACCCTATAATTCGGAATCAAGAAAATTATTGAACTCAACATTTCATATTCACAGTAAACCAGACATATTCCATTAGACAAATATTTCCCAGAAATGCACCGTTTGGGAAATAGCCATTTTTGGCCCAAAATTTGGAATTTTGAAAAAATGTGAAAAGTGGAAAGTAGTCAAACCCATAATTTTATAGAAGATGAATGGAGCATCAGAATAGAGATCTGCGAGTTGATGAGTGTTCTTTGCTATATGGACTAACTTTTCCCGGTAGAAAATTTTTCGTGATTCCTCATAGGTTTTCTTCCACAGGTGACTGAAGTTGGCATCCCAGAGCAAAATACAACTGTGTAAAAATGTGCGGAATTTTGGTTAAAGTTGTCATTTTTGAAGTAATGCAATTTCCACACCCGATGTCGGAATGGAGCACGGGGATAGGCATTGGAAATCTTATCCAGAAGGGAACAATGGTGCATAGTCAGAATTTGAATGGGGTTATCATACACCATAGATAATTGGAGCATAAAAGTGTCAATGGCTGTTTTGGCAAAATTGTTGTCAATATGGACAATTTCTAGAATTGCACGCCTAGAAATAGCAGAGACCATGAAATCGAACCAGCTATGATGTGGAAGGGGAATTACATGCAAAGATGATGGATTGGAAATTAAGAATTCCTTAACCCCTGTCTTGCTAACTGTATTTATATTTTATAAGCTTTATGTACATAAAATTATGGCATGAGAATTCTGAAAATGCAAGAGATTAGATGAGTGGCATGAATATGCATTGGTTGGCATATTAATAAACATTGCACAGTGCATGAGAAGATTTTTGTGCACACATATGATATTACATATTAGTAAAAGTAGTGAGATTTTACGTATGCAATGAACCACTAATAGTAAATATTGTGGTTGATGATCACTATTGGTGTTGGTTTTGGTTGTAGCACCAAAGACAACAGAAGCATGGCTAAATATGTTGATGATGTTGTTGCATGAGGCCAACAACCTTACGAGGAAAAGGTTGGGGAAACAAGTCTAGGATCAAGAGGTTGGTGGAAGAATTCTGTAATCCTCTACAAGAGACCAATGGATCAGGTAATATCAAAGGTGTAAATGGAAGCCATGCAGGTAATGGTTTACTTATGATGATTACATAAGTGTTGAAAGAGGATTGGGTAAGAATCCCTTGAACCATATTTAATAATCATAAAATGGTATGCATTTAGAGTCGAAATGCATTCATATGAATGCCATACTACCATAGTGTGGTGGAGCATGGAGTGGCGAAGGAAAGAGGCCTCATACCACATGACTGTTTAGAAATTTAGATTGCATTCATATGAAATTATATCATGCCATTTGAGTATGTCGATTGTGAGTTTAACAACCAAAGCAAGTGAGGATCAATGGTCCTGATTATGGTAATGCATGTTATATGAGATAGTCATGATTAAGTCATAATATGCTTGAATGCATAGTACTCATGAAACAATGCAAGGTGGCATTGAGTGGATGTGCATTAAGAGATTTTATAAATCTTGTAGTTAAGCATTGAGGGAATACATATGAAAAACTTGAGTAAATGTTATGAATATGCATGCATGTGGGTAGCTACACCTGAGGAGATGTATTGTGTGCATGCATGATTGTGATATATGTATATGTCTCATTATAATTGAGCAGTAGATGAAATGATGAATTAATGATAATTCTGAGATCATTTCATGAGCTGCTATCAATGCAGGGGAAGAATTGCATGAAGGTAGTCATGATTGACAGACTTCCAGAGTGCTCTATTGGAAGGACAGAGTTGTATAAATGATATGGCTATGAATTAATGAGCATTTAAAAGATTTAAGTTAAATGCATAAATGATGTGACTATACCTTGCAATTTTAGTATGATAATGATTTAGGTGAAGTAAATGAGTTTGTTATATTGATATGTTAACAGCTGGAAGTGTTTGAATTATGGAATGTTATAATTCTGGAAATGCTTCAGTGATTGAAGTAGCAATGAAATATTATATGCATGGAAACCTATAAAGTGTTTGGCTGATTGAAGTTTCAAATTTCAGGTAGATTGTTCTAGGCATGACAATGTGGGTAAGTCCATGATGAAGGCTAGAGTCTACCATGTACCAAAAGCCAAAGGCTATGAGAAGATTCTCATAGGTGTGAAATTTAACTTATGCATGAAACAAATCTAAAAATATTCTCGTTTACGTTTATGAGAATAATATTATGGTTGCAAATCTAATTTCTGTAGGTAACATATTTGAAAATTCGATTTAGAGCTTATGAGAAGGAATCTCATGGTTGAGAAATCTAAGCTCTATTAGAAAGAAGAATTGTAAATCTCAGATTTGTAAATTTTCAGATTTGAAATTTTGCTTATAATTGCTAATGACTGTTTGGCTTATGAAAAATTGTGTCAGGAGGACATGTTTTAGGTGGATGTCCATGTATGGCAGCAAACATAAATCCATAATGGACAAAATGGTGCCACTTACAAGAGCCAAGCAATATGAGAATCGCCTCATGGCTACGAAAATCAATTTCTGTAGGAGACAGAATTGTAAATTCATGTTGAATTAATTATTAATGCTATTGATTGGGTTATGGAACAATTAGATTTGAATGGCATTGTTAAATGTTGCTGACTGTTTGACTATTTAATAAGTGTGCCAGGAAGACACATTGCAGTAAGACCAAGAGAGAGGGCCTGCAGAAGCCAAACTTCATGGGAAGGGATTCCATGATTTGGAAATGGGTTTCGGGTGAAACGCCATTTGACATTATTAATGGCTCATCTTCACTACATGATTGGTAAACAATATGAGTGAGATGATAAAGATTATGATAGTAAGACATATGAGAGTTATGTAACATCAAAATGAGTTCGGATGGAAAACCAAGGGATTGTCAACTCAGAGAAGGAGCCCCCATTCCTCATTAGTGAAGAGAAATTACATCTGCAAAATGGATAAGTGTTCTGTAAACCTTGACTGATATATATATATATATAGATATATGTGTGCAAGTCTAATTGTTAGAATTACTATGCAGAACATATTCTATTTATGTACATTATTCAGACTGCTTGAAGTATGATTAAGACTTGCATAGCTCCCATCAATGAGGAGTGCACACCTTTCTGATGATGAGTTATGTTAGGGATGCCAATATTGATTACGCCCTAAAGGAATGGACACATCCCTGGTGTTTCAATACTTGATAGTGAATGCTATGAATTATGGTTATAATTTTTGAATAACAGCGTTGACAAGTTTTCCTATACTACTTGTGTTGTCCCCTTAAATAGATGCAATTTGGTGCTACACACTAACGAAGCAAAATAAAAGGTTGTTGTGAGGGGTTGTGGTGGAAGGGTTAATGTGTATGAAAGGATGTTGTGGAGGTTGTTGGAATTTTGATGAAGGGTTATGAAGGCATTGATGAAAGGGCTATTATATGCCTATGGCTCCATAGTAGAGCCTTGACCTAGAAATGGTCGCGGTGAAGTTTCCTTCCAAGTCGGCGTGAAGGTGTACTGGTTGGAAAGTAGTTATTTGGGGTTTTGGAGCAGCCTGCGTGCTAGGCAAACATCCCATTCCGCAGGAGGATCCCAAGGCTTATAAAGTAAAAGCAAGACCCTATGGACCAGAGAGTAAATGCACAATACAGATAAGTATTCAATTTCATTTATTTCTTGTTTGGAATAATGAAGATTTCAAGTATAAGTCTTGTAACAGTTAAGCTGATGCACTATTGTTTCTTTGTTGGAAACCTTGGTCATACAGGAAGCAAGGACCCTGAAAGAACTATAAATTGCTTGGTAAATCCAGAGAGTGATTGGTTGGGAAAGATTATTTGATATTGTGAAGCATCCTGCGTGCTGGCCAAACATATAAGATTATTCGATGTTATGGAGCAGCCTGCGTGCTGGCCAAACAGACAAGATTCTTTGATGTTGTGGGGAGTCTGCGTGTTGGCCAAACATACAAGATTATTTGATGTTGTGGCTCAGCCTGCACGCTGGCCAAACATCCAAGTCCATAGGCGGTTCCAAGGCTTGTAAAGCAAAGAAAGACCCTATGGAATAAAGTGAAGACATCCAATGCAAATAAGTATTTGGTTATCTTGTAATTTCTTTCTTATGAATATACATGTGTACATGAGTTGGTTATGACTTCCTAAACTCTTGTTTAGAGATAAATACTATGAAAATAAACTAAACATGTGAATTGATTCAATGTTTGAGTGTAGGTATTGTTGGAAGCAAGGACTATGAAGGCATCCTGGAGATGCATGTGGACATGTGACCATCCTAAAGAGCTTAGCATGAGTAGTAATGAAAGATGGTGCTAGTGGAATTGTGTGAGTCCTAGCAGCCAAGAGTTGTAAACAAACCATGTGGAGGGACTCCATGGTTGAGAGGTATGAAATAGACCATAGACACTAAGTGTCATAGCCAAGAAGGGCAGTTCAAGCATTCACGTTGAAGTGAAAGAGGCTAGGAGCATGAAAACCACAATGGTGGTGTGGATTCCACAATAGAACAAGGCTAAGAGGAGAAAACTCTTACTACTCTCTCTTTCCTTTTATTGATGCATTTATAAAAATAGAAAATTGTTGAATGCATGCATGGCTGAAAGTAGAGTGTGTTTATTTGTTCGAAATAAATTGTGAATGCTGAATTAATGAATTTCCTGTGAATGGATGAACATGAAGGAATTCATGTGTATGCTGGGAAAGCATGGAAAGTATGAAAGTCTCATGGATAAAGCATGGGATTTCATATCAATTGGGAAGCTAATTGGATGAATTATTTTAATGTTATGTTATGCTTGGCCTAACAAAATTATAATGATGAATTCCATAGGTGGGGAAGTGAAACTAATTTGTGGCAGTGGTTGCAAAGCAAGTGTTGCTTGTAAGCAAAGTGAGAACTAGCTGTGCACAGTGACCATGGCAGTAGACCATAGGTTGTTGGAATTAGCTGAAAGTCTTCTTCAAACAATTTACAAGACCTAAGAAAATCTTGGAGAGATGCTCAAGATACAGAAGAGGCAGAATGAGATGAACCACAAGGTTTTGCAAAACTCTATTTGTCTACAAAGAGAGGTAAAAAGCATTATGAGAGAAATTAGTAAGGGAAAGGAAAGTGGATCGATGATGAGGCATTCGTCCAATCGATCCATTAAGAAATGTTCCAGGCATGAAGACTCAAATGAAATTGAGTAGGTAAAGATGAAGCAGCTAGTGAAATGTTGGAAATGTGGAGGACAGCATTGCCTCCGCAACTGCCCAACAAGGGAACCTCAAGAGGGTAGCAGCCATAAAGTTTTCAGACTTGTGGATGAGCTGAAAGATCACAACCGGCGGGAGAAGCTCATGGAAGTCAAAGGACTTGGTCCTGAAAGTTCAAAGTAGAGGATAGAATGCAGGGCAGACCTGCAAAATGTTTTGAAAATTTTTGGGTGTGTAAATTGTATATGTATTCCAAGTATTGGAACACCGAGGACGGTGTTATTCTAAGGGGGAGGGGATTGTAATACCCCATTTTGACCCTTAGGATATATTAGCTTTTAATGTAAATACTGTATACATGTGATGTATGTTTTCCTAGTGTGGAGCTCAAGGCCAAGGCCCCGCTAGTGGAAGTCTGAATTTTATTTAAAAGGCAAGTACTAGACATTATGTTACCCATGTGCTATTTAGCCATGGAACATTGTAAAAATGATGTAAATAGACATCATGCAATAAAATACCAAAACTGGCTATGGAGGCAATGAATGAGAAGGGGCCATGTGTATCCACTAGGGAGTGGTGAGGGGGTGTGGAATTGAGCCATAAGCTTCCAAATGTCACCTTGAGAACTCATTTAACTTACCTTGGTGAAATTTATTTATGTTGTAAGGAAGTTGTTGGAGATTACAGTCCATGGCTTCAATGGAGCATGGGCAGCCCGAAAATTCGTATGGCAGAGTATAGGTTCTGTTTTCTTGTACCACAAGTCACCCTACCTCATGGGAGTTGCTTCTTCCTCATCTCCATTCCATTGTAAAAGTTACCAGCATCAATTTTCATCTAAAAATGAATTCCCAGCAGGGAGAAAAACCAGAAATCGCAACTGTGGAAGAACCCACGTTTTGAAGAGCCATATACACCCAGATTTGGTATTTGATAGTGAAATCCAATGGGAGACCCATAGGTATGAACCTTGAGAAAAATTTGGGAGCATTAGCTACCCTAAAATCCTATGGGAAACCTAGTTTTGATAGCCCAGAAACCCAGTGACGGGATTGAGTTATTTGTTACCAAAATGGTGAGAAATCCAAGTGTGGATGTTTGAACAGAGGATGGGATTGCTTGAATTTAGCTTGAGATGTCTGTATCTCGGCGGTTGATCTCACTGTCTTATCATCCTCATCATTTCCTTATTGCATGCTTGATAAACCCAACTTTGTGCTGGCTTAGCATGACCGTTTGAGTGAATCCATGGCTGTGAGTGAGCCTGTCTAGTTCCTCCTTAGTGGATACACAACCTAGCTCGGGGGTGATCTCTTAGCTGAAAGAATATAGGATGGATAGAGATCTATGGTTGGGTGGAACGTTTCTCTCACATAGCCATTCGTTTGGACAACTTCATCTCCCAGATAAGTGTTCTCTGTGATTTAAATTATATGCATTATGTATCTTGCAATGTGTTAATTCAGGATGATAATTGTTCATGTTAATGGAATTGATATGAAGTCTGTGCATAGCATGAGAATGGGATGGATTCTCTGCTTGTTGATTTATCATTTGCTTGAGATAAATATGTTGATGCATTTCAGTTTGTGTGTGCAATTGTGTTTATTTTCGCTATGTATATATTGATTATGTATTTGCACACAGAAGTTTTTAATTGTTATGAATTTCTTAGTAATGAACGGGGCTGAGATATCTAATAAACCTGGTAGATTGGCCATGTTTCCTCCCTTGCATCGGATTGATGGAAGGGGACATAACACCGTTGCTGGAGGTTCTGCCTCAATCTCTGCCTGGCTGACTGGTTCCCGCCATTCAATCGGCTAGTCATTGACGATGCTCTCTAGCGCTTCTTCGGACAACTTATAGTGTGTCAACAACCATTTTTTTGCAGGGTCGCGCCTTGCTTGTATGTGAATTGCATCAGTCTGAATCATGAACAGCGCAATTGGCTTGTTCTTCACCGTAGTTTCTTCAGTTAAGCGAGGCACTTTCGTCACTGCATCTTGTAGCATCTCTTAGTACAGCCAAAACTATATTGCATTTTCTCTAAGGCGATTGGGTTCTTGTACCCACCACAAGTTCTGATACCGCACACCCTTAATTTCTTTCGCAGCGTCAACCTCCATGCCCTCGTAAGTGTCAGGCTCCTTCTAGGAGACCAACGCAATTAATATTAAGAGCCAGCTGTACGTGAAGGGGCATTTTCCCTCTTGGACGACTGCAGCATCCTCCACTAACTGGTTCAACAAAAATAGTGACCAGTTCATCTGCACTCCTTCTGTGCACTGTGCTGCACATGCCATGACCCCCGAATTGCACTGGTTGGGTCGATTCTTTTGGACCACTTTGCAACTTAATATCTTCATGCCGGTGAGGACCGCCTTATCATTGATACTGCTGGTGCAGTAAGTGCGGCCATCACGTTCCAATGCGTAGCGCTGGACCAACTGTGTTGCCCTCTTTTTTTCATTCTCCTTCCCGCCAAAGTACTGCAAAGGATCTACCCCATCCTTCGACAACCCAGTGATATCAGCAATCAAGTCAACAGTGACTGGAACCGTCCTGTCCAGCCACAATGTGACGCCGTGGAAGCAGGCCAGCAGCTGCTTCACACAAGCATTAACTTCTTGCAGTCACCCAAAGTGTGGCATGTTAATGAGTCCCAGTGATCCCACCTGGTTCAACCCATACGCCCAATCTTGCGAGACCGACTTACCTCTAAGTTGTGACAACGACACATAGGGGTCTGACGTAATTTCCTTATAGGCCACCATGTCATGGTCGTTGTATTTCAGGAACATCAACGCCAGCAAAATATCTATAGAGCACTCCATTCCTTCTGGTAGCGTTGGCATCTGCACGGCGTATTTTTGATTCTTCGTGAGCTTGCAGGGCGGTATGCCAAGCCGACAGGGGGGGTTGTACCCAGGGATATCCGCAGCAGACAACCTTTCCCAAGCAACTTCTTCTTAAACTATGTGGCTGGACTATCCTATCTTCGCTTGGGTCTCCTCCACAACTGCTGCGGATGAGCATAGCTGTTGTTTGCTCTGCGGGGACTCAGAATGTTGGCACCCCCGCCACTTCTTGGGGACTGTTGTAAACACCGATCCAACCAACATGTTGACAACCTATTCTTCGATGCTTACCACCCTAGCTGATGACTCTACCCCACTGGAAACTTCAACCACGGGTGTGATTGGCATGCCGCAGCAAGGCTCCTCATGGTTCAACAGTTCCTCACTCACCAACCCAACTTGCTGCTAGCAAACACTCAACCCCTAACTTGGCAATTCAACTAAACAATGCAACACTGATCTATCCCTTACACTTGGTGTAATGGTTCCTTCCGACCAGAGCCGACCCCTACTTATAGTGCCAAATCATGTCCTTAACCATCATTACCAAATCGAACCATTCATTATGACCAAATCATGCCTTAATTAGTGAAATCCGCTGTCGATTCTGGCAATCCAATGGCCGAATCCGCCATAAATGCCGATCATTTCATCACGCGATGCTAATTAATTATTTTTAAATTTTTGCATTTATTACCAATTTGACCCGGTTGTGACCCTACCGCTGTCGCTACCCAGTGCCCAGATCGTGATACATGTTCTTCAACCTGTGCAATCTGTTCCTACCACTGCGTCATCCTACCACCAAGCATCCTACATTTTTTTTTCCCCGCAATGCAACTCAAGCATCACGCTGCTCCAAGCCCGACCTGTAGGGCTTCAACCTGCTACCATTAACCAACTTTGGGAGCATCGCTCCATCTAACTATTGCAGTTGTACTGCTCCGCCTGAAGTTATGATATTGATGCAATATGGACCAAGCCAATGCATTTGCAATTTTTTTGGATGCTTCATGAACTTGCTATCATATAACAACACCAAGTCACCCTGCTGAAACTTCTTTTTCTTGATATGGCAATCATGCCAAGACTTCTACCAATCCTTCTCCACTCTCTGGTGGAAACCTGTGATAAAGTGATCTTCCTCAAGTTGCACTAGTTGCGCTAGACATTCTCCTAATTCCACTTCATCGTCCATACATGTTGGTGTTGCTATGCACAGACTCAAAACAATGTACTCCATGGGCATAATCGCTTCTTTCCCATACACGACCTTAAATGGTGTGTGTCCCATCAACCTTTTACAAGTGGTTGGATAAGCCCACAAAATGGCTGGAATTTTTCAGATCCCAGTCATCATGATTCGCATTGCAAACCTTTGTCAGCACATGCTCCAAGATCTTGTTTAAAGCTTCCACTGTCCCATTTTCCTGTGGATGATATGGCGTGCTCTTCTTATGCTGTATCTGTAGCTCTGCTGTCAATGCGTTGATGGTGCGATTGATAAAATGACTGCCCTGATCACTCATCAATACCTTTGGGTAGCCAAACCGAGTGACGATGTTGTCAAACAAGAAACGCGCTGCTGTTGCAGTGGAGCAATCGATGACTGGTGCAGCCTCCGCCCATCTTGTCAAATAATATGTCATCGTGATGATGTATCTTACACGAGTGCACTTCCCAGGTGGGTTTATAGGGCCCACGAAATCGACTTCCCATTTATCAAATGGTTGTAGTGTAACTTGAGGTTTCAATGGCATCTCATCCCTCCTAGAGGATTTCCTAGTTCTTTGACAAACATTGCAGGTCCGCGCGTAATCTGTCGCATTGTTGTGAAGCGTTGGCCACCAAATCCCTTCGTGAAGTACCTTTCTAGCAGTCACACGACCACGATAGTGCCTAGCAGCTACTCCTGCATGTGCTTCCGACAATATCTTCCCTTTCTCATGAGGCAAGACACAGCACCTCAAGATCTTGTCTGATCCCAGTTTGTATAACTCGCCTGCAATCAACTGGAAATCTATGGCCTTGACCACCAACTGCTTCTTCTGACTGGTGGTAAACCCCTCCGGTGCAGTGCTTGTCGCCAGAAACTGAATGATATCTTCATAGTAGTCATCAGCTACTTCAACCTTAAATAGTTACGCATCAGGAAACCCATCTTCAATGTTGGTTGGTTCCTCTCCTGTTTCAATCTGCGACAGATGATCGGGTCCTACGTTCAAACGTCTTGGCTTCACAATCACCTCAAAATCAAACTCTTGAAAAAGAAGTAGGTAGAGACATATCTTCCCCCCCAACACATGCTTATTGAACAGATATTTCAATGCAGAATGGTCTATGAATTTATTGAATAAAGATCACGGCCCCTATGGAGAAATACTGCATCTTTCTTCAATAAATTCTCCATAGGGGCCATGATTGCTGCATAACCCTTGATGAACTTGAGACAATACCCAGTGTGTCCCAACATTGCTCTCAGCTGCTTAACATTCATTGGCGGTGTTAAGCTCAAAATGAGCGCAATCTTTGCTGGGTCAACTAACAATCCCTTCTTGCACACAATGTGACCCAGTAATATCCCGAATGGTGCACAGAAGATGCACTTTTTCAAGTTCGTCGATATCTGATGCTGTCGACAGTGCTCCAACATTAGTCGCAGGTTGGCCAGATGATTGTTGATCAAACCATAGACCGTCCAGTCATCCATGTCTACTTTCAAAAACTTCTAGATGAAATCCCTAAAGGTAGCAACGACTACTCGAGAGAATATCGCAGGTGCATTCTTCATTCTAAACGGCATCACTCTATACTGAAAACAACCCCATTATATCACAAAGGTTGTCTTGTATCGGTCTTCTTTCGCGATTCTGATCTGATGATAGCCAGAGAACCCATCCGTGAAAGAATACATCTCTTGGCCACCCACGCCCTCCAGTACCTCATCAATGAATGAGGTTGGAAATGGATCATGCAGACATGCATCATTCAGTTTTCGCAAGTCGATACAAATGTGCACATCACCTGTCTTCTTGTCCTGCACCACCATAGGATTGATCGAGTCTGACTCCTCAATCGGTTCAATAATACCAACATCCAACATGCGGTCAAGTTCTACTTTGACCCTCTCCTTATGGCGCGGATTCAATCGATATGGTCGCTGCCTTATTGCTTTTGCATCTGGTTTCAACGGGATTTTCATTTCCCCCAAATCACCCAATATTCCCTTCATCTCAGAAAATTTCATCGGAAACATGTCTTGGAATTTATGCAACAAGTTGGTAACTTTCCCCATCATCTCATCATCCCAATAGTCTCCAACATTCGCAAACTTTGGACTTTCCTCAGTTCCAATGTTGATCTTCTGGAGCTTCAGCGGCTAACTGATCGGATCAGTTAGTGCATCTGGTGCCACCACATCACGACTGCCTTCTGATTTCGGAATATTAACATTCTGTAGATCATCACCATCTTATGGCCCACCAGTGATATTATAACACTCCATCATTGACCGCATCTTACAGTGTGTATGCGGATCCGCAGGATATTCCACTACAACAACCTTCAGAACCACGTCGCGGATGAGCTGCAAAGCATTATGGACATCCGAGTCAACATCTACGAAGCTGAACGTATGGGTAAAGCAAACTGTCAACTCCAACCATGTGGTAATCTCCTCGTGCAATTCGGCTGCAGTATGCCATGATTGCGGCATCTTGTCCAGAGTATGGGCGAAGGCATGGACCCATTCATCCTTTGGTCGCGATGCCCACAACATCTGGCATTCCATCAAATGACTGCCAAGGTCATTCCATCCATCATATTTCCCTGCATGGTAAACTTCAGTGTCGCCAAAGCGAACTGTCATCAACCTTCGACATTGCGACCACCCTGTAATCGACTTCTAATGTGTCGCCCACCAATGTGCTGGAGCCGCCTTCAGTGCTTTCTCCAATGCTAGCAATCGCTGTGGTTCTGATACCTTTTCTTCAAACACCACAAGAAAATCAAACAAGTCGGGTAGCCCTTCATATACTAGCAGTGCAACAGTTTCAGTTGCAAGACGACATAATGACTGCGTAATCAACCCACACTTGCGAAGCGACACCTCGTGCAAGCGATTTTTCCAATTCTCTAAAGCGTCATCAGAGTCGGAAGATGCAGAGCTGAAGCTGCGCCACCCAAGCTCACCATTGGCAGTCGGATGAATGTAATCTTCTAAAATATTATATGTATGGTCCCATCCACTGGGAACTTCATCTTTTATCAGTTCAATATACCTGCGTCCTTCAACCGGATCCAATGGAGCTATGACTTTGAGATCACGTTTTTCAAAATTCATCATCCGCTTCTTAAAGTTGATTATTGTTACACTGTCCTTATCCCATCCAATCCCCAACAATGTAGGATAGGAGCTTCCCCCTTCAACTACTTCAATCACATTAAAATCATCATATGTCTTCATTCCCTCAATGTCCACAACTAGGAGTGGAACTCTCCCAATCGGTGTCACCTTGGCCTAATTAGCTAGCTAGAGTTGTACGGGAGACTAGCTCAGCATGGGACTCCCCATTTTATACCAGGCCTGCTTGGTCATGATGTTGACATCCGAACAAAGATCCAGAATAATTGAATCAACTTCATAGTCTCCAATTTGAATGTTCATGCACATCTCCCTACCTATCTTCCTCCTTTGTAAGGAGTTTACTGTGGAATATTGTCATTCCCTGGCTAGTCACTGCAACAGCCCTGCAATATCGGCAAGGGAATCTGGATCCCTTGCCAATGCTAAACAACTCTCAAAAAATTTCAGCAAGGTTCCAGACTATCGTGATGGACCTGCCTCTGAAGTGGCATCAAAAACAGGGGGCATGTCACAAACAATAGCCTTCGCGTGATCTTTTTCCATTGTAGGACGTGCTTGAAGGAATGCATCCCGCTCAAATTCCATGTTAAACGACACCTTCTTCTTCCCTACTAACCGGATGAGTGGATGTGGACCATCCTCTCCTATTATCACACCTCCACGAGTGATCACTATAACAGCAACATCTTATGTCCTTGGTTCCGTAGAAATTGTCACAATACTCACACCCTGAGTCTGATTCAGTGGCAGATTCCCAGGTTGATTTACATTATGGTTGGCATTCTGATTTGGACGCTGGTTTTGGTTCTGCATCGGTTGTTGCACTTGATTCTGTACTGGTTGCTACACCTGATTCTGGTTCTACAGTTGTGGAACATTCCCCACTTGCCATCATGCAATCAACTGCGGACAATTTTCCACAGTGTGATTCGTAACAAAACAAAACGTACATTGTTTCTGCAATTGTGAGAAATCTCGTTGGTAGTGTCCCCACACTCCGCAGTGATAACACTAAACACGTCCTCGACCTCCTCATCCTTGTCCTCCTCCACGACCAAAGCCTCCGCCGCATCCTCCCCAGAATCCTCCCTGCTGCTGGTACTGCTGTTGACTGAACTGTTGCTGCATAGGATTCAGTTGCAGTTGCACACCTTGCCCTTGCTGCATGTACTGTGGTTGTTGAATGTACTATGACTGCTATGGAGCCATTTGCATTGGAGAATATTGTGGCATAAACTATTGTGGTTGTTGCTGCGGTACAAACTGTACCTACGGTTGCGGTTGTTGTATGACACACTGGTTGTCCTTCACATAGAATGAATTGTACGTTTGTTCATGAAGTAAACCATACACCTAGCAGTCATTGTCTTCATGTCCCACAAACTTGTAGAATGTACAATACAGATTCATCATTTTTGTGACCATCTTTTTCATGTATTGACATTCCTTGTGGCAGTGCCCATATACCTGGCAGATGCGACACCACGGCATACTGCCCCCGCTCAATGGATTCAGTGCTCCTGAAACCAGATAATTGCGGAAGTCTGGAAAATTATCCTTAGTATGCCCCTCTCCGTGACATCGTGTACACCACGCTTCCTCACATTGTTCTTTACCCTTCTCTAGGTCTTGCAGCTGTAACGTCAAGTTAGCCAACTATGTCTGAATCTGCGACATACCAACTGCATTCTCACCAATTGGCGAAGCTTCTAACCGCATCACAATTTCCAGGGCTTCACTCGGCGTTGTAATGTTCTGTTGCATTAGTGGTAGTCAAATGTGCGGGAGTAATGCCGCAATGAACCATTCTTTGTGCTGGACATTGCTCATGTCGAAACTGACCCTCGCCGTCAGTGTTTTGAATCGTTGGTCAAAATCCCACATAGTTTCATTGGGATACTATTTAATCTCTGTTAGTTTTGTAATATACTGTGCTTCAGACTTGGGTTTTTTAAACTTGACAATCAATACAGCTCGAACTTCATCCAACATCTTTTCTGGAGCACCTACAGGAACTTGCACAAATTTCATGAACCAGTCTAATGTGTGACCCCGAAGAGTTGTCACCAATTGTCCTTTCTTGGCATTATCATCAGTAATTTGCTTCACATAAGAACCAATACTCCTCAGTATTATCTATTCCATTTCTGTGGAACAGCGGTAACTTTGTATCCTCGCCTACCATCCTAGGATTCCTTCCTACAATCGCTGAGCTATTAGTAATCAAGTTCTGTGGACCTGATGAACACGGTGGTGTCAAAGTTGTATTTCTTACTGGTTGAGAGATAGTGAGCAAAGGCGTGGGTACGTTGCTGTTGGGATTTGGTCCTGCCTCTATCATGGGCGTATCCTAGTTGTCCTTGTTAGTACTGTGAGGTCACTTCATCCCATGTGGTCTTCCTTTGCGGCCTTGCGTTTCGATCACAGTAGGACCTTCTCCTATCCTCTACCTCTTTTCCTGTAGAAACCTTTCTCCTCCCCTTGTAAGACCACTCTCTTTCTCGGCTTCCTTCACAGTCTCATCATGACCTGTATCCATCTACCCCTTATCATTCCATGTACCACCCCCTGCAGTCACGGTATCCACGGCCTCCACCCACCAGGGTTCTTACTGGTCTAGGTGCATCTTTAGTATGCCCTTCTCACAAATGATCATTTTAATGGACAACTGTAGTGACAACAGAAACTTGCCCCTTGGCCCATTGAAGAACTCCCTTTCTGCCTCACTATAAGACTTGTTCGTATCAACCATAAACTCAGTAATGTATCCTTCTAGTATACTGTCGACCCAAACCTCAACAGCCCGCAATGATTTGTTGTCAACTTCCTGCAGCTCTTGGATCAGTTCTAGGGTCTAGGTTGTCAGCTCACCACCTTGGAAGTTTCTCTTCTGGAAGGTCAATTTTTCCAACCACTCATACAGGATGATTGGGAACTTGCAGAAAAAAGTATTCGTGCAGCCCGTCGTGAATGTACTTCGCCAACCACCAATCTGTCGACAACCTAGGGTTCTTATTTTATTTTTCAGCAAACTCTTGCAACTTTAGGCCAAACCAATCTTGGATCTCTGGTCTTGTTGGATGCCACAACATATCCTCCTTTCACTTCGCACTACGGTCCCGGCAACAGAACCATTTGTTGACACAAACCCAATCGACAGGGGTTCCCAACACTGTCTGTTAAGTTTTAAACCAAATAGACAAGCAAGATCACTGAAAGAAACACAATCACAAGATAGACACAGAATATACCCTAGGAAACCCTCATGGGGTAGAAAACCCAGCAAAGCTTTCCTCAATAAGATGATCAACCAAAATACAAGATGTGCTCCTTCCTTCTTTGTCTCCTTAGCAGATCTCCCAGACAAGTGCGCACTCTTCCACAAGTGAGTGAATGATCTAATGAGGAGTTCACCTCTCTTATTTATACTGACTCCTAACTGACTAAAAGACCTAATGGGGCCGACCTCTCCTGGAGAAGTCTAATAACCCCAAAAATATAACCATAGGGCCGACCCCCACATGGTGGGTCTAATAACCCTGGTTAATACAAGCCCTCAGAGGAATAAACATCTCCGGATACATAATAGGGTTACCTCGGAGGGATGAAACATCTCCGGAATAATAAAGTACAAATATAATATTCTTTGAAGTTACAATATTCAACACTCCCCCTTAACGAGAAGGATATTATAACAGCATCTGCAGGAGCAAGGAGTCACTATACATGATACATCTATAAATCATCGGAAGCTTTCTTCAATTTGTCTTCATCAGTAACTCAAACAGTTATTGGTACATCAATGTCAACATCAACATTAACATCACGATCTTTAGCATTGTCATCACACGATCAGCAAAATCGTCATCACACGATCAGCAGCATCGTCATCACATGATCAGCAGCATCATCATCACACGATCAGCAGCATCGTCATCACACGATGAGCAGCATCGTCATCACACGATCAGCAGCATCGTCATCACACGATCAGCAGCATCGTCATCATACGATCAGCAGCATCGTCATCACACGATCAGCAGCATCGTCAATACAAGTATCCATACCGATACATGTAACCACACTATCAATGCAAGTATCCTACTGATACAAGTAACCACATCATCAATACAAGTATCCTACCGATACAAGTAACCACATCATCAATACAAGTATCCTACCGATACAAGTAACCACATCATTAATACAAGTATCCTACCGATACAAGTAACCACATCATCAATACAAGTATCCTACCGATACAAGTAACCACATCATCAATACAAAAAAAATCACTTTCTCGGAGACCATTCGTCTACGGATCAATTCAGGGACCGAAGTCCGGGGATGATACAATCTCCACTTCTCGGAGACCACACGTTTACGGATCAATTCAGGGACCGAAGTCCAGGGATGATACAATCCCCACTTTTCGGAGACCACACGTCTACGGATCAATTCAGGGACCAAAGTCTGGGGATGATACAATCCCCACTTCTCGTAGACCACACATCTACGGATCAATTCAGGGACCGAAGTCCGGGAATGATACAATCCCCACTTCTCGGAGACCACACGTCTACGGATCAATTCAGGGACCGAAGTCCGGGGATGATACAATCCCCACTTCTCGGAGACCACACGTCTACGGATCAATTCAGGGACCGAAGTCCGGGGATGATACAATCCCCACTTCTCGGAGACCACACATCTACGGATCAATTCAGGGACCGAAGTCCGGGGATGATACAATCCCCACTTTTCGGAGACCACACATCTACGGATCAATTCAGGGACCGAAGTCCGGGGATGATACAATCCCCACTTCTCGGAGACCATACGTCTACGGCTCTCTTTAGGACTGAAGGTTCAGGGATGATCCAATCCCCTCAACTGTCCACTAAGGACTTCATTCTCGGAGACCTCACGTCTATGGCTCTCTTTAGGATTGAAAGTCCAGGGATGATCCAATCCCCTCAACTGTCCACTAAGGACTTCATTCTCGGAGACCTCACGTCTACGGCTCTCTTTAGGACTGAAAGTCCAGGGATGATCCAATCCCCTCAACTGTCCACTAAGGACTTCATTCTCGGAGACCTCATGTCTACGGCTCTCTTTAGGACTGAAAGTCCAGGGATGATCCAATCCCCTCAACTGTCCACTAAGGAATTCATTCTCGGAGACCTCACATCTACGGCTCTCTTTAGGATTGAAAGTCCAGGGATGATCCAATCCCCTTCTGTATTCTCATCTATACAGGTACAAATGTCCAAGAGCATGTATCACACTTAGCATGTATTCTTACTAATACATCTAGTCATCAAAACATGTATACATCACACCAAAACATGTATACATCTAGCATGTATTCTTACTAATACATCTAATATCAAAACATGTATACATCACACCAAAACATGTATACATCTAGCATGTATTCTTACTAATACATCTAATATCAAAACATTTATCCATAAAAATAAAAGATATATAAGAGTTCTAAATCTAAATAATTGTAAGTAGCTAAGTGCAACAAAAAAAAATTGTTATCAAATACTATACTACTCCCCCTTTCGAGGAGGGTCCTTCTGGACTATACCAAGCATATCTCGGAAGTGTTCAAACTTTACTCGAGACAAAGGTCTAGTTAGGATATCGGCAATCTGATCCTCAGTGCTTATGTACTCGAGCTTGATGGCTCCTCTCTGCACCATGTCTCGTATATAGAAGTAACGGATCTCAATGTGTTTTGACTTATCATGGAACACAGGATTTTCAGTCATCTTAATGCAGCTTTGATTATCACACATAATCACAGTGGGATCCATTTCTAAGTCAAAAATTCCAGATAAGAGTTTCCGAAGCCACACTGCTTCACAGCTGGCAGAGCAAGTAGCTATATATTCTGCTTCAGCAGTACTGAGGGCCACACTAGATTGTTTCTTGCTGAACCAGGAGATCATGGCAGATCCAAGACCATAACATCCGCCTGAAGTACTTTTTCTGTCTGAGACACTACCTGCCCAATCAGAATCTGAGTAACCATGTAACTTGAGTTCATTACCTCCAAGATAGTATAGGCCAAAGTCCACTGTACCTCATTATATGCTTTGCAGCTATAAGGTGAACCTTTCTAGGTTCTACTAGATACTGACTTAGGGTATTTACAGCAAAGCATATATCTGGCCTAGTATTTGTCAAATACATCAATGATCCAATGATTTGTCTATATAGGGTTATGTCCACTAGTTCTGATGAATCATTAACTAATAGTTTCAGGTTGGAGTCCATGGGAGTGGCCATGGCTTTACACTCCAACATATCAAATCTTTTGAGAATCTCCACAGTATACTTACCTTGATTTAGAAAGATTCCTTTTGGCTCTTGCCACACTTCTAGGCCTAAGAAGTAGTGCATTAATCCGAGATCTTTCATTTCGAATTTTGAAGAAAGCTTCTTCTTGCTTTCAATGATCTGATTCTCATTTCCGGTTAGAAATAGATCATCTACATATAACAGCAATATAACAGGTTCATCATCCATCACTTTAAGATAAAGATTGGGGTCAACTTTACTTTTGGTAAAGCCCATGCTTGTTAAGAAACTGTCAATCCTTCCGTACCAAGCCCTGGGAGCTTGCTTCAATCCATATAATGCCTTTTTCAGTTTGCATACATGGGTCCTTCCGTCTTTGACCTCAAAACCTTGAGGTTGTTCTATGTATACTTCTTCTTCAATTACACCGTTCAGAAAAGCTGTCTTAACATCCATTTGATGCAATTTCCATTTCATCATGGATGCAAGTGCCATGATAGTTCTAATTGAAGTATACCTAGCAACAGGTGCAAATGTTTCTTCATAGTCAATTCCCTCCTTTTGAGAGAATCCTCTATCTACAAACCTTGCCTTGTATTTTTCAATGCTACCATCTGCAGCATGTTTTATCTTGAAAATCCATTTAGAAGAAACCACACTTTTATCTCTTGGTTTGGGGACTATATCCCAAACATCATTTTTCATTATCGACTGATATTCTTCTGTCATTGCTTCTACCCATTCTTTCTTTTGAGCTGCTTCTTCATAGCTAGTAGGTAGTTGATCCACAAGATCACACATCAAGGCCATATAGTTGGACACTAGCTTTGGTTTCTTTCTTTCTCTAATGGAGCCTTCAGGAGCACCATATTTTTCAGCCCCTTGGATAATATCTCTAGCCCATGCTGGCCTTCTTTTCTTTGATAAATCTGAGATAGGAGGTTCTTGTGGTTCCAACATGTCATGATCCTCTGGTGGATTATATTCAGGGATGTGAACAGCCTCTGAGTTTCTAGAAGAAGGATCTTCTTCATAGATTTCTTCAAGTTGGCATTTTCTTGATTTCTTGAGAGCTGCTTATTCATCAAAAGTTACATCTCTACTGATTTCTATATGATGAAAGCCTGGTATGTAAATCCTGAAGGCTTTGGATGATTCACAATAACCAACAAATATTCCTTTCTTACTAGAAGGATCCAACTTGGTTCTCTTTTCTTTTGGAATGTGGATGTACATAGGACACCCAAATATTTTAAGATGGCTTACCTCGGGCTTCTTTCCAGTAAACACTTCTTCTGGAGTTTTGAAATCAAGAGCACTATGAGATAATCTGTTTTGAACATATACTGTTGTCTTGGCTACTTCAGCCCATAGATACATGGGAAGATCCTAGTCATGTATCATAGTCTTCACAGCTTCCATGATGGTTCTATTTTTCCTTTCTGCAACCCCATTTTGTTGGGGATTGTAGGGAGTGGTTATTTCTCTCTTGATTCCAACTTCTTTACAGAATTCTTCAAACTCTTTTGAAGTATATTCTCCACCATTGTCTGTTCTGAGAATCTTGATTTTCTTTTCTGAGAGATTTTCTATTAGAGCCTTGAACTCTTTGAACTTTCCAAAAACTTCATTCTTACCCTTTAGAAAGTATATCCAAGTTTTCCTTGAATGATCATCAATGAATGAAAGATAGTATTCAAATCCACTTAGAGAGGTGGTGGGCATTGGACCACATACATCTGAGTGTATTAACTCCAAGATACCCTTAGTCTTTGTTTCACTCTTTGGAAAGGGGTTCTTGACATTCTTCCCTTTCTTACATCCTTTACATGAGTCATCATGATCAACCTTCAAATCTGGTAGTCCAATGACCACCTTGCTTACATAGGGTAAGGCTTTGTAGTTAATGTGAGCTAGTCTTCTATGCCATAGCTCACTGGGGCTAGAGGTTTCATGAACAAGAGCAGCTTCCGGATGACCCTTGAGTTTATATAAACCTCCTTCCTCTTCACCAATAACAATTGCATCCTTAATAGATTTGCCTTTGGACCACATTAACACTTGTCCATCAATGAATGCCACTCTATAGCCTTTCTTGTCTAAGGCTGAGATTGAAAGCAAATTCTTCTTCAATCCTGGAACATATAAAACTTCCTTCATCTTCATGGGAGTTCCAGAATTGAGTTTGTAGTTTGCTTCACCAATTCCCTTAATGGGATATTGATAGTCATCTCCTAGAGATACCTTTTGGGGAGAAGTCTTTTCTTCGAGATTTGAGAGAGTCCTTTTCTGTCCTGTCATGTGCTTTGAAGCACCACTGTCAATAAGCCATGTACCTTCTCCAGGGGTTATAGATCCAGAGAGTGCGAAGAAGAGAACATATTCTTCTGCATCTTCTTCTGCATTTCTCCTTGACCTTCTTTTGAAGAAGGTCCTTTCTTCTTCTTCCTCTTCATTTCTAGGTCTTTTATTGTGAGACCTTTCTTCCTCTATTTCTTCTTCTTCACTATCATCTTCTGCAAGATGTGCTTTGTGTCTTTTGTAGTGAGTGCCCTTTTTCTTCTGTAGAGGGCAATCTCTAGCAATGTGTCCTATTTTGTGACAAGAAAAGCACTGGAAAGAAGAGTAATCTCTTCTTTGAGTAGATCCTCTTTTCTTATGAAATCTGTGTGGAGGATGAGACTCCTTGTGACTACCCTTTTTGGAGTAGGATTGAATCCTTCTTCTTTTGGTGTGGGTGGCCAAGGCTTGGTCATCCTCTTTGAGCAAGGCTTCTCGATTTGCAACCCTAGCCTCCTCTTGTACACAATCCTCCCAAACTACATCAAACTTCATACTTTCTTTTCTAGCACACATAGTTTGAATGAATGACTCCCAAGGTCTAGTGAGACCATTTAGAGCTGTCATCACAAGTTCATCTTCATCAAGAGTATCACCAATGGCATCTAGTTTCTCTTTGATTAGAGAGACTCTTGAGAAGTAGTCTTGAATGGATTCTCCTTTGTGCATCTTGGTACTCTTCAACTGAGTCCTTAGATTCATTTTCCTATTGATGTTGTTTCCTTCATACATTCTTCCTAGGGCATCATACATTTCCTTTGGAGTCTTCTTGGAAGCCACTTGGGGAATCAAGTGGTCTTTAATAGAATTAGCTATGATTCTCTTTGCCCTAATCAAATCCTTCCTGTGTTTTTCTTTGGCTTCATCTTCTTCTGGTTCTGCAACTTCCTCCTTGATATAATGAGCAAGATCATTCTCCTCAAGAATGAGACCAATTCTGTATTTCCATGCCCGGAAATTCTCTATGCCTTCTAGCTTGTCTTCAAGCTTAGTGTTTGGAGCCATCTTCTCTTGGGGGAGTCCAAGAGACAGAGTAGACTTACCTGGGAAGTTACTTTTCACTTTTCCGGAATCTGGAACAGAATTTTATCGCACTTTTGGTAGAATTAGGGTTTGACTTTCTCGGAGTTCTACCCAACCAAAAAGTTCGATCTATAGCTCAAAAGAAAGGTATTGAAAAGAGCTATCCAGCCATGCAACCAAAAATCAATAATACCAACTTTGGGCTGAAACCCTAACTTCACCAAAGAGAGAGAGAGAGGTATTCTTACCTTGTGAAAGATGTCCTATTCAGTCTAGCTCTGATACCATGTTAAGTTTTAAACCAAATAGACAGGAAAGATCACTGAAAGAAAAACAATCACAAGATAGACACAGAATATACCCTGGGAAACCCTCATGGGGTAGAAAACCTAGCAAAGCTTTCCTTAATAAGATGATCAACCAAAATACAAGATGTGCTCCTTCCTTCTTTGTCTCCTTAGCAGATCTCCCAGACAAGTGCGCACTCTTCCACAAGTGAGTGAATGATCTAATGAGGAGTTCACCTCTCTTATTTATACTGACTCCTAACTGACTAAAAGACCTAATGGGGCCGACCTCTCCTAGAGAAGTCTAATAAACCCAAAAATATAACCATAGGGCCGACCCCCACATGGTGGGTCTAATAACCCTAGTTAATACAAGCCCTCGGAGGAATAAACATCTCCGGATACATAATAGGGTTACCTCGGAGGGATGAAACATCTCCGGAATAATAAAGTACAAATATAATATTCTTTGAAGTTACAATATTCAACACTGTCGACACCCAAACCACCGTGCTCTCCCTGAGAACTGGCCCAGGCAGGTCTCACCCTGTCCAGCAACACCTGCAGAGCAGATGAGGTCTCACCCGAGATGTTCAAGGGAAAGTTGACGGAACCATGTTTCCGCCAAATGAAGGAGGATGTTGTGCATCAATTGACTAACTTATTGCAACATTTTAGAAATAGATCTAAACATTCAACTCAGGCATTAAGCATAATTGCGACATCATTCAACAGGAACAGAACTATTATTGAAACAGATATAATAGTAAAGCATTAATCGCAGCAAGGAAACATTGCATCATTCATATATCCATATCGCAAAATGCATTACCACAGATAACCAGGAAAGACACAGGGATTCTACTCAAAAGCTCTATCACATCATATTATCTCCGGAAAAACCCAAATACTCAGTCTTCTACTTCGGAACAAGATCTCTCAGATATCAAGTCTCAACTAATTCCCCAAAAGATCTTTTTAACACTTACAAACCATCATCTATTTATAGGTTTGTGCCTTTACCTTTGTGGTCCACTTAGGCAACCGCCTAACTACTCTTTAACCAACTTTACAAAGACTAACCCAAAGTCCCACATAATGCGGTCAAATGAACCAAAACCCCCATAGTGCAGTCTAAATGACCCAAAATATACATGACGCGGTCCAAATGACCCAAAAACTACAAAAATACTTGTCGCTTTGCTCGTTGTTTTCCGCCTTCCATGGTATCTTTGGCCTTGCGCAGCATCCACGATGCTGACGCATCAAACTGCCTGCCAACATTAAAGTCTTCTTCACTATCGCTATATCTAATTTCCTTGTAAGGACATTTGGAAGCAAGGTGGCCCATTTTAGCACATTCAAAGCATTTGAAAGGTAGATTACCTTTATACTTGCCACAAACCCTCTTGAGATTCTTTACAAAGCTTGGATCTTCATCGTCTGATTCATCAAAGGAATTATTTTTCTGCTCATGCTTACTACCTTTTGTCTTTTTGGAAGCTTTGAAAGATGATTATTTTCTAGAAGGATTCTCATTTTCCATCCTCTTCTTGTATGAAGTAACAATCCCATGAAGTTCGTCCATTGTTAATTTATCCAAATCTCTTCCATCTTCTAGGACATATACTTTTGATTCAAACCTTCTTGGAAGAGATCTCAATACTTTTTGTACAACTACTTCGTCAACAATTTGTACTCCGAGACCTCTGATAGCATTGATAATCCCATCTTTACAGAGAAGATAGGATGCAATATTTTCTTCTTCCCTCATCTTTAGAGTTTCAAACTATCCTAAACAAGTTTGCAACTTTTCCTTCTTAATCTTCCCATCTCCTTCATATATATTTTTAAGCTTATCCTACACTTATTTAGCTAATGTGCACTGCATGACTTTGGTGAACTATGAGTCTACTAAACCACATTGTATTTCATTCCTAGCCCTTGAATTGCATTCATACAACCTTTTGTTAGCTTCCTCAATTGGTGGGGTCTTGGAAACTTTATAACCATTTTTGATAGATTGCCAAACATCAACTCCAAGAGACTATAAGTACACTTCCATTCTTATAGTCCAAAAGGTGTAATTTGATCCATCAAATCTTGGTGCTCTATTTGTAGAGTGTCATTCCTGTCTATCCATATCTTTGAAATGATCTATCTTCCAATTGTTAAACTATTCTTGAAGAAACCCACTCAGATACCAATTGTTGGAATTATCAATGATATTGAGAGCAGGGGTGAATAAGTATCATACGTAGATTAAACAAATTTTCACTTTAAAAATTATGCACCAACTCTTACTTAAATCACAACATTAAAAGACAACTGTTCGGAGAGTATTTGGAAAGTAACTTTACATATATGTATGCAAATTTGATTACATACACCAATCTCCAATAATGTGTGCACCAACTCACTCAGACATCAATATGGTTGGGACACCAATCCCACATGCAAGCGTCAACTCGTTGATTACATGCGCAAACCTACGAGGAAAACAATCATCTACGTAAACACCAACCTATGAGGACACTAATCCTTTGCGCAAGCACCAACTTGTTGTGTTTATGCACCAACATGAGAGACTACAATATCTTGTCCTTTCCTCGTCCTTCCTCCCTGAGATAGATGTATATGTTCTTCTATCGCATTGCCTTTTGATTTGCACACACAACTTCACACTTGTTTTGTGCATTGCTTCACTTCCTTTTGCATGCGCTTTATGTGTTGTACTTTAGTTATGCGCAACTACTATACTTCACTATATGTTCTGCATACTGATCCACTTACTATATACTCTTCTTGGTTTCTGTGCACTGGTTCTCTTGTTGTATTCTTTGCTTCAGTTCTATGCACTTCTCTAATCCTACACACTACTTTGATTCTGTGCACTTTTTCAATTTGTACACTGCTCTGGTTCTTCACACTATCTATTGCTCTACTTTTATGCTCTGTGCACTCAGCTCTGTGTCGTTTCTTTCTTTTGGATCAATAAGCCATTGATTCCCAAATAAAACAAAGCTTCCAAAATACCAAATAATTTTACATCTCCATTGTGCACACATCCTTCACCACAATATATTTTTTGTATATCACTACTTGTTTCCTTGATTAGATTGATTTTTCCACGAGTAGGGGATTTTTTATGTCGACTACCTCTTTCTTCCTATCCAAAAAATGTACTTGATCCAACTAACTATGGGATTCTTTATTTCAGCTACCTCTTTCTTCCTTGTCAATATTACCCAACACAATGCACTTAAGCCGACTAAGTCTTTTCTGTGCACTTTTATATTCTTGCTTATTGCGCAAAAGCCTAGTATATGTGCGACATGTACCCATCCATATTGCATGGATAGGTAGCCTTTTTTTGTATATATTTCTTCAAACTGGTATCAAGGCTTCATGATTCTTGCTTGACATCGTCATGCTTCTTGTTTGACATCAATGAAAACACCAAATTTCAACACAATATTCTAGGAATCACTTCCTTAGATGAACCACAACTTAGTTAATATTTTTTATCATTAAGCAGTGCAATAAAAAAATATTTGAGGGATGAGTGTTTATTGGATGCATTATTTCAAAAATCAACAAGTGTTTAAGATTTAGATACATATTATGTCAACATTTAATAAATCACACTTAAGAAGAGAGAGATGTGCCTACATGGATATATATAGGTGTGAAGGGACCAATACAAGCCTTGAGCCTACAAAGATAGAAAGAATCGAACTTTGTACATTCAATGATACTACAAGAAACACTTAATACTGCAAAAATCATTCTCCATTCTGAATCGCTGATAAATAAACAAATCATTCTACAAGACTATGCATAACATAAGGGTGTTTTCCTATCCAAGTGGTTGGTAGTTTGAAACATGTGGTTCATATCTATGTTTGTCTTGAATGAAGCAAATGTAGGTGTTCTTCCTAAGGCTCAAAGGCATTTTTAAATGTGAATTCAATAAGGTTTGTGTGGGAGATCATATGTACTACATGTTGTCTATTGAAGTGGTGAGAAGTTACTAGTGACACAAGATTGTCCTTTGCAACATAGGTCTGACTGATACAATATACACTCCAATTTCTATCTAGACTATTTTCATGTATTCTCTCCCTGTGTGCAATAATATTGGATGTTAAGAGATCCCTACTTCAAATCCCACATATTTAAATGAGTAGCTCCTTTCTTCAAGCCTTACATAGGTGGAGACACCGTAGGGAATAATTTGAATGCATTGATAGAAGCTCTTTAGAGCCAACACCAAGCGATTGAGCAGCTACAAAGTGTGCTAGAGGAAGAGAGAAATGCTTATGTACATTTAGTAGATGAAACATTAGCTATGATGTCCATCTATTGAAATAAAAGGATGAGGTGGAAATGGAATCCTCTGAATTAAAAAAAAAAATGTGCATTGAAAATACACATGATCAACAAGAATTGATGTCATCTAAAACTTTGTTTCTATCTTTCAAGCATAGAATATAGAGTCTCGCTTTTAATGAATTTGAGGATGGGGATATCGGTTTCCTAAAATGTCTCAGTTGGATGATTGGTAAGGTTTTTCTATCTATCTGAATATTCTTGCAATAGGATAAATTCTTGTGCAAAGAGAGTCGATGGCTCAGATTTATAGGATGAAGAGACAAGGTACATTGTAAGCCACTGAATTTAGTGCAAAATGCAAAATTGGGCATCATTAATTCAATTCAATTGAGATGGACAGTGTGATTAATGCATCAATTACTGTTAAACATCCATTGCCTTACTTCGAGAGAGAAAATTTGGAGGGGGGAGGGAATCAAATTGTTTTCTTTTGTTGATCCATTTGTGTGTGTTATAACTGCTATATAGATAGGGCATTTGGAATAAATTCTCGATTAATCCCATGGCAATGGCACCAACCACACCACAAACTAAAACAACAACATACATAAGTTAAGCTAGAGCATCCCATGATGGAGGAGATGGATTTTGGTATATTGAAACTTTGCAATTTTATTTTGGTGGCTTTTTTTTAATTTTATTTATATACATGTAATAGAAAATTTTGAAAACCCTATCTTACCATTTGACCGACCCCACTAAGGCTTGTACTACTTCTATATGTTCATCTACCACTAGCAGCCATATTAGAGTCAATCATATCCTCGATCATGGTCTATTGACTAGTAGCCACACCACCCAGTAAAATGACAAGGAAGAGATCTTGCCTCGATTCCTCCTTTCGTGATGCACCAAATGCCTCACCAACTCACATTGAAAGATGAACCTTAATGGAGGCTAAGTTAGATGTATTGATGTACTATTGGCATAGTAGGTGATTATTGGAAGAAAAAAAGCAAAGGGATGAGGCTATGGCCTTCTTCGAAGATCCTTTGCTCGTTCTTTTTGCATATCTTGTCAGACCAATGTTCAATCTAAGCAAAGAACACAAGCTTTTATGATGGATGTGGTGCAAAACTATGGAATTGTAGGGATTAAAGTTAATATAGGTAGCTAGCATGCCAACAACCACAACGAAACACCATGATGATGTGTGAATTATGACTATGCAGATATGTGCAACTTATATCTAAACATTTAATGTTGGAGAAGTAATGCTAAGGTCGACCTTAACATTAATTCACCTCTTGATATGTTACCTATCTTTTAAACCAAATATTAGATTAAATTGTCCCTGGAATTTCCCCTCGCCTTGATATGGGTCCAAATAAGATATTAAAGTTGTTTATTGGTGTATAAAACAATGTATAATATGATTGGGTAAGAAAAAATGTTTTGTTTTGGTTTTGAATGAAAACTTAGACTAAAAATTAAAAAATTGCTACAATGTGATTCATATAGTCCGTACAACCTTTGGCAAGGACTAATAATATGATAAGATATATAAATGTCTATACACATAACCAAACATGTCCAAAAATTCCCCAAAAAGGGTGTTACATGGAGAAAATCTAAACATGGTTAAATCTCTTATTCAAGATTAGACATCAAGTTCCAAACATGTCCACAAAGTCCCCCAGTCCCCTCTTGGTGTGTTACTAGGAGCAAATATCTAACTAACAAAAGAAAAAGGCTATAAAAGTCTATATATATAACCAAACATGTCCACAAAGCCCAAAACAAAAGGGTGTTACATGGAGAGCATTAAACATGGTTAAATCTCTTATTCATTATACTCCAAACATTTCCCCAAAGTACCCCCTGGCAGTGTTGCAAGGAGTGAATCTCTAACTAAGAAAAGAAAAAGGTTTAATCTATTGCTCATGATTAGACATCAGTTCCAAATAGGGGGTGTTACAAGAAGCGAATCTAGACATATACAACCTTCGAGTAAGCAAAGAATAAATGTGTAGGTCATGGATATAATGTTCAAAATATATCCAACTTCGATAATCCAGTGGGTTAGTCACTTAAGAGCTTGGCCCCTCTTTTGACTTTTGTATTTTATTTACATTGATAGACAATGCATCATCTCACAATTGGGCCCTAGAGACTCGTCTTTCTTTTTTCTTTTTCATGGATAGGAGACAATTGTAACGATTTAGACATTTGAAAAAAACCTCAATAATGTTCCTTAGCAATTGTTAGGTGGGGTTTGGATTCAAAGTGACATTTGTATTTTAAATAAAAAATAGTGTATTTTTACCTACTTTGGAATGAAAAAAAAAAGAGTTAGTATAGTTCGTTTTAAATCAAAGTATAATTTAAAAAGAAACATGGGTTGTAGTTTCATGAATAGGAGACAACTGTAACGATTTAGACATTTTGAAAAAAACCCTCAATAATGTCCCTTAACATTTGTTTGGTGGGTTTTGGATTCAAAATGACATTTGTCTTTTTACCTAGTTTTAAATGAAAATAAAAATAGTCCTTCTACTTACTTTTGAATGAAAATAAAAACTAAATGAATTAGTATAGTTTATTTTAGAATCAAAGTACAACTTAAAAAGAAATATGAGTTGGATGGTTAGATGCTTTTCAAAGAGCTTATGTAAGATAATGAGTATGGGAGCTCTTATGATTTCAAATTTACAACCATTTAATGATGATTGTGGAATATCTTTAATGATAATGTAGGATTATTTAAATATCAACAAATTTTGTATTTTAAATTTTTATATCTCTAATAAATTTGAAGTTAAAAATAATTGTATTTTGAAATTTTATTCGTTTATTAATCAATTTAAAGTTACACAGGATTTACATTGAATGTTTTTTTTTTTTTTTTCAGCGGAAAAAAACCGTACTATTAGTATTCTTGATGAGAATCAAATAGTACAAAATTATAAGTCGATGTGAAATCAAGACTTATACAAAGGAAGGCATGATGGAAACCAAAATACAAACCCAAATTACTAAGAAAACATTAGTAATCCATCATATGCTCTGAATTATCATGATAAAGTCTGAACATAGATCAATACATCAAAATTACAAAAGGAGCATAGCCGCTACAAACAAGACAAGAAAACTTGATCCGAATCGAGTAGAATATTCTCTTGAAATTCTTCCCACCTAATATAGCCTTTAGCACCCTCATGTGATTTTTTGGATAATGAATCTGCAAGTGAATTATGCTGCCTATAAATGTGTTCAAAGGAAATATTCTTGAAGAAAAGTATAACTTCCTTAATTCTGCAGCACCAGTGATGTAGGGAGATCACATTGATATTATATTCCCCTTGTGCCCATTTGATTGTCACCCAGGAGTCACCAAAAACTAAGATTTCATGTAAACCAAAATATCTAGAAACTGCAAGAACACACCATAGACCAAGCAGTTCAGCCTTGGTATTGATGTCGTTGCCACAGTTGAGTTTCAGAGTATAAAAATGATCCCTATTGATATAAATTACACCTCCAATAGCACAAAGTCCATCAATAACTGACCCATCGAAGAAAGCCACAGGTCTATGAAATGAGCATTGGAAGGATGGTTTCTTTATAACTCTTTTATTACCAGTGTTTTTGCAATAATTTTTAGCAACCAACATAATTCTGCAAGTGGTCGTATTAATAGAAGGCCTCTTATCTTCAAAAAGTGCTTCATTCCTTGAATGCCATACTTCCCAGGAGACCACAACTGGAAGAAAAGGAATCTCTTTACATTCTCTAAACCATTGTAGTGCACATCCTCTAAAAAAACCATCCTTCCATGTTGTATGTAGATCAAGTTGCTGGATGATCTCATTCCAAATAGATCTGGTAAAGTCACATCCAACAAGGATATGCTCAGATGTTTCCAAATCATTCATGCATAGTATACAAATGCTGGGCCCAATCTAACCACGTTTATAAAGGTTATCCCAAGTTTTTAAACACCCCCTAAAGGCTTGCCATGTGAAGCATTGTATCTTCACTGGGATCTTCCATCTCCAAAGCACCTTATACCACCAATTAGCAGGAAATATACAACAGTAAAGGATCTTACATTGAATGTTATATGTTATTATTTTGATTAGTATTATATATATATATATATATATATATATATATAATATTATTATTTTGATTAGCATTATATATATATATATATATATATATATATATATATATATATATATTAGTATTATATATATATATATAATTTTTAAATTATATGTATATAATAAAATTATATGTAAATATATTATATAGGAAAATCTTTTTAATTTAATTTTTTTTATATAAATCCTATAAAGAGAGTGCAATTACTTTTATCTTTAAATTTCGTATAATGATAATACCTTTAAGGAGGTATCTTACAAATATTTAAGTACTGATTTTAATTGTTATTTCAATGTAAATTGTAATGTAAAGTATAATCATTAGTAATTGACTCGTAATTGACGAGCATACTACAGTTTAAAATTAATGTATGAATGTTGAGTTTTGAAATTGGGAATAACATTTTTCGTAATACTTGAATAAAATTGAGCAATTAAAATCAAATTTAGTGTTTTTTATACCATTTTCTTGATCGAATAAAAATGTACATTTATGTAGTCTAAAGCTATGATTAGATATTTAAAATATAAGCATAAATTATTCAAGTTAATCAAGGATAAGTAGTAACCGACACATAAAATAATAAAGCTTGAAACCATAAGTATTCTCTTCTAAAACTAGTTCAATATTTTCTAATTTAACAAATACTTGTTCAATATTTTCTAATTTAACAAATACTTCCTCTAATCTACCTTTACACTTTATTTTCTTCCTCCTTTTGAGAAATGGGCTCTCCTTCCTTTTGAGAAATGAGCTCTCCTTCCTTACATTTGTATAACTATGTGAGATTAAATATGAGTGATATATGAAACCTTCCTAGTAACTCAACTCCATATATGATAACTCCATGTTTTTGTATTATCTTGCATTATGTAATATTGTTCACATTTATCTTGTTATATTAGTATATGGAATAGCATTCTTTCCTCACATGAAACATAGATTTGGGTCTCGACTCTCCAACTTAAAATGGTTTCAATATCTTATATGCATTATTCTTCTTTAACATTATGTACTTACACATAAATATTATGCATTTTCCATATGAATTCTCTTTATCTTTATTAATAAATAATTAGCTTTATAATTCCTAATATATTCATCTCAAATAAAAATTGTAATGGTGAAATTGTTATTTTTTTATTAATAGAATTGTGATATGAGAAATTAAAAATTGTAATGATGAAATTGTTATTATTTTATTGATAGAATTGTGATATGAGAAATTTTTGTATGTTAGGGTTCTACCTTAACTCCCCTATTTTATCAATGTACAAGGTTATAAAGCTCATAGATAGTTAGTGGGTAGTGGCATAATGTAAAAGAGCCCTCTATATTGAATAAAGGGCCCAATGTGGTTGACCCTCATTAATAGCAAGACCACAAGTGGTATGGCTTTGGTTATTGAAGCACTATATATAGAGCATTAAGCTATGCAATGTTTTCTTAAAAAAAATTATTGTATTTGGATATTTTACCTTGGAGGTTTCCCCCTTAAAGAGGTAAGTGAACATAGATTTATATTTAGGATATATTTCATACAAGAGATCTTTCTCAAGTTTTATCTACTCTCTCTTGTGTTTTTCCATCTTTGTTCTTAATTTATGGGTTTAATTATATTACAAGTGGTATCATAGCTCTTTCTTAGGCCATAAAAGGGAAGAATTCTTAATCCTAAGGTTTGGATCCTTGAAATGAACCATCTTCTAGGTTTTGCTCCACATTATTTTCTGTGATGTTCAAGGTATGAAATTTTTAAGTAGAATCTAAGACATATGTAAGTAACATGTGTCAAATTTAAGATTTCAGGTCACTATAATTTTTGACGTAAACTATGAGTAAGTTAGGAAATTTGACTAACACAAAACTAGCCTTAAATAGGTGTTTTGGGAAAAAATATTATATACATGTGTGTGTGTGTGTGGTTTGGAAGGTCCAAATTGAAATGGAAATAAGATGAACCATAACATTTTTGCTACAAATTTCATAATCATATCTAAAATATTGGATATATGGAAAACCATACAATTTTTCTCTTCTTAGAAGGACAAAATTAGCAAGTTTTAGGAAAATTACCCTTTATTTTCTTGGCACTTCAAAATTTATTAAAACATATGGCATTGCAAGGTAGACATATCAGACTACTATAGAATAAAATTTTAGACTCACAGGTGTAGAAATTTCAATGTTACAGAAGCCTCAAGGTTGTCTCCAAATCATGATTTTAGAAGGAGTTGTGCTTATTTCAAAATTCCATCCTTAAATGCTACCTTGAAAAGTAAGTTATTATTCATTAAGTGTAGAGATATTTTTGGGGTTAGTGAGATCGTAATTTAAAAAAAATAGAGACATGTTCTAGCATCTTTAAATAACATAGATATCTTTCGTTCAACAGGTAAACCTATGGTTGTGGAAGCATACACATGAAAAATACAAGTGGTACTGAGTCACATTATTGGACACCCGTGTAACCTATATTGGTACCCCTTCAATTAGTAATACATTAGAAAACACTTGTATGTGGAATTTCACTTCCATGTACCTTCGGGTATATTAGAAATTCATGAGGTATATGTGGAACCAACTTTAGATAAAATGACCTACATCCTTTTTTTCTATAGCACATTGAGAATAGCACTCAAGGAGATCAGTATCTCTTACTTTGATAATTGAGCAGTATGACTAAGGGCATATTAAATCCTCCTCAATTTCCTGAGATATTGGGCAAGTACTATCGTTGGACCTCGCATGTATATCAGAGAGCTATATCACTTGACACTCCCTCCTCTTCAAGACCCTGTAAACCTCACTCTCATGAACCATCCCATAATGGATGGTGTTAATCCATATATACCACCTTGTAAGAACCTAAACAATATGAACACCCACTCCCATAAATATTTAAACCCTAGAATAATTATACAAGGCTCATCAGGAAAAAATCAATGAGGATGATGATTAATATACAGAAGAGATTCGACAACTTTGAGAGGAAGTCAAAGCATAGATCAAGAGTTGGAGAAGAATTTGGATCAGAAGCTATATTAGAAGTTGGAAGGTATAAGTAAATCCTTATATCGGTTATCAGTTCATGGAATTTCTAAAAAAAACCTATGGAATACACAGAATAATGAACCACACCAAGAAGAAACATCTCATTTAGGACTATTAGCCACCAACAACCCCCTTTAGTTCCTCACAACCATAACCCACCCTCCCTCGATAATAATGCTTGGAATCATTTTCCTAAAGTGGAATTGAACAATTTTGATGGTTCTCATCCGTCAGGATGGGTCACCCATATGGAACACTACTTCTCCCTTCATGACATTGTTAATGACATGATGAAACTTAGCGTGGGGGTCTTCTATCTAGATCAAGAATGATGGAAATGGTGGGAGTGACATAAAAAATCATATGGGTTCTATAGCACCCAGAGTCTATTTGTTAAAGGTATTCATGTCCAATATGATCGGGATACTCACTATTTGGGGTGGCCTACCAAGTTATGCCAAATAGGGCCAGTTCTAAAATTTACCGCATCCTTTAAGAAATTATCCATACATATAGAGAACTTAACATATTCTTTCTATAAATAATGTTTCAGTAGTGGCCTCAATCATGAAATCAAAGCACAAGTTAGAATGCAACTTCCTACTACCTTGTTGGAGGCATCTCATAGAGATCTAGAAGTAGAGACAATGATCAACACACTAACAAACAAAACCTCTTTCATTCCATGCCCATGCCCTACATAGGTTAGTCCCTCACTCATAATTATTTCTCCTCCCTTGAAAGTACAAAGGTTGTCTCCAACAGAAATAGAAAATAACGAAAGACGGGGACTCCATTACAATTGTGACAAAAAGTATGCTCCAGGTCATAAATGTAAAGAACAAAAGTTATGTCAAATTGATGTGACTGCTCCTACCCATTCTAAAGACATAATTATGGATGATACCCCCAATATTGAGGTTTATAACCAAAGTCCTCCCATGGAAGAAGAAGTGTAACCTGAATTCCATCAATAAGAACCACTCATCTCTCTTCATGCTTTATCTGGTATTTCATACCCGCAAACCTTGAAACTTATGGGTTACGTCAATCATTGCAAAGTGGTAGTCTCAATTGATAGTGGTATCACCCACAACTTTGTTCACTAGTGAGTGGTTGGATAATTCCATTGTTATGTCCATTGTTATGTCCACCTAGTGTCCAACTTTCAAATGATGAGATGATGAAATGCCGGGGGTGTTATGAAAATGTGAGACTCCAATTGGGTGGCCATCATCTCAAAGCTTATATGTTTTCCATAGATATGGGTGGTTGTGATATAATTTTAGGGGTAACTCTCTACACACATTGGGGTTAATTACCATGGACTTGAAGGAATTATACTTCAATTTTACTCATGACTCTCATACTCACACCCTAAAAGGGATCTAGGAAGGCTCACCTAAAATTAGAAGTTCACATTGGATGGAAAAATTATTGAAGAAAGGCCACTCTAGAATTATTGCTCACTTCCATGCATTCTAGGATTTGGATGGCATTCGACTAGAAATCCATCCTGACTTGTAGAGGATTTTGGACAAACATTAATAGGTATTTGAGAAATTGAAGGTTTTACCCCAATCCAAAGGAAAGGATGATCATGTTATTCCCTTGATTTCATGCATTTAACCACCAAATGTATGGTTGAATAGGAACCCATTTGCACAAAATAATGAAATTGAGAAGATCATTTAGGAGCTACTAGAGACAAGACTCAAGTCATCCTAGCACTAGCATGTATCCATCCTCAATGGTCTTGGTTTTAAAGAAATGAAGTAATTGGTGTATGTGTCTTGATTTTAATTCCCTCAATAATTTGACCCGTAAAGATAAATTTCCCATCCCAATCATTGATGATCCTATGGATGAGCTCCATGGTGCCAAATTTTTCGCCAAACCCGACCTTCATTTAGGATACCACCAAATCAGGATGAAAGAGGTTGATATTTTGAAGACAAATTTTTGCACACATGAAGGCCATTATGAGTTTTTATTAGTTCCATTTGGACTTTGTAAATACCCCTATACCCTTTAGAGCCTCATGAATAAAGTTTTGAGGCCGTAACTTCATGATTTTGTGCTAGTTTTCTTTGATGACATCTTGATTTACAATAAAAATTAGGATGCCCATGTACAGCATGATGATAAATCCTTGCTAGTCCTTTGAAACCATTAGTTGTTCCTTAAATGATCCAAATTTTATTTTGGGGTCTTAGAGGTCTAATACTTGGGTCACATTGTTGGACAAGCTAAGGTGACAGTGTACCCCAATAAGATTGTGGCAATGTAAGAATTGCTCTACCATAAAATCTTAAAGAGCTTACATTGGATTTTAGGCCTTACGAGACACTATACAGGAAGATTTTGAATAACTCTAGTAAAATTGCAACCCCATTGACCACCCTGCTCAAGAAAAATGCATTTGCATGGAACAAAGTGACATAACAAATATTCTCAATTTTAAAGCAATCTATGTATACCAACCTAATCTTAGTTGTGCCTAATTTGTTACTAAGACTTTTGTATTGGAATGTGATGCTTCTAGAAAAGCTTTGGGTGTATTTTTAATGCAAGATGGAAGACCCTTCTCATTCATCAATAAGACATTGGGTGACAGGAATTTGAGCAATTCTACCTATGAGAAAGAAATGATGGCCATCATACATGCAGTTGGCATATGGTAGTCATATCTCATAGGGTGTCACTTTCAAATCAAGATATATCACCACAACCTGAATTACTTTTTGGAATAAAGGTTACCATCCCTAGAGAAGCATAAATGGGTCACGAAAAATCTTGGATATGGTTACAAGACCAACTACAAAAAGGGAAAATACAATGTTGTGGCAAATGCATTGTTAAGGAAACATGAGGAAGAGGGATCCATCTTTTCCTTATCCTCTCCAATACCTTAATGGTTAATGAAAGCATAACAAGAATAAATAAACAATGTTGTTTCATATCATCTCATCAAGAAACTCTAGGAGGATCCCAACCCTCTCCAAGGATTCACTTGGAAGCGAGATATATCATGGTATAAAGGTCACCTTTTTTGGTATGTAACTTTACTTTAAAAAAAACAATTTAACATAGTTGCATTCATCTCCTCTCGTCGGTCACTCAAAAAATTATGCACGTGATAGGAACTTCTTTTGGGAAGGAATGAAAGAGGGTATCCTTACTTTTGTAACAAAAAGTGAGTGAAGGATACTATGGCATTGCAACCATTCCTAATACTGACCACTATTTGTAATAACATTTCCACGGATTTTATTCGTGGTATTCTAAAATCAAGTACCAAATTACTAATCATTGTGGTAGTTTATCAATTTTCCAAGTATTCTCATTTTTGTGCTCTCCATCACCTATTTGCCCCAGCAATGGTTGCCCAATTTTTCTAAACTAGATTTTCAAATTCCATGGAATGCCTACCTCCATTGTGTCAAATCATGATCCCAAATTCTCTAGCAAATTTTGGCAAGAACTATTTAAACTACAGGGGAACTAGCTGTAAATGAGCACATATTATCATCCCCAAACAGGTGTCCAGACAAAACAGTCAACCAGTGTCTCAAAACCTATTTGTGATGTTTTTCATCTGGAAAGAAGCACCAATGGGCACAATGGTTACCTTTGGAAGAATGGTGGTATAATGCCACTCATCATGAGGCTACAAACATGCCACCATATGGAGCAATCTACGTCCAACAACCACCCTTTATGGTTTCTTATATACCAAGTACTTCCAAAGTAAATGTAGTCAGTAGTCTAATTCATAATCATGATGTCACTCTTTTCATGCTTAAGTAAAATTTGGCAATGGCTCAAAATTGCATGAAGCAACAAGTAGGCCAACACCATTTTGAGAGTTAATTTGTAGTAGGTGACTAGGTGTTACTTTTCCTCCAACCTTATAATCAAAACTTTCTCAAAGTTAAAGGCCATAGAATATCCCACTAATTTTTTATATCCCATATCAAATTATTTAATGCATTGGTCAGGTGGCCTACAAATTATCTATCCCAACACACTCCAAGATCCACCCAATATTCCATTTGTCATATTTGAAGAAGGTCATCGGTCAGAATTGTCAAGTTCAAACTACAATACCGAAACTAGATGAAAAAGGTTCCATTTGGATCCAACCAAAAGAACTTTTGGACATCGAGGAGCATTAAATACATTATTTATGATGTTTTGATTTCGTGGAAGGAAACCTCATAGAATATGATACTTGGGAACCATCATCCATTTTGTAGTAGTTTCCCCATATCTATCCTTGAGGACAATGTTTATTTTGAAGAGGGTGGAATGTTAGGGTCCTACCCTAAACCCCCTACTTTATTAATGTACAATTCCATAAGGCTCATTACATAGTTAGTGGGTAGTGACTTAATATAAGCGAGGCCTCTTTATTAAGTAAAGACCCATACGTGTTTGGTCCTCATTAATAATGGGACCACAAGTAGTTAGGTCTTTGGTTATTGAAGAAATTTATATAGAGTAGTAAGCTATTTAATCTTTTGTGAATAATTGCTATTGTATTTGGAGATTTTCTCTTGGAGGTTGCCCACTTGAAGAGGAAAGTGAACATAACTCTCTATTTTGAACATCTTTCATAGAAGATATTTTTGTGGTTTTACCTATTCTCTCTTGCATTTTTCTATCTTTCCTCTGAATTTCTGGTTTTAAGTATATTACACTGTACAACCAAACTTCATATTTTTCAACCTATCTCTAATTAGAAAATTTAGAACATGATCATGAAATTTTTCTTTCCAAATGTTTAATTATGATACAATGACATAAAATGAAATTATGTGATTTTATTTGGCATTCCATGAAGTTGCATAATCGTCTTAACAAAATGTCCACCACATAATTTACAATACTAGTCTTTTTACAAGGAAAAAATATCATAAGCATTTTTTAGGAATTCCATAGTGTCCATTTTGATGTCAACATTTCGAACCTAAATCAGAGTTCATCTTTAGGACAATGAGATGATTTCCAGACAAGTTGATCTTGTTGTATTAATATGATATTATTATTGTGGGTTTATTGTTAGGGTTCTAAGATGTCGTTTTGGAATGTCGAATTCATCTCTCCATAATGAGTCTTCTATTCACTATAATGATTTTATAATCCTTAACCACTAAATTCTAAACCAGTATAGATCCATCTTAACTTTGGATATACCAAGCGCTGAGAGGGATCAAATCCCTTGAGGTGAAAAAAATTTTAAAGCGCAAAAATTGAGGAAAAACTTGCATATCAAGGGATTTGATCCCTCTCGACACTTGGTAGATCCGGAGTTAATATGGATCTATACTAGTTTAATATGTAAATCTCTTGTATGTGCTTGAATCCTCCATATGTAAATTCTAGTTTAATGATGACTCAACTCCCACAAATTTCATAATCTTTTTTAGTTTTAATTTATTGGAATATATATCTCTTTAGTTTTGAAGTTTAAGTCAGGGTCGACATTGTAAAACAAATTATTTACTTGATATTTTATTATTTTATTAAAATGTCATGTGTGAGCTCCACATTGAGCACGTAATTACACTTCTCCATCATCCGAGTTTTGAACTTTAGGATAGGACTTAGGATAGGATTTACATTGTGAAATTTTTGTTACTTAATATTTTACTATTTTATTAAGATGTCATTTGTCAACTCCAAATTGAGTATGAAATTACACGTCTCCCTCATACTGAGCTATAGAAAGCACCTCTTGACATAATAATCATAAAATACTTAAAAGATTAATAGTAAATTTATAATCCTAAAATACCTAAAATTTATGAAATACTCCTATTTTATATAATAATTATAATCTAAAAATACCTAGAAATTATTAAATATTCTTATAGGCTATATTCTAATAAACTATACAATACCATTATAATAACATTTATAAGGATTTAAATATGGTTATTAACCCTAAAATCTATATCAATAATAAAAAAGACATTTAAACATAAATATTAGAAAATTAATAATGAAATTATAAACCTAAAGATGCCTAAAATCTATGAAATGTTCTTACTATATATATAATAAATATAATGCTATAATATACAAACTATGCAATAATCCATTTTTAAACAATTTATTAATATTAAAATAACCTTATATAATAATTATAATGCTATAGTATAAAAAACAATGCATTAATCCTCTAAAGAACCTTATTTCTAAAAACTTTGTTAATATTATAATAACGCTTATAAAGATCTAAATAAGGTAATTAACCCTAAAATCTAAATCAATAATATCTTAAAAACCCATGTCAACTTCAACAAGCACTATGCCAAATATTCACTATTTCCTTGATAAACCATTTAAAAAGTTATTTGTATGCCTTTGGTATTAGAAACAATGTGTATAGTTCTATTTTTTAACTCACGCCCTTAGCCATATGGAAAAATATGACACCATGCCACAAATACATTAGCCTCTTTTAATATCTCTCCTTTAGAAAAGAACATTCTTATTGCAGCACAAATGTAATTTAAGTCACCATTGTGAATTCCCTCATCTACCATGATCATTCAAGGATGCATAATCTCCTTTCCTTGAATAATAAGTAACTATCAATCCCTACTGAGCAGTTATAGTAGCTATAGTTCTTGATCAGCTATAGTAGCTATAGTCCCTACCCTTTAGTAGCTATCGATACATTGGTTTTTGCTGGGTTCCCTCAAGCTTTAGCATAGGAATAATGTAGTGGATGAAAGTTTGCATGGTGTTGTTGGATATATTCTTCAAATCATTGCCTTGTTCACGAGGAACATGTTTGCTCTGCTCTCTAACCCATTTAATATATTTCTTTGAGCGCCTCTATGTTAAATGCTCTATTCACATAAAAAAAAGTAATCAAAGGATATGTGTTTACATAATAACATGTTCTCAATAGTTAAATCTCACTCAATCGATTTCTTCTCCCTCAAGTCCTCTGAGAACCTCGATACTTTATATATAAGGGGCAAATGTAGGTAAATATTGTTTTCAAATATGATATTGAACATGTGGAGAGAAAATAAATGCATGAACCTACCATACATATTTCCCTTGGGCCATGAAGTTTCACATGTTTAGTTACTTATAAGAGTCATTTGCATGTTCTCCACTATGTATTTTCTATTATTAGTCTCTCCCTTGCTATAGGGACTCTTAGAATCGCTTCGATGAATTTTGATTTTTCCTGCATGGGTTACAATGTATTTCACCCAATGTTTTCAAGAAAAAATGTTGTTCAGGCCAATTAATAAGTTTGAGGCCTTATTTGGCCTCATATTGAGTTGCAATAAAGTACTCTCCTGCATGCTCTTTCCACAAATCCATGACCCTCTTGCATGCCCTTTCCATAAAGCCATGACCATGACCAACTACACTTGACACAACCACCACATCATGGTGGTACTTGTCATGACCATGGGATGATGCTTCCATTCTTCAGCAATTTGTCTATCATCGATGGATTTATATCATGGAAGTGAGTTCCCTTCTACTTCAGTGTGCTTCAACATATTCCAAACTATTCACAAGTCAGCGTTAGCTAGATTTTTTACTACGCTAAGTGATTCTCTATTGCCTTGGGACCGATATAAGATCGATAATGAGAGTTAGTATTCTTTTGCTGCAGGTCGTTAGCAGGATCCCGATGAAAGTTCCATTGACTCTCAAACTTATTTCAGTAATACTCAAGATCGATCTCTCAATTAGCAATAATTTACTTCGGTTATGCTGTCTATCTGAAGGTTATTTTGTATATACGTAATAGTTACTTCTAGCTAGTTATTGGTTGATAACAAAAATAATGAAGAACAAGTACAAGAGCTACAATTTATTTTGTTTGTAACCTTGGTCATTGTGGAACATCAATTTCCCCTTAAATTCTACCTTCTTGGACACTAACAATTATTTGCCCTTTGCATTCTTCAATCTGTTGGAAATGGACCTTCATAAAAGTACAAAATATCTTCCATCTAATTTTGTACGGTGCATCATTTCGCTTATAAATCCAAGTACATTTCTATTGCATCTCAATTTTTTTTTTGGGCTGAAATAATGTTCTTATAGTTAATACTTAAAAAATTTGCTATTAAAGTGAACACTGTCTACCCAATTTCACATGGAGAATGGGTTTCTTTCTTTATCTATTTGTAATAGCTAATTGTAGTCTTTGAGCCTTCCTTTCTCCTCACGTGGGTCTGCTTAGGATTTTTTTTTCCAATAATATACCCTTCTCTTAAGTTGGTATTCTATACGTGACTAATTACTATGGTGGTTCTTTGAAATTATTCAATTAGTATGCATTTGGAATTGTTTTTTTTTTTTTTTTCAATTTTAGATAACAAATTCAATATAGATTATTGAGTACCATGTAGAGATTATTGCTTTTATTAAATTTTAGAATATAAATTCACTATATATTTATTGACATTATTGAGAAACATGATATTTATAAATCTAAATGATCTGAATGGGGCATTATATCATTGATTAATGAATAAGTATATATTAGCAGTCAAATGCCGCATCTGAAAAACTATGAATTCAATTAGAATTTATACATACCAACTTCAAATATATCTCTCTACCACTCCATACCCCAATCAATTTCATAGCGGATCACTCGTCTCAATCTCAAAATACTATTGTAAGTTTGGAATGTGTAGAATTGGGGCAGTACACAAGGTGTCTTTCAATTTATGAAAGCCCTTAGATGCGTGCTTGTGCCAAGTGAAAGTGGTCTAGTTGGAAATATGATGGATATATAGTTTGGGCGATATGGGAGTAGTGAAACATGGAATTCCTGTCAAATTTGATGTTGCTAAGAAAACTCTTCAATTCAACTGCTGTAGAATGGGTTGGCTAGTTGGAAAGTGCTTGGACCTTGGATATGTTTGTGTGAATGACCTGTTGATCAATGTGAAAATCGAGAGATTGGATGGACTCAATTGAATTCATTTAACAATATGAAGAGATATTTGAATTCATTCCCTTCCTCCATTGCATGACATCAATACTTCTCTGCCAATTGTTACAGAGATTCATCCATAGAGAATCTGGTGAGGACAAAATGTACATCGATTTGGAAGCAAAACCCACTGTAATTAGATTCTCATGGCTAAGTGTTCTAAAAATATGAATAATTACATCCTCAAGGGGTTGAGAATATCTACACTTATTGATGCCACATACCCAATTCAATTTTCACTGAGACAAATGAGAAAACAACTGTGTGAAAATAGGAGATTAACAAAACTGTAAATCCATCTACAAAATGCATGCTCATTGATTGATTTTTATGCCAAATGTCGCGTGTTATATATTATTTATGTACATATGCCAATAATGACAATGGTTGGTATGAGATAGAACCTCATGAAAACCACATTGCAAATGCTTACAATGACTTATCAAGCTTCTACACATGTCGGGTTGGCTCTTTAAAAGAAGTATGTATCTCTTGAAAGTTATAAATTTTGGCTTTCACTGTATCCATGTCTCCCATTATCATTCTAACATGCTTATTGCTCCTTCCTTTTCCCAGAACAAATTCTTCCTAGTGTTGTACGGAAAATATTCCTAATGACTGGGAAGTAAATAGGTCACCAACATACTAACAAAATCAAGCAAAGACCAAGCAAATAACAAACATATAACAAGATATTCTTTATGAAAATGACTAGGGTTTGAAGGTCAAGCAATTGGTACCTTATATATTAGAATGTTAATCCAAGATTTCAAATCCTTAGACTTGCTCCACAATCTTGTATAAAACCTTGCAAAACAAATGTAACCTTTCTCAAAACATTTGGGTATAAAAGAATGAATAACAAAATTTAAAGCATATACATATAAAAGAATGAAAAAATTCCAAACATTCAACTCATATTCCAAACACTAATAATATGGGAAGGGAAAATCTTCTTTATTGATCATGAAGATAACAACAAATACATTCACCTTGTCTTGCAACATCACCTCTGAAACCAAGATCTAGATTCTCTTTCTCCTCTCCTTCAATCAAAATTTCTCCAACATTTTCTAATGAGATGAGTGAACCCCCTCTCTCATGGCCCTCCCTTTGTATTTATGACAAAGCAAGGAGAGTGGTTTCAAGAGAAGATTAGTTTGGGTTGGTGTGGAAGCTAAAGAACCACCTCCAACTGCCCCTATTTCGATTTTACTTTTTATTTTTCATGATTTTATGAGGAACCCATGAGTGAAAGCTTTACAACAAGCGGGTAACCTGCTAGGAAACTTCAGACAAGTAGTGAGTGAAACTTTTTGGGGAAACTCCCGAGTGGTAAAGGGGCCACCAGTGAGTAACTCGCTAGATCTAGCAAAAGGGGCCACCTACTCATGAATTATTTATCTGGAGAAATAAGGAATAACTAAGTCCACAAGCATCTATAACAAATTTAGGCTCTTCCATACATAATGTCCTTTTGTGTGAGTGACAATTTAGTGTCGTCACAGATGGAAAAGTGCCAATTTGATTAATAACAGATGCCCCCAAATGTATGAGGTCAGAAAAATATATGATGGCCAAAATACATTACAAACAATGAACTGGAGGAGCGCAAGAGCCATAGAATCAAAGTTCCAAATGTACCTAAAACAAAACAAAGGTCATCGCATAATAGAGTCTTGACGTAATGACATGTTCAGAAGGATAGAACATGATCTCCAATACATATATGTAACTAATGTATATAGCATGGCCATTGAAATACAAGTGTGGATCCATGTCAAAAGGGAGAACATAGCCATAATGAACAAGCTGGATCTATGTCTCATGAGCAGCCAAAATGAGTGTGGCTTAGTATTGCGCAGCTTGGGAGATTGAGATAATGCTAGTATAAGCCCAAGGTATTCAATCCAAACCAATGATAAAGGTACGCATCCTAACCCATGTGAATAAAGGAGTTGAAGTCCAACATGGATGATACCATTTGATTATTAGTCATTGATGTAAACCATTAACAAACGCAAGGACACCCACCAATAATGAAAATGGGGTCCAAGGTACCTAGTACATTCTTACAAATGTGAATAAGAGGTCTTGAATTCGAACACTTGAAGAATCCGTTGAGTAAGAGACATTGATGTATTCTCATGACTCAACATCGAGAGAATATACCATTAATGACTGCAAATCTCAAGGTACTATCTAAAACTCTAAGTATGCTTCCCAGAGCAATATGAGTTGAAGTTAATAGGAAGAGACTCATGAGAAGGAAGGAATTAATGAATCCTTCATCATCTCACACGAGAAACACTTGGAGACTGAATTGGTCTACAATAGGACTAAGTACATACTGATATAAGGGATGGTCGACATGAGGATTCAAGGCTAACTGCAAAATGGTCGACATACGTAAAATCCTTGAAAAGTGAGCACAACACTGGAGTTACTTAGGCAGCTGGAACATACAGGAAAACATGATAGAAATATGCCATGTAAGAGACATAACAAACTCTCCATATGATTGGAAGAGTAACCAATCGGAGGAGTAAACAACTTTGGAATCAAGTTTATCCTAAATCCAACACTAAAACCCACTGACTCAAGACGAGTGTTGTGTTCAAGGAATAATTAGACTTGTTTCCATAATATGAACCAATGAAGGATACCTTTCCCTTCCCTTCTCTTTTTAGGTATATTTTCATTTTTTGACGAGCATGAAAGAGATAAAAGGAAGCTCGATAGTGTCTTTCTTGTAAAATTTTAATGATTCCAAGAAAGTAAACGTAGGACCTTCTTCATTTTTGAACAAGCTCGAAGAAGAGAGAGAATAATCCTTGATAGAGGTCCAGCCATGTGTAATTTTATGATTCCACCGGAGGAAAACTAAATACTTTCACCATTTTTTTACGAGTTTGAAGAAAAGATAGACTAATACTCGATAGGGTACTGATCCGTGGATTTTAATATTGAGCTCGGATATGTTCGCGCTCGCCGGTGTTTTCATATTTAATGAGTCTGAAAAACTTAAACAATAAATCCATACACCTACTCATGGATTTTATATCAAGCCTAAGTTGGTATATGCTCGCAGGGATTTCATATTTAGAGAGTCTGAAAATCCTAAAGAAGACTCCAAGGGGTAATTTTTCGTAAAGTTAGTCTCCTCGCCCAAAAAAGTGTAAAACAATACGAGACAGAACTCCTCTATCTATAGTGAACTAGAGTATTCCTTTTTCATAAATAATCCACAAAGGTCTGGAAAAGGGTTAAATTTATACCTAAGTGGATGTCCCTTCATGGCCTTTAACGAGTCTGAAGTGAACAAGTATACTCGGTGATCTTGTCAATTTTAAGGAGTCTAACAAGAGCCTAAAGAAAACTCCATATGAACAGGAGCTTTGTTAAAGGTGGCCAACAAAATAATAAAGGTAGAGTATGCAGTTAGTGTTTGCGGATCACAATATACTGAAAATGATCCCGAAACAGAAACTGACAGCATGGGCACCAAATGTGGCATGGTGTGATATCTAGGGTGTCCCATGTAGGGTAGGTCCTAACCATGGAAGAACAATGACAATAGTGGGAAAATGGAAGGTTAATGTCACAGTCCATGGTGAAAAATGGGTCCTAATGTGTAAGACGATGGTGAGGTATTAATGAAATGTAACGTGAAACCATAGCCTAACTGAAATGCCATGAGTAAAAAAACTTTTTCACATAACAATGTGGAAAAAACCTTATAAAAAGCGCCTTTTCGCTCATTTCCCTAGTCAAAACACCTTCGTTAGTGGTCATAATTAAAAAATTATGACATAAAAAAGCACTTAAACTATATAAAGTGGGTAAAAATAAAAATAAAAAATTACCACAAATAGTGAAAAGGGGTAGAACCAAGTCTTTTTACCATTTTACCATTTCAATGAGCAAGAATCCCTAGGATTTCAATCATTTCTTGCGACCGATCTGGTGGACGATTTCGAATTCCGTCAGTTGCAGGTAGTTCCTATCTCTCTCCTCTACATTTTACATATATTTTGGATGATTTTTTGTGGGGTTTTTGAGTTTGTATTTAACTTTTAAATTTTTTAAATTGTACCCGTGGGTGTATGAGGTTGAACCAGCAAGTTCAATGAAAACCCATGGGTGAAGGGTTCTTCAACCGCGGTTAGGCCACTATTATGCTTGATATAGACTCGCGGGTGGCGTAGTTTATATGTAAACAAATAAACACTCACTCAATTAAATGAATGCCTTACAGATATGGTGCTTACATGGAGGGAAACATAGCACGAGGCAATGGATAGAGAAGCCATGTGTGATCCATTGACACTAAAATCCTTACGCCAGTGTGGTCTATTGAAATTATTTTGCACATAAAATATGAGGGCTCAACCCCATTTGCTTGAGAGCTTAGTGTGTCTATGGGATCCAGATTAGGGAGTGTTTAAACTCCAAGGTGAGATACTAGAGCTCACACTAGATGACATTTATTTCATCACCAGATTGTCCCCTCAAGGAGAGGTTGTTAACCTCAAGGGAACTTTTCATGGAGTGGGAAGCTTATCGGTACAAGACTATCTGGACAGTTATTGCACAGCGAGAATGGAAAAAATTGGTACTCAAGTACCAATAGGACATATAGCAATATTTCCATTGAAATTCATAGTGATTACCATCAATCAAGTTGGTGGTAGTGTCGCTCAATACTTGGATACCCTCAATTATTAGCAAATCAGTGTGGAGTCTTGTGTAATGTGGTCTTTGACTAGTGCACCAGACTTTTGGTGAACATGAAGCACCAATTCACTTACTGTATGACAGGAAATAAGAACAATTTTGGATATGGAACTATCCTATGCACATTATTCTTCAATAGAGTTCCAATTTTGAGTCCCAGAGTTGCCCTTCCATCGGTTGACTGTCGTGAGCCCAAGATGACTCGTTCGAGCGAGGTATTTGTATGACATGGAGGTGGGGACACCCGTACTTCTTATGATGATGAGGACTTCTTAGGGTGGTGGAGCCGACAAGTACCTGCATTTGAGTAGTTTCCTTACACCAGGTTGGACTTTCGAGGAGATCCGTAACTCATGTGATTCCTCCAGGAGTGGCTTGGGGATACATAGGTAACCATTTTCATTTTGTAATATTCAAATTTTTGAATTTGATCATAAATATGTACATGTATATATGTTTTGGTGAGTTTAAGTATTAACAAAAGGTTTGATGCAGATGTTGGACCAGTGAGGCCAGTCGGACACCCTAGAGTGATCGTATGACCAGTGGAGCCGAGCGGAGAAGAAGCCATGCTTAGGACCATTTAGGGAAATATGAACTAGTTGACACATGATATTCCTACATATCATATAGAGCGCATGCCTATGGATATGTTGGAACATGTAGTGGGAATTCCCCCTACATGGATTAGGATACTCTGTAAATTAGTTAGACTGGTTATCTGTTATAGAGAGATCATAACTGAGGAGGTTGAGGCTCCAGCCTCTCCATAGGGACATTCACATCATTTTCAGTCTATACACCCAATTTTTGTATATTGATATGTATATTTGATGGATATGGATACTCAAAATATTTTTATTGTTTTTTGGACTTATATATATACATCTATCGATTATATACATGTTTGTCTTATGTGCGTGGTTATTTATTTAGTTTGTATGATACAAATTCCAGTCAAGTATATAGTTTGCATATGCATCAGTTATAGTGTTTTGATTTCTTGAAATGTGTTGATATATAATATAATCAAAATGTCTTTCAGGAAATCTAACTTTAAAGAACTGATGTAATAACGGAGAATCCCTAAATACTCACCATTATGCTAAGACACGATTAACTGAGAATCAATTCTAACCTCCATACATGAAATGCAATGGTGTAATGCATCGCAAAGAAGCTCAATAACAACACTATACTCATCCATATTGTTAGTAGAAGGGCCCAGAAAAGAACCTCCTGACGAAACAAGCTGACCTGAAGGTGAATAAATAAACCAAGCAACTAAGGCGAGGTTACAAGTATGGCAACTAGTGCCATCCGCAAATCCTACAAAACGCTTGGTTGACATATGAAACACAACCAGAGCTACATGAGAAACAAGAAAAGACAATCTCTACACTATTGTACAACTACTTACAAGAAAAAGTATATGAGCTATGCATAATACTTCTTCATATAGATCCCATTTCTAGGTTCTGGCATCTTATATCCATCATAATCGACCAATTCATATGACCCTCTCTTCAAAACCTTGGAGACTACATAAGGTATGAGCCACATAGATTGGAACTTACCTGCCCCCAAATGATATTTGTCTTGGTCGTATACCAAAACAAGGTCTCCTTCGTAGAAAAACCTAGTTTTAATAGACTTATCATACTGACTTGTTTTTGTGTGCTTCATTTGCAATGAGTGCATCTAGGCATTGTTCATAAAGATGTTCCAGATGAATCAAACATTCTTCCAAAACATATGTATCAAGTAAAAGTTGAATGGCCAACTTTAATGATGGTATTTCACACTTAACCAGTGTGACTACCTCCAACCCGTGAACGAGTTGGAAGGGTGAAAAACTGGTAGTAGTCTTAAAGGTTGTTCGACACACCCAGAGAGCCGGATAGAGAATGATGTGCCAGTTTGACCTACTAGCATTAATTGTGCGTTGGAGAATGGTTTCCAAAGTTTTTTTTAGTTATTTGACTTGGCCATTCGCCTACAGGTAAAAAGGAGATGAGTGCTCCTGTCTAAATACTAGCATAGTAGTCAACTTTGCCATCATATTATTTTGAAAATGTTTGACATGATCTGTAACAATTTACTTAGGGATACCAAACCTAGTGATAATTTTATTGAATATGAAATAGGCTGTAGTTTCACCATCTGCCTTCAGAGTAGGCATTGTCTTTTCCCAATTAGTAAAGTAGTCTACAAAGACAATAACGTATTGATGCCCCCCAACAGAAATTGGATTGCATGTCATATAATCAACCCCCCACTTAGTGAAGGGACCCACTACGATGACAGGGAATAAGGGAGCAGGATGTGATCACATATTTTTGGTGAAGAGATGATGTGGATGACAGTGCTTAACAACTTCCACACAATCCTTGAAGATGGTGGGCCAAAAATAACCGGCACGTAGAATTTTCTAAGTTTTTTACAACCAAGAAAGATGACCCCCACATGCTCCACTATGGGAATCATTCAAAAAAAACTTAGCCTCTTCAAGAGTTAGGCAATGAAACAATATGGAATCTACCCCTCGTCTATACAAAGTATAAAAAATTATGAGGTAATTCTTAGCGTTATTTCGAATTTGTCATCGCTCTTCCTTTGAAAAATCTAGTGGACACTTCAAATTCTGGAGATTAATCAAAATATCCCCATACCACATATCAGAGGTAAAAATGAGGAAGATGTGTTCATCATGGAATGAATCATCTTCCACCTTACAATCCTCACCACTAGGGAACTCGAAAATGAGCTCGGCAAACACTAAGGACTTTTTAGATTTAGTAGTCTGAAAGGTGAGATCAAACTCTTGAAGGATAAAAATCCATTTATTAAATCTCCCCCCAATTATGTGTCAGGTTAAAACATACTTAAATGGATTTATGCATACAATAAATGTAGTGGTTCACAACAATATGTAATGGCAGAGCCTCTGAACTGCATGTAGAGCTGCAAGTGCCAACTTCTCAACATGAGAATACTTAAGTTCAGGTCTCTCCAAAGCATGGCTGATGTAATAGATGACATGCTCCTAAAGCTGATCATCCACCTAAATTATAACTATGCCAACTATGGAATCTTATGCAGTCAAATATAGAATAAAGTCTCAAGTATAATATGGGGGACTCAACAAGGGGACTGATAATAACACTTTTTCAAAACCTCAAACGAGTTTTGAGTAGACTTGTCCCATAAAAATGGGGTATCTTGTTTGAGTAGATGCATGAACCCTTTCATTATTTTTGCATAGTTAACAATAAAACGTCTAAGGAATTTGGACATGCCCTGCAAAATATGAATTTTTCAAATGTTTTGAGGAGTAAATTTGATGATAGCATCAAATTTCAACGGATCGAGTATAACCCCTTTGCTAGACACGATGAAACCTAGAAGTCATCCAGACTCGACGTAGAACAATCATTTATGAGGATTTAATCAAATTTTGTAGTGTCTGCATCGCTCAAACACAAGTATTAAATGGTCTGGATGGTCTCTTCTCTTTCAAGATCGCGCAGGGAGATCATCCAGGTAGGGTTCAACTATATGTTTGATATCATGGAAAGCAAAATTCATTGCTCGTTGGAAAGTAGCTCCAACATGATTCAAACTGAAAGGCATCTTCCTGTAAGAGAAGGTACCCTAGGGACATATAAAAGAAGTCTTGTGCTGATCTTCGGGTTTGATATGAATTTGGTTATATCCCGAAAATATGTCCATAAAATAAAATATATCGTTACCCGCACACGCATCTATGATCTGATCAATGAAAGCTGTGGGATAATTATTCTTAAGACATGCTTTATGTAGATCCTTAAAATCGGTGCAAACGCAGATAGTACCTTGCTTCTTATCAACCGGAACTGGGTTAGAAACCCATTCCATCACTGCAATAGGATAGATAAACCTGGATTTCAAGAGATTTTCAACCCCGGCTTTGACAGTTGCATCTTTCTGTGGGTTAATTGAATGAAGCTTTTGTCAAACTAGTTTCACATTCGAATATGTCTTAATCTCATGTTCAACAATAGACGGGTCGATGCCCGACCTCTCCTTATATGACCAAGCAAAGACATCGTGGAATTCTTTAAAGAGATCAATATACATGCAAACTTCTTCAGGAGAACAACTTGCACCGAGGAAGATATTTTCCATGACATTAGGTTTTATGGAAATATATTTGATTGGAATTGTTGTTGATATATTATCCATATTTCCTTTAGCAAAAATTACCTGTTTCACTAAAGGGTTAATAGGATGATCAACATCCCCACTAAGTCTCACGCGAAACTCCTCATTCTCAATTCTATCTAACTCTGGAAGGAAATAGGATCTATGATGCATATGTTCCCAAGGGTGATCAATGCCTATCATTGCTTCCAAAATGGATTCATCCAAAGGAAAACAATGTCTAAACAGTCGAAAGAATGAGTGCGGTATACCGACCATGCAGGTGCATAATCAACATCTATGGTCGTTTCTTATAATGCTTGATAAGCAACTTCTACCATAGACTAGGGCACAATTGGCTCATTCTGAGTAGGTAACATCCAAGGACTAGTTCTATCAGAGATTGTGAAAATATCCTTAGATACTAAAAAGTTGTTTTGAGTACTTGTTGAAGCAATATAAATCACAGGACAAGGAAAATCAAAAGTGCCCATAAGAGAAGAATATAAACCTACTCCCAAACTCTCGTTGGGTGGATGTGCTAGATCAATCATTGGGATATTTGATTCTTAATAGGCTGTGTTATTTTTTTGAGTGAAGGAAATTTGATTGACTATCATGGTTCTTCCTTTGTGAATAAACATCAAGACCCAAAAAAGGGGTGATGGAATATATTGCATCACATACGCCCAAATCCTTCCTAACAACATATTATAGTCAAGAGGATCATCAACAACCTCAAATTCTACTAACACCGCTTTTCTTGCTAACTGGATTTCAAAGGAGGGTAAAACCCATGCGGATGGAAAGATCTTCCATTGAATGTAGTAAGAAGTGTTATTGAAGGGACTAAATTATGGGAGCCTAAATCTCACCAGCAAGAAATAGCCATTATGCACGTATACATGCCTTCATCCACCATTATTCGTCCAATGGTTCTATATCCATGGACTACTTCAATTTGGAATGCTACGTGATACAAGAATTAGGTTTTGACATCAAACATATCAAACTTTTCCAACATACTTGATGAATCAAGACTTCCTATTGTTGCCAGAAGTGCATTCCATTACGAAGGGAAACTTTGCAAAACTTCTAAAGCTAACATAGAACATGGGGTTTGGGATAAGTCTTCCACAATGGAATAGTTGGGAGCATCCCTCACATTGGGATTGTGTGTTTCCCACTTATAGACACCTTTTGGTATCTTAGGCATAGGGTCAGAAGGCCTCTCAATGTGAAGAGGAGCAAACACCTCAGGAGTCTCTTTGTCTTTTTGCAACGATTCTAGGGTATAGTTTATTGCTTTGGTATATAATAAAATTTATGAGCAAATGATGTTGATATAGGATTGATCAGATGATGTGGCACCTTGGGTGCCCCTAGCACTAGATATTCCAGAAGCCATGTTTTTTCCTTTGGGAAAAGGATCCTTTAGGATGATGGGTTTCTTTTGTTGCAATAGCTTATGGGCTTCATCAATTAAGGGGCATTGATGAGTCAAGTGGTCTTCCTTGAAAATTTTACAAGGAAACTTTACTTTATTCTTTTCTTTCCTACCCCCCTCAACATTGTGAGTGCTCTTGGACTTGTTATGATTACCCTCCCCATTCTTTCCATTATTTTTCTTGCCACCAGGTTGATGAGTACCCTTTTGATTAGATTGCACATTATGTATATTTGTTGTTTGAGAAGGGGAGGTGGAAACCATAGCTGCATATTCTGCAGAACGCTTTACAAATATCTCTTGCACTTGTTGTCACACACCCTCCCATCTATCCAATTTCGAGAAGGGAACATGATGCCAAAATTCTGGGCTTTCACATATTCTCAGCCCAATTCATTAGAATCACATCATTAAAATAAAGAGTGTGCAGATGCAAATTAAGCCAATATGCACAGTGGTATTAAAACTCATCTACACACATATCGTATGCCTACAACATATAAAAAACAATCCACAATTTAAACATTTTAGAAGTAAATGCATAGACAGAGAAACACTTATCTTCATTGTGTAATTGCCCCCAAACAACTAGCTATGTTGCTGCAACGTTCCACCCAACCATAGGCCAGTTGTGTTCATAAATCTCTCAACAAAACTGTCACCCCTAACCTGGGCATGGTTCTTACAAGGAAAAGGGGACATTCAAGCTCATGTACAGCCAAAGCAATAGAAACCCATCTCACCCCATCATTCTTTCACACACAGCAACTCAAATTGGGCATGGATACACATTTTCAGCATTGGGATTTACAAACACAATGGCCATGGATTTTCCCAAATCATGGGCACACCAAAAACGGACTGTGAGAAAGGGCAATTCGACCACATGGAGAAAACGATTTATCCCACAGATTGTGGGCATTCCAATGGCCAAAACGACCTCCAGGAAACCCCCACATCGATTCGTTCTCTTCCCCACTGGTAACCAAAGCAAAAATGCCCTTCTCCCAGCTGAGAAACAAGGAAAAACCAAAAAAACATGGTTGGAAAACACCCATGAAGCTCCAAACTCGTGGGAGAGAAAAACTGGTTGATGGGTAATGGCTTGGGGAGCAATTCATGGTTGTTTTCTTGCCCAAGAAGCACAACACGTTTTTCCATCAAGGGTGGCTTGCCCATACTCAAATTTGGATAGCCATACCTCTCCATTCCTAAGGCATTAACTACCTCAACTAACTCTTGGGAGAAATGAATGATTGGGTACAAAAGTCAACATGGGTAGTTGAGGGTTTGATGGGTTCTCTCATTGACACTTGGCTTAACTTGATTGACTCAAGGGTTTGAATTTTTTCCCTCCCAATTCCTTGTAAAAGCATGCCCCCATCTCTTGTTGCATTGCATAGCTAGCTATGGGTATTTTATTAAAATGCATATTTACAATTCCAATGTGCCTGGCTAGCATGTAAACCATATGCATCAATAAATCGATGGCGGGGCCTTGGCCTTAAGCTCCTCACCACAATTTTATAACAATATTACATTATTTACATTTTAATACAATGGCGTCAAAATCGGGATATTACACTTGTTTGTCCAAAGCTTCTATAGTCAATGAATCAACTGAACCAACAATGCCATCAGCATGCGGTCCAGGTTAAGGTTTGACGAGATCAATATTTGATCTCGGCGCATCAAGAATAATTTCATACAGGATCCCAGACTGAGAGTAAATCAAGTCTAACTATTGGGCCCTCAAGATGGATTACTCCTCTAAGGTAACCCCTAAAATAGAAACATATTTAGAGATGTAAGGTAGGAGTGATTTCAAAAGCCACTCTAATAATAACTTCGGGGGAATCTCAACCTTGATCGTCCTTTTCCTCCTTCTCAACTCCTGAATGTGATCAGATATGTGAGTGGCCTTGTTTTGCCTAAATGTATACAAAAGTTCTGTGCTAGCATCATATCTCATAGGAAGTTGGAAATGGTTTAAGAATACTATCAATAAATCATAAAAACAATGATAAGCAGCAGATGGCAATTCAATATACCATTTGGCTACTACACCGGTTAAGGTTCTTTGAAAAATTCTCAACCGTATAGAATCATCATTCAGAGAGTTGGAAGAACACCACAAATGAAAAGTAGTGACATGGTCCCCGAGGTCTTCTCCAGTCTTACCTTCAAAATTTGGAATGTCTTAAGGCAGCTTGGTTGGAACAGGATGAAAATTTGGGTCATGACGGACCGGATCATTCATGATTTTTGAAAGGTTTGGCAAGTTTAAAGTTGATAGAAAATATAACTGAGTCCTAGATGACGACAAATGTGTTTGGGGGGATAGATAAGGAAAATTACCTGATTCGTATCCCCAATAAGGTTTGTTGGGGTTTCCCCCAGCCATTGCTTGTGAAGTAAAAGTGTTTTGAAAAGAGCTCTAAGCAAGTGGATTACTCCCTTGAGGTCCAATCCACTATGGTTGAGTATAACTAGCTCCAACTGAAGTGGAATGGGAGGCCAAGTTGGGTCATGACGGACCAGATTGTTCATGAGTTTGGAAGGGTTTGGAAAGTTTAAAGTTGTTAGAAAAGGTAACCGAGGCCTAGCCAATGGAAAATGTGTTTGGGGGGATGGATAAGGAAAATTACCTGAGTCGTAGACCCCATAAGGTTGGTTGGGGTTTCCCCCAGCCATCAGTTGTGAAGTAAAAGCGTTTTGAAAAGAGATCCATCCATAAGCAAGTGGATTACTCCCTTGAGGTCCACTCCACTATGGTTTAGTATAAGGAGTTGAAGTGGAACCAGTACTACCTCTTCCACCAAAAAGTGAAAAGGGAGCATTCCCTACATGCACATTCGATTTTTGTACATTATTTTGTTGAAAACCATATCCTGTAAAAGGGTTTGAACTCATAAATGGTGTAGTGCAATGGATAGTCACAGAGCCTACAAAAGGTGCAGAGGGAGAAATGTGTCCTCCATGCTAAGGGAATCCATGGACAAAAGGATTGGAACTATTCGGACCAGTCTGGAAGATTTGAAGGAAAGGGGATGATGTGAACGTTATTGTAGGGATCCCAGTAAGAGGTATACCAGATGAACTACTATTGGATCCGAAGGGTATAGAGGTTGAAGAACCCTAAGTGTTATGTGTCCCTAAGGATATTGTACTAAATTTCTAAGATGTGATTGGAGTAGAAGTTAACTGCAACGAACTAGGTACCTGAATTCTAACATGCGGAGGAGAGAATCCTCCAGACATGATAGCAGAAGTGGGAGTGTAGAAATTTCCCTATCCTTCCACTATGTTATCCATGATAAAACAAAATGTGAACCTATAGACACTTAACTGGGGTTGGACTAAAGAATCTAATCGCACTAACACCGGACCATAGGGTCCAGTTAAGGGTCATTTAAAGGGTTTTGCAAATCCTTCATCTTGCAAGTCCTCAACCTCAGTTGTGTGTGAAACCGGTGAAGTTTTAGTGATAAGATAAGACTCCCTCGGTGGATCAATTTTTCCAGTTGGCTTGAAAGAGCCACTCATGTTTATCCTTCGCCACTGAGGTTGTGGTGGAGGCTCCATTGTGAGTGTAGGGAGGTTTTGCAACCTCCTAGATATACTGACAGGATGATCCTCCACAGCAACAAAATTAAATTTAAATCAAACCTAGGTACAACTAAAACAAGAGTAATCAAATAGCACACCACTAAAAAGTCCTAAGTGATCCAAACCAAGAAAATAGATGACCTTCCAAAGGAGCGTATGGGATGATGAGGGCCCAGAACAAACTGGTGAAGGAACAAAGAATAGTTATCAAGCGTCCACAATACAGAAACGATGGGGGCAATCATTTGAATCACCAACCGCCTTCCCAAAGAACTGTAAGGGATTTCCTCCTGAATCTATCCTAGGTTCAATGGAAATATCCTTCCACCATTACCCGTGTAGAGCCCTAAAGGTCTAGATACTAAGGCTACCAAATTTATACAAAGGATCCAAGGGGACAGTTGCAAGTCAAATCAATGTGCATGGGAAGGGTAACAAATCCTAAAACTTAGAAGCACCAAAGGTACTAATGAATCCCCGTACATGCACCAATTTTGGTATATGCTCAATTGAATATCGGAGGGGTATCTCCTCTACTCAACCTCGCACAACCTAATTCTTGAATCCAGTATTAGTGGAGATTCTTGGTTCACCTTCTACAAAGGTGTATTTACCTAAAATATTGGCCACTACGTCTTATTTTATCTGCCAGCAACCAACTAAGGTCAACCAAAGCATCCACAAAATAAGAACTCAAACATGCAATACCAATATACAAACTCTAACAAGATTCGAAGTCAAAGGAGGTCTAAAGGAAAAGAAAACACCTGACCACAGACAAAAAAATGACTATATAGACCTTTCAAAGAGCTATGACTTCACAATCATTCAAGGAAAAACACTAAAAATCCAACCATAGCAGGAAAATCAAAACCTACAAGATTACCCGCGACTGTGCTAGCAGCAACAATCGAGTCACTCGTGGGTGTAAAATGTTCCACAAGCGGGTAACATGGTAACTCATGATTGTAATTACAGACAAATTGTCGGTGTGCCTCAAAAAAAATTTAAAAAAGAAGAAGAAGAAGAAATGCTCAATAAGACCAAATTATGGGCCAAGAGCAGGGGTACCAACCCTCTACAAAATCCTCCTACAACCTAAAAACACACTCAGACTAAAGAAATTTCAAGCAAAGGACTCCCAAAGCAATAGGGCACTCCCCAGCAGAGTCGCTAATTCTGTTGTACAAAACATATTCCTGATGACTAGGAAGTAAAGAGATCGCCAACAATCAAGCAAAGACTAAGGAAATAGAAGACATATAACAATATATTCTTTATGAAAAGGACTAGGGTTTGAATGTCAAGCAATTGGTACCTTATATCTTAGAAGGTTGATCCAAGCTTTCAAATCCTTAGCCTTGCTCCGCAATCTTGAATAAAACCATGCAAAACAAATGTAACCTTCCTCAAAACATTTTTCTATAAATGAATGAATAACAAAATTGAAATCATATACATATAAAAGCATGAAAAAATTCCAAACATTCAACTCATATGACAAACACTAATAATATGGGAAGGGAAAAGCTTCTTTATTGATCATGAAGATAACAACAAATACATTCACCTTGTCCTGCAACAACACCTTTGAAACCAAGATATGGACCCCCTTTCTCCTCTCCTTCAATCAAAATTTCTCCAGCATTTTCTTATGAGATGAATGAACCCCCTCTCTCATGGCACTCCCTTTGTATTTATGACAAAGCAAGGAGAGTGGTTTCAAGAGAAGATCATTTAGGGTCGGTGTGGAAGTTAAAGAACCACCTCCAACTGCCCCTATTTCGATTTTACTTTTTCTTTTTCATGATTTTATGAGGAACCCACAAGTGAAAGCTTTACAACAAGCGGGTAACCCGCTAGGAAGCTTCATAGAAGTAGCGAATGCAACTTTTTGGGGGAAATCATGAGTGGTAAAGGGGCCACCAGCGAGTAACTCGCTAGATTTCAAGTATAAAGTCATGAGTAGGTCCTAAATTCATATAAAAAAATGAGGTGATATGGAGAAAGAAGGAATAACTAAGGCCACAAGCATCTATAACAAATCTAGGCTCTTCCATCCATAGTGCCCTTTTTTGTGAGAGACAATTCAGTGTCATCACGGACAGAGAAGTGCCAATTTGATTGATAACACCTAGTTAGGTCCTTCTTTCTAAACTTGTCTTCAACTTCATACACCCGAAGGAATGAAGCCTAGTAGGTTTCTAGTTCTATCACCGTACATATGTGGTACACAAAGTTTGATGCAGCTACCTTTAGCTAGGGATTTCACATACATATTTGCTTTATAGACTATTTTTTTCTTTTCTTTTCTTTTTTATAGGTTATTTTCTTATCATACATCTAAATCTTGTAAAAAAAAATTCAATACGATCAATTTTTATTTGCACACATCATTTATTTTATAACCTTGAAAACTTGGTACTTTCTTCTAGCACCTCCCCTGCCACAAAAAAAATAGAATTAACACTCTTTTGTGAATCTTTAAGCGACATAAATTTTGCTTATAACTTTGAAAATCATATGTTTCATGCTATCCTTGCATGTCACTTCATATATTCAAGGTAGAAATTCTCTGACATGTTACAAAACAAAGTTTGGGCAAAAAGAAACATAAGAAGAATGTAAAATTAAGAAACATAAGAAGAAATTAAAATGAAGAAACGTAAGAAGAATGTAAAATGAAGAAACATAATAAGAATGTAGAATGAGATAACTCTTCATTTTTATTTTACTTTATATAATTCTACTTAGTTTAAAGAGCGACGACATGTAACCAGATATTCCATGTACAAAAAATTAATAAATTAGTTCTAATTAAAATATTCTTTTAAGAAAAAAATGATTTTCACATCTCTTTGACTCTCTCCTTTCACAATGGAGACAATGAACTATTTATAGCGAAGAAGCAGAATCATATGCTAGAGCAATTTTCACATATCTTTGACTCTCTCCTTTTATGAACTATTTTCATAAAAAGGGAAAGATAGAAATTGTTTGGAAAGATAGATGTGAGCACAATCATATGCTAGAGCTATTTCTCTAATTCGCATTTATACATGCATTCCTCTATTCATGCTTAGGTGCCCCACTTTGTGATAGTATCAACTCTTTACAAAATAAGATGAAAAACTAAGGAATTGGTAAATTAACTACAAGGAAGTGGAAAATCATGGGGAAATAAGATGAAAAACTAAGGAATTGGTAAATTAACTACAAGGAAGTGGAAAATCATGGGGGAGAGGAGGGACTTCGATATGATTTTTATAAAATAATTGGGAGAACATCTAGATATGATCAATGATTGCAGATATTAATTTGTCAAGCCATAGTTGGCCTCATAACCTTTGACCAGTGTTCTTTCTTCCTTCCCATCAATTTACAACCAAGAAAGTTTATTAAGCTTGTGTCCACTAATGAAGAAACCATAGCTGAAGAGAAAAACAAAGGTGGCATGATAAAAAGAAAGTATGTGAGGTGGAATATGTTTAGAGAAATACTATAGAGGTTTTGAGGAATCTGAAATGGGAGAAAGTTGACAAACTTGAGTAGGATTACTCAACAGCCAATCATTTATTGAATGGGTGAAGGTACATCTCACATCCCTCAACACTACAAAGCCACAAAAGAAGGGGTCATTATCAAGCGGGGAAGAGAAAAGTTAGCATCTAGTTGAGATTGGTCATATTTAACGGTTATCTCAAGGTCCATCCTAATGGTGAAGAAGTTGATGATATTATTGTAGTGGTAAGATGGGCGATACACCAACTGATATAATGAGAGTTCCCATATCCACTTGGTGATGGGAACAACTTGTGTAAATCAAAGTGATATACTAAGAATATTAGAGGGGACATAGAAAAACCTATAAATCAGTTTATGGAAGTAAAAATCCATCCAATACACAAGTGAGACAACATATAATATGATGTCACCTGAATAAAATATTTTCCCAAGAGAGAAAATGGGAGAAAATGGGGATAGTGAAATTTCCCCTCCAATTAATTCATAAGTGACTTAACAAGAGTTGTTAGTTGTAGATAAAACAAGAGAGATCTAGCAATAGTTAGAATAAGTATTGTAAGAACCTAATGCATGCCTTAAAACTACTATACTATAACATCTCCAGTTCCATAGATGGAAATAAAGGACATATTCCTATGATGGGATGGATAACCAGAGCAAAAACTATTTAAGGTCCATTATTTCAGGTCTTCATGCTGCATCCTCTTACTACTACAAATGATAGTCTTAGCCATATATTTAGAGGCCTAAAGGTACGCAGTTTGTTTACTTTCCCAAAATAAAATAGATTTCATAGGGGGAGAAGGGTAGCTATGTTTGAGGCATATTTTACCTTTCTTTAAGTACATGAACTAGTGTTTTATCTAGCATCAAAGTATACAAGTGAAGAATTTGAGGCAAGGGTAGGATAATAGTGGTAGAGAAAGAAAATTTAGTAGCTAAGGAAACGAATAATTTCTTTAGCTATAGGTAGGGAGATTGTACTAGTGAGGAGTACACAATTGAGGGGTACATTGGGTGATATAAGTGGCCATGTATCCTCAATTTAGACTATGCATCTATAATGTGTTAATTAAGGTGGAGACATGCATCAATTAAGATGATATGTAAGTGTCCCTTAATTTTTGACATGTTTTAAAGAAATAGAGGAACCAACTTAGGAAATTAAGGCAGTGAATTGAGTTTACAAAGAAACATAGTTAATGTAACTATTGTACTAATAATATCTAACTAATGTTATAGTCATATGTAACATTGCTTGACCTACATTTTTCTATGTTTTTGAGTCATAAACATAGGAAATTACGTGATAAAACTAATGTTAACTGCAATATTAATTCATCTTACACATTTTCATATTAATGCACTCTATAACATTATGTTATAAAAGAATCCTAAATCCTATGTTTTTATGAAAAATCAAGGGCACGCCTTGATATGAAGCCAACAAGAAAGATAATAAGTTGATTGGTTGAAACAAAGTGATTTATATATGTTTCTATCATAACTTTGGATAAAAGATTGAAAGGTGTATAGATTTACGTGCAAATCAATAAAAATAGTGGCAAGCCGATTCATAGTCCTTTCCAGCCTAAAATGTAGGGACTAATAACAATATGAAGCCGTCTAAAAGTGCAATGATTTCACCCGTCCGGCCAAAACTTGGCTGGAATCTGGTGAGTTAAAATCTAAAAAATCAAAACTTTGTGTTGATTACATCATTTTTTGAACATCTAGATGGATTCAAGACCCTCGAAAACCCCTAGGGCATCCAAATTATGCAGGATTAATACTGTTATTTGGGGATTCTAAAAATTCTATCTCGGATTCCGGCAAAACCATGTTTAAAAAGTCATTTTCTCCGGAAAAAATCGTAGCAGTTTTAGACTACAAGATAACAATATTAGATAAAGTAGTCCAATTATCTCATTATATATCTTTTATTGTTAGGTTCTTAATGCATCCATGGAAAGTGTAAAATATTTATTGCACACGTATATGTGGTTTGCTTAAAACAAAATGTATCATTATTCTTCAACATCAACATTTACTCTCTTGTGTTGAACATATGCGTGACCACATTATCCTTTCTCATCATTTCTTTCACTATGAGCATGTTGTAACGTTGTTGGCCCTAGCTTATACACAATGGATGCAAGCCTTAGAATACTTTATTGTACTCTTAATTTATTGAATGCATAATGCTTTGCCTACTTTCATGGAATATATAATATGTAAAAATGTAAAATAATGTATGCCATGATGAACCTCGGTTCGCATGTGAATCCAAGCAATGCAAAGGACAAATCATAGACGACTAAGTTTGACATGTTTTAATTATTTTTAAATGACTAAGTTTGTTATATTTTCATTCCTTACCTTGATTATTAACGAGGGAACAGAAAAAGGGAAAGATATTTTATAGTTGTATATGTTATTATGATATGCTACAGAATACATATATCTTTTTACATGCATATACTCACATAATATGTTTCATAAAGCAGGTGAAGGTTGATAAATGAAGGATATTTACCCCACAACCTATCAATCATTATCTAAAAAGGGACACCACTTGTTTGTGGTTTTTTTCATTGGCATAAATTATGGCATGTTGGGGAGTATATGTTGTCATGGACCAAACCTTACAAACAATGTGTGATAACACATGTAAGGTAGAGAGGATATTCTATAGCCATGAAAGCTATTACAAGGTGTCACAATTATTTCACATGCATGCACCTATACAACACATATAAAAAAGGATTAGGGGAAGTTTGAGGAAGCAAGTATGTTTATCGCATAACTAGTCAACCCAATTATATTTGTAGGAGACACCACTTACTTATGGCTACCCCCATGGCCCGATTGGATATAACTTTGAATCTTCACAATCTTATGTGTCTTGTGCACTCTACTCTTTGGTAATTATATATTTGTGTATTTCTAATTGAGTGTAATTTCTGAAACAATATTTATCTTGCAATCTATAAATATTGTTACTATTGGATATGTGTTGTATTTTCAACATGTAAGTAGTCTCTACATGAATACATGATGGGGGTACCAAGGTCGTGACTCTAGTTGGGTGGTATGGGTATAGTGGCTCCCAAGAATATGATTTGGGTTTATTATGAGTATTTTGTGGGTTTTGGATGGTTTTCAATGCATGGTTTTATACCCATTATATTGTAATATTTCTTGGTAGAATAATAAGGTTGAATGATGTTGCAAAATACTTATGTATTGTATTCATGACTATTTCATAAAGACAATGAGAAAGAGGTGTGGATTTTAGTTTGTTGTTTTTCACAGTTAACAATTTCCATGGTAAATTTCTTATGCATTATGTATGTGTTATTGATCTTTCTTCTTTTCTTAAGAATTCGTTACCATGGCTTTTCTTGCATAGGTTTACCAATCATTATTTTTATACATTTGGTATCAGAGAAAGGTTATTATTTTTAAGAGAACACCGTTCTTTCTATGGTTTATCTCATTATATGAAGAGAAAAAAATCTTTCCTTTGTGATCAAAACTATCTTGAGTAGGTGCTCTCCATCAATGATTCTTGTGAGGCATATAAAATAAGAAGCGCACATGATAAAGATAGAATAGTTTAATGGATAGAACTTTGAGTTATGGAATCTTAATATAAAATATACTCTTATGGACAAAGATCAATGGGATTTTTTTGTTAGGATAAAAACCCATGAGTATGGTGAAATAAAACTAAGAGAAATATGGATATGAAGGTAAAGAGTATGATTATACTCTTCCTTTCAATTCCAATGTCATTAAATGTCTTACATGAATCCAACACAAGGAGATATGGGATATGATAGGGACTCTGTATTAATTGAAGTCCTTAGTAAACAAACTATATCTTAGAAAGAAGTAGCACCTTCTTAGTATGAATGATTGAAACTCCATGATAGATAATTTAAATGCTTTAACACTATGGTAAGATAGTTAGACTGACTTGATACTAAAATATTTGAAGAAGATAAAATTATGTATTACCGTGTTATGTTCTTTTCCAAATTCATGGGATAGTGATTATTGTTTCTATTGGTAGTACTAATATGTGTACATTAAAGTTTGAGGACATAGTTGCATCCTTGTTATTGGAGTAAATAAGGAAAAAATTCATGCATGGTTTAACCAATGATTCCTCATTTGTGAGAGGTTTTCATCAATATAAAAATAAAATTAAGTCAATAAATAGATTGAAGTCTATAGGTAGGTCCAAATTCTTTGGAGAATTTACAGGGAAATGTTGGAAATGTGGTAAAGTTGGGATTAATTAAATAAATACTATATATCTATGAATATTTACAAATGTAATGCATGTAATGATTCCCCTTACACAAGGAGACACTACAAGGAAAAGGCCCTGCAGTGGAGCTTATAGCGGATGCTATTCTAAAAAGAGCCGAAATATCCATTTATAGTGGAGGGAGGTCACTAGCGGAGGTTTTAGTGGATTTGTTTTTTTGATGCTTTTATACATAATAAATGCATTGGTGTGTACATGAAAACAATGCGCTAGTGCTGCAAATAAATCATGTGGCACCACGGCCATAAACACCATCAAGTAGGAAACAAAATTGCAAACAGTGCATTTATATTAACAAAGTGCACTGGGGTGGTGCGTAGTTGAAAGCAACAAAGTAGGGTAAATGGATAGGAGAGATCACCGAATTACTATATTTTATTATTTTTAATTTCCAACAATGGTGCAGTTCTTCTAATCCACCGCACCAGGGCAATATATCCTAAGCCACACCTCATTAGGGTTTAAAAAATCTGAATTTAAAACCACGAGTTATATTATATTTTATTTTAAATTTTATTTAGTGGTGTGTGTTATATAGTTGACTGCATAGGTGCTTTATATTTTATGGCACACCATAACATGGTTTAATAAAAAATAATTTTTTACAAGCAACACGTTTAATCGAACAAAGTGCATTGTGGCACCATGTAGTTGAAAGCATCGAAGTAGGGTAAATGGATCATCAAGAGCACCAGATCACTATATTTTTTATTTTTTATTTCCATCACTGGTGCATTTATTCTAATGAATTGCGTCAAGGCGATATAGTCTAAGCCGCACCACGTTAGGGGTACAAAATTTCAAATTTAAAACCATGGACTATATTATTTTCTATTTTAAATTTTAATAGTGGTGTGTTGTATATAATTCACCGAACTAGTGTTTTATAGTGTTAGGCACACCATAACAAGGTTTATAAAAAAAATATCACATGAAAAAATCATTTTTACCACATCTACAGTGCTTTTGATCCCTATATCACTGTTGCTGTACATCCCTTGCTCAGGCACCCTAAAATTCGTGTTCCACATGGTGGCATTTCTCACATCCATTGGTTGTTGACTTGAATTTGAATTTTTCCAAACGGTAGGAAAATTTTCAATTTTGACACACATCACAACCATGCCTCCCCGATGTGCAAATGTCCAAGTAAATTCTTTGTTACTTCATAATTTGTTTAGCGGATTAAAATTGAAAATTAACCTTTTTTTCTCCTAAATTAAAAGAAAAACAAAAAACCATGTGCGATGCATTCAAGCTGTTCTGATAACACCATGCAAGATGCACCCTATAAATTTATAGGGTGCACCTTGCGTGGTGCATTTAGGATGAACGTGCACCATGAACATAGTGTGCTATAATTTCATAACGCACTAATAAACTAGGTTTTTAAAAAAAATATCAACATAAACTAGTGTTTATACTAAACTAGTGCACAACATCGACATGGTGTGCTGATGTGTGCTAGGTGCACCGCATAACTAACTATAATTTTAAAAAAAATTCATAACATTAAGTGGTGCAGATAATTAAACTATCTGCATCAATGTCACGATGCAAAGACATGTAGTTGGTGCATGGCTAACACATACTAATTTTCAACCTCATCAAGGAAGGCTATGGTGGACTCTAAAACCAATTACACACCCATTATGGTGTGATAACATGTCCACAATGCATTGGTTTTGCAAGTGAAAAAATTAAAAATTAAAAAAAGACAAAACGTTTAACAGTGTGGTTTGATAACCTCATTGCGTTGATTTTTTGGAGCGCTAACATGTATCTCGTGCACCATAAAATGATACAAAATTAAAAAACTGACAAAGGGATTTTGTGGTGTGCAAGGTAAACCTAAACACATTGTATAAATGTTGCGTTGATGTGTGCCAAGCACACCACAGAACCAAATGTAATTTTAAAAAAATCATTACATTAAGTGGTGCGATTCATTAAGCTTTCCACACTGATGTCACGGTGGACTAATGTGTAAAATATGGCACATTGTTATCACCTAACAAATTTAAACTCACCTAGGGCGACTAAGATGCACTCTAAGAACCCGTATGCACTATTTACAGTGTCATGACATGTCCACAATGCACCGGTTAAGGGGTGGAAAAAATTAAAAAATATAAATAAAACAAAACATTTAATGATGTGATACATTAAAATCTCTGCATCGATTTATTGATGCACTAACTTGAAAATGGCACACCATTAAAGCATAAAAAATTTAAAAAACTCACAAAGGATTTCAACAATGCAGTTTATGAACATTTGTGCACCGTTTTTGGTGCACTGATGTTTAATGGGTGCATCATCATCTTCCATTTAAAAAGTTATAAAACACCTAACGGTGTGATTTCTTAATCAGTGTACGTGTGGTCCAAGATCATCGTAACTAGTGTGCTTGTGGTCCAAAAGCATGGGTTTCAATGTACTACTTTAATTAAGGCGCATCGCTAGTCAATTATTTTTTTTGAGAAAAAATAATATTATTTGATGTTATTAAATAGAATTCTAATTGAATGAAATAATTAATTTTTTTATATTTCTATTTATGACACCAATTCATATTATATGTGAAACAAAGACATTAGCAATGAGAGGCTGATCAACAAAAACATGCATGGGTTGACCAATACAACTTCATGCATGACTAGGAGGCTAGAGAGAGGGAGAGGGATTTGTACACTCACCCCATTATTGTTTAGACCTAATACCTTTTGATGCTTGTCGACCTCCTAAAGTTATATCAAGAAGCTACATCCCTAAAGGGGAACTCATCATTGTTGGTGTAGTTGATCTGACGTTGGGATCAACAAACATGTGTTTCGTGTTGGTCCTGATCAATGGTTCCATCCCACTCAGGAGGACATTTATTTCATCACTAGGATATCCAGGAGAGGGGAGGGTTTTTGCCTAGTTCCCTGATGTCCCAACTGGTGTTGTAGTAGAGATTCAACTATATTACTCTTACAGATATATCGGTGACCACTTCATCAATCTTGTTGATTTTCAGGTGCGCAATGGACAACTTGAGATTTCTGCTTTCAGTGGAGAGGAAGTTAGGTGCTCTCTTTTGCTTACTAGAGTGGCACACTCCACCACTGATGGGAAACATGATAGTTTCCCTCTATTGTACTATGTTGATTATTTATTCCAAATACCTAGATGCATTATGTCATATGCCCTTTTTTTTGCAGCCATTTTTTTTTCTTCAGGTTGATGTTGTGCACAGATTGATGGGAGGATAAAATTCCTTTTAATTTTAGATTTTTGTGTCTATTTTTTGAGAGGTTTTCGGCCACCATGCCATCATTTGAGCTTCTCCCTCTTAGGCCAATGATGGAGGTGTGTATGCACATGTGGGCGAATATGATTCCCAAGAGGGGGAAGCCTGAGTTCCCAACTAGGATCACACCAAAGGTGCTTGAGATGCTATCCACTGAGGATGACCATGCATTAGACATTGTGCCATATCCATATGCGGGATTGGACTAGAGAGTGTGCTATAACATCTTCTTCACCTAGGATGAGACACCGGATGAGAGAGGTAATATTAGCTTTATGTTTAAATTAATATAGTTTCATTTTATTCTCTTTCTACTTAATGCAAATGAAATATATTCTAAATTGTTATATTAATTTTTTTAATGAAATTGTCTAATTATTGTTTTGTACTATATATTTTGCATACATTGGCACATTCAATGGGGAGGGGCTTCCTCCTCCCATTGAATATGATGAGTAGATGTAAGAGCTTGAGGTGCCATAGTTGGCTAGACCTAGCCTCCAATACATGCCTAATGATAGGTGTCGATAGGAGGTGGTGGACAAGTTATAAACATTATTGGCACAACAGGAGGTTCAACATGTACAGGTGCATGATAGTGTGCGAGAGCATGGCCTCGTATAGTTATGGAAGATTCTTCTTCATGATATGAGGAACTTAATGCAACATATTGTTGGTGCATCCATCCTTTTAGCTGCTAGGAGGGATGACCATTCCTGATATGGTGAGGCCGAGGAGATCCTCCTCCTCCACCTCCTCCTCCATTAGCTCCTTTTGATTGCCGAGATGACATAGCCTCAGCATCTATATATGCTACTATCAACTCCTCCATTAGCACACTCCTCCTATGCGTCCTCCTCCATCAACTACAACATCTCATCCACCACCTCCTCCTCCGTCAGCTTTGACATCTCATCCACTTCCTCCTCCATCATCTCCTTCATATAGTCATCTACCCCCACTTGGCCCACCATGTCCATATCCTCCTCTACTCTTACATGAATGACCATCCTATCCTCCTCATCAGACAGACCATCCACCATTTCCTTCTATAGTCACCTCTATTGTAGATACAATACTCATATTGGGTACAATCCATCCTCATGGATCTATATATGCTACTATCTAGGCTTGTTTTTTCCCTGGAATAGGTATTGATGCATCTAGATCTACTGGTGAAGGTGTCGATGCCTTTGGCTATGCTAGGTGTTTATGCCTCTAGTTCTACTAGTGGAGGTGTTGATGCCTCTGGATCTGGTGGGAGAGGTACTAATGCCTATAGTTCCAACGGTGGACTAGATATGTTATAGTAGTTATTATATACACACTGCATTTTTCATGTTGATTTCGATGATGATGTTGATGTTTATTTATATGTTGATGTTGATGTGTATGTGTATGTTAAGTCAGGTTAGATGGTGTTTGTTAGATGTGTGTGATGGTTACGTTATATAATGCAGCTTGTGTTTTATTAGATGTTATTATTAGATTTGCGTGTTAGATGATGATTAAATATGTTAAATTTATATGTTAGATGATGATTAAATCTGTTAAATGTATTAGATAATGGTAGATAAGGTTTACATGTGTATGTTAGGTGATGTTTGATGTGTATGTTATATTATGTTAGTTATTTTTTATGTGTTTGTAATATGGTGCGTATGTTTTATAGGTGATGGTAGATGTGTATGACATTAGATGATGTTTGTCATACATGTGTGATGGTTATGTTAGATGATGGTTATGTTTAGTAGGTCGTCATGATGATGATGATGATGATGGTACGTTGCATGATGTTAGGTGATGGTGGTGGTGGCCATTGATTTCATGATGATCATATTCTAATATTACATTGGTATGTATATATATGGATTTATTTTTTATGAACTCAATGGGATGCCAAATTATTTTATGATATTTATCTTCATGTGCATGATGTATTTTGCTTATGTCGATGAGTGTGATTCATGTGTGTGATGCAATTTTATTTATTTATTTATTCATGTTGAACTCTTTTATATTAGCTATAATTATAATTTGAAATTGTGCAGAATCACAGTTATAAATTTTGCAAGCTACAATCTTAGCTGTAACTACAATTTACAATCATTATTTTCAATTTCACGACTGCAAATTACAATAACAAATACAATAAGAAATTAATAATTAGATTTACAAGTTACAAATTACAAATTGGACAATTACAACTTCATGTTTACAATCACAAATTGCAATTGTGGTTACAATCAAAACTTGTAAATTACAATTAAAAATTTGCAAATTATGTTTACAAATTAATTTATAAATTATAAAATTATTTACAAAATTGCAAAATTACAATCATTTTAATCATCTTATCAATTAATTATGGGGTAGTCAACTATAAAATATTTAATTGATCAACCAAATATTATAAGTGATTTACGAGATGTCATGCGGTACATGTGCAAGCCCTAGATTTTCTTGATAGTAATATCTATAATGTGCTATACAAATAAGTCGCAAATAATTCTAGAATTGAAGTTGTAGTTACTCTAGCTAAAAAAAATAATTGCATCTATATATTATAACTATAAACACAATGATATGAACATGGTTAACAATGAGAAAGCACTCATTATAATTGTTTAAATAGAAGAGGATACCTCCATAAAACATATTTCAAAAAGGATTTTGATTGAGAAGAGGATACCTCCATAAAACATATTCAAAAAGGATTTTTAATGGAAGAGGTTTTTATCTATATTTATAAATAAAGTCTTCTACAACTACCATTATTGTAAGATTTAGTAACAACATTAAGGATCTGTTACAAATGGAACACCAACAAGCCAAATACCGAAAGGATGCACTAAGGATGCAAATAATAATAAATAATAAATAATAAACCATTCTATGATTAGAAGTTTTCCTCTAATCAAACCTTACAATTATTCAATTAATGAGTAATTAGACAACATAATACTTGAATTTCAATTTGATATTAATAATTCATTATCCCATCCACATAAACCACATATAACCTAGACGATGGAAGCAATTGATCTCTCTCTCTCTCTCTCTCTCTCACACACACACACACACACACACACGCACACACACACACACACACACACACACGCACGCACACACACACACACACACACACACACACACACACACAAACTAGAAAAGTGAATATAAATATGTCCAAGGAAAACCAATGAAGACATGATTATAAATCCATTTCCCATTAACATTTTTTTTAACCTACAACCAAGTGTGTTTCTCTAGAAAGAGTCATGTTAAATAACCAAAATTCATTTAATAGTACTTGGATTGACCTACCATTTTTTCCAACAACTATTGTCATTATTTTTTGAAGTAGCAAAATTTTAAATAGATAAATAAACTTAGTCATGGCTTAACCCATACAACCATAAACACAATGGACCTGAGCAAATTCGAAAGATATTCTAAAATCAAGCTTTCTACCCACCCCCAAATAGGATAGGATTGGGTCAAGCCTTTTTTATTTCATATAGAAATTTTTCTTTGTCCTCATGAACACGGTAGATATTTATAAAATAATTATATAGAAACAAACATAAAAAATACATTGCAAATGCTATTTTGATTACCTTAATGTCAATCCTTCCCCTTCATAGGTTTGGTCATCATGTAATTATAATTGAACTTGTAATTCTTTTTAAATTTCTTATATGTTCACTAAATCAAATCCTTGGGATTTTTATAAAACAAAGTGCATGGCACATGGATAGGCATACATATTTGTCCCCTACTAAATTCTCCTCACTAGTTACAATAACTTCATATTTTAATTTTTCCTTCAACATCCAGTTGGGATCCTTCATTTTTTAAGGGTCTATCATGTCCCTAGGTTGCTCCTCCTCTAAAATTTGGGTTCCCTCCAAAGGGGAGGGGATTAATTTTTCAATGTATAGTGATACATCATTTTCTTTTTTTTACATTGGAGCATATTATTTAAAATCCTAGTGAACATTCTCCACTACAACCTCAAATTCTACCAAGTATGCTAATGGATGTTCCACCTTTTAATGAGTGACTTAAAAAAAATTGGCGTTCCTTCTTAATTTCATATTTTCATTTAGGTGAAATCACTATTATGTATTCAAAGCAAGATGTACACTAGAAAGAAATATTCTCATAACCTAGGTTTTTACACATAGTCAATGGCTTCTAACAACATGTCCTCTGGTAGTCCTCTAGAAGGTTAATTTCTACACATATATTCATATAGGTAGTAATATGAATTTTTCACCAACATTAAGAATAATTAAAACTTAGCGTACTTCAAAGATTCCAATTTTTGTAACCCACCAACATTGAGAATAAGTAAAACTTAGTGTACTTCAAAGATTCCTTTTAATTGAAATAAATTACACAATAAGTTGGAAAACCTTTCAATCAATAAGTGATGGAAAGGAAATTGTTAAACATGGCCAATACAATGAAAGGAAATTGTTGTATCCTTGAAATATTTCTTATATCTAATAGATTATTCCACTTCTAGAACTATGGGGCACAACATGTTCAATAGAGAGATGCAAACCTAGGAGGAAGGGCATCATCCTGACTTGAAGAAGGAACCTTCACACTAATGAGGGAAGAACCATATACACAGACACACATCCCTATCTTGGACAAATTAAAATATAGATTTGAAGGATGATTGAAATGTTGAGCACGAGAGTTGAGCTAGTGACAACTAGGGTAGAACCTAGCTACACATAAATTTCGAGTTCAATATTTCCATTGTCATATTATAAAATTCTAGCTATAAAAACTATTATAATTATTATAATTTATCGTATGTCTCTATTATTCTTTTCTTCTCTTGCAACAAAAATATTCCATTTTTTTATGGTTTGTTAAAACATATAAAGGTGGGGATTAAAAGTCTCAACCAATTCAAGTGAAACAAATACCTCCCTCCCATCCCTCAAAAGTTTAAAATACAACCCATTATATTGATTCTCAACATTTAATGGTGATGGATGGTGGAGGCTACATCTAAATAGGAAAATTCAATTTTCCCTTTAATGAAATTCTTATTTTGAGGCTTTAATGACATTCAAGCCATGGTTAGTGTAGCAAAAAATGCACAATACCTACATTTCTAGATAATACACACTTCAATTTCAAGGGGGTCTTCGCCTATTTTCTTTATTAATGTATCAACAAAAAAAACAATGTTTTGTGTTTAAACAATTTAGTTCTCTAACAAACTTAGTTCCAAATGTTTGTGTTGCTTAACTATTAACTGAATTTCCCCCATTCTTTGAAATTATCATACATTTTATTTCACATGCCATCAAAGGACTCTTGGATGTTTTGAAGGGACTAGTTTCAACTATCATTATTTCTAGTGGGAAACATAGGTGGTTGAGTCAAAATGTAATTAAGGGACACTAGGGACACAAATCATGATTATATAATATCACTAGCAAAATGGGGGTATGGATTACTATTCAACATTAACTTAATCTTACAGTTAGTCTTTGAAGGTGTCAAAAGATTGTCAAGTAACCAACCAAAAAACTACGTGAGAGAGCCGAAGGGCATGACTACGTGAGCTCTAGCTGAGCACCCCGATCTAGCAGCGAGATTCTATGTGAGCTCCTTGTAGATCCGATCTGGTAGCAAGCTCCTGCAGGATCCTCCTGCTCAGGTTGATTTGTTGGCGCAGTTATGGATCCTACCTCTCCTTCCCCTAAATAGAAAAGGAGGATCCTGGATGCTGCATTCCGCTCTCTGGTGGCTTCTACACCCCCTCCGACATTGGAATCTTCATAATATAGTTTCGTTAAGAGGGCGGTGGCAACTCCAATCCAGATCTTGTTGGTAGCTTCAAAACTAAAATCCCTCACTTTGAGCGAGCGTGGCCTGATTGGACAGTTCACCGGAATATGGCCTTCACCGAAATCTATGGAATTATGGATTAACAAGAATTGGAGGCCTCTCATTACCAGGGGCTTGCAACATTGCTTCTATGGTAAGGTCTTTTTCACTTTCTTGTTCAAACACAAAGCAGATCGGGTTTTGATCTTCAGAAGCGGCTCATACTTCATGGGCCCTCATGGCCTGTACTTAAAAAAATGGAGTTTATCATTCGATCCCGAGAAGGATGTGCCCTCCATAGTCCCAGTCTGGGTAAGGCTTCCCCATTTTCCACTCCATTGCTGGAACGATGAAACCCTGCAAGCCATCGGAAACTCCATCGGCAAGTTCATTGACAAAGCTGAACCGAAAGGGCCCTTGTTCTCTTGCATACGAATATGTGTGGAAGTAGATCTAGAAAAGTCTTACTGGAGGAAGTTAATCTATACATGGACGGTTGGGAGCACATGTAGAAAGTTGACTACGAACAATTGCCATTTAAATGTAAGAAATGCCACGAATACAGACACTTTGTCAAGAATTTCCCTAAGACATCCCTAGAAGCCCCGGAAAAAACACAAGAAGAAAGATGACAATAGATCAAAAGAGGAAGGAAGACAACTCCAGCAGCACATCCACCAAAGGGGAAACAAGCAAAGAATAACAAAGAAAGCACTCAGGAAGTCAGGGAAGTTTCAACCAATAACAAATTTCAGAATCTACCACTAGAAGAAGGAGAAATTCCCGATATTGAAGCAACTTCAGTGGAGAAAGAGAAAGAAGAAATCCCTATTCCGGTTGGCATTCAATCCACACCCCTCAGAGAGGAGTTTATTGGTGAAGACACAGGAGGATCCAGCACACCTGGAAGTTCATGGGAAGATAAGGTAAGAACCAATTTTGTCCCGATATCTTCGCCTCTGGACAACACTCTCAATACAGAATCCTTAGAGGAGCTAGATGTGGTGCAATAGCCAAACACCAGAGGAAGGAGAACACAAAGGTACTACAGAGAATTTGAAGCAAAAAGAGAGATTGAGCTGGGAAGACAAAAAAGTTTGGAGGATATGAAATTGCTTCAAAATAGCAAAGCTCAAAGCGATGCTAAACTAGATGGAAAATCCCGAGCGGGATCTCACTTGGTAAGGAAGTAATGAAAGTTGTCTCTTGGAATTGTAGGGGTCTTGGCGGGTTGAACAAAGTCGAAGAAATCAAGGACATTATAAATTCCGAAAAACCTGATCTTATGCTAATTCAAGTGACAAAAATTTTGGATGTGGAGGTCTTGTCTCTCTCACGATCCCTCTGGAAGAACTATAATGGAAAATCCCTTAGTGCCCAAGGTTCATCGGGGGGAATTGCTACTCTGATATCTCAAAATTACACTATCCACCACCGAAAACCACTTCTGGTTTCTAATCGAAATACAGGAAAAAAGCAGTAACAATCTTACCTACATTTGCAATGTCTACGGTCCCAATCATTACAGTGATAAGAATAAATTCTGGGTTGATCTCATCAACTTAAAAGAGGATATGAGAGGAAAAAATCTCATTGTGGATGGAGACTTTAATGCGACAAAATCACAATAGGAGAAACGTAGGCGCAACCTAGTCCTCGATCCCTTTGGAGAAAAGTTAGAAGACTTAATTGCAGAGCTGGATTTGAATGACATTCAGTTAATAAATGCAAAATGCACATGGAATAATCGAAGATGTGGAGCTGGGCACATAGTAGCCAAGCTGGATCAGTTCTTGGTAAGTTCTTCATTTTTTAACTCTGATCTCATTGCGTGCTCACATGCCATACCTTCTGCAGCATCTAACCACAAGCCGATTGTTTTATCCCTCACCTCATCTAAAAGTTACGGCCCCATTCCCTTTCGTTTTAACTCCTTATGGCTCCAGGAACCCAATTTATACACTATAGTACAAACAGCGTGAAACTCCAGAATTTTCGGATCCCCCAGCTTTGTGTGGGATTCTGAGCTAAGAGCTATTAAAACAACGTGAAAATATGGGAAAAAAATTCTTATAGAGACCTAAGCCGCATAAAGAAAGAGATTTACTTAGATCTGGGCATTCTTCAATGTAGAGCAGAGGTAGAAGAGATGACGCTAGACTCCCTCAACCACAAAAAAATTATAAATCTGAAAATTCTTGCAGCGGCCAAAAATGAAGAAGTTATCTGGAGAGTCAAGTCCAGACAACTGTGTCTCAAGGGTGGTGATGACAACACTAAATACTTTCACAATCAAGCTAAGGCTCGTCGAAGTTGGAATGATATTAAGGAGTTAAAGAATCAAAATGGTGAGAATATCAGCGGGCAGGACGACCTGAAACTCCATATCTTCAATAATTTCAGCGATCTATTTAAAGACAGTGGAGAGATAGATCCGGAAGCCCAAATGGATCTTCTTTCTGGCATTCCTAATCTAGTTTTGGAAAATGATAATAAAGAGATTTCCAAGCCAATATTGGAGCATGAAATTGTCAACGCTATTTGGTCCCTCCATGCTGATAAAGCGCCCGGCCCATATGGGTTTACCATCAATTTTTACAGGGCTGTGTGGGAAATAATCAAAGAGGATCTGAAACGTATGCTCAACTGGACAAGGAAAAAAGATAAAATTGGAGGGGCTACTAATTCTACCTTTCTTGCTCTAATTCCCAAAGAGAACACCCCGAGCTCCATCAATAGATTTCATCTGATCTCTCTTTGCAATACCTCTTACAAAATCTTGTCAAATATCCTTGCAACCAAAATGAAAAAATTCATGGGGCAGCTCATCTCTAACTCCTGGGGGGGATTCATTGTCGGACACCAAATCCTTGATAATATCATCATTGTCCAAGAGGAAATACATTCTATCATCGAAAAAAGGCACCAAGTTATGGCAGTTAAACTTGATATAGCTAATGCATTCGATAGAGTAAATCACCATTTCCTTTTCGAAATAATGTCCAAGTTCATCTTCTCAAGCAGATTTGTTCGCTAGATCAAAGCTTGTATAAGCAGCCCCTGGATAGCTCCCTTGGTCAATGGCAGGTCCACAAACTTTTTCCAAGCCACAAGAGGACTGCGGCAAGGGTGCCCAATGTCCCCCTTCCTTTATCTTTTAGTAGTTGAGTCAATGAGCAGTAAATTCCATCTTCTGCAAGAAATGGGGGATTTGAAAGGTCTCAAAATAGTCAGAGGCGTTAGATCGGTCAACCTCGCTCTATTCGCCGATGATAGTATCTTTCTTGGGGGAGCCTCATTAATCATAGCGGAAAGATTCAACAAAGGTCTCTCTACTTTCCTCTCAGCTTCCGATGGCAAAACTAACACAGTCAAATCCAAGGTATACGACTGGAATTGCAATCCTGGGGTGCTAGCAAACATTGCAAGAACCTTTGGTTTCGAAGGAATTACAGATTGGAATTCCTTTAACTACCTTGGCATCCCAATATTCAAGGGAAAAAAAAATGAATTTAGGATTGGAAAGGCTTGATTGCAATTTAAAAAAAAAAAACATTCTTGGGGCTCCCAATGGCTTAATCCCGCTTGTAGGTTGGTTCTTATAAACTCCATCCTCTCTGCGTATCCCCTGTACACTTGTTCAATCTCCCTTGCTCCCAAAACTGTCATGAAGGAGATCACCAAAGAGATCAGTAATTTCTTATGGGAAATCGAGAAGTAAAATAATTCTAGAAAGTTTCACCCGATCAATTGGGACACTGTATGTAGACCCAAGCAGTATGGTGGGGCTGGGATCAAAGACCCAGCAACCATGAACCTCGCACTTGGTGCTAAAATTCTGTGGAGAGTTATCTCGGGAAAGAAGGCATGGTGGAAATATATCCTACACAAAAAATACATGTCTGGCAGCAGAAGACGTTGCGTGGAAAAGATTGATCAAGGTAGAAGAGGCTCCTCCATTTGGAACCTATGCAAGAGGGCAGCTTTGATAATTAACAACAGCCTATTCTGGATCCCTGGTAATGGAAAGCATGTCATTCTCTAGAAAGACAACTAAGGTACTAACTCTCCTGGAAATTACCTGCATGAATTTCATGAATTAAGAGAATGGATGGATCAAGCCAACATCCACACGATGTTTGATTTGTCCTCTTGGTCCAACAGGGGAAGTTGGGAGGGATGGATAGATTTGAATCTCCCGAATCATCTTTTGAATGACTACAATGACCTTCTCTCATTATTTCATGGCTCTATTCCTGTCCACAAAAATATTAGTGACAAACGTGGTTGGGGTAATTCTGGGTCTTACTCTGTTAAAGAAGGTTACAGGTATTTGGATGCTATCAACAATCAACGCACCAAGGACACCAAATGGAACCGCATTTGGGGAAAGGAGATTCTTCCAAAAATAAATGTTTTTTCATGGACCCTTGCCCACAGAAAAACACTAACTGCTAAGAATCTTAGAAAAAGAAGAATTGAAGGTCCAGCCAGATGCATATTATGCAAGGAAGCTGAGGAAATGATGGATCATCTATTCCTCGATTGCAAATTCTCCATGGAGGTTTGGCACCGTGCTTTCCAGGAAATTCAACCCAACATGACCCTTCCAACAAATGGGAATGATTTGGTCGCTTGCTAGCAAGATTACTATCATAGTTTGTTGGCCAAGAAACCGGATTTAAAAAAAGATTGGGTTGCTTTTCCCAAATTCATTTGCTGGAAGTTATGGACTGCCGAGAATAAGGAAATATTCGAAGATATTAGGGCCATACCAAGCAAAGTATTATCTTCAGCTAAAGCACTCTGGATTGATTCTCTTTCCTCGAGAGGAATGAAGAATATCAGAAAAGAGCATTTAACCGTGGAAGAGAGAATTTGGGTGGCAAAACTCCTGGCCTCCACCCTCCCTTCTATCTTGGACCACCCACCAACGAAGCAGGCCTTTCAGAAATGGAAAATAAAAAACAAATCAGAGGAGTTCCAGCATTGGATCAAGAAAAATGGCTATCACACTCTATTTTCGACAGAGCCTGAAAAGGAAACCCCAGTCGGGCAGGTGCAGGAGGAGTTATTCTTGATCCCAAAGGAAATAAAGTGAAAGACTATGCATGGGGTCTTGGAAGGAGAACCAACAACGAAGCTGAGTGGCTCGCTTTTCTCAAAGTATTGGAAATAGATAGAAAAGATAAAATCAAGGATTTAATGGTCATGGGAGTTTCAATGTTGGTAATCTGCGAAGCAAGAAATTTGGCCAAAAACCGCAAAGATCCAGCCTCTAAGATTCATCACATTTTCAATCTCATCGTCAAAGATTTCAACATCATCAATTTTCTTCATGTATTGAGGAACAACAACCATCAGGCTGATCTCATGTCCAATAAAGGGGAAGGTATGGATTGTGGAATCTCGACCAGTAATGGCCAAGATATTGGCATAAATTGGGTGCCTAGACCCTCTAGGTATTATGATAACTCCACTCAGGCAGGGAGCTAGGTGGATGAAGGAATGTTTAGCTGTTGGCAATCTTCATGCTGTAACTGTAAATTGAGTATATCTGCGTTGCATAACAACAAAAATTTAAAGCTTCAATTAGTAATCCACTTCAGCATTTGGGCAGATTACTAGTGCTAAGAAATCAACTACGTATTGATGATAGACAGAGGAACATTTTCAATAGCTATAAAGCAAGATGAATTTGAACATCAGATCTATCGACTTGTTGGAAATAGGCAGAATTGGGATCAGGCAGTAGTTCATCGATGGACACAGTTTTCAATTGGCACCATTCCTGGAATGTATTAGCAGTACCTTTAGTCGCTTCAGCAATCCTTTTCCAACACAACATTAATTAATATTTGGATTCAAGTTAAAAAAAAATTGCTTATGGAGAATTCTGGATTCAATAAAAAATTAAGTTTGACAGTCCCAGGAGTATTGCTGAGTTGACGAGCATTTCTTGGCAAGTTTGACAGTTCCGAGTGTGATGTAGATTGAGGTTTCTATGTAGTTTGAATTTTCGGAGTTGTAATGTCTTCAAAGACTGGAAAGAGCAGAGCTTCTTAGGACATCTCTCAGCTATAGGGGACAGTCTTCTATTTCATTTTGTAGCCTTGTTCCTCTTTTCTATAAAAGCTAATTAACCGTTATTGTTAAAAAAAACATTAACTTAATCTTACAATTTCTTCTCGATATAATGGTTCTTTGATTTGTGCAAACATTCATTTGCATATTATTGTTCATGTCCAAAATGTTGGCATGGCCATAGTGAATTTTAATGTTATTATTCATGTCCAAACTCTTAATATGGAAGTTGTTCATTTGTATTTAGCCGGAAAGGAGTACGAATAAACTGTAAAGGAGTATGAATCAAGAGAAATTCCATATCCTAGAGCTGGACGTTGTTATTAAATACTCCAGTATGAGTTATTTTCTTATCATTAGGAATCAGAATAACGTCCCATTTATTTTAAACAAAATAATGGTCACCGCCCACGGTTCTGTCCACCGCTCATTATCACGATCTCAAAGTTTGAGCTTTCTAAATATGGAATAATATCTATTTTGAGCTTCCTAAATAAGGAATAAAATATTACAATAGCATGTTTTTAATTACAACGGTGCACCATAGTAAAAACAAGCACACCTGTGTGTCTTGTGTAAATAGATGCACTAGTGCTACAAAACCACGCATGCACCATTTTGGAACACCCGAAAAAAAATCCCGCAAAAGAAAATATCTTCTATATTTGATAGCAGATAGTTATCTATGCAGGTTCCAATATTTTTGACACTAGTACACTCAGTATATAAAGGTGCACCGGTGCAACCGTAATTTTTTACGCACCACAGTATAATGTTTTTAGAAAAAAAATTGCGTCGAAGAGGTGCATTCTACAACCCAGGAGGGGGAGATATGTAACTCCTTCTGTGCTCATCCTGGAGCTTACACGTGTCCTTTTTAAAAAATTATAAAAAATATCACGTCAGCTATTTAAAACAACGACATATATATAAAAACTATAAATAAATTAAAACACTTCCTCAACATTTGCACTCTAAAAAAGGGTTTTCACTTTGAGAGATTTGATCCCTCTCGATGCTTGGTAGATCCCCTTTAAGATGGATCTATGCTAGTTGCATGCCAAAATGATGCATCATGGAAAACATAGTGTTTTGGTGCATTCATGTCTTTCCAGTGCACCGCTATTCCAAATATGTTTTTAAAATATATGTGCACGATGTGTTTCATGTTACGACACACCGGTGCTTCTTATGTAAATAGTGTGAAAATCATCACAGCAGATCTAAGAGATGATGTATACCTCACAAGAGAATAATTATGATTAAGCAGGAAAATAGAAGAAGAGTGGTCAATGCAGTATAATGAGCAACAAAATAATAATACAGTAGAACTTAGATAGAAGCAGAAATACTTCACACACCCTAATTAATTAATCACAATATGGACAATAAGTAGTACAATGCATGAGAATTCGAATGCCTAAGGTGGGAATTCGAATTAGCCTTCATGGAGTGATCAAAATATCACTGGAGTGTCATCGGAGCACAACTAGTAATCTATCTCATCATCGGTGGAGTCATCAATGCACAAGTAACTGTCAACCGTTAGTCAAACTGAGTCTAACTGAGTATGGTAGGTGTAACTGAATGTAACTGGCACATGGAGACACTAACTGAATGAAGGAGGCTTAGTGGAGGGCGCATGAGGAGCTAACTGGAGTTAGAATAGGTATTCATGTCTCATCGGAGGTCAATCGGAGTGATAACAGCAATGAGGAATCAGTTTGGCCTCAAATCAAGGAAAGACCGGTGGCTAACTGAAGTAAACTGGACTGGTAGGTGAGAAAGGGTGCCCTTCTCATGCAGTAGGTGAAAGGAGGACGCATGATAGGCTAGGAGGGATGAAACTGAGTGGAAGGAAGCTCCGGGAGCTAGCTAACTGAGGGCTAGGTGCTAGGATTGATGACTGGAATGTATGTAAATGCATGCAAACCATAAAAGTGCATGCATGACTGAAAATGTAAATGATCAAAATACTGATGGGACTAAGATGGAGTATAGGAATATCCTAACACCCCCCCTTGATCCATCTTGGGCCCTGGTAACTAAGACCAAAGGTTACCCAATACAATGAATAATAACATTCAATAAACCAAGGAAGTGGGGAAAATTTCATGGGAAAAATACCCCCCCCTCAAAACAGACTGTAAGGCACACATAAAAAATAAATGCTCCAAACTCAAGCAGGTGTGATGCTTGGTCATATGTCTGGAGGTATCTTCTTCTTGGGAAGAAGTGGATCATGCTCAAAAAGCATGTACTTGTATTTGGTCTCCAGATCGAATGTGATGAGAACAAATCCAAAAGTATGAGGATGATCCTTGAACCTGTGATTTGAATCATCTGAGGTAGGATCAAAAACATGAATATGCAGATAGTCTTTTGTCTTCTCCTTCGAACCATCATGGTTGAGATTATGCCAAAAAGAGCCATCAAATAATAAAGATTGTTTGGAATCCAAATCAGATCCAAGACTTGAATCATGGTTGCCTAAGATCTCCTTTGAACCATTTGAGGTGACATCTAAACCAGTAAGTGCATGAGAAATTTTCTCAAGTGAATGGCAATGGCCATTATCTTCAATAAAATTATGAGAACATGAAAGAATGATCTTATAGTAGTAAATGAGAGGTGATTGCTTGGAATCCAAATTAGATCCAAGGCTTGAATCATGGTTTCTTGAGATCTTCTTTGAACCATAAGAGGTGAGATCAAAATTAGTAGATGCATGAGAAATTATCCCAAGCGGATGGCAATAGCCATATTCTTCAATGACCTTCTGAAAGCATGGAATAATGATGATATAGTAGTAAATAAGAGGTGATTGCTTGAGGAGAGCGAATGCATTACCTCCAATAGATGATTTTACCTCCGAAATAATCATGTGATCATGATGCAAACTAACAGATTCTAGTGCAAGAGAGGATTTAGGACCTTCTGCAATATCTAGAGTGTGAGCTGGCACAAAAAGAGAAGAAATTTGGAGCATGAGTGTAGAATCTGCAAATTCTTCTTCTTTGTGGACAACTTCAATATGAGATGTGTTTGATACTGGTTCATGATCAATGAGATCATCAAGGAGGGCGAATGCATCACTTTGCTTGCTCTCGAAAGGGTTTGGACCAATTCCTTCATTCTGTCTGCCGAATCTTTCATCCAGTTGGGCCCATAGCTCTTTTGGAGTTTCAACATCATCAAGGTATTGGTAAAACATGTATTCAGGCAAAGCAAGCATCATTCTTCCAAAGGCCATGCCACCTTTATTCAACTAGTCAATATTCTCTTCAGAGGATTCGAACTCTCTTTCAAAATAACAATCAAAGAGATCATGGCTCTTCAAATATGCTATCAGTTTTGGTTTCCATTCATCATAGTTGAATGGAGAAAGAGGAGGGATTCCTTCTAAATATGAATACATTGAAGCTGTAGAAGACCTGCAAAAACAATAGAGAATATCTGCAACTGCTACTGCTACAAAAATGCAGAAACTGCTGCAACTGCTGCACTTGAAATCTGGATAATAACCTGCAAAAAACTCTCAGGAATGGAGATAAACAATACTCTCAACATGCTATGATACCATGTGAAAATCTTCACAGCAGATCTAAGAGATGATGTATACATCACAAGAGAATAATTATGATTAAGCAGGAAAATAGAAGAAGAGTGGTTAATGTAGTATAATGAGCAATAGAATAATAATACAGTAGAACTCAAATAGAAGCAAAAATACTTCACACACCCTAATTAATTAATCACAATATGGACAATAAGTAGTACAATGCATGAGGATTCGAATTCCTAAGGTGGCAATTCAAATTAGCCTTCATGGAGTGACCAAAAGATCACTGGAGTGTCATCGGAGCACAACTAGTAGTCTATCTCATCATCGGTGGAGTCAGCAATGCACAAGTAACTGTCAACCGTTAGTCAAACTGAGTCTAACTGAGTGTGGTAGGTGTAACTAAATGTAACTGGCACATGGAGACACTAACTGAATGAAGAAGGCTCAGTGGAGGGCACATGAAGAGCTAACTGGAGTCAGAACAGGTAGTCATGTCTCATCGAAGGTCAATCGGAGTGATAACAACAGTGAGGAGTCAGTCTGGCCTCAAATCAAGGAAAGACTGGTGGCTAACTGAAGTAAACTGGACTGGTAGGTGAGAAAGGGCGCCCTTCTCATGTAGTAGGTGAAAGGAGGGCGTATGACAGGATAGGAGGGCTGAAACTGAGTGGAAGGAAGCTCCAGGGGCTAGCTAACTGAGGGCTAGATGCTGGGACTAATGACTGGAATGCATGTAAATGCATGGAAACCCTAAAAGTGCATGCATGACTGAAAATGTAAATGATCAAAATAATGGTGAGACTAGGATGGAGTATAGGAATATCCTAACAAATAGCGAACCAATGTTTGGAAAATTGAAAATAAAAAGTCGCACAAATTATTCTCTCATAAACTAAAAAAGAAGCGGCAATTTCAATTTCAAAAACATTCTGCAGGGTATTAAAAAAAACTAACTACTATTTCATTATTTTGTTGAAACTTTGAGGGTAGAGTTTTGGAAGAGAGAGTTAACAGAGAGGAGTTTGAAGCAATAAAATTATTCTGAAGATTAAAATTTGTAACGTATGTTGAATCAAGCAAAACCCTGCATAGTAGAAATTTGAAGTTTGTAAATTATTGCTATTGATCACAATGCATTGTTTATTTATTTTCCTATTTATATTTTCTTGTTGCTTCCTTTCATTTTATGTGGCTGCAAAATTTTACAATATGGTTTAAATCCCTCTATTGTTTCACAATTAGGATTTTTATTTTTAGAGATTTCAGATTTAATGGATTTGTAGTTTTATATATAAGTCATTGGGTGAAATGGGACCACTTCTTCGGTCGAATCAGAAAGCCAATCATCCTTGTCAGTTTTTTTTTAAATTTAAAAAAGAAAAGCACTTATGCAGCTCTTGGTGCGTTCAAGTTATTTAAATGCTATGGTGTGTTTATAGTAATAGTGAACTGGTAATGTCGGGCCTATTATTATTTTTATTTTGTATAAAAATTCTTACACATTGGACAGTGCATTCCACTTGTGATAACATACTGGTGTGTTAATTGTGAAATCACACCATTTTTTGTTGTGGTTAGCAGTGCAGTCAAGTATAGCGCACCAGTGTGGTTTGGTATGACAAGCACCAATACATTTCGTATAATGAAACACACCGAAATGGAAGAATGTTTTTTTATTTTTATTTTGAAGATATGTATTTTTTATAATATACTTAATAGTTTCTCTATTTAATGGTTCAGGTTGTTTATTGATATAAAATGCATGATAAGTGTTCAATGAACAACAGTTCTAGTTGACACGATGGGGGCACATAAAAAGTCGTAAAGAAGGCAAGTTCTTTGTAATTTTTGTGTCATATTAATATGTTTGAATTATTTGTAAATTTAACTAATATGTATTGCTTAATGTGTGACATGCAAAGCCAAAAAATGAGGAAGCTCGATAAAATTATTTTCAATCTAAGTGCAAAAGAGCATAAAACCTTGATGGAAAAGTTGTAGAGGGATGAATTAGGTGAATAAAAAAGAAATCAATATTATTTTTTTCTTGAATTTTGAGTAATACTATAGTTAATAATATTAGGTAATATGTTTCAAAGAATCTAATTCACATATGGTGAATGTTATGTAGGGGCTAGCAATGGAAATGGACATAATTGCTTCACAGGATGAGCCATCTCAACGGCAATGTGCTTCAAATATATGAAATTATTGAATTTTTCTCTTATGTACATATAATTAATTAATTTAGCATTAAATATTATTTTTCAATTGTTTTATTGCAGGAAAAAAAATATAACCCATTCGACAGATAAGATAGGACGACAAGGAAAAAAGGGTTTCAGATAGCAAATTTTGTGAGTAGTTGTGATTTCCTTATAATATCTTAAGATTTATTATTGGTTGTGATATATATATATATATATATATATATATATATATATATATTACACCGACATTCTTGGATGTATGCAAACAAGTGTTAACATACAAAGAAGAGCTATAATAAGAATTGATTACATTGGGTTAAGTAAAGGTTGTGAGCATATGTTGGAGTATCAAAAATTAATTGTGGAATTTGTAAGTATCTATGTTGTTTTACTTCTCTCATTTTATAATTAATAGAACAACGAAAATAATTTATATTAAATATATGACTTGTTACATCATATAAAACTTGCAGGAAGCAAAGTATGGAGTGCATCCAACAAAATATTTGTTGAAACAATGCATGGATGTGGTTTTGAAGGAAAGTGTATCATCTAGGATTGAATTCTTACTATGGTACATTTCTTTTCAATTTACATTCATCTGTATTATATATTTTAATTTTCATTATTCCCAACAATGTAGATATAATCATTACACTTCATTTTATGTTTGTAGATGGAAACTGAAGAAGGGGAATGCAATCAAGGCATTCAACAAAACATTTAGTCAAATAACACAATTTGTTGTAATGTCTCTAAAAAATACACCTTAATTTTTTTTTATATAAGGTCCTAATCAGTCGTAAAATACATGATTCTATAAATTAAATTCAACACTAGTTAAATACTGATATTCTCACTTGTTTGCGTCTCAATTGGTTGTATACTTGGTTACTCTCAATGTGTTGTATTGGTCAGTTTCCTTTTGCTTGATTTCGAAAGGTCTGTACATGATTTTTTAATGTAATGAATTGAAATATCATCTAACTCACTATAATGATAATTATCCATCGTAACTGGTTTTGGATTTTGATCTTAATTCATAATGATAATGGAGTCTTCTTTTACTGTGAGTGTTCAATGCTTTTCTTACGTTACTCGTCATATGTTGGTAGATTTTTTTATTGTCTGTGTGGATGGATCTAGGATCCATTGTTGCCTAAGTTTACTTAGCTTATTATAAGCTAACACCATTCTTAATTTTCTCTCCAGGTGGTTTGGTTGATCCATGTTGTGCCTTACGTCTTAGCGTATGCAATGTTCTAAGTTCCATAAGGTTTAAGTTGTGCCAAGAATAAAAATAAAAGGGGAACAAGGTCCCAAGGTGAGACCATATCATGGTCATGCCTAGCTAAGCTTAGTGAAGTTTTTCCACATGAACCTAAGCACTTTTGGTAAGGTCCTTTGGTCTCATCTTAATGCCAATCGAAAGTAATTCAAACCATAGTGGAGAGGTGGTTTGCATTCAATGTTTCCCATGTGATGGTAGGTGCATGAAATGTGTGAAGGTTTCCACACTAGCGTTTTGCATTCAAGTTTGGACATGAGGTAGGGTATTACTCTTTCATTCGTGGTTTGGGTGTTTCAATTGACCTGTTTGTGACTTCCTTGTAGGAGAGGGAAGACGAGGCTTCCTCTCTGTGTTTTGTCTTGGAAGCGACTGATGCAACACTAGAGCTATGCTCTTGGTCTGTAGCGTAACGTTTGGGAGGTAGGAGACTTCACAACGTGGATTCAATTCAGGTATGGTTCTTCCCACTCGTTATTGGTATTTTCTGTGTAAATATTTATGTATGTGTATTCAATATCAGTTGACCTCTAGTATGTTCCATGTGCAAGGTAAGTTATGTGGTTCTGCGCCACCTGGGGTTGCTTTGCGAAAGGCTAGTTGACTAGGAAAAGCTCTGGGTAAGCTCACGTCCTCTTATGGACCCGCTTCCCTCTACAGAGACACATTGAAGATATTGGTTCTGGTTTGTGGTTTGATGTTTATAAGGTTGTTTAGCTACACTCCTGGACAGACAAGGGATTCCTAGAGAGCCATAGATATCCTTAACAGAGCATTGCTTTGTTGCATGTCTGTAATTTGTTTTTCCCCATTATTGGGTTTTTCATTGTATACTTCAAACCGTAGTGATTTTGTAGTTCATGGTTTATGTAAGGGTTTTAATCGGATGTAATAAGCCTATCAGAAGTTTTGAAAGTGCTATAGTTTTTTCATATACTATGTATTGGAAAAGAGAAGCGCTTCATGGTTTTATGTCTGTAAATTAAAATAGACTTCTCTGTGTTGTAATGTGAGTTTCCTCTCATTTTTGGTCTTTCTCTATAATGCATGTTTATTGTTTAGCATAACATGATACCTTTTGTTTCGGGCGTCTATACTCTATTGTTGGGACTATTCTAGTTTAAAGCTACTCTTAATTATGGATTTCTTCTTAAGTGTACATGGATGTGAATACTCTGGAGTCTAACGTGTTTAAATGTCTGAGGAATGCGATTCCTGGTCAACACTTGAGATTTACCCTGTTTAAGTTGTGTTTTTGGCTCCATGGGATTTGATCCCTGGTCAATATCTTGAAGCGTGACCCTTCCTGTGTTGTGAGATGGAAATCGATCCTTATGGGATTTGATCCCTGGTCAAAAGCTAGAAGTGTGACCCTTGAATGTGTGTGAATTGGAAATGATCCTTATGGAATTAGATCCCTGGTCAAACACTGAAAGCGTGACCCTTGACTGTGTGTGAATTGAAATCGATCCTTATGGGATTAGATCCCTGGTCAAACACTAAAAGCATGACCCTTGACTGTGTGTGAATTGAAATCGATCCTTATGGGATTAGATCATTGGTCAAACGCTAAAAGCGTAATACTTGACTATGTGTGAACTGGTGTGGGTGTAGGACTTAACTTGTGTTTCAGGTTTTGACTAAAGAGAGTTTCACTCTCATTCTATTTTGTGCATGGGTAACATAATCTTGGATTTATATTTGATAACTATGATATGTAATGTTTAAATGAAAATAATGATATGGTTTATTAGATTTCTTAGTTAGTATAGTTTGATGTTTTATATGGTGAGTAACATTTGATGAAGTATTGGTTTAAAGTTTAAGATTTTTATTTTTAATATATATATATAATTTATAAATATATATTAAAGACCCTATTTAGAGTTTAGAGACTTGGTCTCAGAATCCGGTTTCTAGGATTCTCTCTCTATATAAGTGAAAATAGGAGTTTTCTCTTGAGATATGATATGAGATTTTAAACAATAATTTGGAATTTTAAAGGTAACCCATGCATCATGGCTAATTAATTATGCTAATGATTCTATGTAAATCCTAAAAATAATTATGAAATCCTCTAAATTAAATTTGTATGACCAATATTTGAAATCACAATATTTACTAGAATTTATTTTTACAAAATGCATTAAATCTATTGAAGAAACCAATCTAATTTTTATGAACAGATTTAACATATTTACACTACATCACAGTATATAGAGTTTAACAAGAATATTGCATGAACAGAAATTAGAGAGACATGGTTCAAATCTATATACATAAAATTTATGAAGGAATAATAATAACATGAAGATACTTATCAGTCCTTTATTTGCTTCCCGACTGACTTGGAAGCTACCATGTTCCACCCAACCGTATACCTCAAATCGTTCCTGGTTTATTCAATAGTTCATCCCCGAGCCGAACCGAGCATGACAAGAACTATAAGCCCTAGGGTAAATTTACTATCTTCTTTACTAATAGCAGAGTAGTCACAAGGTTCATTTATGTTGCCAGGCAGTTTGGTGAGATGGTATCGCAACATATCTGATGCTGCGACAAGGTAGAAGATGGCGTGAAAGGCAATGGCGAAAGATGATTTTGTGCATGTGTGGTCAATTGTACCGCGGATTGCGGGTTTTGGGTCATTTGGACGACATATTATGTATTGTTGAGTCAGTTATACCGCAGAATGTAGGTTTTTGGTCATTTTTGGACTAGGTCAGTTAGATATTGGGTCATTTAGTGTCAGTTAGGAAGTCGTTAGTAAGTGGACAAGAGTTGTAAGGTGAAAGCCTATATATAGATAAAAATTGTAAGTGTTGAAAAAAACACAATTTTGCTGAAGAATAATGCAAAGCTCTAATGTTGGTTGTATGATTTTCGGGTATGTTTTGATGTCAAGAGTCATTGCGGAGATCTAGTTTTTGCAGAGACATTGTATCTGGGTTGACAATGATAATATGATGAAGCTATTTTGGTACAATCTCTGTGTTCAGTTGTGGTAATGTGATGTTGCACTATACGAATAATGTCATGCTTATTTGATGCAATGCTTGTTTTACAATTACTGTCGTTGCAATGATGAATGTCTTGGTTGAATATTGCTTTAAATACCATGTTCAATGCCTAGAAATATCTGTCCTAGTGTTGCAATAAGTTAAGTATTACAGCCACAACCATCCTCCTCCTTCATTCGACGGAAATAGGGTTCCGTCTGCTCTTCCTCGACGCTTCGGGTGAGACCTCATCTGCTCTACAGATGTTGCTGGGCGGGATAAAACCTGTCCAGGCCGGTGGCCAGGGAGACTGCGGCATGTGTCGACAGTTAGTGGAACCCCTGTCAACTGGGTTCGAGTCAACAAATGGTTCTGTTTTCGGGATCGTGTTCGAAGTGAAAGGAGGAGATGTTGTGGCACCTGACGAAACTGGAGATCCAAGAATGGTTTGATCAGAAGTTGTAGGAATTCGATGAAGGGGAAAGCCAGAACACTCGATTGACAGTAGGACAGTAGGTAGATAGATACATTCACAATGGACTGCATGAATGGTTCTTTTGTGAGTTCCCGGTTCTATTGTTTGAATGGTTGGACAAGTTGACATTCCATAAGAGGAACTTCCAAGGTGGTGAATTGACGATCTGGACCTCCGAATTGATTCAGGAACTACAGGAAGTTGATAATAAAGCATCACAGGCTGTCGAAGTGTGGTTCGATAGCATCCTAGAGGGATATATCACAAAATTCACGGTTGATACTCATAAGTCCTATAGTGAAGCTGAAAGATACTTTTTCCGTGAACCTCGGGGCAGGTTTTTACTGTTGCTTCAACTATCGATCAAGATGCTTATTTGTGAAAAGGGTATATTGAAGATACATCTTGATCAGTGGACACCCTAGTGGGCAGAGGCCGTGGGTAACGCGACGGTTGGGGGGCGGTACATGTAATGCTAAGGGGTAGATGGGTGCAGGTCATGATGAGACTGTGAGTGAAGTCGAGGAAGAGAATGGTCTTACGAGGGGAGGAGCGAGGTTCCGACAGGAAAAGAGGCAGAGGATGGGATAAGGTCCTGCTGTGGTCGAACCACAAGACTATGAAGGAAGACCACATGGGACGAAGTGACCTCACAGTTTTGACAAGGACAACCAGGCTACGCCCAGGATAGAGGTAGGACCAAACCCTAGCACCAACGTGCCCACACCTCCGCTCACTATCTCTTAGATAGCAAGAAATACCACTTCGACACTGCCAAGTTCATCAATTCCACAGAAGCTAATTGGTAGTAGTACAACAAAAGGAGGAAGGAAGCCCAGAATGGCGAGCAATGATGCTAAGTTACCATTGTTCCATGGGAGTGCAACAACCAACCCGAAATAGTATTGGTTTTTATGTGAAGCGGTCTGGACCATAAAACAGATCACCGATGATGCTGCTAAAAAAGGACAGTTAGCGATGACCCTGCAAGGTTGTGCATTAGATTGGTTTATGAAGTTCGTTCTAGTCCCTACAGGAGCCCCAGAGAAGTCACTGGATGAGATTCGGGATGGGCTGATTGTCGAATTTAGAAGGCCCAAGCCCAAGTCTGAGGCTCAATATATTACAGAATTGAAAGAAATTAAGTAGTATCCCAATGAGATAGTATGGGATTTCGACCAACGATTCAAGACGCTGATGGAAAAGGTTAGTTTCAATATGAGCGCCGTCCAACATAAATAATGGTTCATCGTGGCGCTGCTACCACATATTCGGCTACCACTGATGCAACAAAACATCTCAATGCCCAGTGAAGCTCTGGAGATTGCAATGCGACTGGAGGCATCGTCGATTAGAGAAAATGCAGTCGGGATGTCTCAAATACAAACACAGCTCGCTAACTTAACTATACAACTGCAAGATTTGAAGAAGGGCAAGGAGCAGCGCGAAGATGTCTGGTGTACACGATGTCGATGAGAAGGGAATACGAAGGACAATTGCCCGGACTTTCACAATTATTTGGTTTCAGGAGCACCAAATCCATTGAATGTTGGTAGCATGCCGTGGTGTCACATCTGCCAGGTGTATGGGAACAGTCATGACAATTTCCCATATATGCAAAAAATGGTCACCACCCTGAGGAATCTTTATTGTACATTCTACAAATCAGTGGGTCATGACGACAAGGCTTTCTATGCATATGGGTTGCTACAAGAAAGAATGTGTGATGTGTTCTATGTAAAGGACGACCAGTGTGTCGTACAACATCTGCAACCGTAGGTAGCCCGACCCCTACCTCAACCACAGATGCAGTTTGTACCGCAGCAGCAAGAACCGCCGCAGTTTATGCCGCAATATGCTCCGTTGCAAATGGCTCCACAATAGCCACAGTATGTATCGCAACCACATTATGCACCACAAGGACAAGGAATGCAACTAGCACCAGTGCAGCAATAGTTTAATCAACCACAGTACCAACAACAAGGAGGATTCCGGGGAGGATACCGAGGAGGCCGTGGAAGTGGATTTGGTCATGGAGGAGGACAAGGTGGTCGAGGACCTGTTTAATGCTATCAGTGTGTGGTATGGGGACACTACCAATGAGACTGTCCGCTATTGCAGAACCAATGTACATTCTGCTTTGTTAACAATCACATGGTTTAGAATTGTCCACAGTTGATTGTGCGATGGCAAGCAGGAAATACTCCTCAGTTGCAGAACCAGCCCCAGGCATAGCAGCCTGCCCAAAACCAAGTGCAGCAACTAGTACAGAACCAGAATATGTAGCAGACTCAGAATCAGAATGTGAACCCACCAGGAAATCCACCGCTGAACCAGACCTAGGGTGCAAACATCGCGACAATTTCTGTAGAGCCAAGACCACAAGATGCTTCTGTTGCTATGGTCACTCGCGGAGGAAAGACAACTGGAGCAGACAACTCAATGATCAGGTTATCCGGACAAAAGAAGGTAGCATTTGACATTGATGAGGAGCGGGAGACGTTTCTTCAAACATGGCGTGCACTAGAAAATGACTGAGGTAAAGCTATTATGTATGACATGCCCTCTACTTTTGATGCTACTTCGGAGGCCGGCCTGTCCCAACAGTCCATCACGCTTCGAGAATTTTTGGAACATGGTTTGTCCCTGACAAGAGATCCCGATGCTCTTGCTGTGATTAAAGCCTTGTTGCGACGACCGACCCAGGACTGACAAGAGCTCACGGTTAATTCCTTGCAACGACGGAAGACGGGTAAGGAGATGCAAATGAATATTCAAATTGGTGACTAGGATGTTGATTTGGTTATTCTGGACCTTGGTTTGGATGTCAACATCTTGACCAAGCAGGCTTGGCAGAAGATGGGGAGCCCCCCATTGAGCTGGTCTCCTGTACAGCTCCGATTATCTAATCATGCTAAGATGACACCAATTGGGAGAGTTCCATGAATGGTGGTGGACATTGAGGGAATGAAAACATATTCCGACTTCGATGTAATAGAAGTAGTTGAGGGCGGAAGCTCTTATCCAACACTACTAAGCATTGGATGGGCTAATGATAGTGGAGCTGTAATCAACTTCAAGCGACGAATGATGACTTTTGAAAATCGCGATCTCAAAGTTATTGCCCCATTGGATCCGGTTGAGGGATGCCACTACATAGAGCTAGTGAAGGATGATGATCCCAGCGGATGGGACCATGCATTCAATATTTCTAAAGATTATATCCATCCGATTGCCAACTGCGAGTTGGGATGGCCTAGCGACAGCTCTGCATCCTCCAACTCCAATGATGCGCTAGAATATTGCAGAACCACTTGCACGAGGTATCGCTCCGTAAGTATGCCGCATCACAACGGAAATAGTTATACTACCAACATATGAAGGGCTTCTTGGCTTATCTGACTTTCTGACAGAGTTTGAAGAAAGAGTTTTCGAACCTCAGTGATTGCTAGCGTTGAACGAAGCATTGAAGGTTGCTCCAGCATGCTGGTGGGAAACACATAAGGCATCAATTGATGGATGGTCGAAATGTAAAAGATTGATGATGGTACCCTTTGGCGATACTGAGGTCTACCACACTGGGAAGTATGATGGTCGGGATGACCCTGGTGGTCATTTAATGGAGTGTCAGCGGTTATGGGTATTGCGACCAAAAGATGAGTGGGTCCATGCTTTTATCCATACTTTGGATGAGATGCCACGCTCATTGTATGCTGCAGCTGAGTTGCGAGGGGAAATTTCTACTTGGTTGGAGCTCACCGTGTGTTTTACCCATACATTCAGTTTTGCGGATGATGATCTCGAGGTCTATAATGCATTACAGCTCATCTGCGATGTCATTCTACAAATTGTCCTGGTGGCCTATCCTACGGATCTACATCTGCATTACCAGATGCAGTCTCTCATGGAATGCTTCAACATCAATGGTGGGCCAGAAGATGGTGATGATCCGCAGAATGTGAATATCCCATAATCAAAAGGAAGTCATGCTGTGGTACCACCTGATGCGCCAAGAAATCCTATCAGTCAGCCGCTGAAGATCCGCAAGATTAACATTGGGATAGAGGACACTCCAAAGTTCACAAATGTCGGGGATTACTGGGATGATGAGCTGATAAGCAAGGTCACCGATATGCTCCATGAGTTTCAGGATGTATTTCCGACAAAGTTTTTCGACATGAAGAGGATCCCAGGCAATTTAGGGGAGATGAAGATTCCATTAAAACCAGATGCTAAGCCGATCCGGCAACGACCCTATCGGCTAAATCCGAGACATAAGGAGAGGTTCAAGGCAGAACTTAATCACATGATGGACACTGTTATTATTGAACCAGTTGAGGAGTCGGAATGGAAAAGTCCTATGGTGGTGCAGGACAAGAAGAGTGGAGAGGTACGCATCTGTGTGGATTTATGAAAGTTGAACGATGCCTGCTTACATGACCCCTTTCCAACCCCATTTACTGATGAAGTGCTCGAAGGAGTGGGTGGCCAGGATATGTACTCATTCACAGATGGGTTCTCTGGCTATAATCAGATCCACATTGCCAAAGAAGGTCGCCATAAGACAACTTTTGTTACCGAATGGGGCTGCTTTCAGTACACCGTGATGTCGTTTGGATTGAAGAATGCACCTGGTATATTTTCATGGGTTGTCATTGTTGCATTCAAATATTTCATTCAGAAGTTTTTACAAGTATACATGGACGATTGGATGGTCTATGGGTTGGTCCGCGATCATCTGGCGAATCTGTGGTTGATGATGGAGCGATGCCGATAGCACCAGATATCACTGAATTTGAAGAAATGCATCTTTTGTGCACCGTTTGGCATATGTTGGGTCATATTGTGTGTAAGCAAGGATGGTTGGTTGACCCAGCAAAGATTGCGCTTATTCTGATTTTGACACCACCGACTACTATTAAGCAGTGACGGGCGACGCTGGGACACATAGGGTATTATCGAAAGTTCATCAGGGGTTACGCTGCAATTACTGCTCCCATGGAGAATTTGTTGAAGAAGGATGCAGCATTCCAGTGGAGCCCGGAATGTTAGGATAGCTTTGAAACATTGAAGGCAAAGATGGCGTCGGCACCAATATTGGTATTTCCAGACTGGAGTAAGGAATTCCATGTCCATGTTGATGCCTCATCGATTATGTTGGGCATCGTATTGGCTTAACCAGGAGAAGGGGATCTTGATCACCCCATTTCTTTTGCTAGCCGAAAGTTATCATCTACAGAAAGAAACTACACTACTACAGAAAGGGAAGGTCTGACAATGGTCTACGCTTTGCAGAAGTTTCGCCATTACTTACTGGGAGGCCATTTCAAGATGTTCACAGATCATTTAGCATTGAAATACCTGGTCAATAAGCCTGTGTTGGGGGGGAAGATATGCTGCTGGCTACTTCTTTTTCAGGAGTTTGATTTTGAATTCATTGTGAAGCCCGGCCGGTTGAATTCCAGTCCTGATCATCTCTCATAGATCGATACAGGAGAAGAGCCGACCAACATTGAAGACGGTTTACCAGATGCTCAACTGTTTCGGATTGAGGTTGCAGATGGCTCCTTTACAAAAATCATTCAGTTTCTGACAACAGGTACTGTACCAGACAAGTTCACCACCAGTATGAAGAAGTAGTTGGTAGTCAAGGCTGTAGACTTCCAGCTAATCGCAGGAGAGTTATACAAAATGGGTGAGGATGAGGTATTGCGCAGATGTGTCTTACCGCATGAGCAAGTGCAGCTATTAGCAGAAGTGCATGGAGGAGTAGCAGGAGGACACTATGGTGGTAGGGCGACTGCTAGGAAAGTGCTGCATGTTGGGCTGTGGTGGCCCACACTGTATAATGATGCGATAGATTATGCGTGGTCCTGTGATGTCTGTCAGCGAACTAGAAAACCATCCCGACGCGATGAGATGCCACTCATGCATCAGTTGACAGTGCAACCGTTCGACAAATGGGCAGTGGATTTTGTAAGACCGATCAATCCACCAAGGAAGCGCATGGGTGCGCGCTACATTATCACAGTGACAGAGTATTTGAATCGATGGGCAGAGGCGGAACCAGTAGTTGATTGTTCCATAGCAACGGTGGTGAGATTTTTGTTTGATAACATTATAACTCGTTTCGGCTACACCAAGACAATGCTGAGTGACTAGGGCAACCACTTTCTCAATCGCACCATCAACGCATTGACAGAGGAATTGCAGATCCAACATAAGAAGAGTACACCCTATCATCCGCAGGTGAATGGCACGGTGGAGGCCTTCAACAAGGTATTGGAGCATGCATTGACAAAGGTGTGTAACGTGAACCACAATGACTGGGATCTCAAAATCCCAACAGTCTTGTGGGCCTATCGCACCACATGTAAATGGCTGACAGGGAAGACACCATTTAAGCTGGTGTATGGACAAGAAGCAATTATGCCCATGGAGTATATTGTCCCTAGTCTGCGCATCGCGGCCACAATAGGCATGGATGATGTAGCGGCACTAGACGAATGTCTAGAGTAGTTGGTGAAGTTGGAGGAAGATCGTTTCATCATTGGGTTCCACCAGGGGGTAGAGAAGGATCGCCAGAAGGCATGGCATGATCGATGCATAAAAAAAAAATAGTTTCAGCAGGGTGACTTGGTGCTGTTGTATGACAGCAAGTTTATGAAACATCCAAGAAAATTGCAGATGCATTGGCTTGGTCTGTATCGCATTAGTAGTATTACTTCAGGGGGTGCGGTTCAGCTGCAGCAACTGGACAGGGTGATGCTCCCAAAATTGGTGAATGGTCATAGGTTGAAGCCTTATCAGTCGGGCTTGGAACAGAGCGATGCCTAAGTCGCATCAGGAAAAAAAAAAGTGAAAAGAGGCAGATTGATTGGTGGCAGGATGGCGCACCAACAAGGACGGAATGCGGAAGCAAGATGGCTTCTGCTGCAAGTTTGAAGCGGTTTGTGACACGTAGTAGTGTTTCACTTGGGTCACATCTGAAATCATTACATAGATAAGACTTTTCCCTTTTTGATGGATATGATTGTTAGTCAATTTTGATAGTGTCAGAAGAACGCACGTTTGGGCTTAGGGATACACCAAGGAAGCATGGCCGATGGCACTTGCCAGGATGGTCCGCATGGTTGGCACGAAGCATCCACCATGTCGGCATGGCCAAAGAACTGCTTCACACATTTGGGAACTAGGTGGAGGTACGATTGCTCCGCAGTCTGGACAATCGTCACTTGGAACTGTGGAATATTATGATTACCCCAGAGCGCGAGCAGGTGGTGCAACGGATTGCCGTGGCAGATGAATGATAGAGTGCACTGTATAAATAGAGGACCTGAGGGGAGTATGAACATAGAGGTTCTTTTAGTTAAGAAGGGTTATGCTACCAAAGGCTCTGGCATTTTGTTAAGTTAGGAATTCCAAGGAGGTTGTGGAAATGATCCATTTTATTTCGCGAGGTAGCACACCTGGTGTGCTAAGGGCCCGAACCACGAGTGTCCATGAGCGGTTAGAGCAAGCTGCGCTTCAGACACTCTGGCATGACAAGCATGAAGTCTCATCTGAGATGTCTAAGCAGTTGGTGATGGGTCAAAGTCTCGTGGTCCCTGCGACCACACACAAGGAGGGGGTTGTCGACCCCGAGTCCCTATAACATATGCTTACTGGTGTGAAACAGATGTGCTGGAATCGCTGGCCTATTTTACACCTTGGCATTTCTTGCAAAATTCTTCTTTGTCTACAATTGATCTCTTAAGACTGGAGGATGAGTTTGCAAGGCCTGCAGCCGTAAGTTGGGAAGTGTCCACCTTTGGGTAAGAAGTACATGACAGTGAGCAGGCGATTAGTACACCAGCAGGAGCAGAACAACATCATGAGATCCAAACAGCAAGAACAATTGCAGAACTCGAGTTCCACCCCAGTCGAGTAAATACCACCGAGTGCACCATATCCGTTGACGTGGCTCGAGGGCGAGCCACAAGGTTGTGTTGGGGGCCTGTTGGTAGGCAGTTTGGTAAGATGGTATCGCAGCATATCCGATGTTGCGACAAGGCAGAAGATGGCACGAAAGGTTGTGTTGGGCATCGTATTGGCTTAACCAGGAGAAGGGGATCTTGATCACCCCATTTCTTTTGCTAGCCGAAAGTTATCATCTACAGAAAGAAACTACACTACTACAGAAAGGGAAGGTCTGACAATGGTCTACGCTTTGCAGAAGTTTCGCCATTACTTACTGGGAGGCCATTTCAAGATGTTCACAGATCATTTAGCATTGAAATACCTGGTCAATAAGCCTGTGTTGGGGGGGAAGATATGCTGCTGGCTACTTCTTTTTCAGGAGTTTGATTTTGAATTCATTGTGAAGCCCGGCCGGTTGAATTCCAGTCCTGATCATCTCTCATAGATCGATACAGGAGAAGAGCCGACCAACATTGAAGACGGTTTACCAGATGCTCAACTGTTTCGGATTGAGGTTGCAGATGGCTCCTTTACAAAAATCATTCAGTTTCTGACAACAGGTACTGTACCAGACAAGTTCACCACCAGTATGAAGAAGTAGTTGGTAGTCAAGGCTGTAGACTTCCAGCTAATCGCAGGAGAGTTATACAAAATGGGTGAGGATGAGGTATTGCGCAGATGTGTCTTACCGCATGAGCAAGTGCAGCTATTAGCAGAAGTGCATGGAGGAGTAGCAGGAGGACACTATGGTGGTAGGGCGACTGCTAGGAAAGTGCTGCATGTTGGGCTGTGGTGGCCCACACTGTATAATGATGCGATAGATTATGCGTGGTCCTGTGATGTCTGTCAGCGAACTAGAAAACCATCCCGACGCGATGAGATGCCACTCATGCATCAGTTGACAGTGCAACCGTTCGACAAATGGGCAGTGGATTTTGTAAGACCGATCAATCCACCAAGGAAGCGCATGGGTGCGCGCTACATTATCACAGTGACAGAGTATTTGAATCGATGGGCAGAGGCGGAACCAGTAGTTGATTGTTCCATAGCAACGGTGGTGAGATTTTTGTTTGATAACATTATAACTCGTTTCGGCTACACCAAGACAATGCTGAGTGACTAGGGCAACCACTTTCTCAATCGCACCATCAACGCATTGACAGAGGAATTGCAGATCCAACATAAGAAGAGTACACCCTATCATCCGCAGGTGAATGGCACGGTGGAGGCCTTCAACAAGGTATTGGAGCATGCATTGACAAAGGTGTGTAACGTGAACCACAATGACTGGGATCTCAAAATCCCAACAGTCTTGTGGGCCTATCGCACCACATGTAAATGGCTGACAGGGAAGACACCATTTAAGCTGGTGTATGGACAAGAAGCAATTATGCCCATGGAGTATATTGTCCCTAGTCTGCGCATCGCGGCCACAATAGGCATGGATGATGTAGCGGCACTAGACGAATGTCTAGAGTAGTTGGTGAAGTTGGAGGAAGATCGTTTCATCATTGGGTTCCACCAGGGGGTAGAGAAGGATCGCCAGAAGGCATGGCATGATCGATGCATAAAAAAAAAATAGTTTCAGCAGGGTGACTTGGTGCTGTTGTATGACAGCAAGTTTATGAAACATCCAAGAAAATTGCAGATGCATTGGCTTGGTCTGTATCGCATTAGTAGTATTACTTCAGGGGGTGCGGTTCAGCTGCAGCAACTGGACAGGGTGATGCTCCCAAAATTGGTGAATGGTCATAGGTTGAAGCCTTATCAGTCGGGCTTGGAACAGAGCGATGCCTAAGTCGCATCAGGAAAAAAAAAAGTGAAAAGAGGCAGATTGATTGGTGGCAGGATGGCGCACCAACAAGGACGGAATGCGGAAGCAAGATGGCTTCTGCTGCAAGTTTGAAGCGGTTTGTGACACGTAGTAGTGTTTCACTTGGGTCACATCTGAAATCATTACATAGATAAGACTTTTCCCTTTTTGATGGATATGATTGTTAGTCAATTTTGATAGTGTCAGAAGAACGCACGTTTGGGCTTAGGGATACACCAAGGAAGCATGGCCGATGGCACTTGCCAGGATGGTCCGCATGGTTGGCACGAAGCATCCACCATGTCGGCATGGCCAAAGAACTGCTTCACACATTTGGGAACTAGGTGGAGGTACGATTGCTCCGCAGTCTGGACAATCGTCACTTGGAACTGTGGAATATTATGATTACCCCAGAGCGCGAGCAGGTGGTGCAACGGATTGCCGTGGCAGATGAATGATAGAGTGCACTGTATAAATAGAGGACCTGAGGGGAGTATGAACATAGAGGTTCTTTTAGTTAAGAAGGGTTATGCTACCAAAGGCTCTGGCATTTTGTTAAGTTAGGAATTCCAAGGAGGTTGTGGAAATGATCCATTTTATTTCGCGAGGTAGCACACCTGGTGTGCTAAGGGCCCGAACCACGAGTGTCCATGAGCGGTTAGAGCAAGCTGCGCTTCAGACACTCTGGCATGACAAGCATGAAGTCTCATCTGAGATGTCTAAGCAGTTGGTGATGGGTCAAAGTCTCGTGGTCCCTGCGACCACACACAAGGAGGGGGTTGTCGACCCCGAGTCCCTATAACATATGCTTACTGGTGTGAAACAGATGTGCTGGAATCGCTGGCCTATTTTACACCTTGGCATTTCTTGCAAAATTCTTCTTTGTCTACAATTGATCTCTTAAGACTGGAGGATGAGTTTGCAAGGCCTGCAGCCGTAAGTTGGGAAGTGTCCACCTTTGGGTAAGAAGTACATGACAGTGAGCAGGCGATTAGTACACCAGCAGGAGCAGAACAACATCATGAGATCCAAACAGCAAGAACAATTGCAGAACTCGAGTTCCACCCCAGTCGAGTAAATACCACCGAGTGCACCATATCCGTTGACGTGGCTCGAGGGCGAGCCACAAGGTTGTGTTGGGGGCCTGTTGGTAGGCAGTTTGGTAAGATGGTATCGCAGCATATCCGATGTTGCGACAAGGCAGAAGATGGCACGAAAGGCGACGATGGAAGATGATTTTGTGCATGTGTGGGTCAATTGTACCGCGGATTGTGGGTTTTGGGTCATTTGGACCACATATTATGTACTGTTGAGTCAGTTATACCGCAAAATGCAAATTTTTGGTTGTTTTTGGACTAGGTCAATTAGATATTGGATCATTTAGTCTCAGTTAGGAAGTCGTTAGTAAGTGGACAAGAGTTGTAAGGTGGAAGCCTATATATAGATAAGAATTGTAAGTGTTGAAAAAAACACAATTTTGCTGAAGAATAATGCAAAGCTCTGATGTTGGTTGTATGATTTTCAGGTATGTTTTGATGTCAAAAGTCATTGCGGAGATGTAGTTTTTGTAGAGACATTGTATCTGGGTTGACAATGATAATATGATGAAGCTATTTTGGTACAATCTCTGTGTTCAGTTGTGGTAATGTGATGTTGCACTATACGAATAATTTCATGCTTCTTTGATGCAATGCTTGTTTTACAATTACTGTCGTTGCAATGATGAATGTCTTGGTTGAATATTGCTTTAAATACCATGTTCAATGCTTAGAAATATCTGTCCTAGTGTTGCAATAAGTTAAGTATTTCATCCGGTACCATCCTCCTTCATTTGGCGAAAACATGGTTCCGTCTACTCTTCCTGGATGCCTTGGGTGAGACCTCATCTGCTCCGCAGGTGTTGTTGAGCGGGATAAAACCTATCCAGGCCGATGGCCAGGGAGACTGCGGTATGTGTCGACAGTGAGTGGAACCCCTGTCGACTGGGTTTGAGTCAACAGTTTACCACCCCTTTGTGTGGATCTTGTAAAATAATTTCCCCTAATATCCCCACAGTCCTCTCTCTAGGACACACCAAATATCATACAATTTGGTAATCTGAGCAATCAAAGAACCATAGCTGAACCCTCCAGTGAACTTGGAAACACTTTCCCCTTGTAGTTCTCTCTCTCTACTACTTATAATATTTTAAGAAGAAAGGATTATAGGATTTAGGCTTAACTCTCTCAGTTTAGTTGTTAGATACACTGACTGTTCTGTTTTTATCTTTAAGTAATAATTTAGTTTATTTTTAACTCACATATTATTTTATCTTTATTTATTAAAAATAGGATTTTTACTCATCCTAGCATCTAGTTGATCTTAGTTATCAACTACTCGACCATTCTAAACTCGTGCATGCTCGGTCCCTCTTTGAGTGGTAGTCCCAGTCAGTTTAAAAGAAGAAAGTAGATAATAATAATTTAGTTATTTAATGGATTACTGATGCTCCAAAGCTATCATCTGAACATCAGTTAATCACCATGAGTCTAAGTGCTCCAGATAATTACGGCTCAACACTCACTCAACTAATAGTGCTCCATAGCTCACTTTCTCAACACTATTAAATCAATGGTCCAAGTGCTCCAAATCTTATGCTCAACACCAGTTAAATCAATACTCCTGGTGCTCCATATCTTATGCTAAACACCATTTAACTAGTACAAATAGTCCAGAAGCTCCATATCTCACTTGCTCAAAATCAGTTAAATCAATAGTCCTGGTGCTCCAGATCTTATGCTCATCACAAGTTAACTAGTACAGATAGTCCAGATGCTCCAAAGCTCACTTGCTCAACATCTTTTAATAAAACAATATTTAAAAATAGTTTTAGGTTCTATTCAGAGCTCACTTGCTCAACACCCAAATAAACAGTATAGGTGCTCCAGAGTTCATTTGCTCAACACCTGTTAAAATGAATTAGCTTTTTAGAAAATAAACATAAATTAAAAGTAATCTTTTTCTTGGGATATTACAATTATGCGAGTGCATTGAGCACTAACAGTAGTTCCAACGAAGAATGATGATCCATATATTTTGGATGTTAATGGAAGCTATTGTATATTTTGAAATAATTGTCTGAAAATCAAACATTTTGTATAATGTATTGCACATAGTGTCCCAATTGAAAGACAACGGGTCACAATGTAATAATTATGTGCATGTTGACATTTTGATTATTGTGGAATCTATGTTGTCCCATTTTGTATGACAAAGGGCCTCTTATTGATATATAATAAAATTAAGTTTTTTATTCTATTGCATTCTCCAATGTCGTGAAATGCTACATCGATAATTAAATATATGGATGATTAAATATTACAATAGATGTGAAAAATTATGATATAACAAATTAATCCAAACATCATATCCATACACAAAAATAAAAAATTCAAATGAACACTACTATAAAAAATATTTCAATTTCTGATGAATAATGGAATTAAATAAAATAAAATAAAATATATATATCCAATGCGATGTTAGCAGTCACTGTTCACCAAATAGAAAATAATCACTATTGCATCTGATTTTATTAATTGCATTGGTGCTTTTTGGACAATGTAGCACCAATGTATTTAAGAGAATATGGCACCGGTGCACTTATAAGAAAATAGACCTAGTGCAACAAAATACTCATTGCATGCCTCGACCTTTTATATTATCACACCTCAGCGCACTAATTTTTTTTTCCCAGATTCAGCGCACTAATTTATATTAACTGTATCATTAATTTAAAAATATAGTGACATCCATCATCCTAGTCAACTTTACCAATGTGTTTTCCTTAAGTTATTGCACCAGTTCTTTTTAATAGTTCGTAAGAACTAGTTCTTTTTAATAATTTGTAGGGATCAATGTGACATGTAATGTAAAGCACTGGTGCTTATATTTTTATAATGTACCGGTGCGTTTAATGGTTCATAAGAAATGGTGCTACAGTTAATATAAAGCACTAGTGCATATATTTTTTATAAAGCACCAGTTCTAGTTAAAATTTTGGTACACACCGGTGCTATATGTATTTTCAAGCATCACTACACAAATTTGTATGTGCATTGGAACATGTATTGGTTTGAAATGTGCCAATGTATTTTACATGTGTTAGCACTATTGTGTTTTATTCAATAAAGTGCACTGAAAATAAAACCTCTGAAAATGCCTCCTACTGTCGAGTCTTTTTAGTTATAAATTTTCGTAAAAGCCTCTACTAAAACATCTGATACCATTTGCTCATGTTATACCAGAGGTTTTTTTGATAATTTTTACCAATCTTGTAACACTAAAAACCTCTGCTTCATGGCCTTTTCCTTATAGGAAGAAACACCTAGACAAAAGAATGAGATGTATACTTTTCATATTCATGTACATACCCAGATCATGATGCATGATTGATCGAATTAAGTGCTTATTTTCATATGACTCATCTTAGGGGGTCGTCTTGAATATATGTAATTATATATGGTGGATGTGATGTCTTATTATGGGATGATTTGGTAGATAAGATCATAGGACATGGAAGGGTTAGTTTGATGCTTGAATATGGAAGGATTTAAACCCGCCCTAAAGTTCTGGAAAATCCAAGTTTGGATAGAAATGTGATATTTGTAAGTAAAATGAGTTATATAGGTGTGCAACTAGTATTTGAAAACGACAATTGTAATATTGTTTCAGAAGAAAGGGTGTCGTCTAGAGGATTTAATTTGGGTACACTATACAATATTTAGTCAAACATTGTGAACTATGGATGTAATAATTTTATTATTCTTTAGGTGACCAATGAAACAAAAAAAATCCCCTATGTTTCTTGAAGAGAAAACATCACTTTCACATTGATATTATAACATATTGGAGAGAATGGGCTTCAAAATTTACACACTAAAGGTATGGTTAAATAAATTGTTGATCGATCCTTAGATTTGGATTACTGTGAATGTTAAATATGAAAAATAGGATCAAGTAATGTTACCATTTGGTTCTACAAGAAAATATGGTATTTTGCAGTTGATAGAGAGTGATGTGTTTGGACTTGTGCATGTTTTTACATTGGTAAAGTCCTTGAATTATGTTTGGTTTATAGAGTATTTATCAAGGAAAACATGGATATATTTACTCCATCAAAACGTGAGGATCTTCATAAATTCAAAGAGTTTAAGACTTTTGTAGACGCCAAATAAAGAAAGAGATAAAGGAATTAAGGGCACATAATGGTGGAGATTTTTCCTCCAGGGATTTAAAGTGGTATTATATTTAGTCTGTAATATAAGGGAAAAATATGACTCCATATGCCCCTCAACAAATGGACTTGTAGAGCATGAACAATGAATTGATGGAAAAGGTGATCTAAGTATTCTTATTAGCACAAGCTTACAAAAGGAATTATAAGCATATGTAGTAGAGGTTGCATGTTACTTAATCAATTGATTACCTGCATCAATGCTTGTTGATAAAATTTTACATGAGGCATAGACTGGTAAGAAACCCGAGTCTTGAACATATGAACAAATCTGAATATTATGTGCATGTTTTTTATTATGAATCTTATGTACATCTTTCAAAAAAAATGAGTTAACATGACAATAAATAAAATAAGTATATCAGTATTAGGTATAAAGATCGTGTGAAAGTTTAAAAGATAAGTATATGAGTATTAGGTGTAGAGCTGGTGTGAAAGGATAAAAGATTTGGTGACTTGAAAATATAAAAGTATATTGTTTATATTCATGATGTAATCTTTAGAGTTTTAAAAATACTCCCACGAAAGAAGAATAAATAAGAAAGGAAGAACTAGGAAGGGTGTAGTTTGAATTAAAAATAGAGAATCTAATTCAATACAAAACCTTACACCCCGTTATTGAGGAGACTAGTTTCATAATAAAAATGGAATTTAAGTATAATCCACCTAATTTTCATTCTAAGTTAACATCTATTAGAGTTATCATATCTATCACTATTGCATTTGACTTTGAAATAGAGAAATTGAATGTGAGGAAAACTTTCTACATGGAGACATTAAAGAAGAAATCTACATGTCGGAAGTTAAAAAATTATAATTAAAGGGAAGGAGGACTTGGTTTGTAGATTGAAGAAGTCTCTTTATGGCCTAGATCAATCATTAATGATGTGGTATTAAAATTTTGATACTTATGTACCGGGACTTGGTTTTCACAAAGTAGAGTTGATCACTTTGTGTATGGAAAACAAGTCGTTGATCATTTTGTTATCATGGAATGATATGTTGAGAATATGTTATTGATTGACATCAAAGATGTTAAATTTCAATTCTAATGTCAAATTGATATGAAGGATTAGCCCGGTGGGCTAGTTCAAGTGGTTGAGAGTTGTGAGTTGTAAGCAGAAGGTCTCGGGGTCAAATCCCTGGGTGGCTATGCATTGATATATAAGGGCCTCACTTGATGTTCCCACTGGGTTAGGCCCTGTAATCAGGGCCAGTGATTTACCTTGGGTACCATCCTCGAAATGAGGAGAAGTACCTAGAGGTTTCCCGAACTTCTTACAACAACAAAAAAATTGATATAAAAGATATTGGTACCCAAGTTTAATTTTGGATACATAGAAATTAAAAAAAATAATTAAATTAGATCACATATATTAGAAATGATATTATATAAGTTTAGAATGAAAGAATATAAACCTAAAATTTCCAGAAGATATATGTCTAGTTCATGAAAGGCATATTGAATTGTGTAAAAAAAATTGAAAATTTGTGTAGAATTTTGGATCTTATAATTCTCTACAAAGGAATGCTTAGACAAAAAGCATATTTAAGGTACAAGGTTTTGTTGAAAGATTATTTGAAGTACAAGGTTTTGTTGGGATGGAGATGTGGGTCACCAAATATCCATAAGTAGTTATAAGTTTAAGCCTCTCTTTTGGCTTTTGTTTTTTTCATAAATAGACAACGCATCATCTCATGATGGTGACCTATCTCAAAAACTAGAGAATCGTCTATCTCTTTTATGAATAGACGACAACTGTAAGGATTTAGATTTCTCTTTTCATGGATTGAAGACAACTGTAAAAAAATCTCAATAATGTTCCCTAACTTTGGTAGGTGGGATTTGGATTCAAAGAAACATCTGTCTTTTTACCTACTTTTGATTCCTCAATAATGTTCTTTAACATTTGTTAGCTGGGGTTTGGATTAAAATGACGTTTGTCTTTTTTATTTATTATTGGAAAATAATTTAAAAAAAAATGAAATGGTAAATAATAAATAAAAGAATAATTTATTTGTGGGATCTACTTTAAGTGGTAAAGATGAGAAGTTGTAATCGATTGTAAATTGAAGGTCATGTGTTCAAATCTCTCCAAACTTACCCGTGCGCCATGATTCAGGCTTTGTAGATGCACCTAGGGTATAGTGGTAGCGAGATTGAATCCATGGACCCCGTGTCACATGAGTACCAGGCTACCAACCCAACCTCCATTACCAATTCCTATGATACAATAAAAACAATAATAATAATTTACAAATGTTGATATTATTGTTAATATTAATAATATCAATGTTTAGATTTCTTTAAATTTTATTTAAAGATTATGTAAAATTATTTATTTTGTAAATAAAATTTATGAGATCAAAAAGGTGGTATTGATATTAGGTATAATTCCTTTTAATAAATCCCATAATAAATTTATATTTGTGATTTTACATTTTGTTTATATAGATTTGTATCTTGTTTATTACTATATGACTTATTTATTATAATTAACATTTTTTTTCATTAATCATATATACTTTTTAATAAAAATATTTAAAATATTAATGTAAATTTGATTTTAATATACAATATAATTAATTTTAATATTATAAAAATTAATATAAAACATTTTTTTATTTTATATTTAATATAAGATTTTATAATTAATATTGCTAACATTAACCATATCATCTTATATCATGTATTTATTAAAATTACTAGATCATAAATTTGATTACGGTCAACTTAAAAGCTTTCAAAGAGATTCGTGGCTTCATGACAAATAAACAAAAATAATGACAAAGGAATGAAAAATCATCTTTAGAAAAATCGTAGATTATTATTAATAATAATTTTGAGAAAATATTAAAAATATTTTAATAAAAATATTTGAGAAAATATTAAAAATATTAATATAAATTTGATTTTAATATACAATATAATTAATTTTAATATTATAAAAATTAATATAATACACATTTTTATTTTATATTTAATATAAGATTATATAATTAACATTGATAACATTAACCATATCATCTTATATCATGTATTTATTAAAATTATTAGATCACAAATTTGATTACAGTCAGCTTAAAAGCTTTCAAAGAGATTCGTGGCTTCATAACAAATAAACAAAAATAATGACAAAGGAATGAAAATTCATCTTTAAAAAAATTGTAGATTATTATTAATAATAATTTTGAATTAGGTAGAAAATCTTACCTTTTGAAGAGAAGATCATGATATTGTTCACTTTTTGGTTATATAGAATACATACATAGTTCCTTCAAAAATAACATTGTGCTCATCTCACAAGTGACTACTTAAAAAATCATTGTGCTCATCTCACAAGTGACTACTTAAAAAATCATTGATCTACTATAAGATAAAACCTAACTCATAAATCACTACCTAAAAAATCATTGATCTATTACAAGATAAATTAAGTAAATTGGTCAATTGAGATACCTCCTATATTAAAATCTTTAAATGCAACTTGTAAATGGCAGTTGACATCTTATTGATTTTGACATAGAATTGGCATTACTAAACAATTCTATGACAATGGTAATTACATGATAACCATCATTTTTAAATTGATTACAGTCTATGAAATGAATATTACAAAGATAAAAAAAATTAGATAGCCATAATTTTTAAATTGATTTTAGTTTATGAAATGAATATTACGATAGATAAAAAAGAATTAGGTGATTCTGGTAAAAGGTCATATAACCAATTAAGATAACACACTTTCTTTTTCATAAATCTCATCACTTCATTGAGAATACCCTCATACCTCACCTCCCTTCAAACTTCCTATCACTTCACTAAGAATATCAGCCTTGTGCGTGACCTTTCTTCAAATAAATTTTACTAAATGTCACATTTAAAATCAAATAAAAATGCCATCTAAGTGGACTTAACTCTATTAATATTCTTCAACAAAGAATCCAAAATATGCTTACTATAAAAGAACCTATAACTCTCAACCAACTTATATTCCCTTAAACATGTTATAGTGAGGGAACTATAGCTATCAACTAACTTATACTCCCTTAAACACGTTATAGTGAGGGTAAACATGCAAGGGATACAAATGTGTTTTATTTAGATTAATATTTGAAATTTAAAAATGGTGTAGTCTAAATATTCTATGTTTTCAATCTTTTCTTAACATATTTTCCATCTTATTTTGTTCGGAGTCCACTATATTAGCTATGGAAATTGTATAATTGGGTGCCATAGGAGCATTTGAGGGTGTTGAGTCTATTTATGGATTCAAAAAAGCAATTTAAACATTTCAAAATTTGGACTTTACCAACAAAAAATTTACCGGATTCCAACCAAAACCAACCATAAAGTCCAAAACGTAGAATAAATAGACTAGTCCTTTAAAAACTATATACTTATTAATCATGGTAAAAATATTTAATTGAATAGAAAAAATTAATAAAATTCTTGTTGTGCCATGGATTAAAGATATAAGTTAATAAAAGAGATGTAGAGTAATTAATAATCGTTTTTAAAATAAAATTTAATAGGTTTTTATATTAAATATCATTCATGTGTTATGTGATCTCTTAAATTTCTTCTGAACAAATTATGGATCTATATTAATTACATGATAAAATCTATGTCGCTCACTTTACTTAACACTCGAAAATACTAACTAGCTTTGGTTCTTGTGTTATACAGTGACCCTCATGTCATGTGAATGGGCATGGAGTGGCATATGATCAAACCCCAAAATTCGAGTAGCAGATGTTCATAACCAATTCAGAGAATCAATGCAAGATATATGTGACAGAAGCAAGTAAAATCCTTGGTATACTAGTTGTTTTATTTCAAATACTTCTGTATCCATTGAAATCAAGTAGAAATTGCAAGGTTGTTCTTTCTCAGTGCCCTATGAAACTACCCCTCATTTGTTATCCCCAAGGTCTCAAAATGCCAAGGAAGAAAGCCACTTCCACAAAATCCTCCTCTCTGTCCTTTTTGAACGAGTCTAATGTTTTCAATGTGTCATCATCTGAAGTTATAGCCTTTGTAGATTAATGGGCTAAGGTATCTCCTCCTGATCTAACCATAACCTTGGACTGATATCGAATAGAAGTTTCCCTTGGGAAATTGGTCACAAACCAAATACAGACTCTAGAATTTCGAGTCAGCCCAACACTTAGTCCCTAAGGTATTTTCATTTTTCGAGTTTGTTCATCTATGTGTGACTAATTATAATTTATCCACATCAATTGTCAATACCAGTGATGGTCAAGATGTCCTTCCTAAAATCTCACTGTTTTAAATTGATACAATGATGGGCACTTCCCTTATCAAGGAATTCATATCCCTTGAGGAGCAGCCTACCCATTATAGAGGTTTGAAACCATTTCAAAAGGAGAAGTTACAAGTTCGACTTGTGGACAATCAGGCCCCAGAATACTGTTTCTACCTTTACCTTAATATTGTGAAGCAATTCTGACAAAGAAGTGGATGAAGGAATGACAAGGATGGTGGATGAATATAACTATAAGGGTGCACCTAAATATAATTAGGAAGAGGCCATCGCCACAGAAATTAGGTCCTAGTTGAAAATTTTCAATGAAACCAAGGTTTTTAGATATTATTATTACCTTGTCTATCTACTCATTTTCAGCCAGCCTCAACATTTTGAATCCCTAGACATTTAGAAGACTAAAAATAATGTTCTCAACAGATTATATGACTGGATCCCTTGGGTCAAGAAGGGGGAGGAAAAGGGGGTTACATGGTTGTACTTTACATCTCAATTCATGTACAAATCCTTTGCTTTGTTTAATGGGAGAGAGCCTGAATGCATGCCTCAGGAGCTAAGGCATTATTTGCAACTTGGAGAGGAAATTAAGAGAGGAGACTAGTATTTGGCTAATGATTACATTGTCATCCAGATGTATGGCACTTAATCACCTCCATACAGATTTCCTAAGTTACTCACTCCCAAATCCTTTTTCCTTGAATATGTAAGGAAAATGCTAGAGGAAGACAACCTCCATTTTGTTAAGTCTATGAAGAAAGGGAGAACTGAATTCCCCATAGTCATGGGAGGATATGCCATAAATAGTAAGAAAGGCCTTGAACAAGTCACGAAGATATTGAGAATGTTGAAATTGCAATCGGATACAACATGGAGATACAATCCACACTTCTTGAATGGACAAGAGAAAGGAAGGAAGCTCCCAAATCCAAAAGATCACGAGTCAAAACCAGAGCTTGAGAAGTTGGAAAACAATCATACTTTTGAAGAAGTCCAGAGAATAATTCAAGAAGAAGCATGCAAATTCCATTGACATGATGGCTCAACAATTCCCTGGGCCTACTCCAGATCCTACTAAGGCCCCATCCTATTTTACTTTCTATAGGCCAAAAGGATCTCTAGTTGCCAAAGAAGATATGTACTTCATGGCTCTTCCACAAGACAAATATGATGAACATGTTGAACATAATGACACCAAAGATAAGAATGGGAGGGGAACCTAGGGGAGAAAGAGAAAATGTATGAAGAAATAAGATACTCTATATCTTACCATCCTTGAAGATGAGAATTGTGGAAAATTGTATGAAGAATGTCATGCTGCTGTTGCTGCTGATGATGATGATGATGATGAATATGAGCCCAAAATGAATTCAATACCTCAAGAAGGGACAAGACAAGTTATCCATGTATCAAAAATTGAACAAGGAAGTGGGAAATAAGAGCTTTTGATCTATGAGGCTCATATTCCCTCACCTCCCAAAGAAGAAAAATCATACCAGGGAGCTATGCCCATCATGTTATCTATGGGTTTTGATCCATAACAAGGACTAGGGAAAGATTGACATTGCAACAAAAAAATGATTCAGCTTGAAAAGAGTCCTAAAATATTAGGTTTAGGAGCTGGCGAAAGTGGGTCAAGTCAAGAAAACCAAGTATCACTAGAAAATAATAATCAAAAACCTCTTGAAGTATCTCAAAGTGGGCCCAGCAGCCCAAAAATTCATGAGCTCGAGGTACCTCCTAGGTGGGAGCAAGAGAAGCCAAGTGAAGAACATAGGGAGGAAAATGATGAAGTACTCAAAACATGAGAGACACACTATGTGGAAAAGACCCAAGGGGAATTTATGAGTAAATAAGTTAATGAGTTCAATGGAGGAACGTTGAATCTAGTTATGAACACCATTCAGTTTCCCATCAGGGAAATAAATTGGCCCACAGATGAAATAACAAGAAAGCTTGAAGCAAATTTACTCGCAACCATGGAAGAAATGGCCCAAGAGGATAAATATAAGTTTGAAGATACAAAGTCTAAATATATTAAAAAACTTATAGAAAATATGAAGACGAAAGATGATGAAAACATTCAAGAAGAGCCCAAGGAAAAAAGGATTAGATTAGAGGAAGTTGTGTTAGAGTCTGGAAAGGAAAGAAATCAAGAAGAATGGATAACAAACCTCTCACAAATTTTGATCAACAACTGGAAATTCAATCTGAAGGAGGTGAAACTTCCACCAATCCTTGTCATTGTGATTTTGACTGTAATGAGCTTATAACTATTGTAATTTAAGGAAGCACTATGGTTTCTTATTCCAATTTCACAACCCTTGAAATGACCCAACAGACAATTGGAACTGAAAAGGAAGAATTAGTGGAAATCACAAATCCTCTCATATTTTTAGAACAAAAACAATAGAGGAGGTCAAAGATCCCAGAACGTTTTCCAATTACAAAATATTTATACTTATGAGCTTGGTCTAGGGAAATATCAAGGTTTGATCATGCCATCAATAAATTCACAATAGTCACTATGGAACCCTTAGCAGATAAAGCATACAAATACTTGTAATTCAGTGAGCGGAAGACCTCACAAGTTACAATAGATACTACACATTTACCACCTGAGGATGACATATTAATGGCCCAAGGGTCAAGCAAATAGTGTACAACAAGTATGCCTAGGATTATTTTTATCTAAAACGATATAAGAAGCAAACTAAGGTTCTTAAGACCAAAAATCAAATTTTAAGTGCTGAAGTGAAAAGTTTAGGGGATTAAAATCATAGGTTGCAGAACTATGTGGTCAAACTAGGGAAAGGAACATAGGACTCAACCAAGGTGCTAGTGTTATTGGTTGAAAAAAATAAAAATATAAACGATTTAGAGAACACTAAGATAGCTCGATATTTCCCTATAATATGCAAATGTCTACAAAACATCAACAACTACACGAAGAATTACAATTTTTTAGGAGAGAAAAAACATATTTGATTGATGAGAGAGATGTGAATGGAGAAAGAATCAAAGAGATAGAGAAAAGAGACACAAGTGCAAAGGATATGACAATCAAATTAGATGAATCCAATGTATAGCTTGAATCCCTCAAGATAAAACTAGCCGAAGAAAAAGGGAAGTTGGAGTTACCACTCTGTACTAGTTAGCAGACAAGTGAAGATGATAAAATAGCCAATTTACAACAAATATTGGAACATAAAGATCAAGAATGATGTGAATGGAAGACCAAATATGTTGATAATTTGATTCAAATTTACAAATTAACAGATCTTATGGAAAAGAAAAATGAGAACCTTAAGACATAGGGGGAAAGATCAACAAAGCAGAGCAAAAGAACCATGGCCTCAATATACTTATAGCTCAACTTAAAACACAAGTGGATTATTGGTGAACCATACATTTGGAAGCCTTAACTCGGGCCTAAATGGTTAAAAATATATACATAATCAAAAAGTGTTTGTGGACATGCATAGTTGGTGACCTTCCCAAAATTAGAGCTCAACTTCAATTCTTCCTGTGTTTTTATATAGTATTTAGAGATGCAAATGAATATATGAAGACACATCAAATAGACATCTACAAAAAATATCAACTGGACAAAATATCCAAAATAGTGGTGAACACCTTGTCTCTGGAGCAGTTGGAATCACTGAAGATATATGAAGAAAAATGTCTCATATGCAAATAGACAACTCCATACATTAATTCACTTCTCTGGGAATACTTAAAGAAAAGATGAAAGATTATGCCACTTTAATCAATCCTTTTTCTAAAATAATGAATACGATAGTAGAAAATGGACTTCCATCTCCTTGGGATAAAGAGTACCAGTTATACTAAAAAAAAGCATATGATCAAATGGTTTGAAAGAAAATGCCTGATCTTTTTATAGTCACTGAAATGGAAAATCCAACTACAATAGATGAATTGATGAATGAGCTACAGCCTGGAATTGCAATTGCTTCCTTGTTAAAGAACTTGATCTAAAATCTAGGAGAGGTAAATTATAACCCTAAATATGAACTAGACAAATCTTCAGGATTTTGAAAAGAGGGTAAAGCTTGACCATGCAAGGTTGGAACAATATAAAAGTGTTGAGGAATTATGTGGCAAAAATACAACAGCAACAACAACCAACACAAGGCACATGAGAATCCTCTCAACCTCCCAAGAAGGATATGCGAGGGAAATTGAATAAATAAATAAAATAAGTGAAGTGTTGGTAGGTCCCAACTCATCACAATTATGTTGTCCATTTATCTAAAAGAATCAGCAATGCCACCTAACAAATTCTCAATTAGAAATAAGATAGTGCATCCTACTACTCCTCAAGGTACACACTCAACCGCCATATTTGGGAAGATATTTAAGCACAACAAAAAGAAAATCATAGAGGGTTCATTCATTTTCTCATGAGTCAATAGAAACAAAGAAAGTGTGTTAGGATCTACAACATTAACATGTTCCTTCTCCTTTCTCTTTCTTCTTTGTAATGGACCAGAGAAATCCTATTGTATAGAAAAAGACAATAGAACCAAGGAAGAGATAAATTAGTCCCCCTTGATGCATGTACTATTGTATTGAAGAAATAAAAGATGCTCTAGATTTGAAGCCAGGACTGAGGCTATTTGTCACTAGTGTTTGAGGAAGAAGTATTTTTTATTATGCTATGAATGTTCTTTCTGATATCAGGAATGTCTTTATCTTATTTCATGAATCTATGGATCTGTACTTTTCTTACCTCATATGATTTTCTGTAGTTCTTGAATGCATTTTAATGGAGGAATTTCAATGCTTTACCGTTGAATGTGTTTATTGATACTATATATTCTTTCAATGAAACAGGTTGTGATTAAGGTGCCCTAGTTGTTCTTTATTTGAGTTGTGCTAATTTGTGAGATATTTGTGCCTCCTCACTAAAATTAATACTCAAAATCATTTTCATAGTTGAGATTTACCTCATGCACCTCAATTCTTAGTCATAAATCCAACCAATTTTTTCAGATCCTATTTCTAGGTACCTAGGGTGATAGATTAGGGCTTATTTCCTTTCATTTTCAGGGTTCCCTCCATTGGTATGAGACATGGTTCAATGACATAAAGTGGTGCAGGAATAGTGCTACCTGCACAACCCTCCTTGGCATTGTATATTTATTAGAGTCCATGTTTTGATGGTTAAATCCATATATGGTGTGAAAGTGTAAAGAAGATACTAAATCTAGTTAAGGTACAACCTGAGGGACTGATCTGATCCCGAGGTGAGCTCGAAAACTCACTTAAAAAAAAGGGATCAATTTAGGATTTTTTTCTAGAATTAAGTTGCATGTGAACATGAGCAGAACATTAAGTGCGCATCACAAAATAAACCACACCAAATGCAAGACATTTCAAGCACATAATGAACACGATATGATAATGGATTTCACTAGGACCTCCCTGGAAATGTCTCAGGGCCTACTCCAAAAAGAGCAACCAATCCATTAAAAATTATGCATAAATACATAAAAGTTACATCATAATGGATTCACCTACAAAAAGTATCCACCAGATGTCCACCTCTCCTGCTGCATGACAACTGCCTCTGGAAGGTCACACCCTCATTAGATCCTTCACCTTTGTACTTAGGATCGAGAGTGTTGAAGACTGGCAACTGCATCAGTTCACAAGCTATAGAGGATCATCCTCTGGTTCCAAGACCACAAAAATCAAGTAAGCACATGATTTCCTCCTTTGTCCCAAATAGATGATAAAACTCGGACATGAAGATACTTCACAACGTATCTATCCATACTCTCTCAACAACTTCTATGAGCTCCAAGCCTCGAGCAAAGCCACATGATTCATAGACATAAATGAATATGCTTCATAATGTAGTTATCCACACTCTCTCAAAAACTTTCACAAGCTATGCGCCTTGAGAAAAGCCACATGATTCACCTGTAGAAATGAAGATGCTTCATAATGCAACTATACATACTCTCTCAACAGCTTTTACTAGCTATGTGCCTCGAGCAAAGTGTACATTCTCCAAAGCATCATCTAGAACATGATCTTCAAAAACATGGAGTCAAATGGATAACTCACATCCATCCTCCAAGACTCCAACAAGAGTGGGAAGTAACAGAAATTTGGGGTAAGCCATCAAAAGTGGGAAGGGGCATTTTACCAATGGCACAATTCAATTCTTTATTATGAAATGGAGTCTTATTACCTTCCCTCATTTTGAGTTTGCTTGATACATTAAAGAATTGGTCAAATCGTAGAGTTCTTCTACAATCTTCACTCAACTTTTCCCATTATGTCACCACTTCCTGCATATCGAATTGGGTGTTAGGATCTTCTTTGACCTCAATAAATTTAGGTTTAGTAGGCCTTGGTGTGCTCTGAAATTCATTAGGTCTATTATGGGGTCATGTGCTTGAGAAATATGCTCACCCATTGCCTTCTTTTCATCAAAAGAAGAACTACTGATGCCTCCTATTACTCCTTTGCTTCCAAGCTGACGAGCCAACAATTCGAACCCTTTCATGAGATATTTTTCATGTATTCAAAGAATGGTTTCATGAATTTAGTAAATTCCTCTTTATCCTCTAAGGTTCCCTTCTCATCCTTAGCCATAGTTTCAATAAAATGCTCTTCTTCTCCTACTTCTTCCTCTTCAAGAAAGGTGCTTTTAGTTTAAAATCCTAAGGGTGGTCCCTGACTTCTTGTACTCATTAATGGTGAGCCACATCGAGTGAAAGGACCATTCTCTGATATCGCTTGTAGTGTCCCTTTTTAAGAATTTGCACAAACTAGGAAAAATTGCAATTTTTAACCAATTCAACCCTTAGACTAGTATTAACCCAATTGCTTCCGAATGGATCCAAATGCTTCCAAATGGGGTCTGAATGGGTTTGGAAGGTATTAATACATATCAGTGAGTATTATGGATTCTTAACAACCCTTAAAACACTTCTGCCACATTCATTTACAATATAGACAAAGTAGAGAAATGTACTAGTCAAATCGAGCTTCAATCCCCCAAGGCCTAGTGGTCAAAGATGGTTCTCCAAATGATGTTAAAACTTTCCAAATTTAAGAACATAGGTATGCCAATGATAAATGAATTTAATTATATCCACAATGTATCATCAATTAGTTATTATGACCTTCTGTGACTCCCTTAAATCAGATGTTTATATGAAAGTCTTCACATAGGGGGGAAAGCTAGTAATTTTCACCGTATGTTATGAAATTCGAAATTTAGGTGCCAAGGACTTGTGAAATGCTAATGAAAATTATTCATAACATTAATGACACTACATACATCAACAAAATCACATATAATTACTGATACAACTCGAATAATGGCTCTTTAAGCTCCAACAACAAGACATAGAGAAAATGGCATAATTTATGCATTGTTTGATATTTTTACATAGTTTCACTTGGTATTTTGAACTGAGAGTATTCTGAGATGTAAATACAGAGTATAAATATCAGAATACAAATAAATGAATATTCATGGACTCTCACAAAGATATCAGCATCTCACCAAGGGCGCAATTCCTCCAAGGGCCGAAATATGCAAGAAAATGTGAAAGAAATGCAAGAACAAGTTGTAGATGAATGAACCACGAGCTTCCCTGTAGACTCAAAATGTACCTAAATACTCCACTGTAGCTCCAAATGAAAGGTCGGAATGGACTCTCCAATTTCCAATTAGGATGGTAATTTTCCACCCTCGAAATTGATGCTAAGGTAAGTAGACTAGCTCTCTACTAGCTCTTCTCTCCAAATGAAAAATGTAGAAAGATCAAAAACTGGTCTTCTTCTTTGTTCCTGACTTTTATAAACTTCCTAAGGCTCCCCCAATTCGAATTCGATCCATGAGATTCATGCCAACTCAGTTTTGGAAGAGATTCCCAAGTATGCCACGTGTCCTTCCAATTCTAGCCTCCTCCTTCACCAAATTCGAATTGGTGTCTCTTTGGCTGCCCTAACTGACTTGGATGCCTTCTTGGAGGCTATTTTTAGCCTTGACATGTCATGTATGTCAGATGTCAGCCATTAGGTCTTATTTTTCATAAATGTCATAGGAATGTTCATCATTGGTGTCATAGAAGCTAGGGAATCTAGCCCAAGTGTCCCACTAGCTCCAAAATGCCTCTTCCTCTCCCATGGGAGTTACTCTTCCTCTACATTTCGACCTCATTGATTCATTCCAAGTAATATTCCCTTCCAACTACCCCAAGAATAGTGGACTCAACCTTGAATTCGAATGGGTGAGAGTGGAATGCCATGTGGCATAGGGAATCTAGCTTTTTGGGGGTCCCACATCACCAATGTGTCTCCATGACCAAGTACCATCTTATTTTCTCACCATAAATATTTATTTTTCCCCTATTAATATATTTATTCCCAAACCAAAGTCCATTTGGGTTTATTAGTCTCCTTATTCCAATTTTAATGTCTCCACCCCAACCTAGGAAACTAGTAGGTTGGTGGAATTTTCCCTACTTGATATTTATTTGAATGGGGACATTACAAACTCTCCTAGATTCAGTTAGGTCAGTATAAGACTTGATAGTAAATATCAACTACCCTTCTCATGTATACATTAATCAACTTGTGAAATGAGATTCAACCCATAAAATATGAGCGAATGTGACTCCGACTTTGATTTCCATGATTGATAGAAGGTGAAATAGCCCCTAGAAATTGTCATTTCCAGAAATCAGGGGCAAATGGGAGTTTGCTAGTGATTTTTGTGGGCAAACAAAGGCTTAAATCGATTTTTAGAGGGTGAAATTGTTTTATCTTGCCTCCCCTTTTTAAATTTGATGGGGATAACCTTCTATTCATTAAAAATAAATAAATAAAATGTGGGCGAATAATGTCTAATGGGTGTTTAATAAAAAAATGGGCCATTAAAAATTTAAAACCCCTAAATTTATCCCATGGGCTAATATTAGCCCCAAAAATTTTCCATGGTTGTAAATATGTAGAACCGAAGGGAAAACTATCGGTGCAGAGCAGTGAAGCAAGGACAAAGGTATAGGAACCAAAATCAGAAACTGAGATCCCATGTATCTGCAACACAGAGAGACATGGATCCACTAAAAGGAAGGATTACAACATAGAGAGAAACCTAATGAGCAGAGTCAAGTGATGGTTGGAACTTTGCTCACCATAATAATCTCAGTGCCACACTATAAAGGAAATATTGAAGACGATGGCTAGGAATTTTTGAATATGGAAGTTAGTGAGTCTGATTTAGAGGGATAAGACTCTTGTTCGAAAGGTGTTATGCAGTAGTATTCATAATACTCAGCAGAAGAATATTTTACAAAGAAGTACGCATATCAGCTGAAGTTGCTTGGGATGAGCAACATGTGAGTGTTAGGGCCCTGTTGGAGCAATTTTTGGACCTATCTTGGAATTCACGCACCAAAGATGGACCGTTGACAACTTAGGAAATGGACCAAAATTGCACAGAAAGCAGAAGTCAGTTAGAATTTAGTTAGATATTGTGTCCACGTTGTAATGATCTCAGGCCATGTTGCAATGTAAAAATATGTAAGGGATCTAAGGGTGAAGGTTGTTGTTGTTGCTTTTGGACAGAAGTTATAGTTTCCCATGATTTACTATTTTGTTGTGTATTAGTGAGTAACTATTTTGTAGTGTAATGTTTGGTAGTTGAAGTCTATTGCACACTACGCTGGTTATGTTATGTAATACTGTTCCACCGATAATATGAAGGAAGCGAGCCTATTTTGAGCTATATTGTTGATCTGTGTACTATGATGATAGATATGGTTGTTGCGCACATGTATGCTTGTTGATGATTATGCATTGAATGATTTATCACTTCATATACTTAAGTATGTATTTATTCGCAATAGAAGAATGAATGATAGATCCGTTAAATGAATGTTTCGCATCCCTTCAACACTGTGGAAGATTGATTTCTACAGTCCTCCTAGATACCTTGGGTGAGACTTCATCTACATTGTAGGTGATGTTGAAAGGGCTGGTGTCTTGGGTTTTTGTTGGTGAAAGTATGTTGAAACTTGAGTCTTCCCATTCGCCAACACTTGTCGAGAGATTATCCAAGACATGCTATTGGGATAGAAAAATTGGAGAATTTGTTTTTAAACCTATGGACTTGGAAAATGAGAAAAACAAAGTTCTTGTAGTTGTTTTGTACGATGTTTGAAGAATGGGTAAGAACACCCTCGTAGAAATCGTTCATTTGCATATTATCAATAGTAATGGAAGGTCCGAATGCCTAAGCAGATATACCATATTATTCTCCTCAATTTCTATGCAGACGATATCATTTTTCAGTAGTATTATGACAAACATAATTTATCCATTGATTCCAAGTCCCGAAGGTCAAATAGATGGTCTGGTTATTTATAGCAACAATGAATTTGCAAACATATGTATTCTACTTAGATCAATATATGGCAGAGTGTCTTCGAACTCAGACCAGTATGGAAATCAAATTTTTCATATTTTTTGAGAGGTTTATCGTGGTAATTGAAATCTTTGTGGGTTAATACAATGCACATCGGTTTAGTTTTTAAGTGGTGTGACTCTTCGAAAAATTTAAAAATAATTATTAATTGATATTAATAAAAAAAGGTTATCATGTGCAGTTCTTCAAGGTATCCGTGGACGAGAAGTATTTTTTTCAAGTTGAAGGGATATATCCTTATTTAGATTTTTAGTATTAAATTAATAAAGGATCATTTTAACGTTATTTAGATATTTAAAGTCTACATAGGAAGAGGGCTTGGAAGAAATGAGACAAATATTATAAAAATTATTAATCGAAAAGAAAATAATCCGAAGGAAGACAAAGCAAGAAATGATTCTTCTTAAGAATTGCTAGAGCAAATAATCTACAACGCTTTGAGGATGAAGTGTTCTTAAACAAGGAGGCAATGTTGTGAACATAAACTAGCTAATATTTAATAATATTAATTAGGAATAGGTGCTTCTAAAAGGCATGACCTTTTGTGAAGGGTCACCTTACAAGCCTATATAAGGCTACACCAATTCATTGTTGTAACACATCCTAAAATTATTATTCTATCAAATATCTATATATTTACATATTGTCCTTGCACAATTATTATTAAATATTGTAAAGCTTCCACATTTAAGTGTAACAACCTTATCCTATTTTCAGGATATTGAATATGCTGACGCCTAAAGTTTACGTGTTAGAGAAGCCACTTGAACCCTAGGTTTGGATGATTTCAATCCTCTTAGGACTTGGAGTCCATATAGTCTAATCCCTAGAGTTGAGCTTCATATCTCTCCTCATCATTTTCCATTTGATCTTACCCTTGGACCCCCTAACAATGTTTTTCTATGGTTGATATATCATAATTGACATCATAAAGTATCATGACCCCTCCATATAATTCATACTACCTCATTGATTCAAATTTTTCAGCTTCCATCTCATCAACCCCTAAGGAAATTCCCATTGGTGTCCTACCCTTACTCAACTCCATCAGATGATATCATGTCTTACATTAAATCATATGTACATGGCACTTATTTCCTTACTTCCATTGTAATATCTCCTCCCCACAAGAAGAACTCAAGCATGATCCCTATCATTCCATTGGGCTATTTTATTACACTTTTAAGCACACCAAAGATCTACTAATTAACTGTGCTTCTTAGTGCAAACCCATTTCAGTCACCATCTCTTTTAATTTCCTTGGTTCAAAACATATGTTTTATCCTCCCAAAGAGTATATCCTAATGAATCCCATACCATTTCTTTGCACATATAATCCCTCTCATTTTATTAGAGAAAACATTTACCCCTTCCAAGCCAGACATTGTTGAAATACACCCTTTTCATACCAATCCTCTACAAGTTGGCCTCATATTTCTTCAAATTGTGTGTCAAAGTTGCCATGTTTGTTGTGTCATTATGCTCAGAACCAAGGAAGTATTAAACCTCCTATTTTTATGAATTCCCCATTTTCCTTACCCCCTTTAGTTAGTCCCAACTATGACATAGTATCTCAACTCTCATGTTGGCCTTCCAAGGATTCTACATGCCTTGATTCCAACAAACCTTCCTATATAAACATCAACACATTTATTCTAGCGAATGTGTCTAGAGACTAGTAGTGTACCTTGGTCCCACTTCCATAATTGGTGGTTCACCCTTGGACCAAGCAAAGAAAAACACCATTTCTCTTTGACTTGGTATTTTGTCACAGTCTTGACTCCAACACCTTATCACACCATTGAGAATAATACATTTCAATGGTCCCAATGTATCATATACCCACACATGTGTGAATCATTCCCATCCCTTAGGAGGGAGTTTCCTTTCAGGTATCTCCTTGCATGTCATGGACAATAGTCCCAATTTTCAAAACATGTGTGAGTTGCACTAATCTCAGGATGGAGTCTCCCTTCAAGTAGCTCCCTGCATATTTTATGTTGCTAAACCAACACCCAATATCAATGCAAGAAGGTTCAATTAATCCATGGGATTTCCCCTTCAAAATACTCCCCACAACTCTCTCATCAACTTGCACATTCAAATCAACTTTAGAGTTCACCAGTGGTTTCCTTGTCTGAGATGATGAAAGCCTCCTTTGGTATCCCTTTTGTTTTGACAACAAAACTACTTGGTTATTCATATGTAGATCAACATGGCTCCCTTTGTGTTATTGTATCACTATTGTATATTATCACGGTCTCCTATTCACCATTGTACTTTTGTGTTTATTATTTCCTTGACTTCACTAAGTCTCGACTCCTCTTTTAACACATTGAGATGTCTCTATGAGCATGAATATACCTTGCTTGTCCTTATTGAGACCTCATTTAGTACTCAACCCTTTGGTTTGTTAGTTTGGTTTGTTAGTTGTGCATGTGGTTCTCTTAGGCCCTCTACAAGGAGATTCTCCTTCTAAGATTGCTCCACTCCTTCCTTGGTACACCCACTTTTTCCATATAAAATAAATTGTGATGTATTTTGCTCATGCGATCAGCTCTTAACCTCATACATTAGGGGGGAATTATTATCAGTCTAATGTTTCTCCCTTGTGTAACTAGATCTCTTCATCGTGAAAATTCAACATATCACATGCATAACCCATCATAATCAGTGCCTCCATCTCACTATGTGATCTTTCTCCATCAAAGTGGAAAACCTCTCAACAAATTAGCCATCGAGAGAACTCCTCCTCACAAAATTGGACCTCTTGATACCAGCGCAGTTCTTCAGTGCATTAGTAGGGATATCCCAAAATAGTTTTTTAGGGAAACAAGTGTGCTCCTAGCATAGAAGATGACCCATAAAGTGTGCTATCCCTTTTTGCACATGATTTGGAAAAATCAGGATTTTCCTCCAAAATTCATGGCTTTTAGCAGTTAACATGAAGCATTGGAAAGTAAAAAAGCATTAGTTTCGGGATGAAAAGCCAAGGATAACAAAAAATCAATATTTTCTCCCTGATTGAACTCAAATAAAGAGAGGATTTTTCTAGGTTTCAACTCTACAAATCCATAAGAAACCATGAGAGGTCACTTACTCACTCTAATTCATCCATTTCTTCATCACTCTCCCCTTCATTCCATCCTCTATTGAACAAGGTTATGATACCCTTTTCATGCGAGATTAAGAAGACCACTTCTTCTTATCTCTCTCGTCTAGCATGTAGATACCAAGGCAAGGAGTCAAGAGCATTCAAAGGAGAAAAGGAACCACCCATCCTATCATCCTCAAACTACTCCAAAGGTGTATACATTATAAAACCTACATTTATTGGTAAATAGCAAAGGTGAAACCATTATTTATTATGTGAAATCTCTTGTTTATGCATGGTTTATGGATCAATCTTCGCATATATTGATCTCTTTACTTTTTCTTGGGTGGTCATTTTCTTTCATTACATTAATCTTGTTTGTTGTCTAAGTATGTAGTCCTTAAATTGGGATTTTTCTAACCCTTGCTATAGGAACCATCAACACATAGAAAAAGTTCATGATATTGCATTTATTTTTTACTATGTTCTATGTTTTTTTAAATAATGTAACATAATAGGTCTTAATTGCAATTAGAAGTTGTAGCCTCATTTCTCTTCTCATTCTTTGTTTTTGAAAATAATGTTTACACCATCTAGCAATTGTTGATATGGCCTTTCTACAATCTTTAGTTTATCGATACAGAGTCATTTTCTAAAATTTGTCACGCAAAATTGTAATAAGTTCTATTAAATCTTAAATTTGAAGGTGCACATAAATTGTGCCAATCTACCCATACACATTTTTTTTGTTTTTTTCTGAAGTATGTCCATCATGCTCCACCACTATAATTTCTTGAATTTCCATAAATCTTATTACTATCTCATGTGTGATGTTTTTTAATTTCTAAGAGTTTAACAATTGTTCAAACATGACATGTAATAGAGATTCCATGCATATCAGAATTATTTTCATTACTTGTTACCTAGTAGTTCATTGTTGTCTCCCATATTTTTACTTCAAAGCACTGGAACATTGCTACTAAGCAAGTTTCTATGGTGTTGCATTTTCTCTTTTATTGATTTAATCCTATAACTAGACAAACCCTAACCTCCCTTAAAACTTGAGCCGACACCTAACCTAACCTACCTCCATCCACCAAACCACCACCACCACTACATATAAAGAGATAGTTGGGCAATCACAATTTTCTTCCCAGACTTCATTGTCTCCTGATGATGATCCCACAGTAGGGATCAAAATGTCGAGAACTATCATTACAATAACGCAGGTCCTCTCTTCTCTCAAATTTATCCCTACGTATGGCTCTCTACAAATATACTATAATTATTTTCATTACTTGTTACCTAGTAGTTCATTGTTGTCTCCCCTATTTTTACTTCAAAGCACTGGAACATTATTGCTAAGCAAGTTTCTATGGTGTTGCATTTTCTCTTTTATTTACAAAAATGATATGACTATACTAAACAAGGTTTCTTCAAATTCGTGATTTTAGTTACTAATCATATAAAAGAGTATAAAGGGTTATACATAAACTATCATTTAATCATGATAAATAAATAAAATTGTGAAAACATAGTTACAATATTTAAAATAATATTAATGAAAAAGATATTTACATGTATTTTTCTAAGTTAACAAAGTCTATTTCTCCATGAGTTAATGCCCATTCTCTCGCTCACCCTATCAAATTCCATTTTCAAACTTTAGTAAGTTATAATATTTAGAATAATGAAAAAGATATTTAAATGTATTTTTCAAAGTTAAAAAAGTCTATCTCTCCATGAGTCCAGGCTCCCGTCACCCTATCACATTCCAAGTCTATTTCTCCATGAATCCATGCTCTCTCACCCTATCACATTCCATTTTCAAACTTGAACCGTGGGAAGACAAAATGAAATGTTAACTCATTGAGACAAACAAATGCTATTAACTACGAATACCACTATTTCTACGACTACAGAAGATGAAAATAACTAACCATACTTGGAATATTTTGCATACTCCCAAAGCAAGGAAGTAGAACAGAAGGAAATAAATGATGTATATATTGAAAAAAGAAAAAGAAAAGAGGATCATCAATTTTTTTGCTCCCAATATTGTTTAGAAGATCAACCCATTGCATTACTTGTTAGTTCATTGTCTTTATCCCATTTCTACTTAGAAGTGCATGGAAGCGACATCACCAGTCAGTGGCATTTGGACATTAATGCTAAGTGGTTATTGTTTTATATGTAATTGGTGTTCTTGTTATATAGAATGGAAAATTGGTGTAAGTTAAAAAATAGTAATTGATTTACATTTTTTCAGTAATTTTGTTGAAAGTTGGTTACTCGTTTTTTTGGTTGAAATCCTGATTTTGATTGTTCAAATTGCATTTTCAATTGTATAAATGGATTCATCTACCTCACCTATGAGGTACCCGGATTATACAATTCTAACAATTAAAAACTACTATTTTAACAATTTCCACTGAAAAAAATCAACCAATAATAAATACAAATCATTGATCTTTTAACTATTGATTGTGTATTTGCTGTAAATGTTTGTTGTGGTTCATGGTAATCATTCGCACCAGCTAGGAATGGAATTGAATGGAGAGCTTTTCTGTCGCTCGGATCCGGATGGTAGCAGCGGCAATGCAAAGGATTGATCAGTGTGACGTTAGAATTTTCGGGTACAACTATAAGATGTTCTCCCTGTCTCCTGTAGTGGGGCACCAGCCACCATGCTGCATTCCATGGAATTGAATTCTGTGTCATTTCTTGATTGATTGGCAGAGATCGAGATTAGTGAACCTGCACCGGGGAGTATTGCTTGTGAACCGTGCGTGACACAACCTGTCAGTCTGTCGACGTAAGAATGGAGGCCAAAATTTTTCCACAGAGAACGACTGGTCATCCATGTAACTAACGGGCGTATGCTTCGAGGCTCCGGCGGAAATCGGAGGAAAACGAAAGGCCTGCACCTTGAACAGGACCTTCTCGGGCATCGTTCATGTCTGTCAGGGCTGTTATTTCCATCTCCACCGCTTGCAAAACGACGTCTAACATTATCTTCTCGACGTTTACGTTGGCTTTTGCTTTAAAGGGCGGCGATCCCGATTCATGCCTTTCGCTTTACACATTTGCATTGAGTTGTGGGCCCCATGCCACATTGCGAGAACAGCAGCAAACTGCCCGTAAATGGCTCCCGGGTGGGCCTACTTGATAAACAAGAATCTTTTTGGGCACTCCAGTAAATCATGGAGAAAATTAACTAGCTTGCAGCAGAGTAATGCTTGCTGCTACAAGCTTATTATTTGTTATTGAGAGATCCAACGGTAAGCTTTGCTTGCTTGCAGTAGCAATCATTATTCTGCGGTAGGCTGGTTAATGGTCACTGTAAACCATGGGTCGGACTCGCCTTAATGTTGGATAGAAGAATGATTTGCTCGAGTGGAGTAGAATTGTCACTAAAGTTGCACTAAGTGTTGAAGGGCTTGTAAACCCCCCTTGCATGGAATCAAACCTAGCTTCCCTCATGTCAGCCATAAGGCCCCACTGGTGGCTCCCACCCTCAACCCCAAATTTCTCTCTCCCTCTCTCTCTTAGACACGGTAAATTTCTATTCCAAATATATTGATTGTTTTATGATCATGAAATATGTAATTGATCTTTTGTGGGCAAGTGGTAAAATTGTGTTATATTATCTTGCTTCATGCATGGAGCTAAATCTTGTTGGATACTTGATACCATGTCACCTATGTCTAGCTTCAAGGGTGATGGAAGATACGGGGTACTGGATATTTGGGGATAATATAGAGGATGTGACTGCCCTTATATGTCATGTAGTAAAGACCTAAAACTGTTTTTGATTGGTTAATATTGTTTTCTTCGTACATAAAGAAATAACTTAACAACGCGAGAATTGGAGGCATTTGATAGAAGTGGAAGTATGCCCCCTTATGACCAGTGGGTTATTTTAGTGGTGTGGTTTTTCTTAAATAGTAATGATTAGTCATCTCGTATGGATAACAGCTAGTGACTATCATTTTGACAATTAAATTATGATAAGTTTTCTCACCTTTAAATAATAATAAAGAATATATATATAGATTGTTTTCATCAATTTTTAATTAAATCTCCTAACAGTTTTTTTAGTTTGCACTATGTTGTATGATGTCATAGTGCCATAGTGAATGGTTTCCATAGTTTGCAATGAATATGTAGTATGATGCCATCAAAGGATGAGGGAAACTATCAAAGGTAATGCAATATGGATGCTACACTGGAATTTGGACTTAGCGATCAACTACCTTTGGTTGATAGATCTATTGGTTTTATGTTATCAATGGTATGACAAGCATTGTCACGTTTCCATGGTATCTACTCTTACTACGTTTTTTTGGCAGATTCTTTAAGGGTAGTGAGGAAGAATAATGTCAAGCTCTCTTTTTATGTAGGAGCATTGTGTGTTCATGTAATCATTATTCAAAGATTTCTTTTTAGTTTGCATTTTTTTGTTTCTTTTGTGTGATAAGAGGAAATAATGAGGTCAATATTGTTATATAAGAGAGAAAACAACTCTTTAATTACGGAAGGAGTGGAAGGAGTGTGTGCTAATGTGGAAGGTAAAAACCAGGTGTTTTATTTGAATCCACTTGTTGTTACAAAAGACAAAGACCAATGAGTTCCATTTCCCTTCGTTATGGATACACGTGATGCTGTGGAAGATAAAAGATAAATGCATGACAGGAAATTTGGGAATAGTGAAAGAGAAATTGACCACATGTTACAAATGAGGATTTATAGAGGTAGCACTCGTGAATATGAATTGTTGTGAGCATTATTTTACGTTCATGTGAAATAAATTGTTGAAAGGGAAGTTATAAATTTGATGAATTAGCTTGAAAAGGGTTCAATTCTAATGATTTGCAATAGAGAATAGGAGAGAGAATGTTGAGTTCATGCTCTAGGAGTTTGAGATCGAGTAATTGTATTCTGATTTTGATAGCCTATAATTGTAATAATCGTAAAGAGACTCAAACCTCCAAATTGTAAGCCTGGGTCTAATATTTGTCGTACTATTTAATAAAGACTTTGATTATGTTCATTTCCATCATTTTTGAAAATGTTTACGTTGTTAATTCTGTCCATATCTAGTTATGCAGCATTTACATTTTGTGAATGTGTAAATGTGTGACATATGTAGTTGTTGCATTCTAACAACGTTGATGTATTCATTTAGTTGTGTTAGTGAAATACATAGTTTAGTTGTGCATCAAGGGGTATTAGAGTGGAGTTCAATTCTAGGTTTAGAAGTTGATGAATTATCAAAACTAGTTATATAGGAAACTCTTCGACAAAGATTTTATTATCATCAATAAAATTAGATCCCTCATATAAGTGATTCTGATGAGAACAAGCATATTTAGTTTCAACAAAAAATGGTGTGTTGATCTCATCAAAAATTGGTTGACTATAACTATCTTGCGATGAACCCTCTTTCTCTTTAAAAGATTGTATCAGATGACGATCTAATAATGAAATATATCATAATCCCTCAACTTCGTTTTTAATAAGTGAATCACCAATGTTAGATATCTCATAAAAATGTGATTTTGAAGGCATACAGTTAGGTAAATTGGATGGAACTCATTCATATCAAAATCATAAAATAAATCAGGATAAATAGAAAAGTAAGAATTAGAAGTGAGGAAATTAAAAGAGTCTCTCAACTTAGAAATATAATTAATATCTAAATTTCCAAACGATTTATATTTTATTACTTGATCATTTTCAATATAGTTTGGTGATGTTTTGAGATCAAGATCAATTGATAATGCTTCATGTAAATCAAAACTTTTATTAACATGCTCTCAAAAAAGATCGATCGCTTATCTTGAACAACATCTAGTCGAGTGATTAAGATTCATGTCATCTTTCCCAACCTGTTCTATTGAAGTACTAGAACACATAAAATTATTATTAACATATTTGTGTTCATTGATAATTGAATCTAAAGAAGAATTAGTACAAAAATCAGAAAATGATGAACATATAGTTTGCTTTATAATTAATTCATCTTGATCTATTTTTGTAATAATAGCATCAGAATATTCTTGTTCGTTAAGATAATCAAATTCCCTATCTATAGAAATAAATTCATCCTTCATCTGTTCTTCCCCATTCGATTCCTTAAAATATATAGGTTCAAGATTTTGAATAAAAGAAGTGTGCCTCTCTCCTCCGAGAGGTAATCATGGAGAATAATAATGGGAAGGAGAAGACACTTGTTCTACTTGAATCTTCTCACTTTGGGGTTGGGTAGAACTTATAGAAATATCTGAATCAATGATAGGGGAGGAAATTTCTTGGAGGGTTGGTAAATGATTTATTGAAATATATTTTTGACAAGCATTTTGAATAAGAGGAGCATGAGAGTTCAAAAGGTCAAATTCCGAAGGTAAACAGACAATATGAAATTTGCAAAGAATATGAGAAAGTCTTATTGAAAATTATTGTGGAGGCTCACCTTTCTTCCTTCGAAGAGCCTATAATTCACTGCATAGTTTATTAGAATCACAATCCTTGAAAGTATCTAAAAATTCATGTGCAAATCAAAACCATGTAAAAAAGAAATTAGGTGGAAATATTTCCAACCAGTATGTGATTCGTCCTTTGAGAGTAAGGGCAAATACTCTGCATGTAGCACTACGATCAACAATATTATGTTTGTTACATTTACACAAAAAATACTTGAAGTGTTTTCTTGCAAATATATCGCCTTCACCATCAAATTCAAGTTTCGACAAGAGGGTGAATGTCTCATTGGGAATGTTGACTAATGTAAAAATAAAAACTGATTCTCAAACAGGAATTTGGGCATAAGCCATGAATGATAAAAAATCAACATAAATTGACTCTTAAAATGGATAGCTTGTCGTCTAACCAGACCTTAAGCATATATGTGACAATTAAAAGAATAAAATAATAAAACTGAAATACTAGAGCTGGAGGATAAAAGTTAAAATAACACCACCTATTTACTTTCAATCCCTCCTTCTAGCACCATTTGTTGTCCGGATTTTCTGACTAAGGCCATCTAAGGAGAATCAACCCACACAAGTCGCTTAATACAACTTCTAGTGTGTTTAAATTGATTGATTCTTACAGGTTAAAGTCCTGCTACCTTTGAATTGATGCTCTCGAAAGAGTCTTTGGACTTTTAAGGGTTTTCTATATTTTAAATAACCTAATTTAATCCTAATAATTTACAGCTGCTAATTTACAAATAGAAAAACTAAACTATAAATTGAAATCTAATCTAATTAGTCCTATCTTGGCCAAGAGCAAAATAAAAACTAATTATTGACACTTGTTGCACTGTAAACAATGATTTTTAAGATATAATGGGTGAATCCACGAATGTGGTTCACCATTTTTGGCGGATCGCAAGGGGAAAATTCATTTTTCGGACCCTCGATCGAGGTAATTTCAAGCCCTTGATTGAGGTTTTATATGCTCGATCGAGGGTTTAAACGTACCTCGATCGAGGGCTTTAACATACCTCGATTGAGGATATTTTAAACCCTCGATCGAGGGTTTTGTTAGACCCTCGATCAAGGTTTTGTTCGATCCGTCAGAAAAAAAACAAAATAGGGCCCGTGCAGTTGTGCAGTGGGTTGACAAACCCTCGATCGAGGGTTTGCTCGATCGAGGGAATGCAACAGAGAAACAAAAACAAAACAGGGCCCGGCCGGCTCTGTTTTTGTGCAGTGGCTTGACAGAGATAGAGCAACAGCGACCGGCAACCTCGAACGAGCACACACCCGATGCCACCTCCCCACAGCAACGCCATCATGTCATCTATTCCACCAGGTGGGTAGAAATCTACCATTTGTTTTGTTATTTAAAAAAATAAATTATTTTGTATTTTATGTATAAATTTGTGTTTTTTTATCAAATCTAGGTTTAATTTGGTTTTCTAGAAATGGTTAGGATGTAGGCATTGAAACTAAACCGCCATTGCAACTGAAAACCGTCATTGAAACCAAACTAATTGGAAAAAAAAACCATTTGATTTAACTAAAACAAAAACCTATTTCAAACCAAAACGAAAACTCATTTCAAACCAATACAAAAACCCATTTCAAACCAAAACAAAAACCAAATTTGAAATAGATTTAGGGTTTTAGATATTTGTGAGTTATTTGTTTAAATTATTTAATTTATTTTTGTTTTTATATCAACCAGTAGCATTTCACCCCATAAATGCTACCGATTTTATTTTAAAATGTGATTTTACAAGCATAAATGATGCCCATTTTTTTTCAATCCGCCAAGAATGCCAAGATGATTGAAAGAAAAAAACCATTTGAACCTAAAACAAAAACCATTTCAAAACAAAAACCAAAACTATTTTAAATTTGAAATACTTTTAGGATTTTAAATTTATTTTGCATTTATTTGTTTAAAAATTATTTGGTATGTGAATTTGCAAGCATAAATGCTGCCAATTTTTTTCAATCCTCCGAGAACGCCAAGAAGATTGAAAAAAAAATCATATATTAATATTAATATTATAATATAAAAAATTAAAAAATGAATATTAATAATATATATAATCATATATTATTTATTAATTTTTACTTAATTTATTTTAAAAAATAATATTTAATATTAATAATATAATATAAAAAATTAAAAAATGAATATTAATAATATATTATTAATCATAACCATAACCAACTTGCCAAATTGTCCTAAATAGGATCCCCTCTCAGGCCATGAAAAGTATGTCCACAATGTGAGCATCAATGAAGATAAATTGGCCTGGAACCATAATGGATAGCTTGGAAAAATTCCCAAGATCAGGTGGCCTAACGTCATTAGATGATGTCTCTAAATAATATAAGCCACTACAAATGCATTTTGCTGGACTAGACTACATGTGTTTGGATTAGATTTTTCCACCATCTTTGTGGAATACAAACTACATTTCAACAATAAAAACACCATTTTAAAAATATGGACATTTCTAAAATGTAAAAATTATAAAAATGGCTAGACAAATAAAATTTACGAAAATGCTCTTTGGAAATTGGCAATGGATGACTATAGGTCCTCTTAGAACAAGCTCATATTACCTAACATTACTTTGTCAACCTTATTATTTATAAGGAAAAACAATGAAAGAATATTATTTTATTTCTATCCTTTAAGTCCCTTGACCATAGCTTTATGATTGTTATTAAAAAATATTGGGACTAGTGGTCAAAGAGGGATACATGGATTTCTCAAAGAGGGATACATTCGTGGATTCACCCATCCATTCATTACTAGTCAAGCTAATTTGTCTCATTAATATATTTTCAAATAATAATAATTTCTTTGTTATTATTTTGAAATGTAATAAACTATATAATGGGTTGTGATTTTGATTTTGATTTTTCTATTAAATCAAATCATAACATAATTTTTACTTAATTCAAATTAGATTAATTGTTAATTTCAAATTCGCTCCTATAGGATATATTAAATTGGAAAATTTTATGTAGTTACTCAAATTCGTGGATATATTAAATTAGAAAATTTTCTGTAGTTGCTCAAATTTGCTTTCTGCTGCTACCAAAAATCAAATATAGATTAATTTGCACATTGCATTTAGATGTAGTTTGCATTCCTTTTAGAATGGATTTTGCATTTACGAATTTAGGATCACCTTAACCACAAAGTCTCATTTTCAAGGATAAACATTTGGTTAGCGGAAATGGAAATGGGGCCTTTATTCCCGTGAGAAGTAGATACGTTAAATGGTTTAGGGTTTGATTTAAGAACCTTGATCAAGCAACTTCCCTTACATTGACAACTGGTCAATTCTGCCCATCAAAAAATGGCGTAGAAGGAGGGATGAGGTAAAAATAACTAGTTTATTATTTTAAGTTTCAATTATTTTATTAATCATTTATCCTTTGGATTTGAAATTTTAGTTTTTTATATTTTATTCTTCTACGTCGTTGCACATACACTGTACGGCGGGGTAGATCACAAGCTAACCCTTAGGAGTTAAGTATTTTCACTATTTTATTATTCAATGGCTCTTTCTGAAACCCCTATTTGGAGATGTGTTTCAGGATGGGTTAACTGTAACATTCCATTTGAGATAATTGAACTCTTGTCGAAAAGAAAATTTGATGGGGAAAGTGAAATATGTGCATGTGAACATGTTTCTCAATTTATTCAAGAATGTATTGCTAATGATGTTTACCATGAAGGTGTCATGTGTAGGTTATTCACTTTAATTTTTGGAGAGTGAGTTAAGAATTGATGTAAAACTTTATTAGTTGCATCCATTCATATTTTAGATCAATTTGTAGTTGAGTTTTTGTTTGCTTTTAATAATTTTGATTACCATAAATTGTGCAAATAATTGAATTGTCTCAAGAAAGATAAGGATGAATCCGTTAGAGGACTTCGCAATTAGGATTATACATCTTTGTAGCAATTTTCCTTTGAATCACATACCTTCATTACATTACATGAAGCACCTCAGTTTCGACCATGTTAGATTCTCATTCATTTGGTACAATTACTGAAGCAAACAATTCCATTCATAATGAACATCATTCATCTATAAATTCATCTCAATTTTTCTATATTGATCATTTTACAATTCATGCTAGGATCGCATATTGGATTGAGGATTCTTAACTCAATAAGTTTCCAATCAATGGTACAACCTTATTTTTCTTCATTTATGGATAGATTTTACAATGGTAAGCACAATGCATTTTGTTTAATCTTTCTTTTACCGACATGCCATTTCCAATTACTGATTGGGGAGATTTGTCATCCTTTTTCATGCATGTAATTAATGTATGATTCTTACACCATTGTCTATAGTTCGTCTCAAGGATCATGACTGTATCTTTCTTTTCAAATTTTGAATCCATTTGACCCTCTCGGCAGTCAGCTGAAGTTTCGCCAGGTATGAGTCTTTTGCTTGTCAGTTAAGATTTGCTTACTTTGTTAGTTCTAATTCTTTCTTTTTCCTTTTGATTTGTGATATGATTGTATACATGCATTTCTTTGGTGAGAATTTGGTTTGGATTTGGATTTGGTTCAATAGATTCGTAGCTTTCTTCCTTATGGGGTATCACCTCTCATTGATGGTACAAAATACTTGGTCTACTTTATCAAACCAAACTGGTCTACTTTTATAAACATGTCCCATCAAGAGATCATGCACTCATGAATTGCAAATGGATTTAATTTTTCAGAAAACCTCGACAGTAGAATTACAAGTTGATATAAATACTTGTATCCATATTTTTCTTTTCTAATCTTCCAAATCACAACTAGAAATGGGAAGAGAGCATACTCATGAATATGGTGACTCCCTATATTTTTAAATCTACAACTTTAAAATCATAGTAGAAAAAAATTCACCTCATATGCAAACTTCAGACTTTTAGCTCCTGAAACTCTACTTGTTTTTCCTCCTTCATATGCATCCCTTCATAATTTATCATTCCAATGGTTAGTGGATGGGGTGGTTCTTACTGCACCACCAAATGAAATTGAAATAATTAAAAACTACTTTACCATTTATATTCAAATGAAATAAATCTATAGAAAACACACCCTACTTAGAAAATTCCAATGCAAAACTAATCATGTATTTGTATGCCTTCATGCTACTAAGACCATGTTGTCACCAAGTTCTCTATTGACATGAGTTGGATTTGTACTTATCAATCTGGGGTGTTTGTAAAATTATGAGATGCCAACAAAATATATGCAGAACTAGGCATCTAAACTAATGCAACTTGCTTAATAAATCATTTCCAGAAGTCAATATTAAACATTGAGGCTATATTCATTTAGTTCACTCAACAATTCAAATAACTCGCTTAGCTCTATCAAACACCAAATCCAAAAAAATAAATCTTGCAAAATTGAATCCAAAAATCTAAAACAGTGATTGTAGGAACCTTCCTTTCACTCGATGGTTGAGGATCAATAGGAGCAAACTCTAGTCCAGTGGTGGCCTTGAATTTGAATTGGAATTGAAATTGAATTTGGAATTGGATTTGAAATTTGAAATTGAAATTGAAATTTGAATTTGAATTCAATTTGAATTTGAAATGTGAAATTTGAAATAGAATTGAATTTGAATTTGAAATTGAAATGTGAAATTTGGAATAAAATTTGAATTTGAAATTGAAATGTGAAATCTGGAATAGAATTTGAAATTTGAATTGAATTTGAATTTGAAATTGAAATATGAAATTTGGAATAGAATTTGAAATTTGAATTGAATTTGAATTTGAAATTGAAATGTGAAATTTGGAATAGAATTTGAAATTGAAATGAGAAAATTTGAAATTGAAATGTGAAATTTGGAATAGAATTTGAAATTTGAATTGAATTTGAATTTGAAATTGAAATGTGAAATTTGGAATAGAATTTGAAATTGAAATGAGAAAATTTGAAATTAAAATGTGAAATTTGGAATAGAATTTGAAAGAAAATTAGAATTAGAAATTGAAATGTGATGCAGATAGTCCTGAAGAGAAAGATTCAGTGATTCGTGCTCCACAAAGCACAAGAGGATCTGACATCGCCCGACAGGGAGGCCATCGGCAACGCTCTCGTTCACCGAGGAGTGATGCCAGGCTGGGGTCAGCTGCCACTGGTGGCGGAAGCAGGAGAGATAGTGTGTCGGTTCATCCCGACGACATACATGTGGATCCCCAGGAGGAGGATGTGTAACAAGACACGAGTGCATCAAGTGCGTATTTTTTGTTAGCACATTTTTAGTAAATTTTTAGTATATAATGCATTGAATTTCAGCTGCAAGTTATAATATATATTTTTAGTAACATTTGTGTTTTGGTTTGGATCGCAGGTGCCCCATCAGGGGGATTGTACGATGATGAGGTCGCACAGATCACTCTTAATGATATCATTTCCCAGCGAGAGTGGGTGAGCTCATGTGTGAGCACTTTAAGGGAGGATTCTCCCACACGACGATCTTTGTCAATGATGTTATCAACAACTGATGAGATGTTGACTCTCTACAGGAGGGTAGGACCTCTCAGTGACATTTGGCGACATTCATGCCAAAGGAGGAGAGATGGTGTCATTGGGATCCACAAATGGGAGGATGTCAAAGTCGCCATAAGAGGGCATGACATCAAGGGTGCTTTATTCGACATCCCTCATGACCGCGCCCCCGATCAACCGCTTAGACTTAGGGAATTTAAGTTGGAGGTCGCTGCACCACATATATATGATAGATTCGTGGGAGCGTGGGGCATGTTCCCCCACCATGACCAGGTCCCATTGTACTTTGCAAAACATGTTTATGCAGAGTTTGTTTTGGACATGCACCCGAATTACACTAGCACAGGGTCCCAGTTCTATGGGGTTGGTAGGGGACGCTCCTACCAACGTCCTGGAGCTCGGAGAGACCCTGCCTTTGTTCCACCCGCTCTGAGGTTTGTACCGCTTCCAGACAGGGCGGTTATCAGGTCAGGAGATGTGGCACAATCATCCCAGCTTGCTGCAGAGGCTAGAGTTGACCTTGCAGACTCGTTGTTCACTGCCATGGGCAGTGTTGTTGTTGTTGTGCATGGACAGGCATCTAGACCACCCCCTCCACCTACAGAGCCAGAGATATAGTATGTCTCTAGTGACATACTCAGGAGTTTCGATCACGAGACCCTACTGCGGTATGCATACTTTCAATTATATCGTAGATGCGTCGCTACATGACAGGTATACTTTTGTACAATTATGTATATATGTTCTTCATGTTACATCATATCAATGCCGCAAATTGAATGGCCAATAATACTTAAGGGAGTTGTATTCTATTGATCCATGCAGGGGACCCCATTCATGGATCAACTCTTTGGTAGCGAGCCATCGGTTGATCCATCCGCTCATCCCCACCCACAGACGATAGTAGTTGAGGTAAGTTATAATTTATGTTCCAATTTAATTTGTGTTTGAATATTATTTCTCAGTTTAAATAATTTGTGTTTTATTTCTTAATTTTTGAGATTTTATGTTGTAGATCTTAACTTCAAATGAACTTCAAATTGTACAGGGCAACGGAAAGGCGGTAGATCATGATTATGAACATGAGGATCGCGAAGTTCCTGACGAGCCGGGTTCAGAGACACATGTGAGTTTTAATTTATGTTCCAATTCATGTTATTTAGTCACATTTAGTAATTGATTTTTGTACTTTATGTTTCAATTTTTTACGGATAGCTTTTAAATAATGTTAAATTTAGTTTTAATTTTTAATAAATCTAACTTATTACATGTAATAGCATATTACATAGGCATTGCAATAGGTGGGTGTCAATGTTGCAATGGATTTCACACATGGTTGAGATGTAGCTCGAGTAAATTATCCTGATGAAGGGCCATCTACCCGTATTCCTACCCAGTTCCCGGATATCACCATTGACATGACATATATGGTGCAATTCCTTGAGGGTTTAGAGTCTCAGAGACAGCAACGGGCTGCTGCACGCGAGGGCAGTCAGAGGGACGATCACATGCCTCGTGGGGGTAGTGGTCGATGAGTTGATGATCTATACATTTCCATGTTTTGGATATTTTCATATTTTTTATATTTTCATGTTTTGGATGATCTATATATACGTTATCATATTTTGGATATGGATTTATATCATTTATACATGGACTTTTATCATATATGGACTTTGGATATGGACTTTTGGATATTTTGTATATTTTATCATATTGATGTTTTCATGTGTATTTTGTATATCATGATTTGAAAGCGATTGTTTTTTATATTAGATCTGGACATAGTTATTACAGTTACAAATTTATGTTTTGTCGTTTCAAATGCAAATTTAATGTGTAGTTACAATTTAGTTCAATTTAAAATGCAAATTTCAACTACATTAGAGAACATCTTCCAAAATTTAGAATTGAATACATACATTACGTTTTAAAATTGAAATTACAATTTCAATTCAATTACAATGTAAAATTTCCAATTTAATGTGTAATTTCAATTCCAATTCAATTACAATTTAAAAGCTCGTTTTCAACTATATTACAATTGCAGAAATGAAATCAACATGTAAAATTAGAATACATTTGAAATTTTGATTACATTATGTTGTCTACACATTACAATTCAATTACAATTTACACATTCCAATTCAATTACAATTTACACATTCCAATTCAATGACAATTTAAAATTAAAATCTCAAAGTTAATGTGTAATTTCAATTGAGAATACAATGTGTTGTTCCAATTTACAAGTTCAATTTCAATTACATTACAATTTCATTTGAAATAAAAATTTTAAATTATGATACATTGTACAATCTAAAATTTAAATTTTGCAATTTTACCTTGTATATAGATGTATTTTAAATTCTCAATTTTGTATTTGAAATCAAAATTTAAAATTAGAATACATTTGAAATTGAAAATTGAAATTGACATTTTGCATTATGTTGTCTACGCATTACAATTCACTTACAGTTTCCACATTCCAATTCAATTACAATTTAAAATTAAAATCTCAAATTTAATGTGTAATTTCAATTGAGAATACAATGTGTTGTTCCAATGTACAAGTTCAATTTCAATTACATTACAATTGCATTTGAAATAAAATTTTAAATTATGATACATTATACAATCTAAAATTTAAATTTTACAATTTTACATTGTATATTAATGTATTTTAAATTCTCAATTTTGTATTTGAAATCAAAATTTAAAATTAGAATACATTTGAAATTGAAAATTGAAATTGACATTTTGCATTATGTTGTCTACAGATTACAATTCACTTATAGTTTCCACATTCCAATTCAATTACACGGAAAATTTAATGTGTAATTTCAATTGAAAATTCAATGTGTTGTTGTATATAACAATGTTTTTGTCCATTGAGAGTGTGAAATATACCTTGAGACAAAATTATATAATTACAAGTTATATCGTATGTAGGTAATCTTTGTGTTATTTTCTTTTAAGTGTGTGCTCTAATCTAAAGTCATAAAGGTATGGTTTGTTTTCTTGGCAATGGGCATAACCACCTAGTTAATATAAGAAATGGAAATATGTTGATAGCAGATGCTTGTACAACTATGGTAGAAACTATGCTTATACAACTATTTCATATGATTTATGTTTTGATGACAAATGGAGATAATGACACCATTTGATCCAACTAGGTAAGTTGCATATATAAAGACATGTACAAGTTATTACATTTCCATGTAATATGCTTGTATGTTGAATGTTCACATCAACATGTACAAAATAACTTTTTATTGAATGCGAGTATGTAAAGTTAATGAATGCTTATATCAACAAACAAAATAATGTTTTGTGAGACTATGCTTCCCAACTACTTATGACAAAACCTTACAAATCATTTTGATGATATGGACGATGTAATCCTCATCTCATCATGGCTTGCACTTGATGCCATCAAGAACATAATTCACCATGATACAAGATTATAACAAATGAAATCAAGAATTATGTGAATTACAACAAGTGTCAAGCAAAGGGATTTTCAACCACCAAATCACCATAACTAAATGTCACCCACGAATGTAAAAATTCTACTAACAAGGTCAATCTAATTATTAATCAATTGCTTTGGAAGGAAACCAAATTGAAGGAGTGTTTTGGCGCCCTTCATTTCCCTTAGTAAGCAAAATTAAAAACTATGGATTGATTGCGGTCACGTCACAAAAAATATAGCTAAGGAAGAGTCACATATATACCACACATGGGTATGTATGAGACCTCTAGTTGAAGCTTCAATGATAGACTATGAACAATCAAGGAAAACACAATAGTCCTAAATAGCAAAAATTCTAGGTTATCAATACAAGAATGTGTGGTCCAAACAATAATTATAATGCCCAAAATTTTCTAAATTCATATATTAAATAATGTTCCACAAAATAGTAATCGATCACCAAATTCAAGTTCAAGGTAAGGTGACAACATGGAGTATCTATTATGTAGAGCATTGTCACATATGAATACAAGGGACATAGAAGAGTTGAGAGGTTTAAGGATAAAGTCTAGAGCCATATAAATTTCCCTGAAGGTGTGGGGACTCTCAATTGCATAAACAATGTATGCCGTAATCATCATACTCTTAAATTGAATTAAGTGGGCATGCATTGCATGCTAACCACGGTACTTATCTCTCAATTCTTTTTTGCTTGTGTTTTCAAGGTACTTATGATAGTTATGTGTTTTCAAGGTACCCAAACTCATTTCAAATGATTTCCATTTTTATAAATATGAAAATAGAAATTAATTTTTGGCCATCATGAATTTTACTTAGTTGAAACAATTATTTAGTGACCTAAAACCTAAAATACATAAGTTTATTGATTTTGGTTTAACCTGGATTATAATGTATAAAATTTTGCAAGTTTGGAATCAAAATTTAAAATTAGAATACATTGTACAATTCAAAATTTAAATTTTACCATTCCACAGTGTATAGATGTATTTTAAATTCTCAATTACATTACAATTGTATTTGAAATCAAAATCTAAAATTAGAACATGTACATGTTCAAGTGTATTCACATTGGAGCTCCATGACCCAAATTTCACAAAATCCTCCCATTTGGTATTTGTATTCTTGACATTAAAGCATAGATATAAAAATACATTTATAAAACAACCTCCACAAAAATGTCCAAAAAAATATTACACAAGACAACATGAAAACTATGCCAATGATGCAAGTGGCATACATGTAACTCATTCATCTGGCCAATGGGTTATAAGAATGCAAGTCTCCATAATATGATCATGGTCAACTTCTGTCATCTTCCAACTCTTTGGATCACCTCTCTTCACCTTGATTTCTGTTGGAGGTATCCGAGCTGCAACCACCGAATGACTGTATTGACATGATATATATTCAGTCATAAAATCTCTGTAAATAATGTGAGCACCTTGTTTTTTCACTTTTTCAAAAAAGTGTCCAATTAGAACCATGTCTCCAACCTGGTATGTGAAGTGCCCATCTTGGTAGGGTCACACCAATCTACTCTTTATTTGCGTGCACCGCATCAAATAGTATGCAACATTTTCTTGGTTGTGGAGGGGTGCAATGACAATGAATACATCACCTGGAAGATACATTACAAATATTATTCAAATGTCCTACATGCAAATTTCTACAACATTTGTCTATGTTTAAGATATAATGAACTAATTAACTTAATGAAGACTCTTGTACCTTCCCTAACCATATCGAAAACTCGATCATGATCTAATGAGACCATTGCCTCTTCAGTGTGCATCTCTTGCCATGTTGGAATTGGATGTGGGCCCTTTGGATTAAGAGATACATATTTCCATGGTTTGACATATAAATCATTTTCATACTGATCAAGCCCGCATCCATTTGCATCAATGCAAAAATCGCAAAAGCAGACATACTTCCTCGTTTCAATGGAAAATATGTCCCCCATATCTTTACTTCGAACAAAATGCAATTCCCTCGTACCAGGGATGGTGTCACAATACCATGGAATGGATCTATTAACATCTCCAAGGGCAACAGCCCAGAAGAACCTGCGTGGAATTCAGTTTGTCATATGTAAATTCCTATCGAGTACATGTGTTCTTTTGGAAATGTTGATATTGAATGTTATTATCTTATTAATTGAGTTTGGAGTTTATTACCTGCACACCGGCCTTGCTTGTTCGCGACCCTGATGTCCCAAATGACGTGTGCACCAATCAACTACTTCAGTGGAGCATTTGAGTCGGGTTGCACCATGACTCATCTGGTACCTCTGAAGTGCTCGTTTCACACATGCACCTACGCCATCATGTTCACCCTTCCCATGCCCTGTCTCAAAAAAGCTCCAGGTGTGTCAGATTCCTGTCTGTTTGTGCAGGCGACTCAACCAATCAAATGAGCGTGCCGATTTGAATTGCCCTGCACACCCATTTGACCAAATCCAGTCTTCAGTAAATGATATGCCTCGCTGCCTGAATGAATCATAAATCAACCCAAAGAAGTGTTGAACGAACAATGTGTCATGCTCACGATCATCACTAACATAAAAATGGTACTCCTTGATCACTTCATGTGACTGGGGAGTGATATCCCTACCATCAATGTTTTCCTGAGCATGTCTGTACAACACATGTACGAAGATAGACACCTGGTTGGAGTGATAGTACTCACTCTGTATCTCTCTCTGAGGAGCAAAGGTGTAGTTCTCCGCAAATTCTACCACTGATAAGATTGTGCCTGACTCAAATACCTCACGGTAATGTTTGAATTCTGAAGCTTGCCACCTAGACCTATGGGAGTGCTTTATCTATTTATAAATCTGACTTTGAAACTTCTCCATGAAATCTAAAACAGGAATCTCATCATCAAGCAAGTCGATCCTCTTGGATGGCACAGATGAAGAAGGTGTTGGATTCATGGTGACGTACTTGTACCTCTTCCACCTAACGATGATATCTGACAATCCATGGTGTGTTGGATCGATAGGAAAGTTCCTATGGAACAATGTCAAATCACCGCATTCATGGCATTTTCTCCCACCTACACACCTCTTATAGAAAAACACGTGTTCAAGATTCCTATTGCATAGTATCATACAAATAAAATATCGCATTGTGTGAGGAGCTAGTACACCGTTCCAGTGCCTTTTGCAAAAATCCAAAAATGTGTCATAGTATAGTTGAAATTCAACGTGGTACCGACAACAAAAAGTGTCGTGAATCGTATTCGGCCTAATATACCACGGTTTCAATTTGTTGAATATGCTAAATGATATTTGAACACCAGGATTGGTTTCTTGGAATTCCTCATAAAGTGCAACTCTCGTCATCTCCATCACATGCTTACAATGCTCCTGATAAATGCCTCTGGATAAACGTTGTCGCAGGACATGCTTTCGATCTGGAATACCACAAGAATGGTTGTCCCAAAACTCTATCACCTTTTCTCTAATGCCTGCTACCATCCTACCTCGATAGGGTTCCCTACAAATAAGAGCCTAACAAGCAACTTCATCATTTTCACATATCCGGACCCTGAATTTAGTATATTTGAGCAATGTTCTTTTTGAAACATTGAGCAATGATGCCATTGTTGATACCATTCGATTTCTTGAGGTGCTTTGTGCCACAACAACCATTGTAATTTCCCTATGAGCAACTCACGTATCATTATTTCTTGATTTTCCAAATGAAGATAATGCAGTTCTTACATTTTCTATTGCATTCTCGCATGTCTTTTTTGTTTCAACATCTTGAAAACCCAACAACTTTGTGGCATGTTTCATTTTTTTGTGTTTTATCAACCCATGTAGGATTTGAGCTTGTGCCATCGTTGAATGTTGTTCAAAATATGACTTGATTATGCTATGGACATGCTCTCTAACTCTCCGACCAAGGATCGAGTTCCCAATCTCTTCTTCTGCAGAAACAACTGCACAATCCTCTAGAAAATTTCCACCCCTTCCAACCCCACTGCAACTCCCAATTATATTTTCAATGTGAGAGGGAAAGGTGTCATGTGATGGCTGATCAGGATCATGAGGGGGCACAGGGTCATGTGATTCTTGATCACCATGATGCGATGTCTGACCATAATCTCTCCTTGCGTAACATGTAAATTAACAAACTGAAAATTGGTTACTTGATAGTTGTGCATTGAACTTTAAAAAAGCTAGTAACTTGAAATTTGATGTGGAAATTGAAAAATTGAAAATTGCATGTGAATTGAATTTTCCAACTAATACATTTAGCTTGAGAATTGTTCTAAGTAAAAATCGAAATTGCTAGTAACTTGAAATTTGAAATTGCTCAAGTAACTTAAAATTGCTAATAACTTGAAATTTGAAATTGTTCAAGTGATACGAACGGTTACACCAAAACCCCGAGGTGTTAGTGAAGGCCGCCCACTAGGATCTTAACATCCCACCACGCTCCATAGTCCATAATCTAGGTTGGATGTGTGCCCATACAATGGTGTCCCCTCTGCATCGTACGAGCCCCAGACGAACACTGCAATGCTGACGTTGGATCTGAAACGACGCGAAAGTGATCGACAATAGTTCAGCTGAAAATAGATATGGACCCCAGGTATGTTCGGCTTCCTAACAGTTCAGGTGTTTCACTCGGCCACCAATGTTGTTTGATGGCTTGCGTATTGGGGCAGTACCCCTCACTCCACGGCTCAGGTAAAACTGATAACCGGTTGGCCACAAACGACAGCTCTTGGTTTACCTCACGGGTGGGAACTAGTCAATCAGGTAGGGGTCGTTGCCCTTCTCGCTGGCAGGTCCTCTCAATGGGCCAGCTACTTTGGGGTTCCTATGGTGCTCCTCACAATGATTTTTAGGGCTTATGCCCAAGTACTTCCCACAGTTAAGCGGACATGGATTATTCTCAGATCCAAACTTGCAACATATGTGAAATTGGTAGTAACTTGTACATTTAACTTTAAAATTGCTCGTAACTTGAAAAGCAACTATATATATTTTAAGTCAAGATAATTATTAATAACTTGATAAAAATTATTGTGGACATAAAAATTAATATCATTTACAATCATCACTTATATAATTGTGGGCAAATTTTCTTTATGCAATTTATGTCCATTTTACTTTTACATTACAAGAAAAATGTTATTTTAACTTTATGGTATAATTTATAAATAAATAAATATTTAAAATACAAGTTGCAAATCACCATGCAAAGAATAAATGATTACAACACTTCTACCCTAGAATTTCAAGGACAACATCATGCATTCCATGTTGTATATACATGAAATAAAAATTTGAGATTGATTTTCTATTTAGCATAACATACCTATTATATTCTAAATGTGGGAAAAAAAACATTGATTTAGAGATGAATACGATATTTAATTAAAAACATTGTAGTGATATGATTGAGGGGAAATTCAAAAATTTTAATGCAAAATAACATTTTCATTAGTTGATGATTTTGCAATTTCAACAATAGACATTTAAATGGAAATTGTAATTTTATCATAAATTGCAATTTAAGGGTTTTTTTATCAATAATGCTTCACATATTAATGCAAGGTTGCAAACATTGCAAATTTAATTATTTCCAATTTGTCCTAACAAAATATATGATTCTAATCATTAATCTTATCATGGTAATATGCCATATTATGTAAATAAAAGTATATGTGATAGATGAATTGTTTTTAAAAGTAAACATTATAATTAAATATCTCTTTGAACATTCATTTGTATTCAAATATTCATTATTATAAAAATATTGCCAACCACTATAACTATGAAAATATTCATTCATTTGTTTTCAAATTGAATAAATTCTAACTAATACATAACTATCAAACATGTATATTCATTCATTTGTTTTGAAATCGAATTTTCTAACAAAACAAGAATTGAAATTACATTTAACTTGAAATTGTTAGTAACTTAAAAAATTGCAATTAGTTAAATATGTAAAATTTAACTTGAAAATATAGTGTTTAAGTGTACATTTAATTTGAAAATTATTCTAATAACATTGAAAATTGTTAATAAAGTTTAGAAATTTCAAAATAGTTAATATGTACATACATTTTAATTTGAAAATATAATTTAAGTATACATTTCATTTGAAAATTGTTGGACGATAAAATTGAAAAATGTTAGCAAATTTTGAAATTATTTGAAAATTGTTTTAAAGCAACTTTGAAGCATAATTTGGAAATTGTTAGCAACTTTGAAATAATTTGAAAATAGTTAAACATATGTTCATATCTTAACATGAAAATAGAATATAAATTTACATGTTTCATTTGAAAATTGTTCTAATTTAACTTTGGTTTAAAGCCACTTGAAAATTGTTCATTTAACATAAAAATTGTTGCAAACTTTGAAATTTAAATAAAAAATTGATGAAATAAATAAGAATATAATTACAAATAAATATTAAACAAATTAAATTATGAAATTTAGTTAGATTTATTGAAAAATTGTTACTAATTTTGTAAATTATGTAGCATGATATTTAAATTATGATAGCATGTAATTCAATAATTTACCTTGGTTGTCCTCCATTGGAATTTGTTGCACCAAATGTGCATCTTTTTCTTCTCTCAACCTTTTTCTTTGTTGTCTCATTCGTTCTCTATTGTACTCACGTTCTTCATTGGCATTTTGTTGTCTAGCATGTTTTCTTTATTTTTTTATTTTATTCCCCATCAATCTACAATGAAAACAAACAATTTTTTTTCAAAATGTTATAAGAAACAACAATATGTTAGTATGAAATCTTGAAATATGTCTACAAAGAAATCTTACATGAATCAATCTACAATGAAAACAAACAATTTTTTTTTCAAATTATTATAACAAACAACAAAATGTTAGTATGAAATCTTGAATTGTGCCTACAAAGAAATCTTACATGTCTAATGAGGTCTAATTCAACAATATGAAAATGACAAATCTCTAATTCAACAAGATCAAATTCACAAATCTCTAATTCAACAAGGTCAAATTGGTAAATCTCTAATGGAAAAAAAAAAAAAAAAAACTAGAAATGAAGTAAATTGTTTTTGTGAATCCTTGTTTGTTAGTTATATACAGGTTCGTTGATGTTTTTAGGACGGAAGGGTAGTTGGCAACATTAATTGTTTCCAACTCCTTTCGTGGTTTCGCCCCGGCTGCTTTATATATTTTTTTTACACAGACAAACCCTCAATCGAGCCTATTTGACAGACCCTCGATCGAGCAAATACCTCGATCGAGGGTTTAATAACACCTCGATTGAGGTCTTGTTAAACCCTCGATCGAGGTATCGTTAAACCCTCGATCGAGGTTCTGTTAAGCCCTCGATCGAGGTATTTAAAAAAGCTCGATCGAGCAAATAGCTCGATCGAGGGCTTAAAATACAAGCCGAGAGCCCCTTTTTCAGCAGAATGGAATGTTTGTATGCCTTCCACAAAGTTAAATTATGTCATTGAATGCTCATTAATGAGCGGACTTGATACCATTGGATTCGTTAACAAATCTTCTATCCAGATACATAAAATTTATGAATTTTTATCTTCATATGTCTTTTGTTTTTAAATTTCTACTAACACTTGGCCTAAAAAACCATGTCAACAACTTCGATTGAACTCAAAGATAAAACCACAACATTCAAAATATACATTCAAAAATTTTGAAAAAATACACAAGCCCCAGATAGACACACGTCCTCTTTAAAAGGGTATTTTTAGTTTTGTAAATTATGTAAAAAATCAAAATATTTCGTGCACGCACACACATGTGTGCAAAATGGGACTTAAATATTCATTGGTAAGTTTCGAAAAATAATAATAAATACACTTTTTCGAGGAAAAATTAAAAGAAAAATATGTAAACCCCAGTGCATTCTATCTAGGTCATGTTCACATATTTCATGTTTTAAAATTATTACTTTAACATTAAATTATTGTGCACGCACACAAACTATTTGTTAATTGCTCTTCAAATTTTTAAGTACACACGTTTCATTAAATGAAAATTCGATACAATATATAGCATTGGTATATTTTGAAAAAAATATCATTGGAAAGCCAACATAATTCTCTACATTTCGTTTTTCAACCGCATGTCAAAATTCATGTGGCAAGTATGAGTTTCGAGGGCTTCAATTTAATACAAAGGTAAAATTTCTGTTTTTCACCATCATATTTGGCCAAAAAATGTTATCCATCTTCATGGAATCACATTAATATATTATGAGAGAAATCTCATTCAACATATTATAATCCCAATAAAGAGTAAATTGCAGTGATCTGTTATAAGAAATAATAATAAATTATTACGACCTAGAACATATGTACTGTCACAAAGACAACAAGTTATATTATGTCCAATATCTAAAAGATTATAATAATGATTATTAGTGATCATAACATCTATACAAATAAATAATAAGAACAGTAAAGCACTTGAATAATGATATAAAAGTTAGATCAGATAATGAAAATTATCTAATAATAACAATAAACATCATAGAGTCATAAATTTAAACATGGTGTATTCGAAAGCATAAATATAGTCAATACAACACATTAAAATGTGCATGCAAACAAAAATGTAATAGTAAACTGTAAATAGAGTTGCTATTTATATTTATACTGTATATGAAAAACAAAATCACAGTGATACCAGTTCCTCACGATATCTCAGGAATTTTTACAAAAATCCGGCTCGAATGGGCATGAAAATCTCCCAGATCCTTCACAATTTTCGAGAACTTGTTTTTAATCTGGTGATTGAATGGTTGATTTCAACATTCTACTCACATCAATTCTAGTTAGAAAAGATTTATGCAAAAATAATAGCATATAAAATTTACCATATCATTTTCCACGCTTAACCTGCATAATAAAAATAGGAGAATTATTGTGAAATATATAATGATGAAAATCTTGATGATCTTAATCCTTCGTATCTTTGACCCAACCGTGCATGACTATGCCCAAACTAATTGTATCGACAAATTAATAATGTGGTGGCAGCTTTTATTTATAGCTCCAACAAACTTGTCTATCTCCAACAGTTTTTAATATTATAAATTGTGTCAAATTTAAAATTGTTTATAACACAATACATTCTTTAACAATTAGCCATATTTTACATGTCACCATAAGCCCACATAAAAACCAAAGAATTAGTGCAAAGAATTAATACTTCAAACCTGCATAGGTTATATGTTCCAACTTATTAATTGAATCCATATGGCATGAATAATTAAGAGAAGTTTCTTTAACAATAACCATATTGAAAAAGTAAAAAGTAAATGCCTTTTACGTTGAGATGTAAAGCATGAAGTATTAAAATGTTTTGCCAAAATAAACCTATTATTTATGAAGAGAAAAACTTCTTTGATTTAGCATTACAAGCATTAAAGGTTATGTTATTTTTAAAAGCCTTTAATAAAATAATATCAATCAATAAAATAATTATAAGGCTTTTGATTATTGATAATAAAGTAACTTGATAATGTTATTAATGAGAAATTTACCAATGAATGTTAATAATGTGCCTTTCAATGAATATGATTGAATTAGAGAGAAGGATGATAAGCAAAATAGTGTACCAGTGATAGTAAGCCTTTTATAGTAAAGTAAAATGATTTTAAATTTTGCAAATTTATAATATGTATAATTAAAGATATTGCAAATAACTAAAATCAAAATAATAGATTAGTAATCATAAATAAATTAACTTTTTATAATGTTCTTAACTTAGTTAGAGCTAAGATATAGATAATTTTGAAGATTAAATGAAGATATATTCCCACATCAAGCAAAATACACTTGTAATCTAGAGATGCTTGAAAGAGAATCATCAATCCAATTATTGATAAGTCAAACTGCTATTATTTATTCATTAATGTGATAAAAGCCTAAAATTTGGCAAGGTTGTGATAATCGAAATTTCCCAAAGTGAGGCATACAATCAAGTCGGCTAAGGTCAAATGAGAGAATGCAAGTTTTATACAACCACAAGGAGCCAAAAAGACTCACAAGACAAAAATATAACTTGTCGACAAAACAATTAGTCGAAGGACGTAATGAAAATAAATGATCATGAAGTCGCAAAATCATCATAACATAACTGGAAAGCAAAAACACCACCCATGAAGCACCCAAAGTCAAATAATTGAGAAGGAAAGAGATTACCAGATCATTTTCCATAAAAAACAAGTCAAAGAAAAGGCACCGCGGAAAGTCAAGGATCCAAAAGAGATCATCAAACAACTGGCTCAAACAAAATAAAATGAAAAGCTAAATATTTACAAAATTTACATGGGGCCCCTTTATTTTGTAAAAATCAAGGGGAGTTGTTGGGGGCCAATAGGTATGATTTCAAAACTTTGGTCAGTCGGTTTCAGTGTGATTGCTTGAGTTTTTCTGACATCTTCGGTGAAATACATTGAGTTTCGCCGACCTTTTTGGAGCTATTTTATGAGTTCACTTAACAATTTTGGGAAGTTTAGCTGAGTTTGGACGATATGTAGGGAGAAAAAGATGAATTTAATAGGTGTGTTAGCAGGAAATTATGAGTTTTCCAAACAGTTTCAAATTTATTTGTTTAAGTTTGTCGGGGCATCATTTTGGCACTTCCAAGGATTGAAATTGAATTCTGCGAGTTGTGTTGGATTCGCAATAGTGAACCCATCGAATGTGACCAGATTCACCGACAAAATTATTATTTTCATGAAACCCCAAAATTATGCGTAGAAGGAATTTTTAATGAAATTTGAGGCCCTCTTCTTGCAAATGGATCACGCACAATTACTTATGTCATCTTCCCCACTCTCTATGTTATACAGACCTTCAATTTTTTAGTAGGGATCAACACCATACATCATCATTTAAAATATTGTAATCCCCAAACTAGGCCACTTGATCACTCGGTGCAACTCACGCCTGATAGTGGTCAAAAGACCAAATTTCTCTCGAAAACAAATCTAAGCAAACCAAGGATGGATAAACATTGCATAAAGATTATCTGAGATGACAAAGAGTGTTGATATGAGGAAAATCCACCTATGACTGAGTTACGAGGATCAAACCTATGGTTCTCAGGCCCGCTGGTTGCAACTTGAATGAAGTTACGTAATGCGTTGATTTCCTCATGCAACGCATCAACGATAAACAAAACAACCTTTCCAAAGATGTGACTAATCCTAAGTGGAAAACTGTAGATCACGACATAGAGTAGTTTATCTCAGCTTTATTATTTCCATGCAATTTGGTGGGATTTGCAAGCAATAATTGGGAGGAAATGGATAAATATTGTATGTAGGATACTTAGGTGCATAGCGTCATAGGCATGAAAGTAGCATTTCAACAATTCACATCAAAGCAGGTTTCCAAGGGAGATTTGAGCACCAAATTCGATAGTTCAAAACACTAACTCAAGGGTGTTGGTGAAAACTAACAAAGATAATCATTAAGGCCTAAATAAGCATTCCAATAGTTAGACTCCATTCGGCTTAGTCATTATTCATACATCACCCCAGGTCGTACTCAAAATACTAAAATTTAGCATGAGGGTTTCCATGTTTTTTCTATTTCAAAATAAAAGTAAGGGGGGATGTTGTGGCCACAACACAATTGCGTCCTCTAAATCCTCCACCACCCCCTTGGTTGAATTCTCTCAGAGCATTATTCTGTTGAGTCATGCCTTCCTATGTGGTTTCTCCTTGCACCATGTATGTGTCCCTATACACATCCCAGTATGCATCTTATCTGTGCTCTCTCATCAAGTCCAATGAGTGGAAGTCCTTTTCATCATGCCCCACATATTTGCAAAATTTACAAAATAGACTCCTTGGGGTACTTACATATTTCTTCAAGGTGGGACAAAGATGAGGGTAGTTATTTCCTTTATAGATATCACACCACATAACTTCCCCAGTAGGCAAGGGATTTGAATGTCCTGTTTCAAAATAGTCTATGAATCTAGGATGCTTGTTCTTATGGTGACCCTCGGTCGTGTAGTTGTTACACCATACCTCTTCGCTCTTCTCTTTTCCTTTTGTAATCTCCTACAACTAAATCATCAACGCACAAGCTATGTCTGGACTTGAGCTATCCTCGTGTTTCTTTTTCCCATCGAGGATGCTTCCAAATTCATATCCAGTTCCAATGCATCCATTTAGGTTGCAATCTTCTAGTGCTTCAGGAGGCTGCATATATGTGGTAATAGCCTCGCAATGAACCATATTTCTTTGTGTTTTTCCTCAGGAATCTCAAATGTTACCTTATCCATCAATGATTTGAATCTTTGGTCGAACTCCCAAACTATCTTAGTCGACTATTTTCTAACTTCCTTTAACTCAGTGATATACTGCGACTCAGACTTTAGCTTCTTAAATTCCTTTGGCAGTGCATCCTTGACACCTGCAAACATTATATTTGGTACAATGTTTTGGTACTTCATATACTATGTCATTGTGCAATCCATGAAAGTGGTTACCAACTACGCTAACTTTGCAAAATCATCTTGAACTTGCTTCATCTACCAAATAGACTCACATACAAACAAATGTTGATCCGGATCATCTCTATCCCCACCCTGCGAAAGACAGGAAACATCAATGTGGGATCCTCCATCAGGTTCTATACAGTACTTCTACTATTCATTGCAGGTCGCGACTGATAACTTACTTAGCTCCTCTATTTTGACTACTATTTCTATTAACTAAAAATACTGGATTTCGACTTCTCACCTCAGGTGTTGCGGATGCGCGTGGGTTCGACATAGATCTTAACCCTGAAAGGACTACCTACTTTAGATGGATTGATATATCTACCTTCTTCTTCCTCTGAGTGTGACAATCCTTCAAAATAGACTCTTATGCATAAATATATTTCTTGATACTCACTACGTTGATTCTCTACCTCATATGCAGTCCTCTTCCTACTATCTTTTCGAAATATTTTTCCTCCCTATCTCTTCTACTGTAGTATCCTCTTCTCTTCTCATCATACTCAGTTCATCCTTTCCTCATCCATTCCTTCCTTCGTCCATATCATTCCCTAGTCAACCCCTAGTTCCTAACTACGTGCATAAGTGTTTAGTTGCTAGGATTATATGATTCCATTTCAATATACTATCCAACCAATAGTCAACTACGCGTGATATAGTGTTACTTATAGAATTAACTAATTGGATCTCTTCAGGAGTCCAATTCCTCAGACCATCGGTATTGTATCTTGGTTTTGATTCCACCAACCTTATTAACCACTTTGTCATACGTATAGGAAATTCATAGAAGAACCATTCACACAGGTCTCAATAGATGTACTTTTGTAACCAGTCTACTTCACTGAGCCAGAGGTTCTTATTATGTTCCCTTCTGAACCGTTACTCCTTCTGTTTCAGCAACTCTTCTATTTCTTCTCTCGTCGGTCTTCAGAAAAAAATTCCTCAACCTTTACGTTCCTTCAAGCGCTGATCCAAATACCGGTAATGGAACCATTTTTTGGAACATGGCAAGGCCCAAGGTTCAACATAAATCACACCAACAAAACCTAGACACCAACCCTTTCAACATCACCTACGAACAAGTGATGTCTCACCCGAGGTATCAGAGGGGACTGCAGGAACCAAGTTTCTATAGTGTTGAAGGGATTTGAATTAGAAGGTTGACATATCCATTATTCATTCATTTAATGTGTGACATATCATTATTCAACATTAATAGAAGTAACATCATACAAACTTAACTATGCACAACGGAAACAAACATTCATCACATTGGAACAGTTCTACATATCTTGCACAGGGCGAACCAATACTCAATCTTCAACTACCAGCATTACACACACAATAGATATTGTTAGTTCTCTAGACAGATATATTCACTCTCTCCAGACACCTTATACCCTAATATCTCCTACATATTTATACATCAAGATATGGGTGGAGCCCATTACAAAGTGGACAACACTCCTAACTAATTTCTAATTAAATTCCACCTTCTGGGCAGTTTTGGGACGATTGTTGAACTGTCACATGGTCCATGTTCGGTGTGCAACTTTCCATACAGGTCCAAAACCCACTCCAATAGTAAATAATGAATTTATTTATGGCGTAAATTTTTGAAATCATTGATGTATTTCTGAAATAAAAACTAATAGTATGACATCAAATATATATTATCAAGTTCAGTATAAAGAGTTAATCTATAGAAATTTCATAAAATATACATGACTAATTACTCTTTATCATGATCCCTTTTCCATTGTTTGAATTATCTCCTCTACCCTTTTGTCCTCATCTCATTGGTCATCCCAAAATATTACACCTGGTGTGCCGTGGATTTGCTTGATATATTTACTAGAATAATATAATGATTTGTATACTATGCACCCCTCCACCATAGACCCTTTAGTTTTTTCCTTTTGTCAAACTAAACCCTTCAATTTTTTCATGTATCTATCTAAGAAGAACATCCAATGACATGAGACCACCCTATCTAAATCAAATTCATCAACTAGGTGAATTATAAGATGAACCTACAAGTCCATGAAACTCATGGGTAGTTCCTTCTCAAACATACAAACAATCTCATCTATCTCTTGATGCCACCATGGAATGATGACCATGTGAATCTCCTTTGATGTGATCTAACATACAAATGTAGATAATTTAGATATGGCATACCATAGGTCCTAGGAGAAATCATGGTTCATGTAACCGTGTCAAGAAAAGGATAATGACACTACAAAATAAACAAATACAAAATAAATTCCCATAAAATTGTGAGTGCGTAGCATATTATAAGCTACACTACAAAAAACAAATCACGTATTTGACATACATACCCTTATAAGTTTCGGATGGTCATGTAATTTCAAACCCAAAAAATGTTCTTCTACATTGAAGCAACGTTGTAGAGTAGACACGTATAAAGAAGGTACCTTCACACCCAATATAACTTCCTTCACTAGAGAAAGGTCACATTTCTTCAAAATCCATGGGACGTCACCTTCTTTAAAAGACCAAGAAGAACCATCCTCTCCTCTACATTATTTTATTTCCCAATGTTTCTTTTTAGTATTTGAAGAAATAATATCTCTTTCAACACCCAATGTGTCACTTTTTTTCCCTGATATGTCTCTACATAAACAATACAATGCATTTTTAAATATACGCATGGGATCTAGTAAGTGGAAAATATTAAGATTATCCCAATATGGAAGCTCATAAAATACAAATTTTATTTTCATTCCAATGGGCATTTTCTCAACAAAGATGCCAAAAAATTCAGGATCATCAAACATGGATTCCCCATTTGAATTGAACGATTATGCAATTTCCTTCTCCTTCTCTATGCCATATGCTCTAAGCCAATCGTTTGGTGTCATTATTCTAGGTCTCTAGATTCTCTCTAGTTTACCATTGAAATAAGATGCTAATATTATAAAAGGGTTGTGTTCTAGGAGGAAAACCCTGGAGAAGTATCATACACCCACTTTCATAGGTGGTTGGACCACCTAGCCTTTATAGAAGTTCCACAACATTTACATCCATGATACCCTCATGTTACAAGACTTGCGATGTTATTGTATATCAAGCACATTAGCATTAAAAAATATAGTTGCACCAATTTAACTATGCCAAATAATGTTACAAACTTAAAAAAAATAATCAACATGCTCACCAGAGAAAAATCCCAATCCCATATAATCATGCATGGTGTACATACATATGCCATACAATGTAAAAGACATGTCCCTTGGGGTGTGTCTTGAAACATAATATACAAGTATCCCTTCCCATGATTGGTTCAAATCATTGATCAATGGTTATAGGTAGATATTCATATGCTTCAGTTATCTTCTAGTAGTGACTATAAGATCCAACATAATATGTTCATTCTTCATGGTCAACCATAGGGAGATATTGTTATTAATCACTAATACTGGCCAAATAGAATAGCTGGTATTTTGGAGGGAATACAAGTTACCTCCATCCATGGCTATGCTCAATTGAAGGTTATATACTTCATACTTGAATTTATCTGGCCATGTATCCTTTATATGCTTCATAGATAATGAATCTATTGGGATTTGCATAATTCACTAGTATAAAATGAGAGATAAGTGACTAGGCGACTAAAAACATTAGTCACCATAGTTTTTTCAAGGAATAAACGACTAAAATTGAGCAATTTTAAAGAATCCAAGAAAAAACGACTAAGATAAATGACTAATTTAGTCACGAGGTGAAATATATGACTAGATAACACGTGACTAAAATAAAAATGACTAACATAAATGACTAATTTAGTCACGGGAATATAAATACAACTAGCTAACAACGATTAATGTGAATTAGTCATTTATGTTAGTCATTTTTAGTTGTGTCACACTAACAATGGAAAACTACAATTTTGATAATGAATTTGTAAAATATTTTACTAAATTTTAACAATGCAAAAGGATTTAGAGACCCCGAGTGTCACAACCACAATTTTTCACTAGTCTCCAGCGTCAAACTGCGGTGTGCGGCACTGCCCGGGAACGACTTGAGGGATTGACCAACTCAACTGTTGCACCGGCAGACTACACCTAACCTGTGGAACTCTTTTAACTTAATACTTGCGACCTGTTTACTTGTTTAACTCGTTAACATGTTCCTACTAGCATCACCATGATAACTACTTCTATGTACTTCTAGTTGGCTCTTCTCCAACTCGAGGGGAATCCCTATATAAGATTGTTAGCTATGGAAATGAGAGCACAAGGTGATTTGAAAAAGATAGACTTAGCAAAATGGGGTTGTGGTTTTTAGGGTCTTTTGAGTAAGTGATGCAGAGACCCAAGAGATCAGTGCCAATATCCAACTAGGGAAAATGAGTCAAGGTGAATCAAATGGCAAGTGAGGCAAAGAAGAATGCTCTTCAAGAATTGATCTACTTCCTTCAAAGGTTAAGGTTCATGACACACTAGTCACATCACCCAATTTAGAATAAAAAATGGACTTTAAGGTCTTTAAAAGGGAGCCCCAATGGGGGAAAGTACCTAGCCATCTAATGTTAACTATGGACAAGGTAAATACCTTAACCCTTGCTAAGGAACCTGGACATATATCAAGACTAGGTCTAAAACAATCACACGAGACACAAAGGAGAATGTGCAAGCCAATAGATTAGGATTCCCTAGGGAAACCCTAATGAAAGATATAATGGAAACCCTAATGCACTCTCGAGCCATATAGATCATGTAGGAGAGGTCGTAGGATCTCATATGCAGATATGGCAGATGAGATGTGAAGGGAGAATGGAGGTGGTTTCACACTAGGAATCCATGTGGACAATTGGTAGAAAAAAACACCACGCGGCCAAGAGAGAATATAATCAAGTGGTCTCCAATAGAGAAAAATACCTGCACATTGGCAGCTATTGAAAACGCTCAAGGAGAGAGGAAAACATTAAGAAGACAACAAGAAGGAGTGTTACCAAGATGCATAAACAAAAAGGGGGTCGTTTTACCAAAAAGGGGCTACAAGTATTGTAAGCTTCTTACAGGGACCGGACTTTACATTTAAATCAAATCCTAAGTGCAGGCTGAGTACATTATTTGTGGTCTATCAGATACCACAATGCGCAAACAGTTATTTGTGGTTTTGGGAAAGTTGTGCTAAAGATTTATTCACTATGGATTTACTATGGGTCTTGTTCCTAGTTTTAATTAGTCTAGCATGAGAGTATTCAATGTCTCTAACAACCAACTTGATGGAAGAGTATGTTCTATTCTAGCTTTGGTTATCTTTGATTTTTCTTCATTCTCAGGAAATCTTGGGCTCTGGGATCCCATTACCCAAGCCCTGCATACTTAACACGGTAATTAACCCTTCTCTAGGTCCTATTATTATGAGCTTTCCCATGGAGCAAAATTTTAGGCCATTTGTTAATAGGAATGGAAGGCTAAATGAGGGGAAGATAACATCAATTGTTCTGGGATCCATTGTTGGGTTGATGGACATGTTGTTCAATGTATGATTTTATGCCAAGAGATACATAAAGTAGAAGCCTCGGGATGAGGGAGAAAAAGTTGCAAGTGAGAAGATTTCGATTGAGGAGACTGGCTCTGATCAGTATTATGTTAATGCAGATGCTAAGAACCTTCGGTCTGAGCAACAGAGGAGTGGTGTTCTTATGTTTTGCAGTGGGAAGCTCATATGTACAATTTTGAGGATCTACTCTGTGCATATGCTAAAATTATGGGGGGGCATGCTAGGGACTACTTATAAGGCTTTAATGGAGAACAAAACAACTGTCACTATGAAGATATTGAAGAATTCTAACAATATGAGTAGGGATGAATTTGAGAGGCATATGAAGATGGTGGGAAATCTTAGACACCAGAATATAATTTCCCTTAGAGCTTATTTCCAGGATAAGGAGGAGATGCTTCTTTCCTATGATAAATACCCCAATGGATGCCTCTTTTCTTTCATCCACGGTATCTGCTTAATTTTAAATACTCGCTCTTCAATATGTAGAGTAGTAGAATTTTTTAATTTCATAAGCCATTTTTGTTTCAGCTTGATATCCACTCATTTACTCCATGGGGTTTGAACATTGGTATCATCCATGAGAATAAGATCTTTACTATTTCTATCAACCCATGTTGACAAATTTCAATTGTGTTGAATATACCAACTTTGTGTTGAATAGACCAAACTAGAAATAGGATACTGGGTAGAAATAAATAGCTTAGAACAACCTTGAAAAATAATCAATGAAGGTTAAAATGTTAAGTTTAAACCAAATAGACAAACAAGATCTCTGAAAGAAACACAATCACAAGATAGACACACAATATACCCTGGGAAACCCTCATGGGGTAGAAAACCCAGCAAAGCTTTCCTCAATAAGATGATCAACCAAAATACAAGATGTGCTCCTTCTCCTTGACTCCTTAGCAGATCTCCTCAACTAGTGCGCACTCTTCCACAAGTGAGTGAATGATCTAATGAGGAGTTCACCTCCTCTATTTATACTTGACTCCCAACTGACTAAAAGACCTAATGGGGCCGACCTCACCTGGAGAAGTCTAATAACCCCTAAAATATAACTGCAGGGCCGACCCACACATGGTGGGTCTAATAACCCTAGTTAATACAAACCCCTGGAGGAATAAACATCTCCAGATACATGATAGGGTTACCTCGGAGGAATGAAACATCTCCGGAATAATAAAGTACAAATATAATATTCTTTGAAGTTACAATATTCAACATAAAACAACCTTGCACTAGTTAATGATGGTTCGTTCATGGTAAAAATATCATCGTGAACAGGTTCCAATCATTTCTTTGCTCTCAAATACTTTCTAGTATCAAATGCATATTGGTGATGCTTATCAAGCACACAACCCTTTACATCCACCATCACGTGGCACATGTCAACTTAATATGTGGTGAATATTCACTTAAGGCCATATAATGACCTAATATATTGATATATAGATGGATTTATTGATCCTATACATGGGTAGTCAACCCATTTGTACTAACATAAATAACAAAAACATATAAAAAAACAAAAAGAACAACAAAATTAAAAAAACAAAAAAAACACAACAAATCTATTATTTTCCTTCTCCTCCCTTTCCATTAGGAACCCAGGGATGGAACCCTCATGTGTTGCAGGGGCGTCGAAGCCACAGAATCCATTAAAGCAGGGGATCCATCAAACCCTTGTGTGTTGCAAGGGATTCAAATCCGCAGAAGCCATCGAATGAGGGGATTCAACTCGATGCCTATACTTACATCATTCTTCTCAAATTGATTTGCAGAAACAAAAGGGTGGATGCTTCCCTCAATATTCTTACACAAATGTCTACGCAAGGATTCCCACCAGATGCAATATCTTACACAGCATTGATTTCACACCGATCCAACTCAATTAATACATTCCCTATATGTAGGATTTCCATCCATTAACACTACCTGAAAAGACAAAGGATGAAATGTTGCTCTTCTTCAAGCTTTATGACCTTGAGAAAGAAGAAATATGGTGAGTTGCTTTTCTATGGCTAAGAATTTTGATTAATGATTCATTTTAATGTTTTTTGGGAATACTGGTTTGATAAATACAGATTTTTATATTTAGTTATTTACTGGTTGTTGTTGTTCTCATTTTTGTTGGCATGAGTTTTGTGAAGGCGATGGGCAATTTGACATAAATTTTAAGAAGCTTGGATGAGATGGATGATTTTTCCCCAAATGATGAAATTGAGATTTTTGAGGTTAGTAAAGAAATTTTAAGAACTTGCTTCAAGAAATTTAATGTGGGTTGTATGTTTCCAAAAAATGAGAGTCCCACTCCATGTGTTCTCCAATCAAGTGTAGGGATACAGTTCTCATGAAGCTATGATCTCTTCCAGGGTTTATAAGCCTTTCTCTTGAAGTCTGGTTGACTTCTCTTCCTAGGATGATATTTCGCATCCTTATGGTCAGGATAGAAGCTCTTTGGATGGAATTCCCATTTATATGGATTATATGGATTTCTATTTTTTCCAGATTTTTTCTTATGGCTCTTTTTTTTCTGATATTGGCGTGCTCCATCATGCATGCCATAGAGCTTACATATTCCTCCAATGTCATCTAGTTTTGGCGCTTTCAATAATTTTTCTGTCTTTTTAGCCACGCATAGCTTGACTATTGTTACAGTGATTAGAGTATAATAATATCCGTAGCCATAGCTAGACATATTGACAGACATGTGTTGCTTCATAAAATCGTAGAATCTAGGAGTTAGGGAAGCCAGATATCTCTGCTTGTTGGGACCAGGTTGAGACAAAGTTTTGGAAACACCTTTTTGAGGCAAGCAGGGAAAGCTGAGCTGAGCACAGCTCATAAATACAATTTTGGCTAAGTATTGAGGATGCTGCGAAGTTTCGCGTGGCATCCAACTTTTGACCAGACTGCGGAGTTGCGCGTAGCATCGAAGTTTTGGCCGTGATGCGAAGACCAATACTGTGCCGAAGCAGTGCTGCGGAGTTAGAAGGCCACGTGGAGCCAGCAAAGCGGTGTGCTGGACAAGTATCAAGTGCAGGTACCGGTTGGACCGGTAGCAGCCATTTTTGGAAAGATATTCCAGGATTGCCGAGTGGCGGACATAGGCAAATCAGGAAGGCGGCCACGCGTGGGTTGTTAAGGAAAGCGACGTTTGGCATGCTTAGAAGGTAAAACCGTTAGATAGAAACGGTTCGGTAGAAGCAGCCTGTAGGAACGCATGCGACAAGAAGGCCGATAGCGACAGGATGAGGATGTGGAGATCCACCAGGATCAAGCAAACGTTACCAGGAACCAAGCCGGTTTGGAAAATCGGCGCAGTTTTGGAAACCCTTAGGGTTTTGGGTTTTAGGTCTTCGACATTGTACAGACATGACCTTTGGGCATGATCTATTTAAGAATACAATTTTGTATGGGATGGGGTTATTGTTGGTTGGTTGATTGTTGTTGCTCTATTTTTGGGGGCTAGATGCTAGTTGTTAGAGTAATTAGGAGATAACCTTTTGTATTGTAAAATCTCTTTGAGCTGAGAATATTGTAAAAGCTCTGCAGCTGTGTGCGCAGAGACCTAGCCAAGAGAAAGGAGAGTCTGCAGCTGAGTGCACAGACTAAGAATGGTTGCCCCCATCCCCTTTTGAAAGAAATATATTACCAACCGTTCTTGTGGACGTAGCTTTCCATTCGGGGAAGTGAACCACGTTAAATCCTATGTTATGCAATTATGTTTTATGAATGAATGACTGTATGTATTGTCTGTAGAATGAATGTTTGAATGTTTCCTTGCATAATGTAATAGGGGAACTTTGATATACATTTTCCAATAAGGGAAGTTTGGGAATGATATGCTAGATTCCACGGGACAAATGAATGGTGAACATTTCAATTATATGTTAAGATCGTGAATCAGTCATTTAAGCTTAATATTTCCTTAAACACAGTGAGGGAACATAGCACAGTTAGTCGCATCTATCATTTCAGTTCATGTTGTGATAATCTAAGTTCTTGAATGAATGCTAGAAAGATAACCAGTAAGTGCCTGAATGAATGGACGAGTGATATTTATTTTAGTACCTTAGCATTTTCAAGATCTTCCAAGTAAAGAATCAGCGTGGTTAACTCGCAGTCCCAGTAGAAGACTCGCAGCAGTAGGAAGTCTTTAGTGTATCCCACGGTGTTGCCGTCATCACGTAGTACTGCTCGCAGTGTAGATCCTGCTGCGTACCGAATCGCTTTGTCCTGCAACGCACTCTTTCTATCCTACGCTGCGCAGCTTGTTCATATAAACAAGTCACCATTTACTATGGAAACATGATTCCGCAGTACCCCATAAGATACACCTCGGGTGAGACCTCAACCTGCTCGCAGGTTGTTGCCGAAAGGGCCGGTGCGAAGGGGTTTTGTTGGTCAAAAGGGAGAACCGCAAAGAACCTGGGTCTAATTGGAAACCTCTGGGTCAGTTTAAGCCAACAAATGGTTCTGTTGCCACACTAGAATCCATGATGAGTTGCAATCACGATGTGTGAAGAAGAATATTAGTTCCCCGAAGGATCTGACTATTGGCATCCTGAAAAGACAGAAATCCAAGCTTGGTGGGACAAGACTATAAGAGATTTTAAAAGACAAGAGAATAGACACCCGCGCTTAAGTGACACACAGTGGTTAGAGAGATATCTGTTTGACGATATTCATGAGATTTTTTGGGCATTATTCCCCAACGAGCTGCATTCGTGGATCTCGCGGCTCGCAGAGAAGAAAAATTGTTTCCAGGGAGGAGTACCCACGGAGTGGAATCCTGAGCTCACATCACAGCTCAAAGCGTTAGATAGCCTGTTGTCACGAGCAGTTGACTATTGTGTTGATCATATGCTAGAAGGATTTGTAACAGAATTTGCTGTAGACACACTCAAATCCTACAGCCAAGTAGAAGCAAACTTTTTCGAAGGATTTCAAGGTAAGTTCCTAGACAATCTCAGTCTATACATTAAGATGTTGTTAGCTGAGAAAGGTGTTTTAAGAATGTAGTAATATTCTTCAAGATTGTCATGATAAACAGTACATATATTGATTCTAACGAAGAGACACATACTCTTAGAAGTGGTAAGAGATATAAAATTAATAAGAATATGGGAGGCCCTGGACTCCATATTAATACTAAGATCCTGTGTAACATTGACAACACAGCTGTACCACCATTTACGCCTGAGAACGCACCGGCTGCAGAGACCACACCACCTTTATCTCAAAACCCACCCGCTACGCAGCCCGCCCCACAAAATACTCAGCCCACCCCGCAGAAGACTCAGCCTAGTCCATCTTTCCCGATAGTCCCATTTGTATTTACTGCGCAGAGCCCTTTACAGCAGCCACACACTAATCTCGACGCTCCACCACGTAGTAGCACAATGGAAAACACAGATATGAAGCTACCAATATTCAGAGGAACTAGCCTAGAAGACCCTGACCAGCATTGGTTTCTTTGTGAAGCCGTATGGAGTGTAAGACAAATCCAGGATGATGTAGTGAAGCAAGCACAGCTCATCACCACCTTTAGAGATAGAGCTTTACATTGGTTTATGAAATACTCTACCATACATCCGAGAACTCTCGTAGAAATTAAAGCTACACTCATAGCAGAATTTAAGAAACCTAAATCTGAATCTCAGTGTATAACCGAGTTGAAAGAAATAAAGCAGAAACCGACTGAAACAGTTTGAGAGCTTGATCAAAAGTTCAAGACCCTATTAGACCAAGTGAGCTTTGTTATAGCTCCAGAACAGCACAAGGAATGGTTCATTGTTGCGTTGTTGCCCCATATTAGGTTACCATTGATGCAACAGAAGGTTGAGTCCCAGCCAGAGGCCTTGGAGATCGCAATGAAGCTAGAGGCTTTGCCAATTGGTGAGACTAGTTCTGGGATGTCTCAGATCCAGAACCAGTTGACCACCCTGACACTAGAGTTGCAAAGCATAAAAATGGAAAAGAACAAAGGTATGAACCTAAACATGAGGTCTGGTGTACAGCTTGTAAAGGAGAAGGCCACAACAGAGAGCATTGCCCTCTATTCCACGACTATCTTAACAGTGGTGCGCCAAAACCATTGAATCAGAATCAGGCCCCATGGTGTGAAATCTGTAGAACCACAGGACACAGACCTGAAGACTGTTATCTTATACAGAAATATGTGAAAACGCCTAAAAATTTATATTGTAGTTTCTGTAAATCAATTGGACATGATGAATCCAACTACCGCGCATATGAATTAATGAATGAAAGAAAAAGGGATATGGACTCAATGCGAGGCGCTGGCTTGTACCGCGTATAAGAAGATGCCCAGCCGAAACAAGAAAATGCACAATATGACCAAGTAGGATGCAGATGTCGTGGTGGTGGATACCGCGGCAGAGGAAGAAATGCTGGCCCCGCCCAGGGAAGAGGCCATGGCCAGGTCATTTGTTACAATTGTGGCCAGCCAGGTCACATATCCAGAGATTGTGTTAACCCATGCACTACGTGCAATTATTGTAAATCATTTGACCATGTTATTGAAGATTTCCCAGTATTAGAGGTGGAAATGCAAAAGAGAAGACGAACAGAGGCTCCAAATCCAAATGTCCAATGGATCGCAGTAGAAAATCGACCAGTGGATCTGAGCATCAATGTGGTCACGTGCAGTGGCGCTGAGACAGGCCGCGACAGAGGAGCAGAAGCTTCAACATTAGGGGATGCACATACGAAGAAGGATCCCCTTGAAACAATATGGATAAGGAAAGGTCCAGGAAAAGCACCCCCTCTTAACTTACAAAAGAACAAGGAGATCTTCATTGATGGGCGGGATACCTTTAGAGAACCAGCAGATAAGTCATCAAGGATCCCGCTGCACAGTGAAACACCGCATGTTGAAGACATGCCGACTCCTTATGATAACACAAGCACTGCGATAGATGTCCGTACTTCTGTTGCGCAATTCTTGCGAAGCTGCATGTAGTTACTAAAAAGTGAGAAATCCATAGTAGAGCTCCATAAGCTCATCAGCCAGTATGAACCTCAGATTGCAACAGAGACTTCAGATAGCGTTGTACATCATATAAGGAAGCACAAAAGAACAGGCCGAGAGATGACGCTTGCTGCGCAGATAGGATATTTTTAAATGGATGAAGTCATCCTTGATCTGGGATCAGAAGTGAATGTCTTGACTAAGCAGACATGGCAGCAGATGGGTTGACCAAAGTTTCTCTAGTCACCTATCCAGTTAAGAATGGCTAATCAAGAGAAGTTCATACCTTTTGGCTGCTTAGATAATGTAGTAGTTGACATCGACGGAGTACAGAGTCATGCAGACTTTGAAGTTATTGAAATTGTGGATGATAGTCAACCTTTTCTAGCAATATTGGGAATTGATTGGGCTATGGATAACTTGGCTATCATAAACTTGAAGACAAAGAAGATGATCTTTGAAGGGAAGCATTTTAGGGTCATCGCACCATTGGATCCTAAAGATGGTGATAGATACAGTGAGCCAATTCAGGAGGAATCCCAAGCTCAATATTTAGACCGACTATACCATCTAACTGCGAACAAGGAAGACTACATTAATCCTACTGCGGACGGTACGCTCAGCTGGCGATGTGACACTTCTTGTATCTCTAACTCGGATACAGGACTGGAGAATTGGCAAAGCCGCATGCATGAAGTATCAGCAAGAAGATGTGCACAGGTTACCAAATCACTACGTTGGATCGGAAAAGAGGTGAGTCCTATTCCCACATATGATGGTTCTGCTAATGTTTACAGTTTCATAAGGGAATATACTGCAGCTATACCAGATGAGCATAGACTATCATCTTTAGATATGGCATTGCGCGATACACCTGCTAGATGGTGGAATGTACATAAGAAAACATTGACCACTTGGGATCAATGTAGAACTAAGATGCAGATCCAATTTGCCGAAAGGGTTACTTTACCCTTCGAAAAGTATAATGGGCAGACAAACCCTAGCTAGCACATTGAAATCTATTCAAAGGCATGGGTGCAAAGACCACCTACATAATCAGTACATTTATTTGTACATACATTGGATGCGGGTATCCCAGAGAAATGGTACCTAGACCTGGAGTTGCGCAGCGAACTCACTGATGGGGAGCTGCTCACTGCAAACTTCCAGAAGGACTTTAGCTTTGAAGATGAGAACCCATTAATCCATGGGGCATTACAGCTAATCAAAAAGCGCATATTCCAGGATGACTTTCCTCATCAAAACATGACATTACAGGAGTTTTTTGGGACAGAGTGCATTCCTGTGCACCTACAATCAGAATGGAAGGAACATGAAGAGCAATTTATCGAGTGTTACAACTTAGCTGAAGATACCAATGATACAAATGAAGATGATGAGGAGGACCCATGCAACATAGATATACCAGAGTCACAAGGTGCACGCGAGGTAGAAGGACCTCCGTTGGAAATACCAAATATGACTGGACCAGTAAAAACACAAAAAGTGAACATTGGCACAGACAAAGAGCCGAAGTTCGCATCAATAGGTGATTATTGGGACGATAAGACTGTTGCAGAGATCGTAGATACCTTACATGAGTATCAGGAACTGTTTCCAACCAAATTTACAGAGATGAAAGGAATTTTGGGAGACCTAGGGGTCATGAAAATACCTTTAAAGCTAGGTGCTAAGCCTGTCAAGCAGAGGCCATACAGATTGAATCCGCGCTACAAGGAAAAAGTCCGCGCAGAGCTAGATAAGATGCTAGAGCCAGGAATCATTGAACCGGTCGAAGAATCTGAATGGATTATCCCCATGGTTGTTCAAGACAAGAAAGCAAAAGGCGAGATCAAGATTTGTGTGGATCTCAGAAAACTGAATGATGCTTCCATGCACGACCCATTTCCTACTCCATTTACAGACGAAGTGCTTGATAACGTTGGAGGAAATGAGGCATATTATTTCACTGAGGGTTTCTCTAGTGACCATCATATCAGGATTGATCCTGCGGATAGGCATAATACAACATTTGCTACAGAATGGGGATCATTCCAGTACACCGTCATGCCTTTTGGTCTGAAGAACGCACCTGCCATATTCTCCAGAGTCGTCGTCGTAGCATTTAATGATTTTATGCACAAGTTTCTAGAAGCATACTTTGATGATTGGACTATGTTTGGTCTATTGAAAAATCATTGCGCGAATCTCCGCATGATGCTCGAAAAGTGTCGATAGCATCAAATATCCTTGAATTTGAAGAAGTGTATTTTCTGTGTGCCCTATGGAATTTTACTTGGCCACATTGTCTGTAAGCAAGGATTGATGGTAGACCCTGTGAAGATTGCAGTTATTGCAAACTTACCAACACCAAATTCAGTCAAGATGTTGCGATCTACCTTAGGCCATACTGGATACTACAGGAAATTTATAAAGGGTTATGCGCAGATAACCACAACAATGGAAAAGCTGCTTAAGAAGGACGCACCGTTCATTTGGAATGCATAATGCGAAGAGGGTTTTGATACACTAAAAGAAAAGATGGTCACTGCGCCGATTCTAGTCTTTCCAGACTGGACAAAGCCATTCCATGTCCATGTTGATGCATCATGTATTTCCCTGGGGATCGTGTTAGCTCAGCCAGGAGAGGGAGGTATTGACCACCCTATTGCATTTTCTAGCAGAAAGCTTTCAACAGCAGAGAAGAACTATACTACTACTGAGAGGGAAGGCCTTGCGATGGTATATACCCTATAGAAATTTAGACACTACTTGCTGGGATCGCACTTCCTTATGTTTACTGACCATTCTGCATTGAAATATTTGGTCAACAAGCCAGTGTTAGGGGGACGCATATGCAAATGGCTATTGTTGTTCCAGGAATATGACTTTGAGATTATTGTCAAGCTAGGTAGACTGAACTTGGGACCTGATCATTTGTCAAGGATTGAGTCAGGAGAGGAGCCGACAAATATTGAAGACAGTCTGCTTGATGCGCATTTATTTAGTATACAGGTTGCTGATGATTATTACAAGGATATCATTGATTTCCTAACCACAGGGCTGGCACCGCAAGAACTCTCTATCCAGCAGAAAAAACAGTTAGTGGTGCATGCTACGGACTTCACTATAATTGTAGGTCAATTATACAAAATTGGGTCGGATGAAGTCCTACGCAGGTGTGTATTCGATCATGAGAAGCCATTTATTCTAGCGGACGCACACTCAGGAATCGTGGGAGGTCACTATGTAGGAAGGGCTACCGCACAGAAGATATTGCGCGCAGGGCTATGGTGGCCTACACTCCATAAAGATGCCAAAGAACATTGCAGGAACTGTGACGTCTGTCAAAGGACAGGAAAACCATCACGCCGAGATGAGATGCCACTAAATCCACAGTTGGCACTGCATCCATTGGAAAAATGGGAAATAGACTTTGTGGGTCCTATAAACCCACCAGGAAAAAGAACGGGTTAAAGGTATATTATTACTGCTACTGATTACCTCACCAGATAGGCGGAAGCAAAACCAGTTAAGGATTGCAGTGCCAGTACTATTGCGTAGTTTATTTTTGAAGAAATACTCACCAGATTTGGTTGTCCAAAGATTTTGATGAGTGACCAAGGTACTCACTTTTTGAACAAGACTATTGAGGCACTTACAGAGGAATTCCACATTCGTCATCAGCGCAGTAATCCATATCGTCCACAGGAAAATGGTACTGTAGAGGCTTTCAATAAAATATTGGAGAACGCACTCACTAAGGTATGCAATGTAAATAGAGACGATTGGGACCTGCGCGTCTCTTCTGTGTTATGGGCATACAGGACCACATGCAAGAAATTGACAGGATAGACGCCCTTTCTATTGGTTTATGGGCAGGAGGCTATAATTCCTATGGACTATATTGTCCCTAGTTTAAGAATCGCTGCATTTACAGGGATGGCAGATTGCGAAGCTCTAGAAGAAAGATTGCTACACTTACTGGGCTTGGAGGAAGATCGCTTCATCGCAGGCTTCCACCAGCAAGCTCAAAAGGTACGCGAGAAAGCATGGCATGATCGCCATATAAAGAACAAGTGTTTTCAGGTAGGTGATCTAGTCCTCCTGTATGATAGCAAATTCATGAAATTCGTTGGTAAATTTAAGATGCATTGGCTTGGCCCATATACTGTGATACATGTTACTAACACTGGTGCAGTCCAGTTAGCCAATTTAGCTGGTGATACCTTGCCAACCTTGATAAATGGAAGCAGGATAAAGCTATACCATGATAGCACTACTTTGCAGAACCCTGAATAATGAGCAAAGGAAGGAAGTTCTAAGTGTCAAGTACAGTTGAAATTGGACACTAGAAATATAAAGGAGTCTGTACATGTATGATAAGAAGAATGATCTATGCACCGCGAAACACTGTTGAAGCTGCGCGGAAAGGAAAAAAAAAAGTGGAAGCCGCGCAGTTGGAAAATTTTGGCACTGCAAAGTAGTCACGCAGGGTTGCAGATGGCTTGCCACGCAGTTCGGCACAGCACTCAGAGAAAATATCCGTTGCATGGCGTTTCAGAAAAATAGTCGTTAGATGACCGTTACAACAACTGCTTCAACATTTAAAGAGAAGATAGCCGTTATGAGCACGCTGATGATGGAAAAAACCAAAGGATCCGCTCAAATTCACCAATGGACACCACATTAAATGCCTATCTAGCCATTGAAGGGCACGGGAGGGGGTCTGCTGTGCCTATAAATAACACCGTTGGGAGACTCGCGGGCATTACCGAGCACTTAGAATTTTCTTGTGATTAACCTCTCCGAGCTAGTAGCCATCTGTATTCTGTCTGCCTTAGCTGCTACCTCATTAGTGAATGTCCGAAACTTCCTATAGAGAAGAAGAACTGACCCTTGATGAAGCACTGAGGATCTTTCAGCACGGAGGGATTCAGCAGTTAATGAAAACTCTGGTTAAGAAGGTCGTCGTAGAACAAGGTGAAGGATCCTGCAAATCACCAAGAATTAATCCGACAATGTAGGAAAAAGCGAAAGATAAAGGGAAAAATGTAATGGGACTTCAAAGCAAGGTCATAAACATGGGCTCCTCGGCACAAAAATCGCCAGTCTTTCAAAAAGAACCCTTGAAGATGACACCCGAATATATCTCTCCGCGGGCACTGAATGCCCCTGTGTTTAAATTGTCCAAGAATGTGAGATATGACATTCCTCTGTCACCTATCTCCAAGCATGTAAAGACTGCTAAGAATATGCTGGGAAAGATAGCAGATTGTAAATGGGAGGATTATGACCTCTTGGGAATGAAGAAGGACGAGCCAGATGTTCCCAAGTACCCAGATGCTTCCAAATTTGGTTGTTTCCATCTCTAATGAATTGGATCATATGACTCCAATCAGTATGGAATTGTTCATAATTTACCAACCTTTTGCATCTCATGTTCAGTAGGATGTTTGTTTCTACCTTTTCTCTGTCTTCATCAGACACGCCTGCTCCTCCAAATTCTCCAACAATGGCTCCAGTGAGCTTGTCAATCATCATATTATTTTCTTTGTTTCCTGCTGCATCTAGGATGGTTGCATTTTCCCATGCTTGCATTTTTTCTCTTGTGATCCTTACATGCATCCATTGCATGTAAGGATAACATATGTGCCATGAGTTCTATAACAAAAATAATGGATATACATTTGGGCAATGACTTCTCTAATCCTTTTGGGATTCATTCCATCAATTTTCCAAACATATGTCAATTTTGGGTTGTATTCTTGTTGTTTTGGTTGTGCTGCAAACAACTAACCAACATCTAGTGCTGGTTGTCTTCCCGAATAGGGATTTCTATGGTCATATGCTAGGAAAGCTTGTCCATCCTTAGCATCAGTTTCTAAACTACTTTGCTCAGATTCTGAAAGAGAGCTTTGTTCTGTGCTTTTGCTCTTCTTGCGAGGGGCAAGAGGATTCTTGGCCACATCCTACGAATTCATTATGTTCAGCTGTATAGGATATAAATTATGAGGGTTTAGGTTTCTCAAAAGAATACCTGGTATCTATTTTGATGGGCTTATCTTCTTTTGGCAGAAGCACTTGTATAGGAGCTGGGGTTTGTTCTAGCAGTGCTCTTGAGGGAACTGGAAGCTTTTGATGTATCTTCTTGAAATTTATATTCAAGATTTCATCGTTGTTTAGGCAAGTAGAGACAGCGGTTTCTATCGTTTCAACTTTACTTGCTATGATTTCAGTCATTTCCCTAATAGCGTTCACTCTTCTACCCAGATTTTCATCATTTTGGGTGATGACATGTGCATCTTGTTCAGCTTTGCTCATATGTTTCCTGAATCCTTCATTCAGGTCTACATGCATTGTTTCAAGTTTTTCACTGAGCATATTGACAGAATATTTCACTTCTAGGACTGTTGCCTCTTTGGAGTAAGTAGCTTCTAGGATTTGTCCTGACAGTCCTTTTATTGCAAGATTCGTCGAGTTTCCTTGATCTCTAAATTTCTGGGAATCTTGTCCTATTTCTTCGAGCATAGGCCAAGCGATAGCAGTTTGTCCTGTTTCTGATCCTGCTATTGTGATTGCTTGGAAAGGGGGAAACTAGGTCTTTGTTTTATACTTTTTTCCATGCATACCAGTCCATTCATGGCCTTGACTTGTTTCAGGCTCATCACTTTCAAAAATATCTCCTCCAACATAAGCTTAGATTCCATCCAAGTTTTGACTTTGGAAATAGGTAGGGAGCTTGATCCAGGTGTTGTTGGCATCCATGAATTGGCGTCATTGGCTTCCTAGACTGCCTTGTTCTAGGGTGGAGAGATTATGTTTGTAGGATTTAAACTGGATTTCTGTTTCCATATCCCAGTTGATCATATTCTTTATCCAGGAATCATCTACAGTTCCTTTAGGGATTTGTGCTGGCAATCTGAGGAACTTCTGGATTTTAGGAATAGAAGGTCGTTTTATGTCAGGGGTGAGAGGGGCCTTTAATCATTCCATTGGCACATATAGCTTGCGCTTCTGTGCCTTTTCTTTATAAACCAAACCATGTCGGGTTGTTTGTCCATATGCCAAGATTTCTTGGAAGATTTTCTCTTGATCAAGCCACTTTCGTTTTTTCAGGATCTGATCTTTAGGTTTTTTGAATAGAGGTTTATCTTCTTCCCATAGGCGTGCCATCATGCATTGTGCACCATTTAGGTCATTATGGGGGAATTCAAAAGACTCAGATGTGGATGATTGATGTTTTGGTTTAGAACGCTGATGTAGAGTAAGTCATTCCATCAACCTTTTGTTTGATATTTAACTCACTTACTGGATGAGAGCGTTTTGGCCGAATAGTAATCTTTTCCACCATTAATGTAAAAGTTGGCTTCTTTGTTGAACTCACCTCCTTCTTACCATGGTATTTCAACATATTAATTTTTTGGTTTTGATTCTTTGTGGAAGCACCATCTTGCTTAGCATTAGACACTGCTTCATTCACCACTCCTTGAAAGTCTTTTCTTTTTAATGTACATCAACAGATAAAGCATTATAAATATGTGGCTTACCTTCCCTTTGATGCTGGCCACTTGGCCATTCTTCTTTAATGCTTTCTAGGGTCCTATAGTTATCCCTAGAGCATTATCTTTTCTTAGACATTTTACACACATCAAAGTATATTTTTTGACCATGTTATCTTCATATTTTTTACCATGTTATTTTTTGACAATGTATGTGTTCTTTAAAAGAAGTTTTGGATATTTTAGTGCATCAAAACTTTCAGGACATACATAATATTGTATATATGGGAATTCATTTTCCTTTATACAGGGAATTAATGCGAGAACTATGTGTTATTTTGAAAATAGAACTGTCTGTACTATTGGGTATACAGAGTTGAGGATTCATTCTTCATAACACACTTTCAAATATTCATATAAACACCAAACACAACTATATTAATCATTGTATGAGCCTTGCTAGCTTTCATAATTCTTCAATAAATTCTAAAGTGACTGCATACATCATTTCCTTTCATTACATAACATCTTTGAATGTAGGTAGGAAGGGCTTATCTATTGACAATGACTTACAGAATAATCATTGGAATTAAACAATTTTTATCTAATATTTAATGTTTCTCATTGCAATCCAAGATGTAAATGATACACTGCACATGCTTTCATGCAATTATAATTAAAAAATGGCATGTGACTAATGAGATGATAGACTAACATGTTGAGATTTATGTGCAGCTTTTTGAAGTGGAGAAATCTAAACGTGGTCAAGAAATCAAGTGAGACTTGCATAAGCGAACCTGTTTAATTTTGGCAGGGTTTGAACAGGTATTGTGATGCCTGTGACTACATCCTCCTTCATAAATTTATTAAAAATAGATGCTAAATATTCAGGTTACATGACCATAAATTTGTCATGCTTGTTTCTATATTTTTTATTGTTAGGTTACTAACCAAAGATAATATATGCAGCTTGAATTGAACTTTATGGGCATGGAAAGGGATTAGAAGAAGAGTAAAAATCAATTGGAGGTGCATAAGGAAAAATCAGGAAGGTAAAACAAGAAATTTGATAATGTTAAGGCTATTGATCCAAAAATTTGCCAAGAGGGAGGAAACGACTCAGGTATATCATAATTTTTTCAAAGTTGGTACTTTTGTTGTATTATTAGGTTGTTGAATATATACTTCATTTATATTTATTCACTCTTGACTATGGTAATGAGCCTAATACTCTGTTAAAGAACTACAAATTTTAAATTCACGAGATATTTGAAACCCCAAGTGATGTATAATTTAGGCTGAGCAAGGCTTCACACATTTACATGTGCTGCTTTCTGAATATTAATGATATTCCCAACCAATGAACTTGATTCCTTGCATTTGTGGTCTATAAAATTATCTTCCAAATTCATTCAAGATAAAATTTTCAACAATTTGATAACTGTCAACTTAACCCCATACCTTAAGACCTGAAATAAGTGATCTGACTTTACAAGAATGGTTGTGGATAGATGAATGTATTTAACAAGCCTTTCAGACTATATTGTAGACTCTATAGTGATTGCATAGAGTGACCATTTGCTGAAGAACGGAAGCAATGGTAGAAATATCTAAGACTGTCTTAAACTGGAAATAGTATCTGGCTACAAATGATCAGACTACAGGTTTCAAATTCCTGGAATGTTAATAGAGTTCAATCAAGAAGTCAGTCCTTCCTCACTCTTAAAATTTGTAGCCATGGATGTTAAGTTACATTGTTCTGAGGCCCTGTTTACACCAACACTGTAAAATGCAACACACAATTCCAAGTTTTCCTTCTTCGTAATAAGAAAAAGAATGCAAGCATTTCAATTGGCGTAGGTTGTTCAAAACACTAAAGGATGTATTTTTTCTTTGATCAAACCAACTATTCAGGATTAGTTGCCTCATTGAGACTTTTTCCTTTATCTTAAATACACTTCCAAGCTTATACCATCAAATAAATGCAAAGTCAACTTCCAATGTCCCGGAAAAATGCAGTATAGAGAGACTTGAGTGCCTTTATCAAAAGTGAAAAATAGAGACCACTACTTCTTGAAATACTGATAGAGTCTGAAATAATAACAGAAGTATGTCCAAAATAAGAAAATTGAAAGAGAGTTTCATGAAATGCACGTAAATCACAAGAGAGTTGGGGGCCCATGGACGCCCAAAAGTATGGAGGAAAACTTCTCATAGTAATTTTGATCGAGAGAGTAAAGTAATAGATTTCAATACTAAGATGAGATAAGATAATTTTATTAGTGTCCATGAATCATCAAAAATAGTGGGGCAATAGGATTTGAGAGTAAAATCCAGTAGTGACAAACCATGGGAGTGCCAAAACAAATCCTAGAAGCTAAATGATAAAATGAAATAATCTAAACTATTCAATAAGATAAATAGGTGCAGAATGAGAGGCAGAAGATGAATCTTCAGTGGCCAATTTGGAAATAGAGATGGAGGTAGAGGAGGAGGAACCCCTGTTGCACCACCAACCATGAGGCAATATGTTTGGTAGTGTACTCAAGGAAGAGCCTAAGCTTGAGAGGCCTTGACTATTCAACCCTAGGAGGGAGTTGGCAATGAGTTGTTGAGATTTTCCCAACACTTTATGTAATACCCTAGTTCTGAGTCTCTTCTCAAAAGGGGTACCTATCCCTCCTTGAGGTTGAGTCTCCCATATTTTGGATCATGTAGAGGAAAAAACGAGTCTGAAAATAATCTTAAGGCTAAATGATGGCATCAAACTCTGATTAAATGATGGCCTAGGAGACCATCTATTTGTAGTGAATCATGCATTGTGACATAAGCAATTTGGGCTCTCAACCTTATATCTGTCAAGTGAAAGTCATCTAGGCCCCCAAATCTTAGGGATATAAAGGATAATGGAACTACTAATCAAGTCAAAGAGATGTATCTTGAAAATGCATATGAAAGTCTTCATGCTCGAGTATGGAAACGAACCCAAATTCCTTGTTGAGCTAGGGAAATAATGCCTTCCTTAAAAAGAACCTCAGGCCTAGAATGGAACCCCCAAGTATGGATATTTTGTGGTCACCTTGATAGAACCCCTATTGTGAGAAAACCAGTGTGCCTACTAGATTCTGGAAAGCATGAGAGACTGTTGAGAAGCAATAGGATGTGGGTTTCTCTCGGCCAGATTAGATGTCTATAGATAGGATTGATTACAAGGAGAGGGGGTAACCCCTATTTATTAAAAAAAATAGTGAAACCCTTGTGGAATAGGCCCCAAGCTACTTTTATGATGTAATTAAGCCCCTATTTGACTAATTATTTATTTATGGCCATATTTCACATAAGTAGTTTCCCAAGATAGTAAAAAAAAGGAAGAGATTTATTTATTCAATTTTTAGTGGAGCAGGCTTTCATGATCATGGCTGATGAGATAAAGAATAGGTGCACTTTTTTGTTACGATGTTTTCCAACATTTAACAAGCACCTATATTATACAATTGTGATGTTAGATGTTTGTTTGAATCTGAAACTTGTACACGTTTCCACATTTCGTGCAACTTAGTTTTAAACTAATTTCTAGGAGATAACTAAGGTGGGATAGTGTATATGCAGTTCATGAATGATCTACATGTACTTCTTACACCACAACCAAAGTCAACTCCACTTCCTCTTGTTTTTCTTGGGAAGGTATGTATTATCAGTACAGTCATGTTCATGTTTTTTACTATCTTGTTTTCATTATTTAAAGATTCATGTTTCATAGCCATATATCTATCTGACTATCCTTTGCCTACAGTCTAAAAATGCTCTGTTGTCAACGTTTTTGGCATTGGATCAAATTGTATGGGTAGGAAGAACTGGTATCTACAAGGTAAATATTAGCATTATAACACCATAGTCTGTTAATCCATTCTTTTTAGTGAAGTTAAATTTCACATCTTTATATAGTAGAAATAAGTTATTATTTATATTGATCTTCTACCCTTCTCCAGAACAAAGAGCACGTTAAGCTTATTTCTAGGATCTCACTTTACTACTGGTTGAGTTCCTCTGTGTGCACAACTTTGATAGAGGTTAGCATACGTGCATTTGTTTCACATTATTATTAGCCCACTCTTGGCTTTGGATTCTTTGATTCTATATATATTTTAAAAGTTCTAAATTTCCAAGGCTTGTGGGGATACTTCACAGATCTCAAAGCTTGGGCGACTAACTGTATCTATAAGGAAGCTAGAGAAAACGCTGAACCAAGCCACATACAATGATGGAAATTTAGTAAGTGGTGTTAAATATTTTTGGTTAATGAAGAAGTAAAAGTATGCAAGTGTTTATAAAGTCAGAGCAGGTTTATTCAAAGGGTCTACCCTTGCATATGTTATTTTAGTAACGGAAGGAGTAATCAGAATTTTAGGGACGGAATGATTGTAAGCCTTAATGTACCTGTTTGTATCAATAACTTTTTTTCAAGTTTGTGATGACTATCTTCTTGTTGTGATAAATGTAGAATGAGCAATACATTTCCAAACTCAAGCAGTCAAATAATACACTATTAAGCTTGGTTAAGTCATCAATGGATATTGTAGTTGCCATAGGGATTTGGTGGCTGGGTTTGCTTTTGCTATTGGGCCTGCCTCTTTCCTTTGGTGGTAAAAAGATATGTATGGTCACAAGTTACAACCATATAGGACACTGCTCCTTCTATAGGATTAAATAATTTAAGAAGCCTCTCAGAAGATACGAGGACACTACTCCTTCTATAAGATTTGCCAATCGTAGCTGCAATTCTACAGTCTGGATGTAACTTACCTTATAGAAGTAATGGTGCACCATAGGCACTCATAGATGAAGGCATAAGTCCATATATTAGTCCAAAAAGACAAAAATAAATACATATTAAAAGTAAAGATTAGAAGATATCATGATATGCAGCCAAAAAGACACTCAAATATGTAGGAAATAAGAGACATGACTATTCTAATGGACAGAACCTGACATACTAGTTATTAAGTGTAAATAATGGTGCCTCTTGCAATACTACATAATAATGGACACAACTATCCTAATGACACTGGTAATTTGTAGATGAATACGTCAAATCACTACATAGAGGAGGTCACTTGTCCCGCAAACAAAGGAGTCTCATACATCAATTTAGTGTCTGGCTAGGCTATGACCTTAAATTATATCGTTACTATTATTAAATTCAAGCACATTAAGTCCCTGACTAAACCCCAAAACACTAAAAAATATATATTCTTCCCACAAACAAGAGGGAGTCATACATAAATTTGGCTTCTGGATAGGATGTGACCTTAAATTAGATTAATATTATTATAATGAAGCATATTAGGTCCCTTGACAAACCTTATAACAGAAAAAAGTTAAAATATATTATTAACAAACATTTAAAAAAGCAGGGATAAATATATATGTTGTCTTGTCTCAACAAAAGCCACAGTTACCTCATTTGTCACTCAGCTTGCATTTGGAGAGTTTGCATGTGACACCTTACAGTAATCTATTCGGCACCCTCACCCATGAGACCTACTTTACTGTGGAAAAATCTCTAATTAATTTTTCCTTTAAACATAAAACACTGTTCACTAAGTATCATTTACTGAGTTCAACAGACTTTGTTGGCATACCTACCCTAGCAGGCTCTCTGATGTGATTAGTTAAGTAGCCAGCTTCAGAAATGCAATTATTAAATGACACATTGTGGATAATGAGATGGCTAGTCTCAGTATCCATCCATGGTTCCCTCCCTAAACAAATATCAGGATAAGTTACATACTTGTTGATTTTCTGGTCTGTGTCAGGTTACCACAGTCAGCTTGAGAAACACAACCATTGAAACGATGCATCACGGGCAATGCGATGGCTAGTATCAATATCCACTCTTAGTTCCCTCCCTTAACAGATATCTAGATAAGTTACATTAAGGGAGTTATCTTCCAACCAATTGCTAAATTACATATTATATTCATTAGCCTCTAAGGTCTCAGTTTTAAGATGATATAATTTACCTAATTGAATGCCATAAACAACAATAAGCAGTCCATGTTGCTTGCATCTTGTTGATCACTAGCAAAGCTCAATGCGAAACATAAAAGTTTTATAACAAATATTTAATCATAAAATAACATTTTAATTCAGATATTTCATTCATTCGTCAAAAGCATAAAAACCATACAACTAGCATATCACTCCAAGCCTTCCCTCTCTAGTAATTCCACTATAATCATTACAAGTTGAATCATCCATAACAAAACTGTACACATATACACATATAAAACACAACCATTCTGGGCACATAACTATTCTTCCAATTCATGATACGGAGCTAGTCCTTATCAGACATAATGCCTGCTATCGTAGGTATAATTTTGTACTTTCAATTATTCACCTTATGCAGACATAGCTTACACGTATATACTATAAAGTTAATTGGGTCTAGCCTGAATGGTTGTGGGATGGAGTGTTAACCTTCCCACACGGATTCTATTCCTGGAAGTGGCATGTTGTGCTCATAATGAGTATATTGTTGTAAAAGCTTTGAGCCCTGTTGTTGACCTGGAATTCTGCCCTGAAAAATCTAGGGTTTACCATGTGTACCATCCTCAGAATGAGGGAAAGTGCCCTGGGGTTTTCCCAGGATATCTTACCTGAAAAATAAAGGCTCACACACACAAATATATATATAAGATAAATCATTAGATGAAAGCTATGCTGTTGAAAGCGGGAAGCGGGAGCGAGGAGTGGACTGAAAAGCAAAATTTTCAAAAGCTCCCTTTTTGGGAGCGTTTTTTAGATAGTATAAATTTTAATATATTTTGACGGATTTATATCTAAAAAACATGTAGGATGTTGAATTAGCTATCGAAAACATGGAGTAAACCATATAACATCAATCATCTTATAGTAGTTATAACTTATAACATTGTCATCAAATGATCAACCATAACAGCTTTTATTGGAGCTTGGCAAAGAAGGGAGGTACCATAACATTGTCATCAAATGATCAACCTAGTATAGGGGATTTTAGTATAAGAGAGGTAGGGAGCGTCTCGAGAGCACCTCAGGAGTGTGCTCCCAAAATTGGGAGTGTTTTGGGAACGAGCTTCGAGAGTGGGAGCTATGGGGTGGGGGGCGCTCCCGGCAGCAGAGGATGAACGACAAAGGTGAGTTCAGAAAATATCACTGGTTATCATATGCTTGATCCTTAGCTGTTAAACTTCAGAATATTCTTGCACAAACAGAGCAGAGACGCATATTTTCCTCCTAGCCAATTCACAAGGGGAATTGACATCCTCTCCTTCCCCTCAGACCCACCACAATGTGTAAGGTGGCCTATAAGAATGATAACTTGACAAGGAAACTGTTGTAAGAATTCCAGAAATCTGAACCGTCTCAATCTACCCTCTCTCTCTCAACCCAGTGACCACATAGGGTAAGTAAGAAAAACTCAATATTTGTATGAAATATCAATAAAGAACTCATAACAAAGATGCTAAAACACAAGCACATACAAACAGGAATACGGACAGACCCAGTTTACTCCACCCTACACTGTCTATTCACATCAGGCCTGTTGATTTATCCCCTTCTCAACTGCTGGAAGGCCTATTACAAAAATAATTACTTCATACCACTCTTGATCAATTATTGCATTTATCCTCACACATTAATCCAAGCCAATGGCATTTAAAACTTCTTACCCCTTCAATTCTTCCTTCTTTCAGTAACCACATAAGTAAAACCAAAGAGAAAGACAAATTTGGTACATCCAAGCCAAACCAACAAAAACAATATAGGAAATAAAGGAAGAATTTATGGCCTAAAGGGAAACACATAAACATAAAAGAGAGACAATCTTACTCACAGGAAAGATCATCCCACTTAGCCCATAATCCATACAGACAGACCAAGATAGATCAATTTCTCAAATACAAAATGCTTCCCAATAAACTCAACCCATTAAACACAGCAATTCCCTTGTTGCAATCGGTTCCACATATATGAATTACTCTCAAAAGATCATCCCACTTAGCCCATAATCCATACAGACAGACCAAGATAGATCAATTTCTCAAATACAAAATGCTTCCCAATAAACTCAACCCATTAAACACAGCAATTCCCTTGTTGCAATCGGTTCCACATATATGAACTACTCAGAGTTCTTTCTCAAACAAATTACAATTTATCTTTTTTGAAAATGTGTGTATGAAGTGGTGGAACCTTTCCTCCATCTCCTGGAACATATTTAGAGAGTTCTCGAGGAGGGGAACTGCCAAAGAGAGATGATGGAGTGACACTGGAGGTGGGAAGTTTCAACTAAGTTGGCAATAACTACCCAAAAATAACTCTACACAATCTAGCTTTTACTTAAATTGACAAATTGGGTTGCATGGATAAGATATCATCTCATCTCTGATTGGCTCATATGGGCTCTACCCACCAAGCACTGTTTGTCGAACCCAAGGAAAAACACATTCATATTTTACATTTTTATTTTCCTAGAAGTCCGTATTACCCTAATTTGTCTTGTATAAAAATCATTTTACCCTTTTCACTTTGTGCATAAATTCAGTGGGTTTATTTTAAAACTCTTTGAAATATCATTTAAAATTGAAATAGCCCAATTAAAAATGGGTTTCTGCTGACTGTCACAGTATAGGTACGGAGCTAGATGTTTTCTAGCCCTCAGCTCTACTAGACAAGCAATGTTGCACTTAATCTGCTCTCTGCTCACTCTGCACTGATATTTGTCCAAGGTCTCAATCACTCTAAGGACCACGATACAACTGAGACCCCTACTACCCTAGGCAAGAACATTTAAGAGTCTCTGCATAAACATACATGTACCAATTCATTCTTGCCAACTCATCAATTCCAAAACATTAATCACATTAAACACAAATCTCACCCTTTTTATATACAACATGCCAAAAAACACATTAAGTTCATAATCCAAAATTGACTGGCTGTACCTAGAAAGGGTTTTGGTCAAACTTAGGCTTTACTCAAATATTACAATGTCCAAAATGTAGGGCCTTACAGGCATCCTCTCATTAGGAAACTTTTGGCATATACCATCCATCGTAATACACAAATGTGAAACATCTCTTGAGTCCTATGAAGACAAAGTGGCAAAGCAAAGCAGTAAGTAACTAGTCCCATTCTCTGCAAGACCTCCAACAGTCCTGTAAACCGAGGGGGAAATTTGGAACCCTTCCCAATTCTCACCGAACTCTCTTGCACCCTAATCCCCATAAAACTGTCACCAACATCATAGTTTCTACTTGTACTGCGAGTATTAAAGTAACCCTCAGCCATCTCCTAGGCTTCCTTAAACCTCTAACTAATTTACATATCCTTTTCCACCATCTTATGAATTATCTCAAGAGAAAACATGACTCGGTCTTCCAACCAGTCCCAACTTAAAGGAGTATTGCTTGCCCTGCCATACAAGGCTTTGTACGGTTCCATCTCCAGTGAACTATGATATGCATTGTTGGAGGCAAGCTGCAAGAGGAAAAACCCAAGAAGAGGTTGCGTAAGCAAGATAATTATGACGAATAGGAAGTATGTCGATGAAACTAAATGGAGTAAAAAATGAACCTAGAGTGAGATGGATTGAGGTTAGCAACACAATTCATTCTTTTGCAATATGAGATAGTTCCAAACCACAAAAAACAACTATATATGTAAAAATTTAGATATTATTGAAGCACATGAAAGATGCAAGGTATGTACAACTTGGATGAAGGGTTTGAAGGCTCCCTGTCTCTTTGGTGTCTTCTGTCTGCTGAATGACCTACACAAACTGGGTGGTAACAAACCCCTCAAATGCCATGAATTTAGGGCATAAAACCTTATGAGAAAGACTAAAATATGCCTCCAAGTGAGAGAGGTTGACTACTACAGGTGAAATTACAGATCTACATGAATTTATGAAGATGAATTGGCCCTCTGTATCCTTCAAATGTTGACTGGGTAAATCACTCCCCTGGCTGTAAATAAGGCACAATAATGCTAGATTGACCTGGGGGTTTTATTGCTGCTGTGAGTGCATTTTGGGAGTATATTAACACCCATGGACTGACCCATCTCTGGATCTGGTTTATGAATATTTTAGGTTTTGAAATTTCAACCCTTTGACTTCCCAACAACTACCAATCAAGTTGTCCTTAAACATCAACAATGATGCCAAACAGATGCCCTCAAATCTAGTAGATATACTAGTTATGAAAAAAAAAATTAAGTCAGTCCCAAGTTTCATAAATATAAGTCATCCCTACCCTCTTTTCTGCCCAGAACAGGTTGGCTTCAGAAATTTGGGGCTTCTCAAATGCATGAGGATGCATTTCTAGTTTCATACCTTTCTTAGCAACATCACTCTTGTTATCAATTTCAGCCAATATGGGACCTAAGTGCATACTATAGGATTTGGGCATTTATTGGACTTTGGTTGTGTTTACACTTGAACCTGCACTGATTCCTCAATGGAGACCCAGTGCAATTTGTAGATGCTACTCCCACAGCCCCTTCGATGTACATGCCTCTCTCTTAGGGTTGGTGCATGCCAACTATAGGGGGTTATCCCTAACTATACCTGCTTGACATGCTTGAAGGATTACATACGTATTTCCTTATATAGGTTGACATGCTTGAAGGATTATATAGGTTGACATGCTCGAAGGGACAGTTTATAAACATATGATCTTTCGATAGGAATTCCAACACCATAGAGTATATTTCAGTATTTGGTGTGTTCGGCAATTTTGTCTCAAGAGATTAGACCAGTACTTGTAATGCTTGTATTCCGGATCATCCAAATTGTCAGCAATGCCATAAGAAAAATGGGCATCTCCTCGTTGCATCAGTTTGGAGCAACAAAGTGTAGCATATCTAAGACAGTTTCTGTGGTTTATACTTTCTGGTAAGTCGTGACCTCTGTGAGTTGTTTAGACTAAGTCGTGACCTTTTCTGGGATGCTAATCTAGGTTGTGACCTTTGCTGAGTCTACTAGACTGAACCATGACTGTTCCTTGGGTTTCCTTGACTTGATATGTGGTCTGCTAACTGTTCTAAGGTATTTTCTGTGAGTGTGATGTTGTTGGTTCCTACCATGACCTTTACTAGGGCTGTTGTGGTTCTTGTTCAGCCTGTTAGAGAAGGACGAGCCTGTTTAGACTTTAGAGAATGTTTGTGCTCATTTTCATCCTCCTTGAGGATGCTACTATGTATGGAAGTGTGCCATAGTCTGAGGCCACAATCCAATTCCATCCTTCCTAGAAGAACTAGTCCTAGGAGAAGCTGCAGCTGCTGTAGTAGCTACAATCAAGATAGCCTATGCCTCCTTATGACTCCTCTCTTTTCTACCCTGCTTCTTAGCTTCTCTTGCCTGATTTAGGTTATCGTTTACTAGAAATGCATCACATATTTGCTTCCACAATGCTTCCACTCTTCTGGTATCCTATCGTTACAATTTTTTGCTTGATCTCCTACCAAACTTGAACCAACAATATCTCTTTCCATTAACACATCCAACTCTTCCTTAATTAAGCACCCTTCAAAGAACCATTGCTACAATCTGCTTTAGTATTCCCGAACTGTGCAAGCTCCATACAATCAGACACCTTCATAGCCTGTATTTTGAAGGAAGCATGCTTCGAATTACTGTGCTTTTCAACAGCAGAGTCACCAATTCCGGCTGGAACATCTGACACACAGCAGAAGCTTCACTAAGCATACCTATATTGATAAATCTAGACTGTGCATATGATCAGTTAATGACTAGAGTGCCTTTAAACTGTTCAAAATCCCGGTTGACCTGTTACTTAGAGTGGAAGCATTTTATTAATTTTACCAAGATCGATATTCTTGTTTCCCAGTAAAACATACCTCCAGTTTCAGTAGGAAATCGTGCTAAATTATGCTTTGATTCTGTTGCTAAAGGAACTGCTTGTTGTTTCATTTCCTGGTTATCATCCAGATACATGGTATTTGTCAATAGGGCATTGCATGCAAAATGTAGACAGAATTGCAGGCATTGAAATTAACAGAACCCCTAGTAAAGGACTCATCAAGGAAGTTTGTAACTTTATCAATTCAACAATGACCCATAGATGCAACAAACATGGACAATAGAACACAGATGATGGAAAGTAACTGACATATATGAAATGAAATATTGCAGACAAGATTCAGTAAGATATAAGTAATGGTTGAATGATATTGATCGCTATGCGAGTGAGAATGTCAACAAGTTGCTTGTTGGAAACAAATGTGATTTGACTGCTAATAAAGTTGTTGATTATGATACAGCCAAGGTAATGTTAAATGTTGAGTAGCTGTTGATTGTTGGTATCCTTGGTATACTCCATTATTTATTTAAATTTATGGCTTTATAATGATATTTTTCGTTTGTTGGCAGGTTTTTTATGACGTTACTGATCAGGAGAGTTTCAATAATGTGAAAAAATGGTTGAATGAGATTGATCGCTATGCGAGTGAGAATGTCAACAAGTTGCTTGTTGGAAACAAATGTGATTTGACTGCTAATAAAGTTGTTGATTATGATACAGCCAAGGTAATGTTAAATTCTGAGTAGCTTTGGCATCATGTGCACTGCTATGTGTTTCACTGTATGCACCATCGTCTTTGACTTGATGAGGATTTGAATATGAGTGTGCCATGAAGTTGTTGGTGCTCTGTTTTTTGTTAATTACAACACTATGGCAATTTGTGGTCTTAAGTTTGTTGACTTGGCTTGTAGATTCTTTTTTTATTAATCTCAAGGGTTATTTTTTTTGTCACTTTTCAGTCTACATTTTTATTGACATGCTTCGTGTATTTTGTTCTTCAAGGCATTTGCTGATGAGATCGGCATTCCATTTTTGAAAACAAGTGCGAAGAATGCAACAAATGTGGAGCAGGCTTTCATGAACATGGCTGCTAAGATAAAGAACATGTGCACTTTTTTGTTATGATGTTTTCCAACCTTTAACAAGTGCCTATATTATACAATTGTGATGTTAAATGTTTGTTTGACTCCCTAATTTTAATTGTGTGTAATGGTGTAAACCTATGCCGGCAAATCCTAATGAATCTGATTGAGATTCTACTTTTTCTATGATCCCGCTATTTTATGATAAAGTTAAGTGGTGATACATAATTCAAATTACATGTCGCGACTATTGGTAATCTTGTTGGTTCGAGACACGTTCCTATTGTCTATTTTATTGGGCATAGATGATATAACATTGGGAAAATACTGGTTTTTTCAGGTCATGATAGAGTGCTGTAACTATATACCTTGTTCATTCATTGCTTTGAAATCAACACTGTATATGAACTCGCAAATTTTTATGGCCAAGTGAATTGTATATAGAAGTTTGTATTTTGCAAGCATATAAATACTCATGCCTATCATGTATTTATTTGAAAATTTTGTTGCATATGTATCGAACCTTCATCTATATTCTATTATTCTTGAATATGTTTGACATTCATTTTGTTCCCATGCAAAATTTGTTTGAATATCATCATTGTCAAGCAATAACAACTTCTTAAAGGGTGCTAGCTCAATGGTAGAGCACCTGCATAATTATAGTAAGTAGATTGGTGGTTCGATTCCTCTGTACCCTATCATAAATTAGTGACTAAGAAAATGACTAAATTCGCATATATATGGCTATTTGTAGCTAATTTCTAGTATCGTATAGCGCGACTAACGTGTAGTCGTATTTATCTTATTCATTAATATGTTATCATCTAGTAGTATATTTAGTCGTATATTTGGTCATTATTTGTGACAATCAATGACTAAATCAATGACTAAATCAGTGACTAAATCAGTGAGCATCAATGACTAAATCAGTGAGTATCAATGACTTAATCAGTGACTATCAATGACTAATAAGTCAACCAATTAATGACTAGTGAAATACGACTAGAGATAAGATAGTGGAAATCGGATACTATTAGTCATCAACTCAAAAACAATCATTTATAGTCGAATTTTAGTCATTTTTTTAGTCATTAATTTCTCATTTTGTACTAGTGAATCATTGCTCATTTCTATGTGAGGCATGCCACCCTTGCAACATGGCTAATTCTTTACAAAAAAAGAACCATTGAATAATTGGTATTATAAGCTTGTGCCTCAAAATATTATGAGGAGGAGCATGTCACTTTACCTTTGTTTTCTTATTTATGGTACTTGCCATGCCCACATTCTAGACATATCTCTTTATTTTCATATTCACCTCTAAATAAAATACAATCATTCAAACATGCATGATATGATATGTAATCAAAACCCAACCTTTTCATTGCCTCTTTGCAATTGAGAGGAAAGACATTATCACTTAGTAGTACCTTATCTTTAAATAACCTGCAATTATTGGGTAATATAAATCTACACTATCAACAAGAATTCATAAAATCGACAATTCTAAAAGTCAATTGTGTGACAAGATTCCTCAAAATATAGGGGACTTAATGCTTAGTTACCTAAAAAGTGCCGAGAAACATGTGTTTGACATACCACACATTGCTTTCAAGTTGTAATAAAATTGTTGTCCCTAGCTGGGTAGACTTTGACCTATGTCCAAAGAGAGGGGTGGTGGAAGCGTCTTTCAGGATTTTGAAGAATGTATCAATGATATGAGCATCATCCCCAGCTCATCTTACTGGAATTCATGTAATGACATTCCCTCCATGGAAACCACATCCCATAAAAAATCATCTATACCAACCTCTATTTCATTTCCTTCATTTCCAACATATGAAGAACTAGTGTTAATGTAGACATCATGAATTGGTGACTCAATATGTAGATGGAATTGAATAGGTAGTTGATTCAGCCATGCTTGGTATGCTTCTTATATGATCTCTTCTCATTTAGCATCATTCTCTCAATTTGACATTGTAGTGGATTGCAATGGACGATAGTGGATAGGTTTCCCATCGTCAGACTCCTAATTACAAAAACATTGAATATTACATCGACGATATCTATAAACACAATGCATTATATTTAGTTTTTTCAAAATTATACAAACAATCATTAGAAGCATGGGAATTTTTTTCTATAGTACATGTGCAATCAACCACTTTATAAAAAAATGTCAAATTAAGTAATATGCTACAATATTTCCATTGAAAATAAAAAATACAACTAATCACTTATATTTTTCTTCTGCCCCAAGGGATGTCTAAAGGTAGTCCCAATGCAAGGAATATTTAACAAGGGGTTGGTAAGAAATTTATAGCTTATCAACAACTAGTCACCAAGAGACAAACTACGTATTGCATGCACAATGACAAATTTGAATTATTTCCTTTTCATAAAGAAATCGTTGTCATTGGAGTGTTCCTCAAATGAACAATTTGCAATAAATAATGATCTACTAGAGCTATTTATGAACCCAACAATGTTCCCATGAGTACACGAATTACCATCGATATACAAAAGGTTCTTCATGTTAAAGTTTCCAAAAGCATAACCATTCATACACATACTACACATGGAAATGCTATGTTTGTATTTAAAAATATTCAAGTAATTAGACCAATGATAAATAGGACCACAACATGGCATAAGTGACATTGATTGTTTGGGAGGAATACATGGGAAATGATAATCAACCCAAGATTTGTAGCATCTATTTTGGACTTAGAGGTCATATAATTATTACCACAAAAAGGATAATTTTGTCCCAAGATCATGCACATGCAAAGAAGATGGCCAAGAGCCATACAAAGCATGGTTATAACAAGTTTGGTATACAATTTGCAAATGGATAGGAAGAGAGAATTTATCACTACCCTCCATCAACTAAAACAACCTTGGCGTGTACTTAGATATTTTTTCTCCTAGCTCATACAAATTTTTAGATCTCATAGTAGATATATTTTGGGTGGTATTGATATCATACTTTGGCTCACTAGAACTCTCATTTGACTTAATAAAAGGAGATGGGTTTCTTAATTTGGGATGAAACATATATATTTTAGTCTCCAAATTTTCAAAAAAGGAACACATGGAAGTGTTTCTATGTGTCTTTTGTATATCACCTACTGGATATTTTACTATAGTTGGAGCTATTAGACTGTCAAACTTGGGTAGTCTATCATTCAAATAATGGGGTAGTGTGACACGACAAGGGTTATCCTTCAACCCTTGACATGTTGAACAATCACATACTACTAGGGTGTGGTAAAAGAGATCCAATTCGCAGTGAAGTATTATCGATGCGAGATGGTGGCTGAAATATTGCATGTTACGATTGGTGGGGTAAAGTGCCTCTCCGCTTTCATCTAACAATTATTTACTATATCTCACTCCTAATAAGAGAATGCTTCATTTTTTTATTTGTGGAATATCTTATGCATATGAAATTGATCCCAAATCGATATCCTACAAAATTCAACATATAATTATTCACATGCACATGCATACATAACATAAATTTGAATAGATAATCAAAATATAAATAAAATTAGAACTTACTACAAATGGAAAGGGAGAACTTAATGTACATAGAAAAACATGTAATGAACTCGACTCTAAAGAATTGACCATTTGATATTATAATTTTTCCTCCTTGCATTTCAGCCAAATAAACAATCAATACACGCTTACATTCTTCAAAGAGAGTTTGGAAAACATATAACAATGCAACTTCAAATAGACTTTTGAAATCATTTTTAAATATATAATGGGAATTTGAGTAGGAAATGTACCTTATATAATATTGTAAATTATGTGCTTGAATATTAAAAATAATTTTTGGGATGAATGTAACATTTTATCTTAAAAAATACAACTGAAGCAATTTTAAATGTACTTGGTGTGTTTTTAAAATCAAAATGCACAAATGTGTTTGTATAATATAAACGCACCAATGTGTACATATATGATATGCAGTGAAAGAAAACCTCTACAAAACCACCTGCACACAAGAACATCTACAAAGTTTTAATAGAGAATGCTTTTATGTGCTTGAATATTAAAAATAATTTTTGGGATGAATGTAACATTTTATCTTAAAAAATACAACTAAAGCAATTTTAAATGTACTTGGTGTGTTTTTAAAATCAAAATGCACAAATGTGTTTGTATAATATAAACGCACCAATGTGTACATATATGATATGCAGTGAAAGAAAACCTCTACAAAACCACCTGCACACAAGAACATCTACGAAGTTTTAATAGAGAATGCTTTTATTAAAAGAAAAATATCAATGCATGCATTTCTTATCAATTCACTGAATTGTCAAGGGGAAAATGAGCAAGAACCTCATTTTTAAAAGTGAGTTTACAAAATAAAATCTAAGCACTTTCCTTCTTTTATAAAAAAATAAAGGGGAGACTCACACAAGAGAAATTTATCAAGAGAAATTTATCAGGGAAGACTTTGGAGTGGCTCATTATTTTTGGAGAACCAAATTTGTAAGGGATTGTGGATCACTTACAACTCTGCATAAGAGAAATTCAAGGTTTGTAATTCCTTACTATTCATCTCAAATATCCCCCTAATTATTTCAAAATAATTCATTATTTATTTATGTTCCTATTCAAGTTTACAGTTCATTCTAAAGAAAAATGGGTTTCTTGTTAAGTTTAAACCAAATAGACTTGCAAGATCACTGAAAGAAACATAATCACAAGATAGACACAGAATATACCCTGGGAAACCCTCATGGGGTAGAAAACCCAGCAAAGCTTTCCTCAATAAGATGATCAACCAAAATACAAGATGTGCTCCCTCCTACTTTGTCTCCTTAGCAAATCTCCCAGACAAGTGCGCTATCTTTCACAAGTGAGTGAGTGTGTCAAATGAGGAACATACCTCCTCTATTTATACACTACACTGACATGTATTTTACACAAGTACATGTAGGCTCGTATTTAACCATTAGGTTAAATACCCTATTATAACTAACTGGGCCGACCCCCACATGGTGGGTCTAATAACCCTAGTTACCACAACCAATCTGGAGGAATAAACATCTCCGGATTCATAGTATAATCACATCGGAGGTATGGAACATCTCCGGAATAAATAATATACAAATATAATATTCTTAGAAGTTACAATATTCAACACTCCCCCTTAACGAGAAGGATATTATAACAACATCCGCAGGAGCAACGAGTCATACATCATACATGATACATCTATATATCATCGGAAGCTTTCTTCAGTTCATCATCATCAGTAACTCAACTAGTTACTGGAACATCGACATCACTCGATCATCAGCATCGTCATCACACGATCAGCATCGTCATCACACGATCATCAGCATCGTCATCACACGATCATCAGCATCACCATCACATGATCAACATCGTCATCACACGATCATCAGCATCGACATCACACGATCAGCATCGTCATCACACGATCATCAGCATCGTCATCACACGATCATTAGCATCGCCATCACATGATCAACATCGTCATCACATGATCATCAGCATCGACATCACACGATCAACATCGTCATCACATGATCATCAGCATCGTCATCACATGATCATATTACAGGATGATCAATCCTTCTCTCTTTAGGACATAGGTCCATGGATGATACAATCCAGATCAAGTTCCAGGATGATCAATCCTTATCTCTTTAAGACAAGTCTCATGTCTAGGGACGATCTAATCCCAACCACAGTGCCAGTCCTTTTTCATACTGGATGTGACCTAGATCATATCTAGGATTTACCGCCACAGAGCCAGTCCTCTTTCATACTGGATGTGTTACGTCTACAGAGCCAGCCATGTTTCATGCTGGATGTATCACATCTATAGAGCCAGCCCTGTTTCATGCTGGATGTATCACATCTACAGAGCCAGCCCTATTTCATGTTGGATGTAACCTAGAGCAATTCTAGGATTTGTCACGTACATTTTGAATCGAGGTCCAGGGACGATCCAGTCCTATCATGTGCCTTTTGAACCGAAGTCCAGGGACGATCCAGTCCTATCATGTGCCTTTTGAACCAAAGTCCAAGGACGATCCAGTCCTATCATGTACCTTTTGAACCGAGGTCCAAGGACGATCCAGTCCTATCGTGTACCTTTTGAACCAAAGTCCAGGGACGATCCAGTCCTATCGTGTACCTTTTGAACCGAGGTCCAGGGATGATCCAGTCCTATCGTGTACCTTTTGAACCAAGGTCCAGGGACGATCCAGTCCTATCGTGTACCTTTTGAACTGAGGTCCAGGGACGATCCAGTCCTATCGTTCAATTATCGGAGACCTCATGTCTACGGATCAATTCAAAGGACCATAGTCCGAGGACGATCCAATCCTCTTACCTTTTTATTCAGGATTTAGTTCTCGGAGACATACATCTACGGCTCTTCTTTAGGACTGAGGTCCAGGGATGATCCAATCCCCTCACATGTTCACCAAGAACATCATTCTCGAAGACATACGTCTACGGCTCAACTTTAGGACTAAAGTCCAGGGATGATCCAATCCCCTCACATGTTCACCAAGAACTTCATTCTCGAAGACATACGTCTACGGCTCAACTTTAGGACTGAAGTCCAGGGATGATCCAATCCCCTCACAACATGTATAACAAAACATGTATTCTCATCATCAACAAACATGTATATCAAAACATGTATCATCATCATCATCAAGCATGTATATCAAAACATGTATCATCATCATCATCAAGCATGTATATCAAAACATGTATCATCATCATCATCAAGCATGTATATCAAAACATGTATCATCATCATCATCAAAAAAAATATATATAAGAGTCCTAATTCTAAATAATTCTAAGTAACTAAGTGCAGTAAAAAGGTATCCTCATCATTGATGAGACAGACTAGTTATTAGATACTATGCTACTCCCCCTTTCGAGGAGGGTCCCTTTTGAACTACACCAAGCTTGTCTTGGAAGTGTTCAAACTTTACTCGAGACAGAGGTTTGGTCAAGATATCAGCAATTTGATCCTCAGTGCTTATATACTCGAGCTTGATAGCTCCTCTCTGCACCATATCTCGTATATAAAAGTATCGGATCTCTATGTGTTTGACTTATCATGAAACATAGGATTTTCAGTCATCTTGATGCAGCTTTGATTATCACACATAATCACAGTGGGATCCATTTCTAAGTCAAACACTCCAGATAAAATTTTCCGAATCCATACTTCTTCACAGCTGGCAGAGCAGGCAGCTATATATTCTGCTTCAGTAGTACTGAGAGCCACACTAGATTGTTTCTTGCTGAACCAGGAAATCATGGCAGATCCAAGACCATAACATCCACCTGAAGTACTTTTTCTGTCTGAGACACTACCTGCCCAGTCAGAATCTGAGTAACCATGTAACCTAAGTTCATGACCTCCGAGATAATATAGGCCAAAATCTAATGTACCTTTTAGGTACCTCATTACATGCTTTGCAGCTATTAAGTGGACCTTTCTAGGTTCTACTAGATACTGACTTAGGGTATTTACAGCAAAGCATATATCAGGCCTAGTATTAGTTAAGTACATCAATGATCCAATGATTTGTCTGTATAAGGTTATGTCCACTAATTCTGATGAATCATTAACTAACAACTTCAAGTTGGAGTCCATGGGAGTGGCCATGGCTTTACACTCCAACATATCAAATCTTTTGAGAATCTCCACACTATACTTACCTTGATTTAGAAAGATTCCTTTTGGTTCTTGCCATACTTCTAAGCCTAAGAAGTAGTGCATTAATCCGAGATATTTCATCTTGAATTCTGAAGAAAGCTTCTTCTTGCTTTCAATAATTTGTTTCTCATTTCCAGTTAGAAATAGATCATCTACATATAACAACAATATAACTGGTTCATCATCCATCACCTTGAGATAAAGATTGGGGTCAGCTTTACTTTTGGTAAAGCCCATGCTAGTTAAGAAATTGTCAATCCTTCCGTACCAAGCCCTGGGAGCTTGTTTCAACCCATATAATGCCTTTTTCAGTTTGCATACATGAGTCCTTTCGTCATTAACCTCAAACCATTGTGGTTTCTCTATGTATACTTCTTCCTCAATTACACCATTTAGAAAAGTTGTCTTAACATCCATTTGGTGTAATTTCCACTTCATCATGGATGCAAGTGCCATGATAGTTCTAATTGAAGTATACCTAGCAACTGGTGCAAATGTTTCTTCATAGTCAATTCCCTCCTTCTGAGAGAATCCTCTGGCTACAAATCTTGCCTTGTATTTTTCAATGCTACCATCTGCAGCATGTTTTATCTTGAAGATCCATTTGGAAGAAACCACACTTTTATCTTTTGGTTTGGGGACTATATCCCAAACATCATTTTTCATTATTGACTAATATTCTTCTGTCATTGCTTCTACCCATTCTTTCTTCTGAGCTGCCTCGTCATAGCTGGTAGGTAGTTGATCCACAAGATCACACATTAAAGCCATGTAGTTGGACACTAGCTTTGGTTTCTTTCTTTCTCTAGTGGAGCCTTCAGGAGCTCCATATCTTTCAACCCCTTGAATAATATCTCTAGCCCATGCTGGCCTTCTTTTCTTAGATAAGTCTGAAATAGGAGGCTCTTGTGGTTCCAACATATCATGATCCTCTGGAGAATCATCTTCAGGAATGGGCACAACCTCTGTGATTCTGGGAGAAGTATCTTCTTCATAGATTTCTTCAAGTTGGCACTTCCTGGATTTCTTGAGAGCTGCTTCTTCATCAAATGTTACATCTCTACTTATTTCTATGTGATGAAAACCTGGAATGTAAATTCTGAAGGCTTTGGATGATTCACAATAACCAACAAAAATTCCCTTCTTACCAGAAGGGTCCAACTTGGTTCTCTTTTCTTTTGGAATGTGGATGTACACAGGACACCCAAATATTTTAAGATGACTTACCTCAGGCTTTTTACCTGTAAACACTTCTTCTGGAGTTTTGAAATCAAGAGCACTATGAGATAATCTATTTTGCACATATACTGCTGTCTTGGCTGCTTCAGCCCATAGATACATGGGAAGATCTTGGTCATGTATCATGGTCTTTACAGCTTCCATGATTGTTCTATTTTTCCTTTCAGCCACCCCATTTTGTTGGGGATTGTATGGAGTAGTTAGTTCCCTTTTAATTCCAACTTCTTTACAAAAGTCCTCAAATTCCTTTGAGGTAAATTCTCCGCCATTATCTGTTCTGAGAATTTTGATTCTCTTATCTGAAAGATTTTCTATTAGAGCCTTGAACTCTTTGAATTTTCCAAAGACTTCATTCTTACCTTTCATGAAGTATATCCAAGTTTTCCTTGAATGGTCATCAATGAATGAAAGATAGTATTCAAACCCACTTAGAGAAGTGGTGAGCATTGGTCCACATACATTTGAGTGTATTAGCTCTAAAATGTTCTTAGTCTTTGTTTTACTCTTTGGAAAGGGGTTCTTGATATTTTTCCCTTTCTTACACCCTTTACATGAGCCATCATGATCAGCTTTCAAATCTGGTAATCCTATTACTACCTTGCTTACATAGGGTAAGGATTTATGTAATACCCCTCCTTTAGGGTCCCCTTGAACTGAACCTGAAACTTTAAAAACTTCATACAAACAAATTAGCCATTATAGTTATTGGAAAAATAAAATAAAAGAGTGAATAACTTAACAAAAATAAGCAAACCTTAACCTGTCAACCCGATCCAGCTGGTCCATTGTTGTCTGCGTCTTCCGTAGGATCCCTCCAGCAAAGCTCGTTTAACCATAGGCGAAGCAACCGTTAGCTTCGCCACCCAACCATAGGCTCATGCTTTCAGTCGCATGGCCTCCCCCGAGCTTTGGGTCGTAGAGCTCACACAAGTATTTCAGAAATTCAGCTTGGGCTTCCCTTCCCACCAGGATTTCTAAGCCAAACCCTTAGATAGCAGCAAGTCTTTGAGGCATTCGAAAATTACGACAATCGTCCAAATTATGGGGCCTTTACCCATTCCCTGAGCCTTCCTTATAAAGGAAAATCTCGTGCGACACGTGTCGCTTCATGCATAATTAAATATTTTTAATTAACTATTTAATTAAAACACTCACCCATCCAAGTGTCAGTTTCTCTAGGAAGTGCACCTACACCCCTAAGTTTGCTCTAGTTTGTCCCCCAGATATTTTAATCAACTCCTAGCTTTTAGTTGACTAGGTGTCTAATCTATTTTGCTCTTAAATAATAATTTCTATTATTTTAAATGCTCAACAAAATAACTATTCATGTGCAAATGTCTAAGCTATTGTTATGCATTTGCTAAGTAATAATCTAGAGTTATTCTCCTAAGTTTTTATGCATTTTAACAATCAAACTCACTAGGATCACGGTGCCGCGTCGTTGGGATCCTGGTTCCTTAATTTTTTTTTTTATCCCCTGACATGGCACCACTCCGTCGGGTCCAATCATCCATGGTTTCCATTCCTTGGCATGGTACCACCTCGTTGGGTCCTTGCGTCCATTCTTTCCGTTCTTGACAGGGTACCGCATCGTTGGGCCCTTCTGCCACCATCTTTCCGTTTTGACTTGCGGGAACTCTTGTAGGGATTTTAGGAATCGTTACCATCCATCCTCCGTCTACATGCTATCTAGGGACTAATGGCGCTGAGGAGTGAGTCCGTTCTCACTGCGCGCCCCTCAACTCGTACGTGACCAGCTCCGTCGTGGCCCACCTCGTACGCCCTCACGCATTCCTCTTGAGCAAGTGGATCAATGCTTATCTGCTCATGCGTGGTATTCTTGTCGGAAGTCGACATCGTCGTCGCTTCCCCTGTGTGTGATTTACCCGTACTCTACGACCCTCCATGTTCCTTTGTGTGTCCGTTAGTGAACCGTCTCACTTGTTTCTACACACACTTCTCACCACAATTTATTAGTAGCACTGTTCTCAACAATCATCATCTAGTTTCTAACTCTAGCATTTGTTAAACATTTATGATTTATTCAAACTGCTCATTCATCTTATCAAATATACATTTCGTCGCCAAATACATAATCACCATACAGCTAGTCGTTAAGCATTATCCATCAACATAATTTTCCATAGTCATAGCTAATCGTTTAACATATGCAATTATTCATTTACCTCAACAGTTCAGATACACATACTAAAAAATAAGGTCAAAAGGTTATTTACTTAATGTTTCAATCAGCCGGGTCACTCAGCAGGTGCCCTCAATGTCTACACAAGTCTAGGGGCACTACATACACCCCTACTTATTTAGAACTTCGTCCCGAAGTTCAGAATAAAAATGGAAAACTACGACGCATCTCAGTTGCGTCCTTCCAAGTCGCAGAGCTAGGACTGTAACTGTCCTACTGCACTTTGACTTGATCAATCAAGGCTAATCATTAAGCATGAGGTAATCAATCAATTATCCCACTCCACACATATAATTTAATTCCTTAATTCATTTATCAATTATTGTTGTCATTCACATCTTCACGGTTTCCTCAATCATTTAAGACTTAACAAGGCTCAAGAGACCACTATGTCGAAGTTGTTCAGCCGGGTCACTTGACAGGTGCCCTTAAGGTCTACAGTCATTCTAGGGGCATTACATACAACCCCTCTTAAATAGAACTTCGTCCTGAAGTTAATTTTTGTTTTTGTACTTTTGACGCTAGGCTTTATCTTGTTTTTCTATTCTCATCCTCATGTCATTGTATTCTAGTTTTCTTGAATAATCATGGCTATAAGCACAAGTGGTTAAAGTCATTAGCTCCTATAACATCTAGTACGGTTACAATACACCCTTAGGAACTTAATTGTAACTTCGTCTCATATCAATCCGATAATACATTCCATAATTGTCAGTCCCAACTGGATTTTCTATATCTCTTATTCGTTCACGCAAGTCTACGATGTTCAAATTTTCAACAAGCTGCATTGCATCAATAGCCACCCAATAATTTATCAACATAACAAATCCTGCAAGGATTCAAAGATTTAAATCTATTTGGTTATCCCCCCATCCAAGGAGAGAAGGTAAACATCATAAAATATTCAGTAGTAGATGTTTAAGATATAATAATGGTTTTAACATATTAGGAGAGACCCTCAAATTGTCCCTAATCCAAATTCCATAAGACTGCTTCCAAATCCCCAAATGTCAGTTCTCAATTCGATGGGATTCCTAGGGTCTGAACTTAACGGCTTAGTCAAACATATTAAAATTTATCTCTTATTCCCTTGGTTATCAATGACTTTATCACATACTTACCTCATTTACTCATTTTTGGTGTCATAAGACCACTTCCTTAGTTTCATCAATTTGTACAATGTGTGTTTTCTTAATCCCATTAAGTTCCATCTCGAGGGTTGGTTATCATTTTGTCACATTTGATTATGACCTAAGGTTAGCTTCATTGCGTTCGGTTTATTATGCTAATCGTCTCCATACTTCGTTTGAGGAAGACTATTGTCGTTTGGCCTCCTCGACACTTGGTGGAAGTTTCAACAAACGTTATTGCATCATGTTTAGCTAAACAAATGCCGATTTCCCTTCAAAATATTAGAAGCAAATCCCCCCCTCTCAATATTCCCTAATTTCATGTATTTGTGGTTGCTTTGGATTCCTTTATCCATGCAATCAATCATCAACTTAGATACTAATTCTATAATTATAGATCTCGATCCATTGAAGATATATCATTAGTATAGGTGTGATATATCCCTTTCTATTTCGGTCAAACATAAACCATGAATACTTCAATTTTTATCTTTAACATAAAATCTAAATATTCTCAATATCACTTAAACTCATACCACAAAAATCTTTCAAGTGAATTTCATACATAGGGAGCTATTCATGAAATCAGTCAAGCTTATATCTAGAAAACCTTAACTTTCAATTTCTCCAGTCTATACAAATCAACAGGTCGAATACAAGGCATAATTATGATGAGGATCTTCCCTTAGACTACTTCATATGAGCTATCAATTGAAGTTTATATTCTAAATCTCAAGTAAGATCTTAATACTCCTTATTCCAGTTCTTTCTTCCCTACCAATACCCTTATCTTTTACAAACATGTGTATATATATATCACTATTTAAAAAGATTTAGAATTATTAACTTCAAATTCTTTTCTTCTATCATTTGTCTAATTTAAAAGAAACAACAATTAGGATTCAAATTCCTTTAAAAGCATAGTCTACAACACAATTCCTATGAATTGCTTACATGAACTATATTTATAATTTTTTTTAAATATAATTTCAGAATTATACTTTGGTATATACCAAAATGCATAAGTTATAAGTCAACTATATTTATAGGACTCAAATTCCTTTGAAATACCTTTATACATACATTTTACTATGCCATGATATTTTCTATTAAAGCAAAATACCTTGAATAAAATAATTTGCCTCACAATTTTATCAATTATATTCTTAGTTGTTAAAAAGAAAACATAAATTGAAATATTACTCTCCTATAATTAGTTTCAAGAAGCATTTATAGAAATACTATTCCAATATAATTAAATTCTCTCTATCTTCCAAGAAAGCATTAATTGCATGCTATTCACTAAAATTACATTAATTTCTCATTTCCAAAGAAACTCAATATGTCCTACTGCGACTATCTTCTTACTTATTTCAAGAGAATTTAATGAAATATCATGCAACGATAATTTGATCTAAATTTTTATTCTTTCTTCATCTCCAAGAAACTTTAAATGAACCATTTTCCGCTACAATTATATTCATATTTATTTCAATAGACATTAATTAAGTTATCATACAACTATAATTCCCTTACTCCATTACAATTATATTCCTACGTGTTTCAAGAAACATTAACTAAAATATCATGCCACTGTAATTTGACTATGGTTTGATTCCTTCTTCATTTCTATAAAGGGCATGCTATGGACAAAAGATATATATATATATATAATTCTAAGTCTAAGGCATCATGAGATGAGACAATAATTAACATATAAAAACTTTAAATGGATCAGAAAGAGGATGTCCACTTCAATTCAGCTACATATATAGCTCCAGCAATGAACTTTATTTAAGGACAGAATTATTAGACTTAATTTCAAGAAGAGTACTAAAGGTTTACCTTCTAATTCTTAAATTACCCAAAATAATTATTTTGATAATTCATAAATAATTAATTATAAAAAGAAAATTAATCTTCTTCTTTGATCTCTACTAATTCTATTATATAGAATTCCATATAAGTAGACACTTAATATTTGATACAAAAGTGCATTTCCAATCTTATTCACATTATATATATATATATACATGTATCTCTAGAGATTCATTTCTCAATTCTATTCATGCCTTAAATATAAATATTTCCACGTAACATATAATATTTTAGTAATGAAGATCCATTCTCAATCCTTTATTCATTCACTATGTACATGCATAAATTCTAATATGACCAACGCGTTCAAGGGGCAGAAGTTCATATTCCATTTTAAATGTATTTAAGTGAGACAATAATTAATGGAGATTCGTTTTCCAATTTTTATTCATGCATTGTATATAGGTATTTCTGCATAACTAAAACATATAATATTTTAATGCTGAAAATCAATTCTTTATTCATTCATTATGCCTATGTATGAATTTTAAAATAACTAACTCATTCAAGTGGTAAAAAAAAATTCATTTCCCATTTCTAAAAAGATTTATCATTTTAATATAGGTTTATTCTCCAATCTTATTCCCATAATATACATATGCATATATTCCGACATAATTATACTCATTCAAACTTTAACGACAAGGGTTCTCTTCAAATTCCTATTGTCCATTTTAATATAGGTTTATCCTCCACTAGAAGTTAGAACCTTTAAGTTGGAATGAGAAAACCAACTCCTACCTTCGGATGAGGTCAAGCTACACTAATACTCCAGTACCGTGAGATAACACACCACATCCCTTCCGATTTAACCGGAGTTGATTATAAATATAAGTATGAAATATTTATTACTTATATAAAAAAATTCAATGCATAACATAAACACTCCGATTAAACTAGAATTCGTTGTAAAGATCATTATGAAATCGTTTTTCATTATAATAAAGTCGATGCATAACAGAACTTCAATAGTGAAGGCAAATTCAAATTCCCAAATTACAATAAATTACATCAAGATATGCATAAGAAATAACACATCAAACAAAATAAGTTTTTTTTTTTTTTTAACGTCAGTTTACTAACTGTAAGTTTTCTATCTCAGCCTACTTGACTGAGATTAGTCATAGGATAAATTGCTCCGGTAATTAAAACTTTGCAGTCTCTCTACAACCGCCGATGTGACAGAGGTGAACAAATTTAACTTTAATTAAAAAGGGAGGCTCCTACACAGCGACGGTGATTGTTGATGAATATGTGACAGTACTGGAGCTAAAAAAAAATAAGACAGTTTAACTACAGAGAAAGGAGGTTCGAAATCGATTATAGTATTTAATTACCGAAGTAGTTGTGACTCGGCGTCCCTCAGAATTATCACCTAGGGATGGGATTGATTGATAAAACCGCGATCACATTGATTGAGGTCGCATCACTTAGCAGGCGGATGAAGAGATAAGATTTTTAAAATAAATAATAAAATTTCAATTCATGTCAAGAGATAACGTATGCTTAGTCATTCATGCGTGTAATTGACTTGAACAAAATACTTTAACCCAACAAAATAATATTCGCAGAGTTCCAATTAGGAGCGATTCGACCCGAAATGGACGCTTAGCCAACAGAAGGATTCATAATGAATTGCTCAAGATCTGAGACGATTATACAGAGTCTGAGATGAGGATCTGCGTGATTTCGGAGTTAAAGTTTTATTAAAAGAAAATACACAGGCGCAAATCTTGTCAGAGATTGTAATGCCTTCAGATCGGCTAACATCTAACTCTGAGACAGAGTTGTGAGTAAAAGAGAAAAAATAAAAATGTTTGCAGACAGAGCAAAGATCCACGCGAAAGGGGGAAGGCGTAAAGCCTTGACAAAGTGTGATACTAACATTTCGCAGAGGTCCAGACAGAATATTGGCATAAGAACTTTAACCAAATGGAAAAACTGATGCATGAGTGCTGAGCAAGTCGTGATGTGCAGGGTACTGTAAAGATATGATTTATTAAGCCAAATTCGAAACTCAGGTCAAGTTTTTTTATTTTTTATGATCAACTACAAATTACATTACGGATCTGGAATCGTCATTCAGAATGGAAACGAAGAGGATTTTCAAGATCAAGATGCAATCATAATACATATATGGAATCGTCATTCAAACTGGAAACGCAGAGGATTTTCAAGATCAAGATACACTCATATTTAAAAATTCTGGAACACGCCTTTCCATTTTCAAATTAGAACACAACAAAGATTTAAATCAAATGACAGACAAGGCTTAAGCCATCAATGTACAGGAAGCAATCGCTGGAGTGTAGCTAATTGCCAGATCTTAATTCATTATTCAGATCTCAGAGTTTAATGGGAGTTGAATACATAACCAGAGTATCCAATCGGTAGCCAATCGCAGAGCTGAGGTAGCGTTTCAGTGCAAAGACAGGGTATTGATTCGAGGTTCAATCGCTGAGATGAATTAAATGTTTAATGAATGGGAAGGATACTAATTCAACAGTCTTCAATCTCAGATATTTTAATCCCAAAAGCAGAGTTTAGATTTCCGAGCATTGGCAACAGGGCTCACGATTTGGCTGTTTGTGATTGCTGGTTTTACACAGGGATAGATATATTGAAATCACAGATCGAAATTAAACATAGCCAACGCTCTCGAGGAATAAATAAATTAAATATCAGATCAAATTAAAATGTTGATAATGAATCGGATCAAATTTGGGTATATATATAAACATCATCACAGCAATCGCAATTTAGAATAAAAAACCATGGAAACGATCTTGGCAGATTGGATTTCCACTAATTGAGCCGTAGGTTTTTAAAAAGAAATCTACAGGGTCGTCATTGGGGATCGACCTTCACACCTTGACACAGAGGATTGTAATTTAAAAAGGAATCAGAGTTGAAATGGAAGAGTGCAATCTGGGCTTTCTATGGATCTAAACTTTACACAACAAGATTTTTACTCGCAGAACAGTTCACTTCTTTTACAGATAGAGTAGTAAGCCCACAATTTAATAGATCGATTCCTGAACCAATGGTTCGATTTGTCGCTGTATGCAGACAATCTAAGTATCACAAAATTTTAATTCTACAGGAAGACATATCAATTCATAATATAATAGTTTGAATTCTCAACGCATTCAAAAAGAATGTATCAACATATGTGAATCCAAAAAAAAAAACAGAGTTATATTTCCTATATGATAATAGATCGGTTTCCAAGTCCTTATGATTTATTTATTTTTAAAAGAAAATGGAGCTAGAATATCAATTTCGAATACTGGAAACAATATAAACAAAAATGTTGAACCTGATTCGATTTGTCGAGTTCGAGATGAAGTAGATCGTTGTAGCAGCCGCTAATTTGATTGTCCGAGTCAATACACCTTTGGCGAAGATACCGACATCCCCTCGGTATTATGAGTCCGGTGCCCTCAAGGGTCGACCAGCTCTGATACCAAATGTAATACCCCTCCTTTAGGGTCCCCTTGAACTGAACCTGAAACTTTAAAAACTTCATACAAACAAATTAGCCATTATAGTTATTGGAAAAATAAAATAAAAGAGTGAATAACTTAACAAAAATAAGCAAACCTTAACCTCTCAACCCAATCCAGCTGGTCCATTGTTGTCTGCGTCTTCCGTAGGATCCCTCCAGCAAAGCTCGTTTAACCATAGGCGAAGCAACCGTTAGCTTCGCCACCCAACCATAGGCTCATGCTTTCAGTCGCATGGCCTCCCCCGAGCTTTGGGTCGTAGAGCTCACACAAGTATTTCAGAAATTCAGCTTGGGCTTCCCTTCCCACCAGGATTTCTAAGCCAAACCCTTAGATAGCAGCAAGTCTTTGAGGCATTCGAAAATTACGACAATCGTCCAAATTATGGGGCCTTTACCCATTCCCTGAGCCTTCCTTATAAAGGAAAATCTCGTGCGACACGTGTCGCTTCATGCATAATTAAATATTTTTAATTAACTATTTAATTAAAACACTCACCCATCCAAGTGTCAGTTTCTCTAGGAAGTGCACCTACACCCCTAAGTTTGCTCTAGTTTGTCCCCCAGATATTTTAATCAACTCCTAGCTTTTAGTTGACTAGGTGTCTAATCTATTTTGCTCTTAAATAATAATTTCTATTATTTTAAATGCTCAACAAAATAACTATTCATGTGCAAATGTCTAAGCTATTGTTATGCATTTGCTAAGTAATAATCTAGAGTTATTCTCCTAAGTTTTTATGCATTTTAACAATCAAACTCACTAGGATCACGGTGCCGCGTCGTTCGGATCTTGGTTCCTTAATTTTTTTTTTATCCCCTGACATGGCACCACTCCGTCGGGTCCAATCATCCATGGTTTCCATTCCTTGGCATGGTACCACCTCGTTGGGTCCTTGCGTCCATTCTTTCCGTTCTTGACAGGGTACCGCATCGTTGGGCCCTTCTGCCACCATCTTTCCGTTTTGACTTGCGGGAACTCTTGTAGGGATTGTAGGAATCGTTACCATCCATCCTCCGTCTACATGCTATCTAGGGACTAATGGCGCTAAGGAGTGAGTCCGTTCTCACTGCGCGCCCCTCAACTCGTACGTGACCAGCTCCGTCGTGGCCCACCTCGTACGCCCTCACGCATTCCTCTTGAGCAAGCGGATCAATGCTTATCTGCTCATGCGTGGTATTCTTGTCGGAAGTCGACATCGTCGTCGCTTCCCCTGTGTGTGATTTACCCGTACTCTACGACCCTCCATGTTCCTTTGTGTGTCCGTTAGTGAACCGTCTCACTTGTTTCTACACACACTTCTCACCACAATTTATTAGTAGCACTGTTCTCAACAATCATCATCTAGTTTCTAACTCTAGCATTTGTTAAACATTTATGATTTATTCAAACTGCTCATTCATCTTATCAAATATACATTTCGTCGCCAAATACATAATCACCATACAGCTAGTCGTTAAGCATTATCCATCAACATAATTTTCCATAGTCATAGCTAATCGTTTAACATATGCAATTATTCATTTACCTCAACAGTTCATATACACATACTAAAAAATAAGGTCAAAAGGTTATTTACTTAATGTTTCAATCAGCCGGGTCACTCAGCAGGTGCCCTCAATGTCTACACAAGTCTAGGGGCACTACAATTTATAGTTGATGTGAGCTAATCTTCTATGCCATAGCTCACTGGGGCTAGAGATCTCATGAGCAAGGGCAGCTTCTAGATGGCCCTTGAGCTTATAGAGACCTCCTTCTTCTTCACCAATAACAATTGCATCTTTAATTGTCTTTCCTTTGGACCACATGAGTACTTGTCCATCTATGAAAGCTACTCTAAAACCTTTCTTATCTAGTGCTGAGATAGAGAGAAGGTTCTTCTTTAAACCCGGTACATATAAGATGTCTTTCTTCTTCAAGGGTGTTCCTGAATCTAGCTTATAACTAGCTTCACCAATTCCTTTGATGGGATATTGGTAGTCATCTCCTAGAGATAGAGATACCTTTTGTGTAGAAGACTTTTCTTCAAGATTTGAGAAGGTCTTCCTTTGACCTGTCATGTGCTTAGAAGCACCACTGTCAATGAGCCATGTATCTTCTCCAGGAGATACAGATCCAGAGAGTGCAGAGAATAGAACATATTCTTCTGGATCTTCTTTCTTCACCTTATATATTTTCCTTTTAGGCCTTACCTCTACCTCTTCTTCTTCTTCATCTTCTTCCTCTTCTTCTTCTTCACTATCATTTTCTTCCATATGTGCATGGTGTCTTTTGTGGACAAACTTCTTCTTTTGTGAAGGACAAAATCTGGAGATGTGTCCTAGCTTATCACAGTTGTAGCATTTGACTGTGGAAAGATCTCTTACTGGAAATGGTCCTTTTCTCTTTTTAGGTCTAGAGAAGTGTTGAGATCCTTTGTGGTCAACTTTCTTGAGATGACCTATTCTTCTTCTTTTGGTATGGGTGGCCAAAGCTTGGTCATCCTCTTTGAGAAGAGCTTCTCTGTTGGCTACCCTAGCTTCTTCTTGAACACAATCCTCCCATACTATATCAAACTTCATGCTCTCTTTCCTGGCACACATGGTTTGTATGAAGGATTCCCAAGGTCTAGTGAGACCATTGAGAGCAGTCATCACAAGTTCATCCTCATCAAGAGTATCACCAATTGCATCTATTTGTTCCTTGATTTGTGAAACCCTTGAGAAGTAGTCTTGAATGGATTCTCCTTTGTGCATCTTGGTACTCTTCAATTGAGTCCTTAGATTCATCTTCCTATTGATGTTCTTTCCTTCATACATTCTTCCTAGGGCATCATACATTTCCTTTGGAGTCTTCTTGGAGGCCACTTGGGGAATCAAGTGGTCTTTAATAGAATCAGCTATGATTCTCTTTGCCCTAATCAAATCCTTCCTGTGCTTTTCTTTGGCTTCATCTCCTTCTGGTTCTGCAACTTCTTCCTTGATATAATGAGCAAGATCATTCTCTTCAAGAATGAGACCAATTCTGTATTTCCATGCCCGGAAATTCTCTATACCTTCTAGCTTGTCATCAAGCTTAGTGTTTGGAGCCATCTTCTCTGGAAATGTTACTTTTCACTTTTCCGGAATCTGGAACAGAATTTTATCGCACTTTTGGTAGAATTAGGGTTTGACTTTCCCGGAGTTCTACACAACCAAAAAGTTCGATCTAGGGCTCAAAAGAATGGTCTTGAGAAGGGCTATCCAGCCATGTAATCAGAATTCAAAAATGCCAACTTTTTTCTGAACCCAAATTCTGACTTATCGTACTTTTGGTAGAGGGTTTTGATTTCCCAGAGTTCTACCCAACCAAAAAGTTCGATCTAGGGCTTAAAAGAAAGGTATTGAAGAGGGCTATCTAGCCATGTAACCAAAATTCAATAATACCAAATTTTTGCTGAAACCCTAACTTTCACCGGAGAGAGAGAGAGAGGTATTCTTACCTTGTGAAAGATGTCCTATTCAGTCTAGCTCTGATACCATGTTAAGTTTAAACCAAATAGACTTGCAAGATCACTGAAAGAAACATAATCACAAGATAGACACAGAATATACCCTGGGAAACCCTCATGGGGTAGAAAACCCAGCAAAGCTTTCCTCAATAAGATGATCAACCAAAATACAAGATGTGCTCCCTCCTACTTTGTCTCCTTAGAAAATCTCCCAGACAAGTGCGCTATCTTTCACAAGTGAGTGAGTGTGTCAAATGAGGAACATACCTCCTCTATTTATACACTACACTGACATGTATTTTACACAAGTACATGTAGGCTCGTATTTAACCATTAGGTTAAATACCCTATTATAACTGACTCGGCCAACCCCCACATGGTGGGTCTAATAACCCTAGTTACCACAACCAATCCGGCGGAATAAACATCTCCGGATTCATAGTATAATCACATCGGAGGTATGGAACATCTCCGGAATAAATAATATACAAATATAATATTCTTAGAAGTTACAATATTCAACATTTCTTAGTTACCATCAATGCTGGAAACCCTATCACACTTGTTGCTTCCCTTTTATTTATGTAGCTACAAAGTTTAGCATTGGGGTTTTATTCTCTCAATCATTTCACAATGAGAATATTTTTTTAGGGATTATAAATTTAATGGCTTTGTGCATGTATATATGAGGAGTTGGGAATCTATTGTAATGGGACCACTTATTGCATTAGATCATGAAACCTACTATTGCAAGTTTTTTTTAAATGCTTTCACAATTTTTGGTGCGCACTTTACAACATAATCCATTGTAGCACTTTAATAAAGGAACCATTTTAGGGTTACAAATAAAAAATTTACAAGTTATGTGATGCAAAATATATATAAAGTACACTATTGGCACCTAAATTCTATACAAGTGTTCACACACCGAAGATCCTAGTTAGTTGGGAAGGCGCTCCAAGGGAGGAAGTGTGCAGAAATTTCACCCCACACATTATATTTTGCATGCTATCAAAGTCACGCATAGGCTAACTACATGGAATGGGAATACTGGGATATTTAAAGAGGCTTTTGTAATGGGAAAGGGTTGTTGTTGTGGTGGTGGTGGTTGTTGTTGTTGTTGAGAACTTAGTAAAAGATATAGAATATAAGTTGTTGAGAAGTTAATGGTATTTTGGATTTTCATCCAAGGGTTGTATATTGTATCTATTTTTTTATGTTAATTAAAGTTGGTTCCTCCCTTAGTTCACACAAATATTTTTTCAATATGTTGTTATTTTTTATGTGAATGTATGTTCTGCGCGGATATTTGTAAGTATGTTATTTAATATTTACTTGAATGTATGTTAACGAATGAATGGATGAATAAGTAGATGGAAAGAATCCCCATCCTTCCCTACGCACCCTTTGCAACAGTCCATGTAATTCCTATTCGCGTCTTGGGTGAGACCTTATTCTATACTTTGGAATATTGAATATGCCAACGCTTTTAGGGTACTTGTTGGTGAAGACTACCAAACCCTGGGTTTTCCAGATAGATTTGAGGCAATGATTGGTTCAGTACTCAAGACTTGACATTAGGATCATAGTGAAAGTATGTCAAAATGACATAGAGGCCATCCAGAGGGGAGATTCATGAATGGATGTAGGTAAAGGAAGAAACAATTGTGTAGAAGGAAACCCAGGGCTTACTGGTAGATCCTAAAAAGTGGAAGCAAAGATAAATATATTCTAACGTGCATGAATGTTTCTCTAGAGAGTACATTGAGAAGGCTTAATAGCACATTGAGAAGGCTTGAACCCATAGTGTGTAGTCGGGAGAATATAGATAGGTTGAGGAATTTGGATTAAAAATGGTCTAGAGCAGTAGATTTTTGGTTCCATAGGGTTAAGGAAGGCTATATGGTGGAATTCACAATAGAGTGTAGTGAGTCGTATATACACACTGAGAAGAGGTTTGAAGCGGGCCCTAGAAAAATGATCATGAACGAGATATGTATGTGGATAAAGATGATTTTTTTTGAGAAAGGACTAATGACCATGGAGTCTAATACCATGGAAACGTAAACAACGCACTGAGGGGGAAGGGAATGAAGAGATGGGGAAGTAGGTAGAACAGCAATGGATCTAGAAGAGAAAAGGCTCCGATATGAAAGAAGAGACGATATAAGATACTCATCTAGAAAAGAAAAGAGAGGTGAGAAGCTGAAGGGGGAAGGTAGTTTTGATAAGAGATATAGAAATAATACAAGAGAAGTTCAAATGAAACAAAAGGTTTCACAGTAGGAGAAGATTCACCAGAAGGGTGTGTAACACATGTGTAGGAAGAGTGCATAGAAGAAGAGAGACCGTCGAAGATGAATAGTATAGAAGAAAGTGGGAGATATGAAGGATACATTGATCCCAAAACCTGAAGATAGATCAAAATAGAAAACCCATGGGATTTGGAATAAGATGAGGAACAACCAAATGGAGGTGATCTAGTGGTTTTCCTAAAGACTGTGGGGTTAGAAATAACTTCTCCTAGATTCAATGTTGTAAGAAGAAATGTACCTAGACGAAAATCCATTTTCATCCTAACCCCCTTGTACTCCCTAATAGTCAGAGAAGTTAATATATTAACCCAGTTTGAAAGAGAAGCGAGCTCCGAATTTGAAAGAGAAGCGAGTCTTGAAGTTGAAAGAGAAGAAGCACGAGAAGGAAAGGAGTAGAAGCAATCCCTACACAAGAAACCCAGAATCCAGAAGGGAACACACTGGAAACAACTAGACTAGTTACACCAAGAAGAGATAGTTCATCGGTGCACAGTAGAATGGAAACTAGACCTGATTCGACTCTGAGGATACCTGTATGCCATGGGATAGGGAAATACAGTGTCGAGCAACATTGATTTGCATGTGAATCCATATGGTCAAAAACTTAGATTATTGACGAAGCTATGAAGATCGCACAACTAGAAACAACCTTTAGAGATCGGGCCCTAACCTAGTACATGAAGTATAATATGACACTACTCTCAGGATAGACAAGGCCACTAGAAACCATCAAGAGGGATCTATTGAATGAATTCCAAAAACCCAAGTCAGAATATCAATGCATAACTAAGATAAAACAGATTAAGCAAAGGATTGGTGAGCCCTTTTCGGACTATGACCAATGTTTCAAGACCCTCCTGGATTGGATAAGTTTTCAAATTTGGGACGTGCAACATCGAGAGTGGTTAATCATAGGCCTACTCTCGCATATTAGGGTTCTACTTACCCACTGGAATGTGGGAATGCAGCTAGAGGACCTAGAGATTTCCATGTTATTGGAATCCATTCCAAGTGGAGAATCTTTAGTAGGGATCGCACAAGTTTAGTCACAGCTTGTTGCACTAACTGCACAGCTACATCAGTTTTAAGTGGGGAATGCTGCACAATAAAATGTGTGGTGTACTTTTTGTAGGGTAGAGGGTCACCACAAAAATGAGTTCCCTACCCTAAGAAGTTACATAGAAATCAGCGCACCCAATCCTTTCCTATCCAGGACCAAGACATAACAGTGTGAAATGAAGAAAGGATGAGTGCTCGACAAGAGTTACCTTCACAACAGAAGGATGTGCAACCAACACTAAGATAACATGGGTAAAATACCTAAAGATTGAATTTGTTCAAAGATACCTAGATGTGTAGGACAAGGGAACATAGTTCCATTATAGTTGGGTCCTTCTATTGATCATTATGTTCATTTGGAAACCCCCACCAAGGTATACTTAAGACTTGGACACATTAGAGACATTTTCAACACCAAAGTTCTGCATACTCCAGCACTAGGACAATCACGTAGAGCAAGTAGTGGTCAACACTGCCTTCTAGCGGTGGTATACAAATATGCTTACATTTATAAGAATATCCTTCAAGATTCCACATTCAATTCTGGACATGTATAAAGAGTCTGCCATTTTTTAAGTTGATAATCATAATGTGATTATTAGTCCTAATGCAGAACTGTAGTCCGATGCAAATTTACTTCCTTTTTTCATAACACAAGAAGATGTGAAAGCAACAATGGTAGAGTGGCCCTAGCACCAACAAGCCTTTAGATATTTAGAACTAGAAATTTTGGAAGGATTTGAGCTACAAACGAAGCCAAGGAGTGACCACCCAAGCACTAGAAAAGGAGTGACCACGCAAGCACCAACATTCCTAGAGAGTCTTCCCCTTACTATTAAAGAAAAAACATGAAGCATAATTGACTAGGAAAATTGATGAGCACGAAAAGAAGCCACACAAGTTATTTTTTCCTACACAAGATCGAGATATAGAGGAAGAGGAAGGGGGAAAAACTCCCTCAACAACCACTCCTAGTTATGTCCCACCGTCAGTATGAAAGATAATTTTCAATGACATCTTTCAAGAGACCCATGTAGAACCTAACCCAACAAAGGAATAATAGGAATAAGGAGATAAGAGAACCACATAAGAGCGCACCAAAATAGTTGAACAATGCATAAAAAAATTTTCTCCAATCCCCAACATAGTGGAACCATTACATTCAAACTTGGAGGTCACTCCAATCCTCTAGAAGGATAGAAAAGAGGAATTGAATGAGCTCTGGATAGTCCTGCATATAGACCCACCAATGATAGCTAAACAAATGACCGATGCCATAGGAACTAGTAAAAATCAAGAACTAGACAATAGGCTTTAGAGGCCTTTCAACATTGGACACTCAGAATCAAACCTCTATAAATTACGAGATTCCATCCTCCAGGAAATTCAAAGACCTGATCCCTTCCTTACAACAAATTGAACTTCGCATTGGTACACACTAAGGAGCTCTAGTATTATATCTCACAGATATTCGTAGAAGTAGGGGATCACCATACAGAGATGGTCCATTCATATGTAGGATTCAAGCAGAGACACTTAGAGGTAGTAGTAATGTTCTCATCATTAGAGTCAACCATTAATGTGGCATATTCAACTCTCCCAATTAGAAGATACTCTATTGATAGTAAACTACCTTCAAAACAAAAGGTCACAAAGATAAAAGAAATAGTCACCCAACTGCAACAAGAGAAAGAGGAGCTATAAGCTCAAATAAAACTGGCCCCTACACTAAAGGATATTGATATGACTCAGAATTTTGAAGAAGTTGTGTAGGTCCTGCAGAAAGTGCGGGAGGGTGTTGCGACCTTGACGAGAGTGGTGGACTATAGTTTCAATATTTTGAACCACCTTTAGAATGTGCTTGAATTTCAACAAGTTGACCAGTAGATCATGGAAGGGGAGACCCAAGTGAGCCAAAATAAATAGAGTTTGGTGCAGATTTCCCCCTCAGAACACAAAGAAGTAATGACATAAATATTTGGATTCACCAAAAAGATTGATACCAACAGGGATGAGAAACAAGTTCTTTCCTCCGTTGTTGAAAAATCCCAGGAAGAAGTGCAAAATCGAGCTTCATGCAAATGATACAGAAGTTATCACCCTGGCCAAACAAGTGAAACAAGCGCTGGGAAAGAGAACCAAAGAATATGTGGAGCAGTACAACAACCAACTCGACAACATTGCAAGATATTTTGAGGCAATTAAAATAGAGTTGAATAATTTTGTAAGTCTCATGCACACATAGATTCCTCCATTCGTAGCAATGGAGCCTTGATTTCCTTGGCTCAGGACGAACCAGATCGTAGTGTTGGGGGCCTATAGGTCCTTGAATTTTGGACAAGATTTTGTGCATCGAATATCTCTGATGGAAGGTTGAGGCACACTAAGGGAGGTAGCACATATAAATTTCGTGTCACACATCAACATCAACCTGTGTGTGATATTTTGCATGCCACCAAAATCGCGTGTAGGATAAAGGCATGGAATGGGAATATTGGCCTATTTAAAGAGGATTTTTGTAATGGTAAAAGTTGGTTGTTGTTTTTGTTGTTGTTGAGCACTTAGTAAAAGATATAGAATATAAGTTGTCGAACAATTCATGGATTTTTGGACTTTCAACCAAGGGTTGTATGTTGTATCTCTGTTTTGATGATAATATAAAGTTGGTTCCTCCTTTGGTTCCCACAAATATCTGTCAATATGTTGTTATTGTTTATGTGAATGTATTTTCACATAGATAGATGTCAGTATTTTGTTTAATGTTTAGTTCAATGTATGTTAACAAATGAATGAATCAATAAGTAGATGGAAAGAATCCCCATCCTTCCTTGTGAAACCTTTGCGACTATCCCTGTAATTCTTATGCACTTCTTGAGTGAGACCTTATTCTATCCTTTGGAATATTGAATATGTTGATGCTTGTAGGGTACTTGTTGGTGAAGCCTATCGAACCCTAGATCTTACAGATCTAATTCAACATACAAACATGTACAATTATTTAATTCACTAGTTAAATTTAATTCACATTTCAATATTTCACAAAAAATTAAATGGTGTATATTACTCTATGTGGTACAGTAGTGCATATTATTGAATAATGCGCTCCTTTTAACCAAAATACATTTATAGATGTATTATTTATTTTTGTAAAAATATTTCATAGTTTCTCTATTTCATAATGCATGGCATTTGTTGTCAAATATTTCTAATAAAAAGGTTAATTAAAGATACTTGTTGGAATGAGCACAATGGGAACACATCCGAAAAAGAGAGCAAGGACTTTTTTTTGAAATTTTAGTATAAAATTAACATGTTTGAATTATCTATGTTTAAATGATGTGTATTAGTAAATGTGTGGCATGCAGAGTAAAAACTTGAAGAAACTAGATAAAATTGTTTGCAATCTAAGTTGAAAAGAGCATAAAACCTTGATCGAAATGTTGCAAAGAGATGGATTAGGTGAATCAATAGATAATCAACATGAATTTTTTCTTTGAATTTTCATTTATAATGTACTTCTTAGAAATTGTTGCTAACACGTTTCAATTTCACATTTGTTAAATGTTATGTAGGGATCAACAACGAGGGAAGAGAATTTCATCCAAATAAGATACAAATCATGAAGGGTGTAAATGGGCATGAATTTGTACTCAATTCATTTGGATTGGTGCATAAAGTTAATTAGGGGGGGTTAAAACTATGAGGTATAGTAGAAAGAATGTATACACATAATTTCCACTTAGAGTATAGTAAAATCCATTAAGTCCAAGAATCAATTTATATATAAATTATAGGAATCGTTTCCAATGAAACGGTTAATGAGACTTGACAAACAATAGCAAGAAACAAAAAATCGCCAATAAAAAACTAGCAAGAAAGAATCATTTAAAAAGTATGTTCATAAACATGTTTTCTTATGTGTGTGTGTGTGTGTGTGTGTATTACTACAAAATTTATGAAATTGATATTTTGACTATTTAGTTTCATCAATATAAAACGTTTTTTTTCTTTTCCTTTCATTTTTCAGGAAGATTGTGAAAATTCCAAAGGAGAAACAAGGTGATAATCAAAACATGACTATAGGTATGTCTAGAAAAGTATACAAGGATATGGTCAAATAAATAAACATAATTGCATTGCAAGATGAGCCATCTTAACAACAACATGCATCTGATGTATGTTACCATTTACTTTTTCTTTTATGTAATTAGAATTTAATTGTTTCATAAAATAATGATTTCCAATTGTTTAGTTGCAAAAAATAAAACAAAATCGAACCTATTCAACACATAAGACAAGTGCTAACATACAAAAGAGCCATCGAAAGAGATGAATGGAATTGGGTTAAGTATTAGTTGTGAGTATATTTCGGAGTATGAAAAGTTTATTGTGCAATTTGTAAGTAGATATGTTGTTTTGCTTACCTCATTTTATAATTAACAAAACAACAATAAACCTTTATATTAAATCTATGATTTATCATGGCCTATAACACTTGTAGGAAACAAAGTATGAAGAGGAGATAACAAAAGATTTGTTGTGAGATGGCATGAGATTTGGATTTGAAAGAATGTGTATTATTTATGAATCACTTCTTGCTATGGCACGTTTTTTTATTTACATAATCATTTATATTATATTATAATGTATATATACTCATTACACTTCATTTCTATGTTTGTAGATGGAACATGAAGAGAATGAACAAAATCAAGTCAATGCAAAAAACATCCGGCCATATAACCCAAGTACAATATCTCCTATGATTGATAAAAAAAAGAGGCATTCAAGCAACTTGAGCATTGATAACAATTCGAGTGAAGAATGACAATCAATATAATGAAATGTTAATACAAGTTGTATGCTTTGAAATGAAAGTTTATGGAAATCAAACATTTTGTTTAATGTACTGGACATATTTTGTTAATTGAATTACCACAAATTACCAATAACTATAACAATTACATATTGACATTTTAATTATTGTGGACCTTTATGTTGTTTTGTTTGTTTTGTATGATGAAGGGTCTTTTATTCATATATAATAAAATCAATTTCTTATTCTATTGCATTGTCAAATGCTATAAATGTTTCATTATTGAATAAATATATGGATGATTGTATATTACAATGAACATATGTATAATACGATGGTATAACACATTAATATAATCATTATATTAAAAAATAATAGTTAAAATTGAAAAAATCAATTTTACTATAAAAAATCTGTGATTTTCTAATGAATTTTACTTAGTGGTGCTTATCACAGTCCAAATCAATATGCACCAATTATTTTAGATATGTTAAGCATACCTGTGTCTGTATTTATAATAAATGCAGTGATTATCGGTGCTAAAAACATAATACACCATCTCTTTCTATATATATAATCACAGTAGTGTTATATATACATCCAAAAATATCATTCAATTTACGTTATAGTACAATGTGCATAATAACATAGTCACAAATGTGTATTTGTGTGCTATCATTAAAGGCGCATATTTATTCATCATTGGCACTAGTTTTTTGCCTATAATAATAACCCCTAGTGTTATATTGAATTGATGCTAAAAAATTAACACTTGTTTGTAGGACAAGGAATCCCCCTCTGCACAATGATGTAATTGATAAAGACTACACAGGTGTACACACCGATGATAACATATGACCTCCTAGGAGGAAACATATGTTCCTAACCATTAGGACCACTCAAAATGTATAAAGAGAATTGTGGTCTTTATAATAATAATAATAATTATAATCTATTTTTAAGGTCACAACCAAGTCATACATCAATTTAGTGTATGAGACCCCCTTGTTTGTGGGACAAAGGACCCCCCTATGCACAGTGACGTAACTACTATAATTACAATTATTACAACAAAGAGAAGGAAAGATGATTCATATTTTAGTATAAAGTTAAGATCTTGGACTTGTTGAGACCAATGTTCTAAATGTTGATGTTGAATTTGTTGCACCTATGTCTAAAGTTTCAAGATTCCCTCTAAGCATTGATGGTCACGGCTAGGTTTCCAACAAATTGAAAGCCCTATGCACAGTGACGTAACTGCTATAATTACAATTATTACAACAGAGAGAAGGAAATATGATTCATATTTTAGTATAAAGATAAGATCTTGGACTTGTTGAGACCAATGTTCTAAATGTTGATGTTGAAGTTGTTGCACCTACATCTAAAGTTTCAAGATTCCCTCTAAGCATTGATGGTCACGGCTAGGTTTCCAACAAATTGAAAGGTTCAAGAACTATGTTATTGTTTGGTCATGGAAACTTAACATTTTGAAGATATCTTTCCAAACAAGTTGAATTTACTAAAAATATCTACAAACATATTCATGGGAAAAGCAATTATATACCAAGAAATATCTATTAAATTGTTTGAATTCAATATATTTTGTTTTCTTATTGTATGCACGCTGAAATTGCCATTGAGATTAACTGGAAGAAAAATTGATATTTTTGGCATGAAATCTCAGAGGACACATTTTGGATTAATGGGATGACATATTTAAAAGGGATTTTAGAGCTCTAACCTGTATAGCATAATCAGTTGGTTGTTATATTGAATAAAAGGTATAATGGGCTCGAGGCTTTGTCATCTTAAGGCTCAAGGTCATTAAAAAATATACTCATTAAAATATCAACATGTCACTTATGGGAATTTAACCTAAGTGGGGAGGATAACAATCATTCTTCCCAACCACCCAAGCTAGACCCAATTAAGTACAATGTGCCTCAACATGCAATAACCCCCAAAAATATTATATTGGTTGCTTGAATCTCTTAATTGATAATTGAGTGACAATAATGCATAGCTTCTCATTAATATGCATCACAACTAACGATATGGATCCTTTGGGTTTATTCAAGATCCCGGCCCAATTAACTTGTGGATATGACTTGTGAACACAAGAAAATATATAATTCATTCTTATTGTTCACACATGAAAAGTGTTATGGGCCAGGTTATTGATAAACACCTATGGATATTGCTCTTTATATCTATATTTCAAAAACACTTTACAAGCTAAAGTTGTGGGGCACAATAAAAGGCTACTCCAATATCCCTACCACTTTAATTTTTACTTTTCCCCTGTTACACCAAAATCTCGTCATCATAGGTTTTGTGTCCTTTATATGCCTTGTTTCTTAAAGTACCTGGGCTGAAAAACCAAGAGAAGTGTTGATGTGCATCCTCTTAACTTTTGTAATCACCCCGACGAGCCCTGTTCTCTGGAAAGGTGCATCATCCTTTAGGTGACTCGCTCTACACATTAGTAGAGCACGTCAGTGATGTTGTCTGCCCTTGCACAAGGTGCGTCACCCTTCCATTGGCATGAGTTGTCCTTGTGCAAGGTGCGTCATTGTTGGTTAAAAAGGATAAAGAAAATATTCGAGTGACTTCTCGAAGCTTGGATGGTGTGGATACTTATCCCTACATATCTGGGAAGGTGGCATTCGATCCCCTTACCTAGTGGGATGATCCCTTAAGCCTCTCTCCTAAATCCTCAACCTCTCCTATCCCTTTAGCCCTATATATATGAACCCCCTCTCCATTGTCAAGGGAGGAAGGATAAAGTATCCATATGCTGGTGGAATTTGGCTAGGATACCCTCTTCATCCAAAAGGAGGCTAGAAGGCTTTGATCTTTGAGGCAAGATCACTTGAGTTGGTGTTACAACGTCAAGGCATTGGTTGTAATTTCCCTACTTTGTATTTGCTGCAAATTGCATTTAAAATAAATATCTTTCCATAAACTTGTTATGTTTATAATGTTTAGGATTGACCTCTTTGACTGTTGATCTAGTTAGATTCATAACCATATGCTTTCATAGTGTTCGTTTGTTTCCAATTGCTCCTTCTTGTTTTGCAACCTGAGATCAAGGAACTAGAAGTAGATGAAACGAGGAGAAAGGAATTGCGCTTACGAGGTAACTCGCTTCCCAATCTACCTTGCAATTTAATCTAACTAGGAAGGATAGTTATATTCTGTACTCGTTTTGTTCTAGATCTAAACCATTTAGACTAGAGAGATCAGCTTTTGTCCGCATTAACCGATTATCTGTAAACATCCCCCTTCTGACTGACCTACTTCGTGAACTCATCAATTTAACAATAGTAATTGTCATAGACATTGTTTAATAACTACTTTCACCTATATCCTTGACGATGGGGAACAATGAAACCTAAAAAGATCACATGTGTTGAGAAAAAGATGACCAAATTTGGTTGACATCATGATGATGGTAACTTGTCTGCATTAACCGATTATCTGTAAACATCCCCCTTCTGACTGACCTACTTCGTGAACTCATCAATTTAACAATAGTAATTGTCATAGACATTGTTTAATAACTACTTTCACCTATATCCTTGACGATGGGGAACAATGAAACCTAAAAAGATCACATGTGTTGAGAAAAAGATGACCAAATTTGGTTGACATCATGATGATGTTAACTTAAACCATGAGATTCTAGATTATTTAACTACACCCACTTAAGTTGAATTGCATTTTTTTGTAAGTAAATGTTGATATTGGAGACTCACACTGACCTACATCTAAATTCCAAGTATCATACTCACCTTTGGAAATTATCTGTAAATTCAAAACCACAAGAACTTCCACTTTCAACTTGCAAATCTAAGTTGTAATTTGAGAGAGAGTGGATAACCATAATGCTAGAGAGGTTTTTTTTCGTGTAACCAATGAAGTGGAGAGGTCATACTACTCCATAGTAATGCTCCGTTATTTCTACTATTGAATTGAAAATCTTCTATGTAAATTCACCATGAAGGTAAATATGCATAAGCTTGTGTTTGTTTTTAAAATAATGATCCAACACATATAGAAGAAAAAACATGTAATGTGCACCAAATGTTGAGAATCAGTGAGGCATAATTTCGGCCAAGTTCCTCCTCCCTTCCACCTTTATAAAGTGTTCTTGATGTATTTTTTATATTTTGTGCATATACACCGAAGGTATCAGAGCATCATTATATGATTGGCCATGCATAAGTATATGATTCAGCCATATATTAATGATAAAAGGATATACATGGATACATATATTATTAAGACATTTTGGAACTTTGATTTAAAAGGTTTTGGAATGATTCCAAAAATCGTTTATCCAATTGGATGACATTTATTCAACCGACTTTTCTTCTGTTTTTATTCGTTACAACTCATGACTTGTAGTTTGTTTCTATAGAGACGATGACATTTTTAAATTGATGTATATGATTTTCTTTGATATTAATGTTATAAACGTTATCTTTTGTATTCCTTTTTATATATATATATATATATATATCACTATTTTATTTTTTTGCAATGTTTTTACCTTTTGTAATATTATTAATAATTGATTTGCATTTGGGTGCGAGATTTTATTTATTAGTTTTCTTAATTTCAACAAATATAGTATCATATACTTATGAAGAAAACTTTGAATGTGTTATGTGAACCTTTTCTATAATGTATAATTATAATGTGTGTTGATCTTTAATAGATATTGTATAATATTGTTGATCTTTAATTTGATGTGTGATGATATTTTTGAGTTTTTTTTGCTATTAGTCTTACGATAATGATTTATATATGGATATTGTGGATTTTTCAAGACTTTTTGAAATCAACAATCATAGAAATTTTGTACAGAAATTACATCTCTGTACGGAAGGGAGATCTGGCAACAAATCCGAAATCTGGAAAAAATGAGAGTAAAGATTAAAAGAAGAGTAAAGGATCTAAATTTTTTAAAGGAATGTGGAGATAACTTCTTTCATGGATACTGTGGATTCTTTGAAACTTCCTGAAATCAACAACCACATAAACCTTGCAACAGAGATTCATATATTTTTAGATATATGGAAACTTTTGGAAAATGCTTTTATGTGTAAGTGTCTTAATTTTTACCGAGTGTTGTTTGTTAGAGATTTAACATGTATTGAATGCAATTATTGTTAAAGATTTAACATGTATTGAATGCATATTGTTAATATGTGATGATAAAGTTACATTAATATTTGGTTATAGTGATTAATAATAGCTAAGTTTTGGTATGCAAAGCAATGACAGCCATAATAATTGATTGATTGGGTGGTTTGATAATTATTAAAAACCAATCGTTTAAGATTAAAATAAAAAGATATTAATGTTGAAAAAAATGAGCACATAAAAAAAATTTAAAAATTTGTGATTTTCCTCACCACTATCAATATATGCATCTACACTATGTGAAAGGTGAGTACTTGAATCTAACTATCATTATAAGCATTTACACTAAAAAGACCAGGATTAAAATTAACTAGCAAATCTTATAACTAACTTATTACATATTACCATTTGGCAACACAGTAGAAGAATCTATCATATATCAATATATGTTATATATCAAGATATGTTGTATAACATATATTTCATGTACATGTGAGGATGAACTTTTATCCTATCTTAAATTAATATAGTAAAAAAAGATATTATCAAAAATCACAAGATTAAAAAATAAGATATTATTTAAAATAAGAATTATATACTCAATTTCAAAGTTTTGATCATTAAGATCATGCGCTTTATTATTAAGAAAAATGACAAGATTAAAAAAAATATATTATTTAAAATGTGATTTATATATTCAATTTCAAAGTAGATTTGATCATTAAGATCATGCACTTTATTATTAAGAAATCTTTCATTGAATAAAGGAAGAATGATGGTGTTTTAGCTTCACGAGAGAGCGCGCTCTACAACTTTTAAATTTTTGATTTCTTGATTGGTTTGTTACAGGGCTCAAGCTTACAGCCAGGGATCGTGCTTATGTCTTCTCGTCCGCCATGGGACCTGGAGGGGGCCCCGAGGTCCTCCCCCCAACACCCCCAAAGATCCTGGAATTTAAGAAGCTAATAGCATCTAGCAGTAAACGAAATGCAGTCAACTCCCAGCAAAAATTTGTGAAGAAGCTGAACAATATTCCTACGGTTGCCCTCCCCGAAGAGGAATCCTGTCGGGCTACTCTGAATCTAGCTGAAAGAGGTCTCATTGGCCAGTTTACAGGCCTTTGGCCATCCCCTAAAGATGTTGAAGCATGGGTGCAGCGAAATTGGCGTCCTCTAGTTACTGAAGGAATCAAAAGTCACCTGGTCGGTAAGGGTTTTTTTGTGTTCGTTTTTGATATCATTGAAGATAGAAATCTCATTTTCAGGAATGGCCCGTATTTTATGGGTCCTCATGGTTTGTACTTAAATAAATGGACTTCGGACTTTGATCCGACTCAGGATGTGCCATCGACAATCCCATTTTGGGTGTGTCTCCCACACTTTCCCTTACACTGCTAGAACCCAAAGTCTCTAGAAGCCATCGGCAACACCCTTGGAAACTATATTGATAGAGCAGAGAGAAAAGACCAGTACTCCTGTGCAAGAATCTATGTCGAGGTAGATTTGGAAGTAGGGCTCCCGGAAGCCATAAAAATTACGGTGGCAAACTGGATACACATCCAAGAATTGGACTATGAATAGATTCCTTTTAAATGTAGACACTGCCATGGATATGGCCATTTTGCAAGGTATTGTAAAAAGAAGGTTGACGAAGAAAAAGAGAATTTGAAAGGTGAACAATGGATTCAGGTTCCGAAAGCAGCTCCACCAAATCAAAACAACAGGCTCAAAGGAAAAGGGATGCTAAAAGGAATCAGAAATTCCAATCCAAGGCAGATCCATGGAGAAGGGAGCTCATCCCCTTCAACAGCAGTTGCAACCAAAAACTCATTCAAATCCCTCAACACACCTGATTCGATTTTATCTATTGAGGAGGTAGAGCAACATATACATACTTCAGTCTTAGTGGAATAAAAAGTAGAGGCAGCCCATTCTGGCTCTCCCTTAGGAACCTCTTCCTCCCCCACCTATGCAGAAATGACTACGAAAAAGCCACCTGAAAATTTTGGTTCCTCGGAGGATGAGACCTTCGGGTGGCCCACGAAGAGAGCAAGGCGGAAATCACATAAGGAAGCTAGAGAAGAAGAAGCGAAAAGGCATAAAACTCAAGGAAGTCAATCCACAATTGAAATGTCCATCGGGAGAAATACCAGAAATAGGCCCCCAAAGGGAGGTGCTTCCCATTCCACCCCCAGTAAATAATGCGTGTAGTCTCTTGGAATTGTAGAGGCCTAGGGAATCCATTAAAAGCAGACGCAGTTAAAGATCTTATGAAAATTGAATCCCTAGAGATTCTCTTGCTCCAAGAGACAAAAATTGCAAGGGATGCCCTTCTTGAAATCAGTAAAATAAAATGGAAGAAAAATGTAGGGAAGGCCATTAGTGCTCGAGGCTCCTCAGGTGGGCTTGCAACTCTATGGTCGGAAGACAAGTTTCAGTTAGAAAGATTCTTTGAGACTCAACATTGGATTTTCACCAAGCTCAGGCACTCTTCAAGTAATTTAATTTTCTCACTTTTCAATCTCTATGTTCCAGTCCTCTTTTTTGAAAAGAAAGACTGTTGGCATTCTCTCTCAGATTTTTTAGACTCTTTTACCCCAATAAATATCATTTTAGATGGGGATCTCAATATTGTGCTAGATCAAAAGGAAAAGAGAGGAGGTAATAGTAGCAGGGATCAAATGCTTCCCTTTGTGGAGGAATTAATTCAGCAATGGGAACTTGTTGTTGCAGCAACATCCCTCCCCAAAATTTTGTACATATTGGGGGCCCTCCTTTCATTTTTGTAGAAAGGCTGCCTTAAGAAGCCATCCTCAGCTGTTAACTTTGTTTTTCAACAGAAAATATTGCCATGAACCACTCCAAGTCTGCCAGAAAATCTTGTTTCTCAACAGAAAATTTTTCATGAAGTCTTCCTGGAAATCGTGGAAAGATTTGGTAAAGCCTCGCAGTGGCGGAAGCCTTTTGTTTAAACATCCGAAAAAGGACTTAGAGAACTTTTCGATTTTTTGCGGAGAGATTCGGGTTTTCCTCCCGAAACGGGGGGAACCATTCGTCTAAACCTCCCGAAAAGATTTGGAAGTTTTTTGTTAAAAAAATTGTGGAAGCTTCTGATGAATTCCTCCCGAAACGGCGGAAGAATTCAACGAAGCCGCCCGAAACTCGCGGAAGCCGTTCACATAAACCTTCCGAAAAGGGACTTAGATTTTTCGAAAGTTTGTGGAACGCGTCAAGGAAGCTCCACGGAACAATTTAGCTTTGTATCCCGAAATGGCGGAAACAGTTTGCATAAACCTCCGAAAAGAACTTAGAAATTTTCTTTGAAAACTGCGGAAACCTTTTTGATTTTTCTCCCACAGTTGCGGAAACCTTCGCAAAAGATTTCCGAAACGCCGAAACAACAGACCTTTGCGGAACCTTTCGAAGAAGCCGTCCGCAACAGCGGAGGCATTCACCAATCCCTTTCGAAACAGTGGAGGCTAAGGGCAAAAACTTTCCGAAATTCTCTCGAACCCGGCCGATACTTAGAAACTTTTTTGAAGTTTTCGGAAGCCTTTTGCGGAAACATTCACCGAAACCTTCCGAAACGCCGGAGCATTTTAAGTTTTCTCTCCGCTACCGCGAGAGCCTTTTTTTTTTTTTTTAAATTTTCACGTTCACGATCATTTTTGCGGAAAAGGTTCACCTTTCCCTCCCGAAACAGCGGAAGCTTCCGCGTTATCCTTCCGAAAGATTTGAGCCTTGCGGAACGTTTGGATTTCCCTTCCGCGACGCGGAAACCTTTTGCGGAGTCATTCGCCATTTTTCCCCGAAACGGCGGAATTTTGCGGAACGTTTGGATTTCTCGTCCGTGACGCGGAAGCTTTCGGCATTTCTTCCCGCAATGACGGAGGGAATTCACAAGTTTGTCCCGCAGGAGGCAGTCGCGCACGAATCGAGAATAATTGATTTGACGTCGACGTACCAGTATTAAACCCGTTTTAAATGCGCCACCCACCCCGCACGTGCCAGCTCATTTAAATAGATGGTGGGGGCTCGAGCCAAACACGTTGTTATTTCTCGATTGGAAGATTTGTTGGACGCCGCGCAACCGCTCCAGCTCAGCCTACTTGTCCACGTTCATGGCCACCTCATTCAGCTGTCTTCACAGTGCCAGGTAGGAATTTTAACCATTTGATTTACCTCTCCTGCACGTTAGATTACTATTGCGTTGTCCTTTTTGAAGACTATTGGTCTAAGTTGCGTTTTGACGGGAAAAATGCTCGTCATGGGCTACTTTGCCCGTCAAATACAGTCGAAATTTCATTTTTTTTTCGTCATACAAAACAAAAAAGTTGTGAAACGTTTGTATATGATGTATAGACTGTCAGTCTGCGCGGGTGGATTTTTTTCCAAACTCCAACCCTAGCCGCATACGTCGTTGTTCTTCACGTCACCAAACCCCGTGAATGTTTAAACTATACCAGCCGAAACCCGAAACTATAACCACCTGGCATCGTCAACCCCTGTCCGAGTTTCAAAAACCTACCGTAGAACGCCTCGCCAAGGTACTGTCAGATAACCATAGCAGTTAAAGCTTCCGTTGGCTCGTAAATATGAAAACGCCTCCTTATTTCATCGCAGAATCATTTCAACCCGAACTTCCCCGCCATTAGCCATTTGAACCGCAATCATGGCGAAGGATACCATCCCTCCTAGAGCTGGACCGAGAGCAGGTTGCCTCCGCAACATGCTTATCCCCTCAGGAGCATTTCAAACCCGCCCCTTTAAAAGAATTAGGATGATTAAATCTAGATTGCTTGTTTGAAATGGTGTACTTTGCCTCCCAACATGCAGCTCCACATTTTGTTTTTATCTCATTCACATATTAAAACGATGATGCTCTCTGTTAAAATATCACAGTATGTTGCTCGATTTCGTAATGACTTGTATGTGGGTGCTATCAGGGATAAGTCAAAATGCCAAAAGGTGGTAAGAAGAAGGCTAAAATGACAGAAAAGCAGCCTACACCACTTAAAACTGAGACCACACTCCAGGATACTATGTGCACCACTGGTGTTCCTCCTGAAATCCAATGGGGTGATATCTACAGAATGATCCGAGACCAGGATGTCCCGGACATGTTGCTAGAAGAGGGGCAGATTTATCTAAATATCAGAGCTTCAGGCATAGCCAGAGCTACTACCCGCCCTGAACTGTTCCCATGTGCTGAGGTAATCGGGTGGATACTCCAACATGCCGATGCGGAAGGAAGAGTAATTCATGACAGCGGGAAGAAAGCCATTGCCTCATTTCAACCCGCATATCTTGCAGCAGCCTACAAATTTCCCCGCTCCCAGCAATCTCTGACTGATGAATGGATAGGCCAGATGAACAACGTTGAGATGGCCAAAAAGCTATTGGTCGCAGGCAAGCATTTGAGAAAGAAAGGAAATGACGAATATGACGTCCAGAATCTGAGACCTCCTTTCAGAATGATCGCCTTGATGTTGTGCAGAATCTTCGGCATGCCAAATGGCACCGTGTACAAGATTCAGTGGGTCCCTATCATCCACTTCATGGCATTTAAAGGAACTGTGTTTGACTGGGCCACTCTCCTGTCAGATAGTTTGGCCTCAATGATAGTTACTGCAAGAGAAGGACTAGCCTTGAAGAAGGCAGAATTTTTCATGTCTTCATATCTGATTGATTGTGTTTTGGCCAAGGTGGATTTCCCCAAATTGGGCTGCACATGGGACAAGGCCATCACTCCGGTTTATACCGCTTTTAGGATGATGTGGGCCCAGAATTACAAACCTAAATACAAACTCATCTATGAGGGGTTCATCATGCCCCTATATGAGAAGATATTCAAGGAGGATCCCAACTGCCTATCAAAGAACGCTGTGGAAGTCCTTGAGAATTACGGGGATTTTCACTTTTCAGAGCAAGGCACCTACCTCAGAATGTTTGGAGGGACTAAAGCTCCATACATTTTGCCGCAGTATGCCACAGATTATGTGGTCCTTAAGGAAGCAGTAAGACAAGTCTTCCTGGATGGAATTGGAGCAATGCTCCACAAACAGCATAAGGCTTCTTTTCCCCCTATACCTTTCTGCATAGGAGCTTACAAGTTCTCGGGGGTTGCCTCAGCCGAAGAGTTTGTTCAGGAGCTGAAAGCCTTCCACTTCGGTGAGGTGATCTTCCACAGGAACGACAGGAAGGGAAAAGTGGCCGAGCATTGTCGGGAAATCTACACTCATTTTGAGTACTCTCACTATCCCGATGCCGAGGAAGAGGTATTCAGGAGTATCAACAACATGGCTGAGCTGCGAACCTTTCGCCAAGGCAGTGGAGCAAGTTCTAGCTCCACCAAGATCCAGAAGACCAGCCAGCAGAAGGAGAAAGAAGCTGATGATGCCCGAGCTCAGGAAGAGATCGGATTAAGAGAGGAAGCCAGGTTGCAGCAGGAAGCTGAAGTGGCAAGAATGCAACAAGAAGCCGAAAATGAAAGGCTGCAGAAAGAGGCTGAGGAATCCCAGCAGTAGAAAGAGGCTGAAGATGAAAGGCAACGGAAAGAGAATGAAGATCAGCTGCAAGCTGAACAAACTGAGGTAGAGCAGAAAGCAGAAGAAGAGCGGAAATCAGGTGCAGATGCCCAAGCAAGTGGATCCGGTGTCCAAGACATGGAAATAGACACACCTCAAGCAGGTGGCTCTGGTACCCTAAATATGGGAACAGATCCAGCTCAGGGAGTCCGGACCCCACCAGCTGAAGAAGAAATAGACATTATGGACCTCCCAATTGTCCCGTACACTCCATCAGGAAAACATACGGTGTCTAGGTGGAATTAATTTGTCTATGATAAGAAAAGGAAAGAAATGGTCCTCAAATCGGAAGAAAGGATCAAAAGTCCCTTCCAGGAGGACATCATTACCCACTGGGAGGTCACTGTAATGCGAAATACAGATAAAGATCCCTTTGCTATGGCATCCGCAGTTGTAGAAACAGCAAAAGCATCACTGGACAATGTAGGGGTTATAGTCAGAGAAAATGCATTAACAAAGAAGAGAGCTCATACGCTACAACAAACTGTGGCCAATGAGCAAGCCTACAGGGATCTTGTGGTGAACAAGTATAATTGCCTGTATGCCGAGCATAAAGAGCTATCAGGCAAGTATAACCAGCTGGAGGAGGAAAAGGACCAACTAACACTCCAAATGATGATTGTGGAAGCAGAGAAGAATGGAGCGGAAGAAAAAGCATCCCAGCTAGAAGCAGATAAGCGGGCATTAGCTGAGCAGTTAGAGAAAGCTGAGAGTAGAACGATGGACATGTCTCCCTTCCATGAGCTGTCCTACAGCATCCTGAAGCAAATATATGACACTCAGGAGCTAATCACTAATGAAGTTAGCAAGCTCAAGGCCATGGTGATCAAGTTGAAAGAAATTAATGCGGAGGCCCATAGGCTCGAGGCTAAGCATACCCGCGTCAAGGCAAATATCCTGAGCCAGATAGAATGGCGAGAAGGAAAGGGGGATTTCCCCACACATCTCCCGTTCAAATCTGTGGAGGGTTTTAATGAAGATGTGGCCCTTTTGGACTTCTACAGAAACTGTGGCAGTAAGCTAATAGCCAGTGTGCAAGGGACAAGGGAGAGGATCAACGGTTTGTATCAGAGGATCCAGGGAGTGCATGACAGGTGCAAATTGAATTTCCCACAATCTCTCGATGACTTCCCGGATGAAGAACAATGCTTGGCTGAACTAAAGGAAGAATTAGGCATCCAGACTGAATATGTGAAGAAAATTGATGTCCTAGCAACTGATGATTTACAACATTATATCGAAATGTCATCAATCCACGGCCATTTGCTTAAGGAAGTGCATCAAGCTGCAGTGACAGAAATTCAAGGCATTGGAGCAGAGCTTAGGAAAAATGTGACTTTTCAGAAAATCTTGCTCCCTGCTGCTGCAAATATAGTCATAAGGGACACTGGTATTTGGTATAGTTATATTGCAGAGGTGGAGAGACAAGCAGAAGCAACAGTTGGAACAGCTAGCTCGTTTTCCTCTCTCCCTGCAGCAGCAGAAACTCCAGTGGGCTCAGCTCCTTCTTCCCAAACCATTCCAGAAGCAGCAGTGAGCTCGATTCCCTCTTCCCCAGCAGTTGCAAAAATTCCAGCCAACTCATTTCCTTCTTCCCAAGTAGAAGCAGCAGCGCCAGTAAGTTCGAGTGCCTCTCCTAAGGCAACATCAGCAGCATCAGTTGATTTGGGCGATCCTCTTCCAGCAGAAGCTCACGCACAGGAGTGAAGGCGCTGAGTTGGAGCGTTAATTTTGATTTTCTATTTTTTGGGGCTTTTCATATGTAAAACGTGGAAGCTAAGGGATAGTTGTCCCTAGTTTATTTTAAATAATTTCTGTAAAAGAAAGGGAATCACAATTTTGTCTGTTATAGAAGAAAATTGCTGTAGATGACAAGTGGAAAAGGCCAGGTGGCAGCCCAAAGGGAAATTTTGTAACTATAAATAGAAGTTAGTAAGGAATAGAAAACACTTTTGGCAGGGAATCATTTTTTCTAACCTGTACGAGCTATCTTGTATTGGTTCTAAGAAAATCGAGTTTTCTAATAAAAGCCTGGAGATGGATGTTTTGCATGGGAACGAAAGATGGATGTGTATTGGACTATTTTGGTGACTTCCATACTGTAATGTGAGATCTTTCTTGTTATTTGAACTATTTCTTTGCAACAAATGATTTTGCTTCTTTCTGTGCAAACGATTTCTCCGTTTCATGAGCAGTGAATGTGTTTTATATTAAATCAGAAGCTATCTTCTGATATCTTTATCTTTGTTGTAGCTTTCTCTTTCTGATTTAATGGCTATCCATTTTTTTTTAAGATAACTCCTATAGCTCATTGTTCATGCCTTTAAATTTGCTCCTTGCAGGGATCATTAGATTTCTTTCAGTTTGTTTTACACTTAGATCTGTTTCTTTCATTCTTTCCATCTAGATTAGATAATTTTGCTTCTTTCTTTGATGAGTAATGAAATGTGTCATTTACAATGAGAAGCTATCTTCTGAGATCTTTTATCTGGCTGTAGTTTTATCTGTAAGATCCAACGGTTGTCTGTTATTTCTTTAAAGATAACTCTTACAGCTCATTGCTCATCCTTTAAATGTGCTCCTTGCAAGGATAGTTAGATATTTTCCAGCTTTAGACTTAGATCTGTTTTCTTAGTCTTGCATCTAGATTAAATATAAACTAGGCACTTGCATATCATTATAAAACATAAAACTCAAAAGAAAGGTGGATCGGGCCATAACCGGTACAATCGGAATTAAACTCCAAACCCACGATTGCCGGAACCACTAACCGGACGGATTCCCTATACCAAACGGGAGATAATCTAATTGGGATCATCTTTCGGGGAGAATCCCTTTCTGATTGATGCTACGATATCTGAGGCATCAACAGTTTTTGGCGCTAGAAAGAGGGCCTGAAAGTGCATGGCTGATAAAGGAAAATCTCCCACTGCCATAGATGACACTGAAAACCCGCTTAAAGAAAGCATTTCAAACAGCCCAGAGCTTGGATTAACAAATCAAGAACGCCTCATTTCTGATCCTGAGCCTCAAGAAGCTTTATACGCTGTCCCTTTTATAGAAATAGAGGATTTGAGAAGGCATACAAGATCCTACGTTAGGCAGCTAGGTGGTTTAAACGCTGTAAATTTTCTTCCTAAGAAAAATACCCCTAGAAAGGAGCCACAATACACCCGTGATTCAATTCTCGTTCAAAGTTTTGAAGAACTTGTGAATTTGACTTTGGAAGAAATTTCAGACACTCTTAACAAGGCAGATCTTGAAAACTCAGAAAAAATTTCAGACCATGAAAACCTTGAAGAACTAATTACTCCAAAGAGTACTCCCCAGAATTCACCATACAACTCTCCACCAGGGTCTCCACGTCCAAACATGGTTGTACCTGCTTGGAGAGCAAGGGGAGCGCTGAACCTAGCTGGACCATTCCATAATCTTCTGAAAAACCCAGAAAAGGTATTGCCTAAGTTCGATCCAGGGAAAGCCATTTCGGCGGAAGACCATCTCAAGAGTTTTTACTTAGCTCTGAACCTTTTGAACGTACAACATGAAGACGTAGTCTGCAGGTTGTTTCCATATACATTCGAGCCCAAAGTATCATCCTGGTACTTTAGCCTACAACCCAGCTCGATCTCTAGTTGGGATGAATTCGAAAATTGTTTCTTAAAGAAATACGGAAACCAAAAGACTGTGGCAACACTTATGAAAGAACTCTTATCCATGAGAATGGAAAAGAAAGAAAAGGTTCAAGACTTTAATCAAAGATTCACAACGCTATTAAATAACTTCAGTGAAGCTAATAAACCAGCAGAGAAATCTCTGATTGAATACTATACAACAGCTCTTGAAGGACCAATAGCAATGTTCGTAAAAAGATCCAAGAAAACTACCTTGATAGAGAACTTTGAGGAAGCTAGAAAGGTAGAAGAAGAAGCTGATAGCATTGCTAAACATGCCTTAGATGTGGAACCAAAACCAGCAGCCAGCAAAAAACCTTTGTTGCTCACTAGAGGTAAAGAAGAGCCATCTACAGACATGGAAAATGTAGTCAAGATGATGCAGAAATTATCTAATAAAATTGTAGATCTCGAAAAGGATAAGGCTGCTAGCACATCTAGGAAACCTTTCAAGCCATTTTATAAAAGAAGGGAAGACGGTGATCAAACTCATCCACCAATGAATACTTCTCCTGTCTTAAACTTGAATGAAAACGGGATGGAAAATTTCTACACTTTCCATCAAGAACCGCATTCCGAAAAGAGCTGCCCGCAATGGATTAATTCCATGAGCTTAGTCATGAACCAAATGCTAGATTCACAGATCCCAGACCAAGATGATCCTCCAGAAGAGTCGAGCCCTGAGTTAGAGGAACCAACCTCGGACACTACTATGGTGCTATGGGATTGGGTACCTATGACGGAATCAGCAGAAGAGGATCCCATAGAAAGCTCTCCCTCTACCGTAAATGTTGCTACTCGCAGCAAGGGCCCTATCGCAGATCCTGTGCCAAGCGCAGCTCCTCATAAGCCTAAAGTTTCAAAATATCTTCCTAGGAGACATATAACAGTTATCCCACAACAGCCCAAAGTTAGCCAAACAGCGACCAAGCAGCCAAATGCTGACTCCATAGTTCAGCCACCTAAGGTCACAATGAGCAAAACAGATCAGCCAACTCGAATTGGGAATGAATCTGACATAGGATACAATATTATTGAAGATATCAAAAAAGTCAAAGCAAATGTGTCAATATTTGACATGTGCAGCTTGCCCCATCAACGAGACAAAATGCTGCATGTTCTACAACCCCAAACCAGCACTACATTAACGGATTCTCAAGACAATCCCGAAATTAATGAGGCTAGCATCGGTGGGAAATCTAAATCTCAAACATTGCCATTCCTATTGACTTTTGAAATTTTTAACCATAATGTTCACAACTGTTTGGTAGATTCTGGGGCATCTTCGAATGTTATGCCATTGTCCATTTGTAAGAAAATTAACGGGAAGCCTGTGCCATCTCCAGCCCAAATTATCCAATTAGATAGGATTGCTGTCAAAGTAATTGGGGAGATGAAAGACGTTCTCATTAGACTGTTAGCTGACCCTAGAGTTTGTCAATTCATTGACATAATGGTGGTCGATATTCCTGAAGCCTATGGGCTGATTTTAAGTAGGTATTGGTCTACCAAGATGAGTGGCTACTTTGCTACTGATTGGTCTCATCTATGGTTGCCTTATCAGAACAGGCAGAATCAGATTAAAGTTCTTAGGGAACCTCATATGAAGCAAAACGTAACACAATTAGAAGAAAAAAATGAGGTCGTAGCTTTCTCATCCTCGATTCTGGGGAATTATTTCTTAGAAATGGATCCAGGTAATTATCAGTCTGAAACCATTAGCCATGAATCAGATAAACAGTCCGATCTCCTTCATTTCTCTCGGACTGATGATGTTGATTGTAACATAGTTAGTTTAGTTACTGATTTAGATCAAACAGAGACTAACTTAGTTGAATCTAAAGATATTTTTTGGACATATACTTTGATGGTTCTAAAACTCTGGAAGGATCCGGAGCCGGTTGTGTTCTAATGGATCCAAAAAGAAACAAGTATTTTCTGTCTTGTAGATTAGAATTCGATTGTACTAACAACACCGCTGAATATGAAGCTTTGGTACATGGATTGAAGAAGGCCATTGGCTTAAATGTTAAGTACCTGAAGGTCTTTGGTGACTCCGAGATAGTTGTAAGACAGGTAAGGGACACCATTCATTGTCTCTCACCTCATTTGAAGGGTTATCAGGCTGAGGTATGGGATTTAATCATGCATTTTGACGCTTTCAATATAAAATCAATTCCTAGATTGCAAAATTCTGCAGCTGATTTGTTAGCAACATCTGCTTCTAGATTGGTGCCATCAAATAATAAATGCTCGATTGAATTGATTTTCAGGCCTTCCGTTCCCGATAGCATCACCAACTTCAGAGTCTTCGATGATGATGAAAAAATTATTATCTTTCTAACAAACGAAGATAGCTTCCAAGGAGCTGCGATAGATGACGAAGAGCATGATGTTGATTTGAAGAAGAAGGATGAGGAGAAAGGAAATTTCATTCCCAAAGGGGTAAGGTCCCTCGAAATGCTATTCGATCTTCAAAATAAATTCAAAAGGCCAGCGAATACCAAAACTAATAGCTCATCAATGCAACATGAGTTAGTTAATTTGGGTACTGAGGCAGAACCAAAATTTGTCAACCTTGGCAAATGTTGTTCACCAGGAGAAAGAGACAGGTTCATTAAATTGTTTAAACAATACAAGGATGTTTTTGCATGGACCTATGAAGATCTGAAGACGTATGACGTCCGCATTATTCAGCATGTTATACCAATGAAAGCGGGTGTCAAGCCATTTCAGCAGCAGTTAAGAAGGATGCATCCTACTCTAGAACCGCTAATCCAAAAGGAACTAAAGAAGCTCCTGGACGCTAAGATAATCTTTAAAGTCCGGCATTCTGAATGGGTTGCAAACTTGGTTCCCGTAAGAAAGAAATCGGGAGAGATAAGGCTATGTGTGGATTTCAGAAATTTAAACAAAGCTTCAGATAAAGACAACTACCCCGTCCCTTCAATGGAACAAATCTTTCAAATGGTGTCCAGATCCGAATTGTTTTCTCTCCTCGATGGTTTCTCTGGCTACAATCAAGTGTTAGTAGCCGAAGAAGATCGTCTCAAGACTACTTTCCGAACTAAATGGGGAACTTTCGCATACCAAAGGATGCCATTTGGTCTGATAAATGCAGGAGCTACATTCCAAAGAGCAATGGACATCGCCTTCCAAGGATTGGGTGGGAAATGTGTTGTTGTTTACTTAGATGATGTGACAGTCTTTTCAAAGAAAAGGGAAGATCATGTCGTGCATCTAAAGCATATTTTTGATCGCTGCCGGAAATATGGTATTTCCTTGAATCCCAAGAAGAGTGTATTTGCTGTCCCCAAAGGTAAACTCTTGGGCCATATCATTTCTAAAGGGGGAGTGTCAATAGATCAAGAAAGAGTCCAAGCTATTAATAATATTCCAATGCCTTACAACAAGAAATCTATGCAGTCTTTTATGGGCACCATCAATTTTGTCCGCAGATTTGTTCTGGATTTCGCACAAATTGTTAAGCCATTGCAACAGATGGTTAAACAAGGCATACAATTCAAGTGGACAGATCTGGAGAAGGACGCATTTAGAGATATCAAGGTGGCCATAGCTAAGGCTCCTTCCTTAAGGAGCCCAAATTTTGATAAGGTTTTCATCTTGTATACCTTCGCTTCGGATGACTCTCTCGCAGCTGTACTCACGCAAAAGGTGGAGCTGGGGGACGAATACCCAATTTCGTTTATGAGCAATGGTCTGCAGGGGGCCGAGCTGAACTATCCCATGGTTTACAAACATGCATATGCGGTCTTCAAAGCAGTCAAACAGTTCAGGCCATACATTCTTAAGAACAGAACTAAAGTCATAGTTCCCCACCCAGCTGTTAGATCCCTCTTCGTTCAAAAGTAATTAGGAGAAAGGAGAGGGAACTGGGTCACAGCTCTGCAGGAATATGATTTGGAATTTAAACCAGCCACGATCATCAAAGGACAAGGCCTGTACAAGTTACTTGCGGGAAACTCAACTGGTGAAGAACAACATTGGAAGAATGAAGCTGAGCTAAATTCGGTTGAAGTGTGTCATATCTTCACAACTCCCCAGTCTTGGTATAGAGATCTGGTGCACTATTTACAGCAGGGATATCTACCTGAGCACTGGAACTCTAAACAAAGGAGGGCACTCCGTTTGAAATCAGCACCCTATCAAATCATTGATGGGATACTTTTCAGAAAAAATTATGATGAAGTTTTCCTTAGATGTTTGGAAAAAGAAGATGCAAACAAAATTGTGAAAGAATTGCATGATGGCCCCGCAGGTGGACACTACTCAGGAGAGACAACAGCACACAAGATACTGAGAGCTGGTTATTATTGGCCCACTCTGTTCCGAGATGCCCACACATATGCACGAAACTGTGATGTATGTCAAAGAAGTGCCGAGAAATTGCCCAAGGCAGCAGGTCCCTTGCAGCCAGTTATTATCTCTGAGCCTTTTGAGTAGTGGGGCATAGATGTTATCGGAGAGATAAATCCAAATTCTTTGTTGCAACATCGATACATCCTGATGGCTACTGACTACTTCACTAGATGGACGGAGGCTATCCCTTTGCGCAAGATCAATGAAGACACGGTCATCAGCTTCTTGAAAGAGAACATCATAACCAGGTTTGGGGTTCCAATTTCCCTCATTTTTAATAATGCTACTTATTTTTCATCTTGCAAGATTAATGAATTTGTTTATGAATGGGGAATTAAGTTGCATTATTCATCCAATTACTATCCTCAGGGGAACGGATTAGCTGAATCCTCAAACAAGAATCTAATTCGAATTCTTAAGAAGACTGTGATAGAAAACCAGAGAAGTTGGCATGTAGCTCTCCCAAACTCCTTATGGGCAGACAGGGTGACCCCAAAGAACGCTTTAGGTGTTTCCCCTTTCACTCTTGTGTATGGCAAGGAAGCCATCCTTCCTCCAAACATCTTACTCCCATCCTTACAGTTATCCCAAGCCTCTCGGGGTTCGGGTAGCCAAGCCTTACAATCCAGGATCAATACCCTGCTTCAACTTGAAGAAGCCCGACAGAAATCTAAAGACCAATTCCATCAACATCAAGACATAGTTAAGAGATGGTTCGAGAAGAGGAAGTCTGGCAAGAGAAGCTTTGAAGTTGGGGACTTAGTCCTAAAATGGGACCATAATCACGAAGGCAAAGGAATGCATACGAAATTTCAACATCTATGGGTAGGCCCGTACCAAGTTTCGGCAAAATTAGGCCCATCCACTTACAAATTGACAAATCTCGAGGGAGAAGAAGTAGCCCTTCCTCTCAATGGCCTCGCTCTGAAACAATACTTCGCATAGTCTCTTTGAGACTTCCTGTACATAAATAAAGTTTTCTTTTGTTGTTTCTTTAGCCTTTAGTTGCTTTATTTTCGGCCATTTTGTTTCTTTCATTGTCATTTGAACCTGTGCAACAAGTTTTGTTTTCTGAAATCCCTTTTGGTTGAGTTCCCCGTTGAGGATAAGTCTCTCAAAGAAATCTCGCAACCCATGAGTCCGGAACTATGCTCAAATAAATCCTGTTTGTTGTGCTCTCGCTGAAATGTTCAGAAGGAAGGATGCCTACTCTGCTGGTCACACTAATCCTATTTAATAGCAGAGACCTATGACCATCTTCACTATTATTGTTGGGCTCCACCCACTCTCACACTTTAAAGGAATCTCAAGAAGGTTACCGAAGTCGGACCCATGTAAAGTAGCACCTCTCGAGGACATAGGGTATTGAAATGACTCCATGCTGCAAATTTAACAGCCAAAATGGCTAATATTCAAAGGGTCTGTTTTCCATAGATTCTCGCCTCAATTAAAGCATGGCTGAGACAAAAGCAAAAGACATGTAAAATCAAGAAGGTTGTCCAAAAGGCTCAGCCAAAATGGGATCCTCTCCGTCCGTGAGGCTTGATCAAGTCAATAAAATTTCTAACTCACACAAAAGGACATTATGGATTGAGGAGCCTAAATCAAAGATCATGTCCAAAGAAAATATCTCTGGAAGGCTCAAACAGCTAAGCTGTCCAAAGTACAAACATCCAAAAGGATGCAAGCAGGATGGGAATGAGGAACAAGAGCAATAATGTCCATGAGAAAGTGTTGCAAATCCTGTGGAGTCTAGCAGTAGTAACCATCTGAAGGATGACCCTCCTAAAATGAATCTCATATGCTGGCCCTTTGAGAGCGATGAAGATGTCTCGGTCAAAGCTCCCCTTTCCCCAATTGCTAGCAGGTAAAGTGCCTTCTTCCCCTCGTATGAATCTAAAATTCCCAGCTGAGTATTGCACCTAAGAGGGATGTCTTTGATAAGGTTTCGGACCATGAAGAGGAATTTTTCAGAGATCTGTGTTCACCAGCGACTCGCCATTGTTGTTGTAGCAACATCCCTCCCCAAAATTTTGTACATATTGGGGCCCCTCCTTTCATTTTTGTAGAAAGGCTGCCTTAAGAAGCCATCCTCAGCTGTTAACTTTGTTTTTCAACAGAAAATCTTGCCATGAACCACTCCAAGTCTGCCAGAAAATCTTGTTTCTCAACAGAAAATTTTTCATGAAGTCTTCCTGGAAATCGCGGAACGATTTGGTAAAGCCTCACAGTGGCAGAAGCCTTTTGTTTAAACATCCGAAAAAGGACTTAGAGAACTTTTTGATTTTTTGCGGAGAGATTTTGGTTTTCCTCCCGAAACGGCAGGAACCATTCGTCTAAACCTCCCGAAAAGATTTGGAATTTTTTTGTTAAAAAAATTGCGGAAGCTTCTGATGAATTCCTCCCGAAACGGCGGAAGAATTCAACGAAGCCGCCCGAAACTCGCGAAAGCCGTTCGCATAAACCTTCCGAAAAGGGAATTAGATTTTTCGAAAGTTTGCGGAACGCGCCAAGGAAGCTCTGCGGAACCATTTAGCTTTGTATCCCGAAACGGCGGAAACAGTTTGCATAAACCTCCGAAAAGAACTCAGAAATTTTCTTTGAAAACTGCGGAAACCTTTTTTATTTTTCTCCCGCAGTTGCGGAAACCTTCGCAAAAGCTTTCCGAACGCCGAAACAACAGACCTTTGCGGAACCTTTCGAAGAAGCCATCCACAATAGCGGAGGCATTCACCAATCCCTTTCGAAACAGCGGAGGCTAAGGGAAAAATCTTTCCGAAATTCTCTCGAGGCCCGGCCGATACTTAGAAACGTTTTTGAAGTTTTCGGAAGCCTTTTGCGGAAACATTCACCGAAACCTTCCGAAACGCCAGAGATTTTTAAGTTTTCTCTCCGCTACCGCGGGAGCCTTTTTTTTTTTTTTTTAAGTTTCACGTTCACGATCATTTTTTTGGAAAAGGTTCACCTTTCCCTCCCGAAACAGCGAAAGCTTCCGCGTTATCCTTCCGAAAGATTTGAGCCTTGCGGAACGTTTGGATTTCCCTTCCGCGACGCGGAAACCTTTTGCGGAGTCATTCGCCATTTTTCCCCGAAACGGCGGAAGTTTGTGGAACGTTTAGATTTCTCGTACGCGACGCGGAAGCTTTTGGCATGTCTTCCCACAATGGCGGAAGGAATTCACAAGTTTGTCCCGTAGGAGGCGGTCGCGCGTGAATCAAGAATATTTGATTTGACGCCGACGTACCAGTATTAAACCCGTTTTAAATGCGCCACCCACCCCGCACGTGCCAGATCATTTAAATAGACGGTGGGGGCTCGAGCCAAACACGTTGTTATTTCTCGATTGGAAGATTTGTTGGACGCCACGCAACCGCTCCATCTCAGCCTACTTGTCCACGTTCACGGTCACCTCATTCAGCTGTCTTCACGGTGCCAGGTAGGAATTTTAACCATTTGATTTGCCTCTCCTACACGTTAGATTACTATTGGGTTGTCCTTTTTAAAGACGATTGGTCTAGGTTGAGTTTTGACGGGCAAAATGCTCGTCATGGGCTACTTTGCCCGTCAAATACAGTCGAAATTTCATTTTTTTATTTTTTTTTTCGTCATACAAAAAAAAAAAGTTGTGAAACGTTTGTATATGATGTATAGACCATCATTCTACACGGGTGGATTTTTTTCCAAACTCCAACCCTAGCCGCATACGTCGTTGTTCTTCATGTCAACAAACCCCGTGAATGTTTAAACTATACCAGTCGAAAACCGAAACTATAACCACCCGGCATCGTCAACCCCTGTCCGAGTTTCAAAAACCTACCGTAGAACGCCTCGCCAAGGTACTGTCAGATAACCATAGCGGTCGAAGCTTCCGTCGGCTCGTAAATATGAAAATGCCTCCTTATTTCATCGCAGAATCATTTCAACCTAAACTTCCCTACCATTAGCCATTTGAACCGCAATCATGGCAAAGGATACCATCCCTCCTGGAGCTGGACCGAGAGCAGGTTGCCTCCGCAACATGCTTATCTTCTCAGGAGCATTTCAAACCCGCCCCTTTAAAAGAATTAGGATGATTAAATCTATATTGCTTGTTTGAAATGGTGTACTTTGCCTCCCAACATGCAGCTCCACATTTTGTTTTTATCTCATTCACATATTAAAACGATGATGCTCTCTGTTAAAATCTCACAGTATGTTGCTCGATTTCGTAATGACTTGTATGTGGGTGCTATCAGGGATAAGTCAAAATGCCAAAAGGTGGTAAGAAGAAGGCTAAAATGACAGAAAAGCAGCCTACACCACTTAAAACTGAGACCACACTCCAGGATACTAGGTGCACCACTGGTGTTCCTCCTGAAATCCGATGGGGTGATATCTACAGAATGATCCGAGACCAGGATGTCCCGGACATGTTGCTAGAAAAGGGGCAGATTTATCTAAATATCAGAGCTTCAGGCATAGCCAGAGCTGCTACCCGCCCTAAACTGTTCCCATGTGCTGAGGTAATCGGGTGGATACTCCAACATGCCGATGCGGAAGGAAGAGTAATTCATGACAGCGGGAAGACAGCCATTGCCTCATTTCAACCCGCATATCTTGCAGCAGCCTACAAATTTCCCTGCTCCCAGCAATCTCTGACTGATGAATGGCTAGGCCAAATGAACAACATTGAAATGTCCAAAAATCTATTGGCCGCAGGAAAGCATTTGAGAAAGAAAGGAAATGACGAATATGACGTCCAGAATCTGAGACCTCCTTTCAGAATGATTGCCTTGATGTTGTGCAGAATCTTCGGCATGCCAGATGGCACCATGTACAAGATTCAGTGGGTCCCTATCATCCACTTCGTGGCATTTAAAGGAACTGTGTTTGACTGGGCCACTCTCCTGTCAGATAGTTTGGCCTCAATGATAGTTACTGCAAGAGAAGGACTAGCCTTGAAGAAGGCAGAATTTTTCATGTCTTCATATCTGATTGATTGTGTTTTGGCCAAGGTGGATTTCCCAAATTGGGCTGCACATGGGACAAGGCCATCACTCCGGTTTATACCGCTTTTAGGATGATGTGGGCCCAGAATTACAAACCTAACTACAAACTCATCTGTGAGGGGTTCATCATGCCCCTATATGAGAAGATATTCAAGGAGGAGCCCAACTGCCTATCAGAGAACGCTGTGGAATTCCTTGAGAATTACGGGGATTTTTACTTTTCAGAGCAAGGAACCTACCTCAGAATGTTTGGAGGGACTAAATCTCCATACATTTTGCCACAGTATGCCACAGATTATGTGGTCCTTAAGGAAGCAGTAAGACAAGTCTTCCTGGATGGAATTGGAGCGATGCTCCACAAACAGCATAAGGCTTCTTTTCCCCCTCTACCTTTCTGCATACAAGCTTACAAGTTCTCGGGGGTTTCCTCAACCGAAGAGTTTGTTCAGGAGCTGAAATCCTTCCACTTCGGTGAGGTGATCTTCCACAGGAACGACAGGAAGGGAAAAGTGGCCGAGCATTGTCGGGAAATCTACGCTCATTTTGAGTACTCTCACTATCCCGATGCCGAGGAAGAGGTATTCAGGGGTATCAGCAACATGGATGAGCTGCGAACCTTTCGCCAAGGCAGTGGAGCAAGTTCTAGCTCCACCAAGATCCAGAAGACCAGCCAACAGAAGGAGAAAGAAGCTGATGATGCCCGAGCTCAGGAAGAGCTCAGATTAAGAGAGGAAGCCAGGTTGCAGCAGGAAGCTGAAGTGGCAAGAATGCAACAAGAAGCCGAAAATGAAAGGCTGCAGAAAGAGGCTGAGGAAGCCCAGCAGCAGAAAGAGGCTGAAGATGAAAGGCAACGGAAAGAGAATGAAGATCAGCTGCAAGCTGAACAAGCTGAGGTAGAGCAGAAAGCAGAAGAAGAGCGGAAAGCAGGTGCAGATGCCCAATCAAGTGGATCCGGTGTCCAAGACATGGAAATAGATGCACCTCAAGCAGGTGGCTCTGGTACCCAAAATATGGGAACAGATCCAGCTGAGGGAGTCCGGACCCCACCAACTGAAGAAGAAATAGACATTATGGACCTCCCAATTGTCCCGTACACTCCATCAGGAAAACATACGGTGTCTAGGTGGAATGAGTTTGTCTATGATAAGAAAAGGAAAGCAATGGTCCTCAAATCGGAAGAAAGGATCAAAAGTCCCTTCCAGGAGGACATCATTACCCACCGGGAGGTCACTGTAATGCAGAATACAGATAAAGATCCCTTTGCCATGGCATCCGCAGTTGTAGAAACAGCAAAAGCATCACTGGAATATGTAGGGGTTATAGTTAGAGAAAATGCATTAACAAAGAAGAGAGCTCGTATGCTACAACAGACTGTGGCCAATGAGCAAGCCCACAGGGATCTTGTGGTGAACAAGTATAATTGCCTGTATGCCGAGCATAAAGAGCTATCAGGCAAGTATAACCAGCTGGAGGAGGAAAAGGACTAACTAACACTCCAAATGATTATTGTGGAAGCAAAGAAGAATGGAGCGAAAGAAAAATCATCCCAGCTAGAAGAAGATAAGCGGGCATTAGCTGAGCAGTTAGAGCAAGCTGAGAGCAGAACGATGGATATGTCTCCCTTCCATGAGCCGTCCTGCAGCATCCTGAAGCAAATATATGACACTCAGGAGCTAATCACTAATGAAGCTAGCAAGCTCAAGGCCATGGTGGTCAAGTTGAAAGAAATTAATGCGGAGGCCCATAGGCTCAAGGCTAAGCATACCCGCGTCAAGGAAAATATCCTGAGCCAGATAGAATGGCGAGAAGGAAAGGGGGATTTCCCCACACATCTCCCGTTCAACTCTGTGGAGGGTTTTAATGAAGATGTGGCGCTTTTGGACTTCTGCAGAAACTGTGGCAGTAAGCTAATAGCCAGTGTGCAAGGGACAAGGGAGAGGATCAACGGTTTGCATCAGAGGATCCAGGGAGTGCATGACAGGTGCAAATTGAATTTCCCGCAATCTTTCGATGACTTCCCGGATGAAGAACAACGCTTGGCTGAACTAAAGGAAGAATTAGGCATCCAGACCGAATATGTGAAGAAAATTGATGTCCTAGCAACTGATGACTTACAAGATTATATCGGAATGTCATCAATCCACAGCCATTTGCTTAAGGAAGTGCATCAAGCTGCAATGACAAAAATTCAAGGCATTGGAGCAGAGCTTAGGAAAAATGTGACTTCTCAGAAAATCTTGCTCCCTGCTGCCGCAAATATAGTCATAAGGGACACTGGTATTTGGTATAGTTATATTGTAGAGGTGGAGAGACAAGCAGAAGCAACAGCTGGAACAGCTAGCTCGTTTTCCTCTCTCCCTGCAGCAGCAGAAACTCCAGTGGGATCAGCTCCTTCTTCCCAAACCATTCCAGAAGCAGCAGTGAGCTCGATTCCCTCTTCCCCAGCAGTTGCAGAAATTCCAGCCAACTCATTTCCTTCTTCCCAAGTAGAAGCAGCAGCGCCAGTAAGTTCGAGTGCCTCTCCTAAGGCAACATCAGCAGCATCAGTTGATTTGGGCGATCCTCTTCCAGCAGAAGCTCACGCACAGGAGTGAAGGCGCTGAGTTGGAGCGTTAATTTTGATTTTCTGTTTTTGGGGGCTTTTCATATGTAAAACGTGGAAGCTAAGGGACAATTGTCCCTAGTTTATTTTAAATAATTTCTGTAAAAGAAAGGGAATCACAATTTTGTCTGTTATAGAAGAAAATTGCTGTAGATGACAAGTGGAAAAGGCCAGGTGGCAGCCCAAAGGGCAATTTTGTAACTATAAATAGAAGGTAGTAAGGAATAGAAAACACTTTTGGCAGGGAATCAATTTTTTCTAACCTGTACGAGCTATCTTGTATTGGTTCTAAGAAAATTGAGTTTTCTAATAAAAGCCTGGCGATGGACGTTTTGCATGGGAACGAAAGATGGATGTGTATTGGACTATTCTGGTGACTTCCATACTGTAATGTGAGATCTTTCTTGTTATTTGAACTATTTCTTTGCAACAAATGATTTTGCTTCTTTCTGTGCAAACGATTTCTCCGTTTCATGAGCAGTGAATGTGTTTTATATTAAATCAGAAGCTATCTTCTGATATCTTTATCTTTGTTGTAGCTTTCTCTTTCTGATTTAATGGCTATCCATTTTTTTTAAAGATAACTCCTATAGCTCATTGTTCATGCCTTTAAATTTGCTCCTTGCAGGGATCATTAGATTTCTTTCAGTTTGTTTTACACTTAGATCTGTTTCTTTCATTCTTTCCATCTAGATTAGATAATTTTGCTTCTTTCTTTGATGAGTAATGAAATGTGTCATTTACAATGAGAAGCTATCTTCTGAGATATTTTATCTTGCTGTAGTTTTATCTGTAAGATCCAACGGCTGTCTGTTCTTTCTTTAAAGATAACTCTTACAGCTCATTGCTCATCCTTTAAATGTGCTCCTTGCAAGGATAGTTAGATATTTTCCAGCTTTAGACTTAGATCTATTTTCTTAGTCTTGCATCTAGATTAAATATAAACTAGGCACTTGCATATCATTATAAAACATAAAACTCAAAAGAAAGGTGGATCGGGCCATAACCGGTACAATCGGAATTAAACTCCAAACCCACGGTTGTCGGAACCACTAACCGGACGGATTCCCTATACCAAACGGGAGATAATCTAATTGGGATCATCTTTCGGGGAGAATCCCTTTCTGATTGATGCTACGATATCCGAGGCATCAACAGAACTCCTGGATTTCAAGCCTTCAAAAGGCTTGTTTACTTGGACAAATAATAGAATTGGTGCTGAACATATCTCAGCTCATCTCGACAGGTTTCTTGTACAAAGTTCTCTGATGGAAAAGAGTTTAATTTCCTCCAAAATTCGCCCAAAGCTTACTTCTGACCATAAGCCTATTCTCTTAATTCTAGAAGATGAAGAAAATTTGGGTCCAATTCCATTTCGATATAGCCCTCTTTGGATTGAAAGAGATGGGTTCATGGAAGTTGTGCAATCAACCTAGTCCATTCCAGTTACAGGGTCACCTAGTTACGTGTGGGAGCAGAAATTAAAAACTACTAAGTATGCCCTTAAAGATTGGATCAAAAAGCCTCTTAGCAACCCTCTAGCCAACGAAGAGAGACTGTTCAGTTGCTTGCATACATGCAAATGGAAATGGAAAGTCTAGAAATTACCACTGCAGAACTAGATAAGGAACATGCTGCCCAGCTCAAATCTTTCTGTTCCTTCGCCATGACGAAGAATATTGGAGGCTTAAGTCTCGCTGTTTGTGGCTTAAATCTGGAGACCGTAACTTCACTTTCTTCCACCAACAATACAGAGCTCATATTTCTAGAAATCATATTGCAGAAATTATTTCTCCCGATGGAACGATTTACAAAGGCCATGATCAACTTAAAGCAGTAGCTGAAATTCATTTTCAGAATCTGTACAAAGAAGATGGGGATGGCTGTGAGGAGGCTTCTTCTGATTTTCTCTGCCTCATACCCTCACTCGTCAGTAGGGATGACAATTCAACTCTTATGAAGCATTTTTCTGAAGATGAAATATGCAAAGTTATCTGGTCGATGGAGCCTGACAAAGCACCAGGACTAGATGGATTTTCAATCCATTTTTATAGATCATGCTGGGAAATAATTAAGAAGGATTTGCTGAGAATGATTAAGTCTTTCCAACATAAAGCTAAAGTGGAAGGAAATACTAACTCCACTTTTTTAGCTCTAATTCCCAAAGAGGTGAATCCAGGCTCCTTTGATAGATTTAGGCCTATCTCTCTTTGTAATGCTTCGTATAAAATTCTTGCCAAGTTATTGGCAAACAGAGTCAAACTGCTTCTAGAGAAACTCATCTCTCCGATGCAAGGTGGTTTTTTCAAGGAAGACACATCCTGGACAACGTTATTCAGGTTCAAGAAGCCATGCACTCCATCTATCAGAGGAAGGAGAAAGGGATGCTCATTAAGCTTGACATGACAAATGCTTTCGATCAGGTAAAACTCTCTTTCCTTTACAAAGTTCTCCTTTCCTTTGGTTTCAGCACTGATTTTGTTAGTTTGGTAAAAGCTTGCATCGAAAAGCCTTGGATAGCCCCGCTAGTAAATGGAAGACCTGCTAATTATTTTCAAGCTACAAGGGGGATTAAGCAAGGTTTTCCTCTCTCCCCTTTCCTGTACATTTTGATGGCCGATTCTTTAAGTAGAAAGCTGAATGAAGCAAAGAGAGCACGGACAGCTCTAGGTATCAGGGTGATGATGGGCCTCAATCCATTGAATCATGCCTTATTTGCTGATAACTCTTTAATGCTGGGTGGAGCCTCCATAAAGATAGCTAAGGTATTCAATGAAATTCTTCACAAATTCTGCAATATTTCCGTAGCCCTTATCAATAACAGGAAAAGCGTCGTGTATGGATGGAACGTTGATCAATACCTTATTCTGAAAATTGCTCAAGTTCTAGGATTCTCGAGCTATGCCTCTTGGGATAAAATTATCTACCTCGGGCTTCCTTTAACTCTAGGATCTAACAAATCTGAGCTGTGGAATGAAGTATTATGTAAATTCAGGAGGAAAATTGCTGCATGGGGTGGGCATTGGCTCACTCATGCTGGCAAACTTATTTTAATAAAATCTGTGCTTTCAGCTCTTCCAATATATCAAGCTTCCTTTCTTGGAGCAGGTTTCAAAACTGATACGAGATTTTCTTTGGCGAGGTGGTAAAAGAAATTTCACCTTGTCAATGGGACACTGTTAAATGCCTCTTCTCTGAAGGAGGACTGCAGATCCGGGATCCTGGGTTAGCTAATATTGTCTTGGGCAGCAAAATTTTGTGGAATTTATACTCAAATGATAGACACCTTGTCAGCCAAATTCTTAGTAAAAAATACTTCTATGGAGTCTCTCTAAGAAACCTTCAAGCAAGAAATACCCCAAAAGGAACTTTGATCTCGAATCTTTGCCATCGCGGTCTAGACTTCTTTCAAAAATATTTGTACAAAATCCCTGGAAATGGGAAACATACTTTGCCATGGAAAGACAACATTATGGGACATCCCCCCATCAAAAATTGTGAAGAGCTCGCTAGCATTCGGGAATGGCTTTCACGCCAAGCACACCACTCGCTGCCCGATATTTCAGACTGGGATGACTCCAGGAATTGGCTATCATGGGCCTTCCCGCATGCCCTAGTTCACCTTCATGCACAGCAGCAACTTCTTATTTTAAAACTAATGGATGCGACCCCTGTTCACCTGCACGCTCCAGATAAATGGGGATGGGGGAAGTCCGGGATTTATACAGCTGCGCAGCGATTTTCTACTCTCCATCCCTAGCAAAGATCAATTCTCTTAGCATCTTTTTGGAGGCAGGTTTGGGATTCTCTCAGTCTCCCCAAGATAAACTTTTTCTTCTGGATCTTAATGCATAGGAAAACTCTGACTGGAGAAAACTTCCTAAAGAGAGGAATTATGGGCCCACATAGATGTGTGTTGTGCAGAAATGATCTTGAAACAATAGAGCACCTGTTCGTGGACTGCCCATTAACCCAAGACGTTTGGAAATTTTTTCTCACCGGTCTCAATGCCGCAGCCCCTTCTCAGATCACAGTGGTTGATTTATTCTCTGCCTGGAAGCTGCGATATACTCTGGTGATCCCAGCCAAGTCCCTCTGGAATCAAATTTGGCAGGCTATTCCCAAATACGTGTGCTGGAATTTATGGTTAGCCAGAAACGATATGCTCTTCAACAGCTCTTCATATCCCCCTTCGAAGGTGGCTGTCAAAGCTAAAGCCTCCCTTCTTGAAACAGTTGCCCAACTTATATACAAGAAAGATAGTTCTTTGCTTCCAGAAGAAAAGAAATGGTTGGGAATATTTATCTTCAGGGATAGAAATAAAATCGTTGCTCGTCCCCCATCAATCATGGTTGGCGATTAAGAGATCCAGATACAATTTTTCAAGCTTGGTGGAAGAACCAGGGGAAAGTTTCTATTTTCTTTGACGGAGCTTCCAAAGGAAACCCAGGTATAGCTGGAGTAGGTGGAGTAATCTAATCCTTGGATGGTACTATAAAGGATAGCTTCAGTTGGCTTCAGCTGGGGTCTTGGCCATAAAACTAATAATCAGGCAGAAATCCTTGGACTACTAAAAGCTTGCCAGATAGCTCGGGATAATGGTATGCGTGAAATCCAAGTCTTTGGAGACTCTGAAATTTTGATTAAAATTTTAAATACGAAGGATCATTTTAATAACCCTGCCCTCAACAAGACGCTATAAAGGTTGAGATATTTGCTGCAAGACTTCGTTTCCTCTCATTTTTTCCATATCCTTCGCGGCTCAAACACGGAAGCAGATCTCAAAGCAAATATGGGTTGTCTCCTTCCTCAAGGAGTCTTCAGCAAAAATAATGATGCTCATGTAACTACCTTTATTCCATGAATTAGTGCTCCTATGGAAGTGTAATTAGTTTTTGTTCAATCTGAATTTTGATCCGCTGTAATTTTGGTTGTTTGGCTTCGGCCCAACCATTTTCTTATCAATACAAATAACCGTTTCAGTTTAAAAAAATAAAAAAATAAAGGAAGAATGATAAATTATAAAGGAAGTCAGCATGAATTAGTGTAAATTTTAAAAGAAATTAAGTATAAAATATAAATGAAATCAAAAGTTTAAAAATGATATGTCATTTGATAGGGGATTCAATGAGGAATCCAATGGCCTTAAATCTACCATCTAAGAAGAAAAATATGAATGGGTTTCACTCTTTGCAAGTTCTAGTTACAAAAAGTCCTACAACAAGAGGGTTGGAATTGTGTAAATTAAGTGTTCAATCAAGCCCTTGAAAAATTGCTATCAAGTGACTTACACAAATTTTAAATTAGCTCAATTAAGGGTTATTCAGGGCTGACAAATAACTCAACCATACAAATAACTCTATCGAGCACTTTGCTTGATCAAACTTGCAAGCTCAATCAAGTTCCTACAAAACAAAATAATTTTTCCATCCTTTGGAAATGCATTGGTATCTAACTACCTATAAGAACCTTACTCTACTTTATTATTATAAGACCTAAGTTATTGACATTGTGAAGAGGGGGCACTAAAAAAATCTATATCATGTTAAATTTTCAGTATTAAATCACAATACTATAGGATCTTTGCTGAGAGAATAACATCTACAGTATATCAATGCATAACAATCATAATATGACAAGCATCACAAGCATCACAAGAATCAAAAGCATAGAGACAAGAGACACAGAGTTTCCGTGGGGAAAACCCTAAGGTGAAAAACCCCACAAACTTCCTCAGAGATAGAGAGAGCAATGGCTCAACCAAAATACAACCAAATAATACAGAGATAGTCTCCTAGCAGATGATCCTCCTCCTCCTCACTAGTGCGCCACTTTCCAGAGAGAGAGATAGATGCTTTTCCGAATAAGTAAAATAGAGATCTCCTATCTCTATTTATACTCACCTTTTTGCCCAGTGACCTACTGGGGCCTACTTGTCTACTTTAGTACATCCACATTATATTATATATTAATTAGGGCCGACCCCATAAGGTGGTCTAATAACCCATCGGCAAGTACACACACTTGCGACACTTGTCAATCCACATGACGACACTTCCTTATAGAGGAATAACACATCTCTTATAAGGGTACAATAAATATACATATAATATACTGATGAAATACATTCCGAAGTTACATATACATCAACACTCCCTCTTAACTAGGAAGGTATTTCTCGACACAGATCTGCTAGAAAAGTCTTCTTCTCTGGATCATCATCATCGATGCATCGTCACTGCTGCTGCTATCTCATCCAATCTCTGTCTCTACTCGTCATAGGAAGTTCTACAGAGCCAGTCCTTTTTCATACTGGATGTAGGCCCACCACCTGTAGGTCTTCGTCATCACTGGCCATACTGTGGAATTCTCAGGACTTTTACGTGCGTCACAAAACCTCGCAAGAGCATCCCAGGCTGTTACGAGCATACTGCTCTACCTATAGGATCTCCCAGGGCAACGAATTACATGTGACTTCACCACAAAACCTCGCAAGAGCATCCCAGGCTGTTACGAGCACACGGCTCTACCTATAGGATCTCCCAGGGCAACGAATTACATGTGGTCATGGAAAAAACTCGCAAGAGCATCCCAGGACTGATTACGGGCACACAGCCCAACCTATCGGATCTCCCAGGGAAACGAATTACATGCCATAGGACAAAACCTCGCAAGAGCATCTTCCAGATATCCCAGGGCAACGAATTACATGCCATAGGCAAAACCTCGCAAGACCATCTGCAAATCTCCCACTTGCTTTCCAATCACTACTGCATCATCTATGGTCTTTCCCTTTGGCCACATTAGGACTTGGCCATCCACAAATGCAACCCTCATACCTTTTGCATCTAATGCAGAGATGGAGAGTAAGTTCTTCTTGAGTCCAGGTACATAGAGGACTTCCTTCATCTTCAGAGATTTTCCAGAATCTAGGTTGTAAGAGGCTTCACCACTTCCTTTGATTGGGTATTGATAATCATCCCCAAGTTTCACCTTATGGGGTGATTCATGTTCAGAAAGGTTCACAAAAGATTCCTTGAAACCTGTCATATGTTTGGAAGCCCCACTATCGATCAACCAATCATTACAACCATGGGAGATGGTACCAGTGAGTGCAGAGATCAGAACATACTCTTCTTCACTTGATGAATCATCATCACTACTACTTTCTGCCTTAGCTTTCTTCTTTGGAGGTTCATCATCTTCAGCAGCATGAGCATGAAACCTTCTTTTGCTGCCCTTCCTCTTCTTACTAGAGTTGTTGTTATTATCCCTTTTGTTCTTAGGACAATCTGAAGCAAAGTGACCCTTCTCATTGCATGTGAAGCATCTTAGGTCTTTCCTGTTCTTCTTTTGATAGGACCTATTGAGTCGAGAGGGATCCTTCTTGATTTTGCTTCTTTTGGTGTGAGCTGCAAGAGCTTGATCTTCTCCTCCCATCTTTTTCTCACGAGCTATAAGTCTAGCTTCTTCTTGAGAGCATTCTTCTCGAAGTCTACTGAAGGAGATCAACTTCTTCCTTGCACAAATTCCTTGAATAAAGGAATCCCATGACCTGGGTAGGCCATTTAGTGTGGTCATCACCACTTCACCATTCTCCACCATTTCATCTACTGCTTCTAATTGTTCCTTGATCTGAGAGACCCTTGAAAAGTAGGATTGAATGCTTTCTCCATTCTGAAACTTTACTGCTTTCAATTGGTTCCGCAGGGTCATCTTCCGATTTATGTTCTTTCCTTCAAATAGCTTGGTCAAAGATTCAAACATCTCTTTGGGTGTCTTGAGAGAAGACACATGGGGTATGAGATGGTCTTTGATAGAATCAGAAATGATTCTCTTTGCCTTGACCAAGTTCTTTTTTTTTTGCAATACTTTGGCCTCTTCATCCTATGGGATAGGGATGTCTTCTTTCACATATGAATCCAACTCATTCTCTTCCAGGATTAGCCCAATCCTATACTTCCAGGCTCGGAAGTTATCAGCCCCTTCAAGCTTATCCTCAAGCTTGGTGTGAAGAGACATCTTTAAGAGTACTTCAAATGGAAATAGAAAAGATTTAGAACTTACCACTTGAAGTGCTGAAAACTGGATCTGGTCCCGGATTAGGGTTTGTCAGAGAAACCCTAAAAATTCAAAATGTGAATTTCAAAATTCCGAAAGGATAGAAAGATGCGCCTTGGAGAGCTGATCAGCCTAGTACATTCAGAATTTGAGATCAGCAAAGTCTTGTCCTTCAAAATTGCCTTTTTGTCCTCCCGGGTTCACTGGGGAGAGCCCTGAATTAGGGTTTGAGTTTCCCGGAGATCTACCCAGCCAAAAATCTCGATCCAAAGCTCAAACCTTCGATTTTTGCAAGGAGCTTCCAGCTGTACCTTCAGTTTCCAGAAATTCCTATTTTTGTGGAAACCCTAATTTTTAGGGCCAAAACTGAAAATGCTCGGAACTGAAATCTGATTGGACAGAAAGATGCGCCTTGATGAGTAGATCCAATCTACTATACTGAATTTCAAAAATCTGTGGAGAGAAACCCAATAAACAAGGAATACAAGCTTCCGTCACTGCAAAATGTCTTCTTCTCAGTTAAGCTCTGATACCATGTTAAATTTTCAGTATTAAATCACAATACTATAGGATCTTTGCTGAGAGAATAACATCTACAGTATATCAATGCATAACAATCATAATATGACAAGCATCACAAGCATCACAAGAATCAAAAGCATAGAGACAAGAGACACAGAGTTTCCGTGGGGAAAACCCTAAGGTGAAAAACCCCACAAACTTCCTCAGAGATAGAGAGAGCAATGGCTCAACCAAAATACAACCAAATAATACAGAGATAGTCTCCTAGCAGATGATCCTCCTCCTCCTCACTAGTGCGCCACTTTCCAGAGAGAGAGATAGATGCTTTTCCGAATAAGTAAAATAGAGATCTCCTATCTCTATTTATACTCACCTTTTTGCCCAGTGACCTACTGGGGCCGACTTGTCTACTTTAGTACATCCACATTATATTATATATTAATTAGGGCCGACCCCATAAGGTGGTCTAATAACCCATCGGCAAGTACACACACTTGCGACACTTGTCAATCCACATGACGACACTTCCTTATAGAGGAATAACACATCTCTTATAAGGGTACAATAAATATACATATAATATACTGATGAAATACATTCCGAAGTTACATATACATCAACATATCAACATTTTTTAAATAGTCTTATTATCACTGTCATGATTCATGACAATTTTATGATTCCATCCCAACCTTTTATAATTACAAATAATATATAATAACTCACAATAAAATTTATATCTCATAATTCAAAATAATAAACATTAAACAATACATAGACTTACCATAAATCCTTAACCTAAAGCTTAGATGTTTTATTAAGGCAAAGATTCAAGCCCAAAAACTTAAAGTCCAAAAATAAAATAGTCATGTGAGCCTAAGTGAGAGAACATAAAACAAAGAATAAATTCAAAGGCTTGCTATAACCAATAATATATATAGACATGTTGAGGCCTCAATGGATCCCCAAGTCAAATGACCTGGGGATCCACTTTTAAATTTTACTAAGGGTTGTTAACCTAGCTTTACCTATTCTTAGTGTTGTTTTCCTTCTTGAACTTCACTTCCCAATAATTATATAAATACCACCACAAGTAAACTCACAACCATTGCACATGAATTTGAAAAAGGTATGATAAATGCACATTACTTAGAAAAAATTTAGGTTTTTCTCATCTCAACTTTGGTAAAGATCAAACTTTGGTCTTCATGTGAACATGAGGTTTGAAATCATGATATAAACTTTGAATAAGACATATCATATAAGTTTTATAGTGATGCACAAAGGTAAGAGTAATCCTAGATGCGTAGAGATAAGAATGAACCCATGCATATAACGTTGAATAATCCAATGTGTAGTGCACATGACCAATCCAATGCGTAGAGAATAAAATAGACCATGTGCAAGGAATTTATCATAATAAATACACCTAGGTTAAGTCAAACCATGAGTCGGTAATAATATTCAAAGCTCAGTTTCTACCTTCCCTCATGTGCAAGTTTGATCACTTTTCCCACATGCAAAGATATATCCACTGATGCACCTAGAGTTTTTTCAATCCAATGTGCAAAAGGTTGAGAAAAAATAACACACAAAAGTAAGAAGCCAAATAAACCAAGAAGAATTTCTTCAAACAATGGATGTGACAATGTATGATTACTTTGTAAATATAAAACAAACTCCACTTGTTACACCAAAATCTCATCATCATGAGTTATGTGTCTGTCGGGTTCGAATCCACGGCTAAAGATTGTAACAGTCTTACCTCCCAACTCTATGGCTAAAGATTGTAATAGCCCGTGGGGTTGGAATCCACGTCCGTCAAATGATTTCAAAGTAGTAGGGGAACAGTTCAACTTGGGAGATCCGATGACTCTCCAGCAGGATATCAACATAACATAAGTAGAGGCTTCTTCGTCTAAAACAATACGATGGATACTTTTCCCAAAAACATTGGTAACAATTTGAAACGCTAATTGGTGGGAAAGCCTTGGCTTAAAGTACTCTAATATGAACATAATAGTGTTGAGGAATTAGGATCTATTGCTCCTATAGCAGATAGCAGAGTCTTACACTGATTGGGGCAATTTTGTAAGACTTCAAGCATTGACATAGCACAAGGGGCCTGGGCTAGGTATTCTACAATGTTGTATTTTTTAGCGGCCTGGGAATTAGGGTTGAAAATGGCTTTTCGAATTGTGCTCTTTGGTGGACGCAATATTGCATCTGGTAGAGGTTTCTCTATGGTTAAAGGACCTTATAGTGGAAGAGCATTGGATGTAGATGGGGAGGATTTTTCAATATTCCCTCTGTTAGGTTCCTTATTGGGAATAAAGTCGTATGTACGTGACCTAGTAGATAAGTTGACCATTTCGTTGTGCATCATGAGAAAATGAGCGGTTGTGGAAGGTTCTCCTTGAGAAGGAGGTGGTGGTTGTGCAATCATTTTCTATTGTTGTGTGGGGAAGGGGTCAGTTAAAATTGTGGGTGTGGGGTTTCCTTTGAGAAACTTTTGGACTTCTTCACAATGTGGACATTCTTTTGTGAAGTGATCATCACCACATAGTAAACAAGGATATTTGGCCTTCCGTCTTTGTTTTGTGTCATTAGGATCAAGATTGGTTTTGGGCTCCTACTGGTTAGAAGACTTCTTGGATTTTCCTTTGTTCTTCTTCTTACCACTGGATTTATGAGGTGAAGGTAACATGGCCAATATCTCACCCACAATCCACATTGATATCTCTGCCCCAGGCGGTGCCCCTGAAATCATTACTTTAGGATCCTCCTGCACTGAGTATGAGATCGGAGAGTACAAGAAACTTTCCAAGAGTTCTGCGATGTCTTTGCCTAGTCCTACACCGAAATGCCTGGTCTTGACCCCGCTATCATCGAGCACCCCATTGACACCACTGAGTTAGGAGGCATAATAGATTACCTCGACCCTGGGATAGGGGGCATGATCAACCATTTTGAACCTTCCCCATCACATCTATCTCAGTGTTTCAATGATCCCATTGTTCAAACCAACACATATGTGATCCACAATCACAAACCCCCTGCACATAGCATGGGGGCAGGTCATTAACCCTGCTCACTTTTTCACATGCATGATCTCAACCATTTTTGAGGTCACATGTCACTTGTATATATGATTTGATTCGATACACCTAGTGTTCTGCCCCCGCGGGTCATCATTTCTCCCCACCACTGCATCCTTGGCTTGGTGGGCTCACCTTTATTTGTAACCATTTTTTAACCTAGTTATTTCCTTTGACCATTCCGGAGTCCTTATGACCTCTGTTTTTTGCACCATTTGCACCGCCGGATTCATATTTCCGCGCTCGTGATGATGCTTGAGATCATTTCTCGCTCTCACCCCCATATTTTTTGGGTATTTTTCCCAAAACACCCCCCATCGCCTCGGTTCGTGTGCCACCTCGGTCGTTGTCCGTTTTTGACACTTTTTATATCACTGGATTCAGTTTTCCGAGCTTGTGATGATGCTTGAGATCATTTCTCGTTCTCACCAAGACCAGTTTCAACATTGTGTCCCGACACCTTGCTGCCTCGGTTTGCGCACCACATCGACCGCAATCAGATTGTTACACATTTTTACATGAGCCATTCACTCTATTCATACTGCAATCATTTCGTTATTTTTCCGCCATTCATCAACCCACAAGGAGGCCCACTAGTGTTCCCCTCCACCCTCGTTCTTGGTTCTCATCGATGTTCCTTGATTGAGCACTTCCTCCTTGCCTGGCCATTCCTTTTGTTCGGTATAATTTTATCCCTTTTTCGGGTCGGACAAAGCCTTTACGAAAAAGGCACTTAGGGAGTTTCTGTTAAGCTCTTTTATGACTCCTAAAACAATGAAAAGATTGCCGAGCAATCTTGCTTCCTTTCATGCTAGTTAAAGTACCTGAAAGGGCGTCTATCTGGTATAAGTTTAACCCTTTTCCGGACCTGGTAGACTAATTATGAAAAAGGAATACTCTAGTCACACCGGCTAGAAGAGTTCTTCATTGCATCCTTTTATGCTTCTTCAGGCCTTGGAGACTAACACACGAAAAAGCACCCCCTTGGAGTCTTCTTATTGCTTTCAGACTCTCTAAAATTGAAAGCAACCACAAGCACGCACCGTCCTAGGCTCGTACCAAATCCACACGACGGTACCATTCCATTATTTCAGAGTCTTCTTATCGCTTTCAGACTCCTTAAAATTGAAAGCAATCCCGAGCATGAACTATCCTGGGCTCATATAAATCCACATGACAGTACCATTTTGAACACACTTCTTCTAGTTCCTTAACCCATGAAGAAGTTTTCCCCGTGCCTCTTGGCACTATGATCGATCATCTCGGCAGCACCCCCAATCAGGTCGCCTTTGTTCAGAGTATTCTGCAATCTCCTGCCATTTTACACCAACTTAAGTATCACTCATCCCAGTCACTATCCTTGATCCATTACAGCTATGATCCCTTTCCTACCAATCAATTTCATATGCTTCCCGATCATCCCTGACATCATGTTACCTTCACCTCCGTAGTGGAAGTAGGGATGGGTGACCGATTGGTGGTGTTCCCATCCTGTGACGAGGATGTAGTTGAACTAGGGTGGTTCTTTGATCCACTCAATTGAGTAGCATGCTGGGTATGAACGGAACCAATGATGCCACTAATATGTAATCTCGTAGGAGGTTTTGTTGGGTCGTGTGTGGGGCATGGGGCATTAGGAATAATTTCAAATAATCTTCCATATTGAGCATAGACTAGTTATAGTTACTGAGCACGCGAGATGGTTTTTTATTCCGTAATGGCACCTCCCATAGCAACATATTCATCTATGATGGGTAATAATGACTCCATGAACCAATCAGCGAGTAGATGATCTGGAATGGGATATTTAATGAGGAGACATCTCCTTCTCCACTCATGAATATGATCAGAGAGATATGAGTGGAGGTTGATTGTCGGAGGGATGCCAAAATATCCGTACTAGTTTCATAGCGGATCAATAGTTGAAAGTGAGTCAAAAAGGCCCTTCTAAAGATCTAAAATCAGTGAAAGAGTGTGGTGTTAACTCGATGTACCACTTTGCGTCAATACCGGTGAGGGTTCGTTGAAAAAGCCTCAGACAGATAGAATCATCCATTAAGGAATTAGAGGAGCACCACAAATGGTATGTCATTACGTGGTTATCAGGATCCTCGTCGGGTTTTCCGTCAAATTTGGTGATGTCTGATGGTAACTTCACAGGAATAGGTGGCCAATTTATACCATGTTGGATGGGATCATTGGTCAAACGTGACAGATCCGATAGATCTAACATAGCCAAAAATGGTAGCTATCGGTTTGGTTGTGGATACTGGTAGTATTGATAAGGCATATGGGTACCAGTAGGACCATGGATCTAATGATCATAAGGTCCTCACATAGAGTGTTGGCCATATGGAGGTGGTACTCCTGGATTAGGAGGTGGACCTAAATGGGGTCCTCCTCCGGAGTGTGGAGGTCCTCCTCCAGAGTACGGGGGTCCTCTGGGTGGTGGGGGTGGCATTGGGACAGGTGGTGGAGGAAGCGGTGGGATAAGTGGTGGTGGTGGGCCTCTGAATGGAGGTCCAATTGGTGGAACATTATGATTCCCCCATGGGGTTTTCATATTTCTGAGATAGGGTAGTCCAGGAAAAAGATTCCCTAGGTAATTTTGACCTATTATGATTTTGTGATTACCCAGGTATGTATGTCCCCATGGGGGGTGGGTCCAAGAAGACGGTCCCCCCACGTGATGGGACCACATAGATTGTCCCATGGTTGGGAGTGAACTTCCAACCATATTTTAGTTCATGTATGAAGGATATCCTTCGCTTACATTATGTCCCCTAACTAGAGGTTCCCCCCCAATTAGATTTTGTCTACTGACTAGGGTTTCCCCCCAGTTGAAGGTTGTCCACCTATTGGAGTATTCCCAATAAGCATATGTTGACCACTAAATGTAGGTTCACCCGTGATCATATGTTGACCACTAACTAGAGGGTAGCCTCTACTTGAATTTTGAGGTAGAGTTGGTGTTCCAATTATTAGTTTGATAGCAGCTAAAGGTTTCCCTCCAATCATTGGGGTCAAGTGGGGTGTAGACCCGATCGAATGATTTTGAGGCATACTAGACAGAAAAGAAGGTTGGCCTAGCTCATAGGTGGTCTTAATGCATCCAGATATTCCTGGTGAAGAGAAAGAAAAAGAATGTATAGGGGAATGTTGTTCAGGGATTGGTACCTCCGAATTGGGTCACGGAGGAAAACTCTGCCGCATAACCTGCTCACCAAGTGAGTGTAAACATTTTATGGTCTCGTAAACTGGGGTGACGATTACTTCGTTTGGATTCCATCGAGAAGGGAACATGCGTGGTGTATTTTCCACCATCAGAAGTGATCCAAAATTGAAAATATTATGACCTAAGGAGGTCCCTCAAAATGATGCAGTTGGACCAAAAGCAATTGCTATCAGGTCATTCTGGGATCAAGTGAAAATACAATCGACAGCTCCAGGGTTACCTTCAAGCAAGTGATGAAAAGATGTGTCATGTAGAGTAGGTTGTTCCACCAACAAAGGTCCTGTAGGATCAGTGATGGGAGGATTTACAGGAGGAGAGTAGTTTACTCCTTATTCAAGGCTAAGAATTCCTTTTTCGCGTGATTCAGATGTTGTGGGTTAATCCATGCTTGCTCCTGATCTTCCCTCCTGGCTAAGGGGATATTCAGGTGGCAAATTTAATATTCTGCGGAATCTTCTTAAGGGTTGTTCAGCCAGGGCGGCTGATGTGAAGCTTATCCTAATGGTCTTCTAAAAAGAAAAACACACTTCAAGTCCTACTCAAGCGAAATCCATAAGCAAACTTATGTGATAGGTGGGATTCAAAAGTATGGAACCTCACAGGATTATCTAGGCATCGCAAATCGCGATAGACTACAGGGTCCAACAATAATACTCAACCCAATATTTCAGAGAACTAACCAGGGAGGATTAGGAGCATACCCCTGACCGTATTTCCCAACTACCTGGAATTATGTGCGTAGTATCTCCCCGAGTGTTGTTCTCGGTGTATTGCCACACCAATATGGCCAATGGTTGACTCGGATGGTTTCAGGAATCCTAGTGGGGTATCCCAATATACTCAAGGTACATGGGAGCTCCAATCTGCAGTAGTGATGTCTAATGCACAACCCTGTGACAGGAGCCTTTCGATATACTATCAAGTACATGAAGTATCTTTCTATATACCCGAAGGTACATGAAAGGTCATTCAATATACCGACTGGTACATGGAAGAACCATAAGCCCTCGGGATGCAGTGCAGGAAGATAACAACAACTACTACATTTTAATCCATTGGAACACGTCTCTAACCTATCACACAAGTTTCTATACAATTTCAACCTAGGATACCACTTGATTTTATCTTGTACAGTTAGGTGAATGCATGAAGTGTAGACTTGTAAAGTAAACAAGATGCACAACTAATCTAAATAAAATGCAAGTCTTTCATTTTTCTTTTCGATGAAAACTAATTAAAGTAAGGAGAAGTCTTTTCTTTTCTGAAAGCAAATGAACAAAGTACCCCTTTTTGTTTTCTTTTCTAATTTAACCAAAATACTAAATCAATCTTTCACTTAATCCAACAAAATGAAAACAACACACTTAACCAAAAATATTTTTTTATTTTCAACTAAGCAAAAACTATGAGCAAAATGAAAAGATGGACTTCATTTTAGATTGCAATAACTCTACTTCGAAACAAAGAACAAAAGAAGTGAAAAGAGAATAAAAAATATGAGAGCATTCCCTAGCTTTTCCAACTCTTCGAGAATGCTTAAATTCACTAAATATTTTCAAGGAAATGAAGATGAACTTTTCAAAACCAAGAGAACATAAACATTGAAAATTTTTGAGCTTTTTCAAAGTTTCTTAAACAACTATTCAAAGCATGAAAGACTTTTCACAACAATCTCAAGTAATCTACTCAAAATGAAGATAATAAAAAAAAATTATTTTCCAAACTAATGTACTCAAAAAAATATGAGAACTATGCCACTTCTTTCATCTTGATTCAGACTACTAGAGTATTTTCTACTGCAATCCACAAGCAACTATAAGTTCTCAAGAAGTTAATTACCCAAAATCGTAATCCAACAAAAAATCCACACCAAATTTCGCAAAAATCACAATAACTTAAATTTTGGAGGGCTTAGAAATTAGAGTGAAAAAATCAAAGATATTAAGAGGGAGTCACAAAACTGGTTGTACTCACGAGGGATTAAAATTGTCCACGACCAGAGAAACATCCGCTTGACTAGCTAGGACTCAAATCAAACTCTAAATTCCAAAAATAAGCCAATGACAAAGCACACTAGGTCTGAGGGATACTGTGGGTGTAATGGAAAAAACACAGACCTTAGCAAACCAAAACAAAACCAATTTGTGGGATTTTTGACCCTATGCACTAAGTTTTGTAGGGAAACGCGCCCTGCAAGTGTACACCAAAGCATTGGAAGCCCAGCGATGCGGTTTGCACACATAGGAAGTGTGTAAGTGACGCGAGTTGAACACAGACAAATCACGTCAATGATGTAGTTTGCTTAAAGGAAATAAGCGTCAGAGTAAGAGTGACATAGGCACAAAACTACCCAGGTGCATTGGGCGAAATCCAACTATGAAAAAATGAAAAATCCCAAGAACAAAAAGGTAAATGGCTAAGTTAAACATCCCAATCAGAGTCTAGATCTCCCGATAACTCTTTGATAAATAGATCCAATGAAAAGGAGGCACTTAAGAGGCTATTGGAAGAAAACCAAGAAATAAAAAATAACAAACAAATCAAATACTATGGGTTACTCTCCCCAGTATGGTCGCCAATTTTGTTTGTGGAAAATCTATCAGTGTGAACCCTAACTGATCTCCGTAGTCCGAATTGTTCGGATCTAGAAAAAAAGTAATACACAATACAAATTACTTTCCTAGATTGATCAAATTACAAAGGGTATCAGAAGATAACTCACCTTATGATAAATGTACTATCTCCTTGCTTGATGTAACTCTTGATCTCCAGATCTTCAGTTGCAAAACAATATATGACAAGTGGAAACAAGCAAGTACTAATAGCAAATAAACATAGATCAATCTAAACTAGCAGTCAAAGAAGCCAATTCTAAAGATCTTACAATTATAAGATGTTTATGGAAGTAATCTGCATTAATGTAATTATAAGAAATACATAGAGAGAGGTTACAACCGAGCTTTCACATCATAACTCCTTCCAAATGATCCTAGCCTCAGATATCCAAACTTTTGCCTCCTAATGGATGAAAGGGAACCAACTTTGACAAATTTCACCAGCATTTAAGTGCTCTATCTTTTTCATCATTAACCATGGAGAGTGGTTTTGTATTTATAAGCCTAAAAGGATAAGAGAGGTTGAGTATTTGTGGGAGAATCTCAAGAAATCATCCCACTAGGTAAGGGGATCGAGTGCCACCTTTCCTAGTTCATAGAGATAAGTCAACACATCATCCAAGTGTGAACTATCATATATCAAAGATGTATGAATATAAGCATGAACTTTTATGTTGCATAAGATATATGTCACGCACGTGTGAATATGAGGATGAACTTTTATGTTATCTTAAATTAAGAAATCAACAAAAATAAGATAATATCAAAATTCACAAGACTAGAAAATAACAAATTAATTGGAATGCGAGCTATATACTCAATTTCAAACTAGATTTGATCATTAAGAGCATGTGCTTTACTGTTAAGAAAGTTTCCATCTAATAAAAGAAGAATAGAAAATCGGGAAAGGAAGTGAGCATGGAAGGGCCTGTGGTGCCGAACATATATATATATTATATAATCTTTGCATATATAATTATATTTAAAGCTATTACAATAAATAGAAGGCAATGTCTTGGATATTGATGTTGAAGTTGTTGGACCTACATTTAAAGCTACAAGATGCCCTTTAAGCATCAGTAATCATGTTATGTTTCCAACACATTAAAAGGTTTCAGAACCATGTTATTGTTTGGCTATGGAAACTTAATACTTTGAAGATATCTTTTTAAACAATTTGAATTTTTTTTAAAATATTTATAAATATTTATAGATATCAGGGATAATTTTAAGGACTCATACTTATTTAAAAGTCTATAAACCTTCGTGAATTTTACCAATTTCTAAAATGTCAACTATAAAATATTTGGCAATATTTTTTCAAAATTATTTCAATTTCTAAAGATTTTATATAGTTTATATAATAATTTGGCGATTTTTAGAGTGAAAAAAGTTTACCCCATCAAAATTGGATGAAACTAGGCTTCAAAAAATGCAAATTGGCAAATCTATTTTTGGAAAAAAAACATGGAAAAATAGCCCATGGGTTAAATTTCGCCCCTAAAATTATCCTTGATAAACATATTCATAGGAAAACCAATATTCCAAACAATATTTATTAAATTATTTAAAGTCAATATATTCCATTTTCTTATTGTACACATTACAAAATTGTTATTACGATTAATAAGAAGCAAAATTGGTATTTTTGGCCCAAAATATCGTACGAAACATTTTGAATTAATGGAATTAGATATTTTAGATGGTAACATTGTAAAATCCAATTGCATTAGGGGTATTCAACAAACCTCAAAAGTTCTAAATTTTTGAATATTTAACATTCTTCTTTCTTGAAGTCTAGGCATTTTAGAACCTTGACCCGGATAGCATAATTGGTTGGTTGTTATATTGAAATAAATATATAATGGGCTTGAGTCTTTGTCATAATAAGGCTCAAGGTCATTAACACAATATACTCAATAAGAGCTCAACATGACACTTATGGGAATTGAACCTATGTAAGGAGTATAACAATCATTCTTCCCAACCACCTAAGATAGACCCAACTGACTACAATGTTCATCAACTTGCAATAACCCCCAAAAATATTCTCTTGGTTTCTTGAATATCTTAATTGATAATTGAGTGAAAATCATGCCTAGCGTCTCATTATATATGCATCACATCTAACAGTATGGAGTGGCCTTTAGGGTTATTCAAACTACCAACCCATTTAACTTGTGGATATGAATTGTGAACACAAGAAAATATATAACTCATTTTTATTGTTTACAGATATGGAAAATGTTACCATGTTATGGGCAAGGTCATTGATAAATACTTATAGATATTGATCATTATATTTATATTTCAAAATCTCTTGCAAGATACAAGTGGTTGGGCGTGACAAATGGCTATTCCAACAACCCTACTACTTTAATTTTTACTTTACTTCCTTCCCACCGATGTGCTTCATGAACCCATCAATTTAACAATAGTCATTGTCATAGGCATGGACTAATAATTACTTACTTTCATATATATCCTTAACAATGGGGAACGATAAAACATGAAAGATCATATACACAAAGAAAAACATGACCAATTGGTTAACATGGTGATGACGATAACTTAAACCATGGGATTCTAGATTATTTAACTATAAACATTTAAGTTGAATTGCATTCTTGTAAGTAAGTAAATGTTCATACTAATGAAGATTAATATCAAAGATGTAGAACATCTAAATTCCAAACATCATACTGACCTTTGGAAACTGTGCATTGGATCTATAAATTGAAAAGCACAAGAACTTCCACTCTCAAATTGCAAATCTGTGTTGTAATTTGAGAAAGAGTGGATAGCCATAATTACATAGGGGTTTTTCTCGTCTAATCAATAAAGTAGAGAGGTCATAATACCCCATAGTAAAGCTCCTCTATTTTGACTACTGAATTCAAAATCTTCCATGTAAATTCAGCATGAGAGTAAATATGCATAAGCTTGTGTTTGTTTTTCAAATGATGACCCTAACATAATATATATATGCAAAATAATGTAACGTGCACCGAATATCGAGAATTAGTGAGGCATAATTCGGGCCACGTTCCTCCTCCCTTCCACCTTTATAAAGTGTTCTTGATATGCTTTGTATATTTTGTGCATATACATCCAATGTATCAAAGCATCGTCATATGATTGGCCACGTGTTAATGATAAAAAGATATACACGGATACATCCATTAATGACATTTTGGATCTTTGAGTCCACGTGTTAATGATAAAAAGATATACACGGATACATCCATTAATGACATTTTGGATCTTTGAGTCCACGTGTTAATGATAAAAAGATATACACGGATACATCCATTAATGACATTTTGGAACTTTGAGTTAAAAGGTTTTGGAATGATTCCAAAATTCATTATCTAATTGGAGGACAATTATTCAACCGACTTTTCTTTTGTCTTTTATTTTTATTCGTTACAACTCATGACTTCTATTTTGTTTTTTTATTCGTTGCAACTCATGACTTGTATTTTGTTTTAGAGAAAGTATGACATTTTAGAATTATTTATATGATTTTAAATGTTATTCTTTCTATTCGTGTTTTTATAATTAAAAAGAAAATCTCTACTTTATCTTTTGTAATATTATTAGTAATTGATTTGCATTGGGGTACGAGCTTTATTTATTAATTTTAAATAGTATCATACATTTATGAAGAAAACTTTGAATGTGTTACGTGAACCAATAATAAGATTTGTTATAATATTGTCGATCTTTTATTTGATTTGAGAATATGTTTTTAAGCTTTTTCTACTAGTATCACGCTAATAATTCATATTTATATATATATATATATATATAGGGTTAAGGGTAGGAGCCAATAGTGCGGTTTGATGATTGTTTTAATGGAAGTTCAGATTCGAATCTTTATTGGGGGTGAGAGTGAATAGACCTCATCCTTAAAGGTCTCGTATGACTACGATGGTGACCATACTCCCGTTGATTACATCATGTCCAATATTAAGCTTGGCCATAGGCTATGAGTTTGGTGTCTAGGTGGCACAGCCAACAACGCTCACTAAGTGGCTTGGAGAGGTTCTCACGATTAGAATATATATATATATATATATATATAGATAGATAGATATAGATATATATGAAAATGCTTTATATGTTAGTATCTTAATTTCTACAAAGTGTTGTTGGTTAGACATTTAACATGTATTGAATGTCATATTAATATGTGAAGATAGAGGCATATTAATACTTGGTTATAGTGATCAACACTGACAAAACTTTGGTATGCAAAGTAATGGAATGATGGTGGTGGTTTTATAACTATTAAAAACCATTACAAAGTGTTGTTGGTTAGACATTTAACATGTATTGAATGTCTAATATGTGAAGATAGAGGCATATTAATACTTGGTTATAGCGATCAACAATGACAAAACTTTGGTATGCAAAGTACAACAGGGGTTGATAGTGGTGGTTTTATAACTACTAGAAACTTTTACATTTGTGTCACTCCTATTAATATATACATTTACACTAAGAGATGGTGAGGATTTGAAATTAATTATTGATATAGGTATCTACATTACGAGGGTAAGAACTTGAAATTAAATATCAATATAAACATCTACACTAGGAGGAGCAAGGATTTGAAATTAACTAATAGATATTATGACTACCGTATGCATCCTCACTTGGTTATGGAATCTCTTCTCTCTATTTGATTTATTTAAACAATTGTGTGTGGCTAACACTTTTTGCACAAAATCCTTTTATTATAAAAAATCTACTCTATACTAGATTCAAAAACAAAATATAAATATCCAAAACCATCCCAAAAAATTGAAAGTTACAAACATGATGTAGGAAAAGGTGTTTGTGTATATTATATCCTATGTCCTACAATTTGATAAAAATGTTGAGTGAAAAACACAACTATAAACAATTAGATAAACTTAATTTTAACATGTATTAAATAAAAACTTGAAATGCACTAACAACTATAAACACATTAACAACATTAATACAATACATGCTATGTTGTTATCTTTGCATCAAATTGTATTTAGTGATTATTGATTTCAAAAAAATCTATTATATATCAAAAGCATATGAATATAATGATGAACTTCTATCTTACATGTGAATATAACGATGATCTCGGGCAATTTTCAAAGGCATTCCTTAATACTACCATTATTTATTACTGTATTGAGGTGAGAGTTTCATATGAATGGAGAGGTGGAGCCCGAGATCGATCCTTTCAACCATTACTAAATCAAATACAATATATGTGTGTGCTCTAAATCTCAATTGGAAACCTCAACCTTTCAAATTGGCATGCAATTCTTTTTGGTCTTCATTTTCGATCCAATTTCAGAGCTAGAAAACATATATGGCTCCATTATATATATGGATTGCAACATTAGTTTTGTGGTTTCACTCCTAACTAGACGAGGAACATTAGTTTTGTTGAATTTATGGGGAAGTATATTTTAATGTAGGCTGGCCTTTTTTCACAGTCAAGAAGAGTTACAATTGGTATGATTCAAATTAATATTGTACTAGATTTTCTATAGATTTGATAAGTTTTGATCACTTATATTTTTTTATAGGAATGATAGAAAACTTTTTGTGGTCATTTGACGTCTTCTTTGTGACTACATGTTACTTGTTGTCTATTATGAAACCTTTTATACATGCATGAGCTAAGAGATATCCATACATGAGCTAAGAGTTATCCATGCATTAGCTACCAATTATCCATGCATCAACTACCAGTTATTTTTTATATTATTTTTTCTTTTATAATTGTTTATTTCAAATTTTGAATGAATGTCATAAAATCAATCTGAACAATATACTTGTTTCATCCTCATACAATCTAAGAAAATCATAAATACTAGTCTATCCCAAATTATAAGATATAAACACCTATCATTGTAAATATAAATACACATTTTTGGAGAAAAAAAAAAAATATAAACATTCAAATTAAACAAACATTAAAGATCCTTTGTATTTAATTAGAAAGTTTAGTAGAAAGCAAAGATGTTGGAATTATCGAATATTGACGTTGAAGTTGCATCCAAAATTTATGCTATTTTTTCATTAAAATAAAACATTTTAAATATTAATTCAAACATAAACTCAATACATTTTAAACAATCCATATCATAAAAAACAATTTAGAAATTATGAAAACTTTAAATGCAAGAACAAAATGAAACTATACAAGTTAAAGATGTCAAAGCCACATATATAATTGAAATTAATCAAGCGGGGGATGAATATAAAGACTCTACCTTACATTCCAATATAAACTTTATTATAACAAACTCCGTAATAGAAAGTTTGTTGACATCTATCTATTTTACTTTTAAATTCATAATATTGTAAAAATAATGTGGATTATTCAAATTGAAATTAATAAATTCTATATCATGTTTGTATTTATTAATAATATCATTATTATTACAAAATTTATTTTTAATTTTATAAAATTTAATGTTTAAATTTAAAAAAAATTAGACAAACTTCTTTTAAATTTATGTAATTACTTATTTTACTGTAAGTAATTATCAAAATTTATATTTACTTACCTCGAATGGTTTATTTTTATATTTATTTAAAATTTAATTTAATAAAATATTTTTATATTCATTTAAAAATTAATTTAATAAATAAAAAAAGTTATTTTGAAAGGATAAAATAAAAAAATAAAAAACAAATTTTAGATATATTTGGTTGTGATGAATGAAATATAGCTTTGTGATACTTGTTTGTGATACTTGTATCATTATATTTAGAACCACAGCAGTTTGTGTGGTAGGCTTTGTGAATGCAAAAAGAGCTACGTTATCTCTTGGTCCATTTTTACAGAAAATTTGATATCATATCATGATGATGTTAAGAACACGTCTTTCTTTACCCAATTGATAAATCTAAGGCAAAAGGGTTCAATAATCGAGCATATTCAACAATTTCAAAAGTTGAGTCTTAGAGTGAATGACATACCAGATGATAAATTGTTGGATCTATTTATTGGAACCTTGAAGGATAACATTCAACATGAGGTGCATCTATTAGAACCAACATCCTTAGAGAAGGATTTCATGTTGGCAAGGAAGGTTGAAAGTAAAAATACGGTGATGGCTACTAAAAGTGTTAAGATTTAATATGCTAAGACAGAAAATAGCAGCATTACATTCCATTTCACAATAATAGCATATACAGGATCACTGAAGAAACAACAAGCACAGCATAAACACAAGAGACACAAATTTATCCTGGGAAACCCTCATGGGGTAGAAAACCCAGCAAAGCTTCCTCAATATAGATGACCAGCAATATACAAAGATGCAAACCAAAGACATGATCTCCTCCTCCACCATAGCAGACCTCTCCTCCACAAGTGCGCCTCTCTCAAGCAAGTGAGTGTATCAAATGAGGAATACACCTCCTCTATTTATACACTACTCTAACATATCTTTTACACAATACATGTAGGCTCGTATTTAACCATTAGGTTAAATACCCTATTATAACTGACTGGGCCGACCCCACTAGGGTGGTCTAACAACCCTTTTACCCACATAACACATACAGTGCCGACCCCCACTAGGGAAGTCTATTAACCCAAGTTACCACATTCCGACGGAGGAATAAACATCTCCGGATATACAAGAAGATCTTTACAGAGGAATGAAACATCTCCGGAATAATAAAGTACAAATATAATATTCTTTGAAGTTACAATATCTCAACACTCCCCCTTAAGGAGAAGGATATTATAACAGTATCTGCACGAGCAAGGAGTCATCAACATCATACATGATACATCTATAAATCATTGGAAGCTTTCTCAACATCATCAGTAACTCAAGCAGTTACTGGAACATCTTCAATACTGGAACATCAACATCTTCAGTACTGAATCTTTATCTTCTAAAGCACTCGAACAACTACAGCAACATCAATGTCTGGATCCTCACGATCATCAACATCGTCATCTAGACCATCACGATCAGCATCATCATCAGCATCGTCATCTCACGATCATCAGCATCGTCATCGCACGATCATCAGTATCTTCATCTCACGATCATCAACATCATCATCGCACGATCATCAGCATCGTCATCTCACGATCATCAGCATCATCATTAATCATATCATCAATACAAGTATCCATGCCAATACAAGTATCCACATCATTAGTACAAGTATCCATACCAATACAAGTATGCACATCATCAATACAAGTATCCATACCGATACAAGTAACCACATCATCAATACAAGTATCCTACCGATACAAGTAACCACATCATCAATATAAGTATCCTACTGATACAAATAACCACATCATCAATACAAGTATCCATACCGATACAAGTAACCACATCATCAATACAAGTATCCACACAATACAAGTATACACTGCAACACACACAATCATATTATAGGATGGTCAATCCTGCTCTCTTTAGGACATAGGTCCATGGATGATGCAATCCTGTCATGTACCTTTTGAACCGAGGTCCAAGGACGATCCAGTCCTACCATGTACCTTTTGAACCAAAGTCTAAGGATGATCCAGTCCTATCATGTACCTTTTGAACCAAAGTCCAAGGACGATCCAGTCCTATCATGTACCTTTTGAACCGAAGTCCAGGGATGATCCAGTCCTATCATGTACCTTTTGAACCGAAGTCCAGGGACGATCCAGTCCTATCATGTACCTTTTGAACTGAAGTCCAGGGACGATCCAGTCCTATCATGTACCTTTTGAACCGAAGTCCAGGGACGATCCAGTCCTATCATGTACCTTTTGAACCGAAGTCCAGGGACAATCCAGTCCTATCATTCAATTCTCGGAGACCTCATGTCTACGGCTCAATTCAAAGGACCATAGTCCGAGGATGATCCAATCCCCTTACCTGTTTATTCAGTATTTTATTCTCGGAGACATCTTGTCTACGGCTCAATTCACAGGACTAAAGTCCGAGGACGATCCAATCCCCTTACCTGTTCATTCAGGATTTTATTCTCGGAGACATCTTGTCTACGGCTCAATTCACAGGACTAAAGTCCGAGGACAATCCAATCCCCTTACCTGTTCATTCAGGATTTTGTTCTCGGAGACATCTTGTCTACGGCTCAATTCACGGGACTAAAGTCCTAGGACGATCCAATCCCCTTACCTGTTCATTCAGGATTTTGTTCTCGGAGACATCTTGTCTACGACTCAATTCACAGGACTAAAGTCCGAGGATGATCCAATCCCCTTGCCTGTTCATTCAGGACTTTATTTTCGAAGACATACGTCTACGGATCGCTTTAGGACAAAAGTCCAGGGATGATCCAATCCCCACATGTCCACTAAGGACTTCATTCTCGAAGACATATGTCTACGGATCCTTTTAGAACATATGTTCAAGAATGATGCAATCCATCTTCTTTCTCAGAGACATCTGTCCACGGATTCTTTTAGAACATATGTTCAAGGATGATACAATCCCTCTTCTTTCTCTGAGACATTTGTCTACGGATCCTTTTAGAACATATGTTCAAGGATGATGCAATCCCCTTGTCAACTTAGACCCTGTCTAAGGACCATCCACCAACCTCTCTATTGGCATCACCAATATAGGTAACCACATCATCAACCTCTCTATTGATGCAGGCAATCTCATCATAAGTGACCATATCACTCCCCCTTTCGAGGAGAGTCCTTCTGAACTACACCAAGCTTGTATTGGAAATATTCAAACTTTTACTTGAGGTAGAGGTTTGGTTAGTACATTGGCAACTTGTTCACTTGAGGTAGAGGTTTGGTTAGTACATCGGCAACCTATTACAAATTTGAACTTTATAGTTCCTTTCTGCATCATATCTTGTATATAGAAATGTCAGATCTCTATGTGCTTTGACTTATCATGGAACACTGAATTCTCTGTCATCTTGATACAACTCTGTTTGTCACATAGGATCACAGTTGGGTGTATCTCTAAGTCAAACAATCCTGAAGCCATATTTATTCACAACTAGCAGAGCAAGCAGCCATATATTCCACTTGTGCTGAGAGCCATACTGGACTGCTTCCTACTAAACCACAAGATCATGGCTAATCCCAGACAATAACATCCTCTCGATGTGCTCTACCTGTCTGATACACTTTCTGCTCAATCAACATCTGTGTAGCCATCTGAAGTCATGATCTCCAAAATAGCATAGATCAAAATCTATCATATCCTTTAGGTACCTCATCACATGCTTTGCAACTATCAGGTGAACACATCTAGTTTCCACTAGATACTGACTCAAGGTGTTCACAGCAAAGCTTATATCTGACCTGGTATTTGTTAGATACATCAATGACCTAATAATTTGTCTGTACAAAGTTATATACACTAACAGCTTCAAGTTGGAATCCATGAGAGTGGCCATTCCAACATATCAAGTCCTTTTAATATTTCTCGGCATAATTTCCCTGGTTGAGAAAGATTCCTTCTGATCCTTTCCATACTTCCAGACCTGGGAAGTAATGCATCAATCTGAGATCTTTCATTTTCATTTCTACAACCATCTTCTTCTTTCCTTTCATGATCTGTTTCTCATTCCTTGTCAGAAAGAGATCATCCTCATACAATAATAGTATGATCCATAACCTTAAGGTAAAGGTTAGGATCAGCTTTACTTCTGGTAAAGCCCAAGCTTGTTAGGAGACTGTCAATTCTCCCTCTGTGACTGAACATCATTCACACTCTGCATTGAGTGATCTTCTTCATATCTATCTGTGCCATCTCTCGTCAGATGGGTCTACTAATATGAGCCTCAATATCATTTGAACTCTGTGGTGAGTTCCTTCTTGCATCCATTTCATCTGTGTATAGAAACCATATTCAACCTTGTAGCAAAGGTTGTGATCCACATCACCCATGATGATCATTAAGCTCATTAATTGACTATCGATCCTGGGTACCCATACAGAACCTGATTCACACTTACTCTTTAATTACACCATTAAGAGAATGGTCTTATCTAGCCACTTGGAGCAAACATCTCGTTATGATTCTCTTCCTCTTTCTAAGAGAATATTCTAGCGACGAGCCTTCTATATTTTGTTTGATTTGTAAATCTTCTTGTTGAACATCCATCATTTGTTTGGTGTTCATCATTCTTCATGATCTTTCCTACAAATCAAAATTAAGTATATGATTAGTAATACTTCATAATCATGAAATCATGTTGACATGACAACCTATTATGCATACAGATATCATTTACATAGTTATGCAACTATCTTGACCAATACTTTGGCACAACACTTTTCCATATCATGTATGCATACAGTGGCTATCTAGATGCCTTCCATCTCTACAAGAACATACTATTGAGAGTGTGCACAGCTCTCAGCATGTCAGCAAAGAGGTTTCATTCTAGACAAGCAACAATGGAATGTTTGTCCAACTTACCAATCATATGCATATTAGTAGTATACTGTTCAATGCTCTATAAATATTTACACTCAGCATGATATATTATAGGAATTCAAATATGCATACAACCTATTACAGGCAATATCATTTACTATTTCAAATAACAACTCAAATACTTATCTTTTATGTTTGTGTGGTTGTCTCCCGCTTGATCTTCTGTATGTCTTTTGGACTTCTATTCATTCTATACCACTGTGCATGCTCAAGTGTCATCCTCATGATCTCATACACAAACATACACTCATTAGTATATTCTAAATGTTATCAAAACATTATAGTTCTAAATAATCTTGAAAATGTATAGTCATGATTATAGATAATAAACATTAGTATTCAGGATTTCAGGGAAGTCTTCTTTTACTCATGCATATCATCAATCAAGATAAAAGACATAATATGCATAATCCCTTGATTACTAACTTTATGAATAAGCATATCTAATCATACCAAGTATACTTATATAAGGGATCCTAACACAAGGTAAGATTCATAGGAAACATACCTGGATTAGTATATCTGTTTAACATACCTAATCAATATCTTCTTTGTTCTCTTCAATGATTTAGAGATCCTGTGTTGGAACCTACATATCTCATAGGTTAAGCATAATAGAAAAAACTCATACATACCTCGTAAGTAGAACCTCTATGTGATCAAATATTACGAAGGAGTCTTTGTATTCATGTTGTCATGGTCATGGAACTTGATTTGTCTTTCGTGATGTACCTGTATCTTGTTAGCAAACAACATCAACCTCATACAATACCACAGTGTATTAGTACAATCATATAGCCCTAAACAATGAATGTCTTCTACCATTCACATGCATTCATACTGTTACTAGGGTGATAAGACAATTCTAACATTAATCGAGATTGTACTAACCTGAATAATATGAGGACAAACATATTATGAACTTAATCAAGAATCAAATTTCAAGACATACCTGAACCTCCTTAAGTCATACCTGTCGAGACTTCTTGTAGTCTTCTTATGTAAGGCCTTAGCCTCAACTCCCCCTGAAACTTGATCTGGAGCTTGATTAGGGTTTGCTAGAGAAACCCTAAAAATTCAATCTTTGACTATCACACCTTTGAATGGATGGAAGGATGTGTCTTGCTAAGCTGATCAAACTAGCATACTTCAATTTTGAAATCTTCAAAATTTGACCCCTCAAAATTGCCTTCAAAACTTCTGGATCTTCTCGACAGGATCCCGAACTAGGGTTTGATGAAGCCCGCCCTTCTGCCCAATCAAAAGATTCGATCCAAGGCTCTAAACTCTTGTTTTCCTGAGGAGCTTCCAGCCGTGGTCACAGACTTCAAAAATTCCAACTTTTGTTGAAGCCCTAATTTTTCATCTTTCTAATCAAAATCCCGAACTGGGGTTTGATCACGCCCGGTCTTATACCCAACCAAAAAATTCGATCTTGGTCTCTAAATTTCGATTTTCCTGAGTAGCATTCAGCTGTGGACTCCGATTCCAAAAATTATAACTTTCTCCGAAACCCTAAATTCCGGAAGCCATGAATGAATGTGCTCAAAAAATAATTCTGTTTTGACAGAAATATGTACCTGATTGTTTCTGCTGTAACTCCGAAATTTTTGCTCCACAGGGTCTAAAAAAAAATTTTGTGGTATCCTGACCTGTCATATTTCCATCCCGACAGGTCTGACCTCATTTGGATTTTCTGAGAGAGAGTTATGCCAAGTGTTGCAACGTGACCTATTTATGGGATAAAACAGGAGAGAGAACTTGTACGGAGTTCCACGTGTCACTGTTTCAACTTCGGCCTCTAAAAACTTTTCTTGAGATAGCTCTCCCTGTTATCTTTCCATTCTGACAGGTCTGACCTCAATTGTACTTTCTGAGAGAGAGTTATGAAAAGTGTCGCAACGTGACCTGTTTATGGGATAATATAGGAGAGCGAACTTGTACAGAGTGCCACGTGTCACTGGTTCAACTTAGGCCTCTGAAAACATTTCTTGAGATAGTACAGTCTGTGTACTACCTATCACTTTTTACGAAATTTCATTTGGAGCTTCCTATCCCAAGTTATGACCTTTTTTCCTAGGTCACCTGATTTTGACTGAGATCTGGAAGAGGCAGAAACCCTAACTTGTACTGATCATAACTCACAAAGTACAACGAATCTGAGGGTTCCCTTTGGACACATGGTACCTGGGGATGTTATCTACTACCTGTAAACTTTTCAGATCCTGAACCTTCGTATAAATGTATTTATAGCGAAATTTCCACGATGACGGGTTTTTGCTATATAAAACCCTAACCTTCAAATTGTCGCAAGAGAAGCAAGTGTCGTAAGTGCCATACATTGCCTTCCTTCAGGTTAGCTCTAACACCATGTTAAGATTTAATATGCTAAGACAGAAAATATCAGCATTACATTCCATTTCACAATAATAGCATATACAGGATCACTGAAGAAACAACAAGCACAGCATAAACACAAGAGACACAAATTTATCCTGGGAAACCCTCATGGGGTAGAAAACCCAGCAAAGCTTCCTCAATATAGATGACCAGCAATATACAAAGATGCAAACCAAAGACATGATCTCCTCCTCCACCATAGCAGACCTCTCCTCCACAAGTGCGCCTCTCTCAAGTAAGTGAGTGTATCAAATGAGGAATACACCTCCTCTATTTATACACTACTCTGACATATCTTTTACACAATACATGTAGGCTCGTATTTAACCATTAGGTTAAATACCCTATTATAACTGACTGGGCCGACCCCACTAGGGTGGTCTAACAACCCTTTTAGCCACATAAGACATACAGGGCCGACCCCCACTAGGGAAGTCTAATAACCCAAGTTACCACATTCCGACGGAGGAATAAACATCTCCGGATATACAATAAGATCTTTACGGAGGAATGAAACATCTCCGGAATAATAAAGTACAAATATAATATTCTTTGAAGTTACAATATCTCAACAAAAAGGACCACCTCTAACACCTATAAAGAGATTAATGTTCTTTCTTCTAACCCACCTCAACCTACAAGGTTGACACCTCAACAAATGGTTAAAAGAAGAGAAAAAGGTCTATGCTTTAATTATGACAGCAAGTATACAAGGGACATAAGTGTGGTGAGAAGAAATAATTTCACATAGATTGTGAAGAAGAAGAAGCAAAAGAACAGGAACAATTTAAAGTTGAAGAAATAGAAGAGATTACTCCCACCATATATTTTCATGCATTGGCTGGAATTATCACTCCTCAAACTCTCAAGATCGAAGGATATATCAAAAAGAAAAAGGTAACAGTGCTGACTGACTCTGGTAGCACTTATAATTCCATTCATTGTAAATTAGCCAAAGCTCTCAATTGCTTTATATATCTAGCACTAGAGTTTCAAGTAGTGATTGCATATGGATGAACTATCAATTGCTCGAGAAAATGCCATAAGATCACTCTTACTATGGGGGAATATGTATTGAATAGTCCAATGATTTATATTCCAATGGGTGGTGTTGATGTTGTCTTAATGTTGAGATATTGTAACTTCAAAGAATATTATATTTGTACTTTATTATTCCGGAGATGTTTCATTCCTCCGTGAAGATCTTATTGTATATCCAGAGATGTTTATTCCTCCGTCGGAATGTGGTAACTTGGGTTATTAGACTTCCCTAGTGGGGGTCGTCCCTATATGTGTTATGTGGGTCAAAGGGTTGTTAGACCACCCTAGTGGGGTCGACCCAGTCAGTTGTAGTGGGGCGTTTAATCCAGTGGTAAAGTTGGGACCGACCTAGTTAATATAAAGTACAAGTCGGAGAAGTGTATAAATAGAGGAGGTGTGTTCCTCATTACACACACACTTCCCTCACTTGAAATGTAGCGCACTTGTGAGAGAGAGGTCTGCTATAGAGGAGGAGGAGATCATGTCTTTGGTTTTCATATTTGTATATTGTTGGTCATCTATATTGAGGAAGCTTTGCTGGGTTTTCTACCCCATGAGGGTTTCCTAGGATAAATCTGTGTCTCTTGTGTTTATGCTGTGCTTGTTGTTTCTTCAGTGATCCTGTTATGATATTATTGTGAAATGGAATGTAATGCTGATTTTTTTGTCTAAGCATATTGAATCTTAACATGGTATCAGAGCTAACCTGAAGGAAGGAAATGTATGGCACTTACGACACTTGCTTCACTTGCGACAATTTGAAGGTTTGGGTTTTATATAGCAAAAACCAGTCATCATGGAACTTTTGCTATAAATACATTTTTGCGAAGTTTTAGGATCTGAAAACTTTCCAGGTCGTAGATAACATCCCCAGGTATCTTTTGTCCAAAGGACACCCTCATATTCATTGTACTTTGTAAGTTATGATCAGTACAAGTTAGGGTTTCTACCTCTTCCAGATCTCAGTCAAAATCAAGTGACCTAGGAAAAAAGGTCATAACTTGGGCTAGGAAGCTCCAAATGAAATTTCATAAAAAGTGACAGGTAGTACACAGACTATACTATATCAGAAAACTTTCAGAGGCTGAAGTTGAACCAGTCACACGTGGCATGCCGTACAAGTTCGCTCTCCTGTTTTATCCCATAAACATGTCACATTGCGACACTTGGCATAACTCTCTCTCAGAAAATCCAATTGAGGTCAGACCTATCGAGATGGAAAGATGAAATGTCCGGATACCACAGGAAACATTTTCAGACCCTATGGATCGAAAAGTTCAGAGTTACAGCAGAAACAATCAGGTACATTTTTCTGTCAAAACAGAATTATTTTTGGAACACCTTCATTCATGGCTTCCGGAATTTAGGGTTTCGAAGAAAGTTAGAATTTTTGGAATTGGAGTCCACGGCTGAATGCTACTCAAGAAAATCAAAATTTAGAGACCAAGATCAAATTTTTTGGTTGGATAGAAGACCGGGCTTGATCAAACCCCATTTCGGGATTTTGATCGGAAAGATGGAAAATTAGGGCTTCAGCAAAAGTTGGAATTTTTTAAGTTTGTGACCACGGCTGGAATCTCCTCAGAAAAATAAGAGTTTAGAGCCTTGGATCGAACCTTTTGATTGGGAATAAGGGTGGGCTTCATCAAACCCTAGTTCAGGATCCTGTCTAGAAGATCCAGAAGTTTTGAAGGCAATTTTGAGGGGTCAAATTTTTGAGATTTCAAAATTGAAGTATGCAAGTTTGATTAGCTCAGAAAGACACATCCTTCCATCCATTCTGAAGTGTGAAATTCAAAGATTGAATTAACCCTAATCAAGCTCAAGATCAAGTTTCAGGGGGAGTTGAGGCTAAGGCCTTACATAAGAAGACTAAAAGAAGTCTCGACAGGTATGACTTAAGGAGGTACAGGTATGTCTTGAAATATGATTCTTGATTAAGTTCATAATATGTTTGTCTTCATATTATTTATTAGTACAATCTTGATTAATGTTAGATTTGTCTTATCATCCTAATAAAAGTATGAATACATGTGAATGATAGAAGACATTCATTGATTAGGGTTATTGTACTAATGCACTGTGGTGTTGTATGAGGTTGATGTTGTCTGCTAACAAGATACAGGTACATCACGAAAGACAAATCAAGTTCCATGACCATGACAACATGAAGACAAAGACTCATCCATAATCCTTGATCACATAGAAGTTCTACTTACGACGTATGTATGACTTTGTTCTATTATGCTTAACCTATGAGATATGCAGGTTTCAACACAGGATCTCTAAATCATTGAAGAGAACAAAGAAGATATTGATTAGGTATGTTAGACATAACTAAGCAGGTATACTAATCTAGGTATGTTTTCCTATATCAAGTTAGAATCTTACTTTGTGTTAGGATCCCTTATATAAGTATACTTGGTATGATTGGTTATGCTTATTCATAAAGTTAGTAATCAAGGGTTTATGAATATTATGTCTCTTATCCTGATTGATGCATGAGTAAAAGAAGACTTCCCTGAAACCTTGAACACTAATGTTTATTATCTATGATCATGGCTATACATATTCAAGATTATAATATACTAATGAATGTATGTTTGTGTATGAGATCATGAGGATGACACTAGTGCACACTTGAGCATGCACAGTGGTACATAATGAATAGAAGTTCAAAAGACATATAGAAGATCAAGTGGGAGGCAACCACACAAACATAAAAGCTAAGTATTTGAGTTGTTATTTGAAATAGTAAATGATATTTCCTGTAATAGGTTGTATGCATATTTGTATTCCTATAATATATCATGCTGAGTGTAAACATTCATAGAGCATTGAACAGTATACTACTAATATGCATATGATTGGTAAGTTGGACAAACATTCCATTGTTGCTTGTCTAGAATGAAACCTCTTTGTTGACATGCTGAGAGTTGTGCACACTCTCAATAGTATGTTCTAGTAGAGATGGAAGGCATCTAGATAGCCACTGTATGCATACAGGATATGGAAAAGTGTTGTGCCAAAGTATTGGTCAAGATAGTTGCATAACTATGTAAATGATATCTGTATGCATAATAGGTTATCATGTCAACATGATTTCATGATTATGAAGTATTACTAATCATGTACTTAATTTTGATATGTAGGAAAGATCATGAAGAATGATGAACACCGAACAAGTGATGGATGTTCAACAAGAATATTTACAAATCAAACAAAATATAGAAGGCTCGTGGCTAGAAGATTCTCTTAGAAAGAGGAAGAGAATCATGACGAGATGTTTGCTCCAAGTGACTAGATAAGACCATTCTCTTAATGGTGTAATTAAAGAAGAAGTGTGAATCAAGTTCTGTATGGGTACCCAGGATCGATAGTCAATTAATGAGCTTAATGATCACCATGGGTGATGTGGATCTCAACCTTTGCTACAAGGTGTAATATGGTTTCTATACATAGATGACATGGATGCAAGAAGGAACTCACCACGGAGTTCGAATGATATTGAGGCTCATATCAGTAGACCCATCTGACAAGAGATGGCACAGATAGATGGCTGCAGAAATGAAAATGAAAGATCTCAGATTGATGCATTACTTCCTAGGTCTGGAAGTATGGCAAGACTCAGAAGGAATATTTCTCAACCAGGGAAAGTATGCCGAGAAATATTAAAAGGACTTGATGTGTTGGAATGGCCACTCTCATGGATTCCAACTTGAAGCTGTTAGCTGATGACTCATCAGAGTTAATGTATATAACTCTGTACAGATAAATTATTGGGTCATTGATGTATCTAACAAATACTAGGTCAGATATATGCTTTGCTGTGAACACCTTGAGTCAGTATCTAATGGAAACTAGATGTGTTCACCTGATAATTGCAAAGCATGTGATGAGGTACCTAAAGGATACGATAGAATTTGATCTATGCTATCTTGGAGATCATGACTCAGATGGCTACACAGATGTTGATTGAACAGAAAGTGTATTAGACAGGAAGAACACATCGAGAGGATGTTATTGTCTGGGATCATCCATGATCTCGTGGTTTAGCTGGAAGCAGTCTAGTGTGGCTCTCAACATAAGTGGAATATATGGTTGGTTTCTCTGCTAGTTGTGAAGTAGTATGGCTTCTGGATTGTTTGACTTGGAGATAGACCCAACTGTGATCCTATGTGACAAACAGAGTTGTATCAAGATGGCAGAGAATCCAGTGTTCCATGATATGGCACAGAAAGGAACTGTAAAGTTTGAATTTGTAACAAGTTGCCGATGTACTATACAAACCTCTACCTCAAGTGAACAGGTTACCGATGTACTAACCAAACCCCTACCTCAAGTAAAGTTTGATTATTTTTCGAGACAAGCTTGGTAGGACCCTCCTCGAGAGGGGGAGTGATGTGGTCACTTATGATGAGATTGCCTGCATCAACAATAAGGTCGATGATGTGGATACCTATATTGGTGATGCCGACAGAGAGGTTGGTGGATGGTCCTTATACAGGGTCTAAGTTGACGAGGGGATTGCATCATCCTTGAACACATGTTCTAAATTAATCCATAGACATATGTCTTCGAGAATGAAGTCCTTAGTGGACAGGTGGGGATTGGATCATCCCTAGACTTCAGTTCTAAAGTGAGCCGTAGACATATGTCTCCAAGAATGAAGTCCTTAGTGGACAAGTGGGGATTGTATCGTCCCCGAACTTAGGTCCCTTGAATTGATCCGTAGACGTATGGTCTTCGAGAATGAAGTCCTTGATGGACATGTGGGGATTAAGTCATCCTTGGACATAGTCCTAAATGTACGGTGGGGATTAATTCATCCTTGGACATAGTCCTAAATGTACGGTGGGGATTAAGTCATCCTTGGACATACTCCTAAATGTACGGTGGGGATTAAGTCATCCTTGGACATAGTCCTAAATGAATGGTGGGGATTAAGTCATCCTTGGACATAGTCCTAAATGAACGGTGGGGATTAAGTCATCCTTGGACATAGTCCTAAATGAACGGTGAGGATTAAATCATCCTTGGACATAGTCCTAAATGAACGGTGAGGATTAAATCATCCTTGGACATACTCCTAAATGAATGGTGAGGATTAAATCATCCTTGGACATAGTCCTAAATGAATGGTGTGGATTAATCATCCTTAGACCATAAATCCCATAATTTCGAAAGGAAGGATTGTCTTAAACATGATTGTGATGAGATTGATCCCGTAATTCCGAAAGGAAGGATCATGTGTATTGCAGAGTATGCTGCTTGACTGATGAGGATACTTGTATTGATATTGATGATATGTATTGATGAGGATACTTGTATTAATGAGGATACTTGTATTGATATTGATGATATGTATTGATGAGGATATGTATTGATGAGGATACTTGTATTGATGAGGATACTTGTATTAATGATATGTATACTTGTATAGATGAGGATACTTGTATTGATATTGATGATATGTATTGATGAGGATACTTGTATTGATATTGATTATATGTATTGATGAGGATACTTATATGTATACTTGTATTGATGAGGATACTTGTATTGATGATATGTATACTTGTATTAATGAGGATACTTGTATTGATGATATGTATACTTGTATTGGTGAGGATACTTGTATTGATGATGTGTATACTTGTATTGGTGTGGATACTAATACTGATGATCTAGATGACGATGCTGCTGATCGTGATGATCTAGATGACGATGCTACTGATCATGATGGTCTAGATGACAATGCTGATGATCATGAGATGACGATGCTGTTGATCATGATGGTCTAGATGACGATGTTGATGATCATGAGATGATGATGCTGATTATCGTGTGATGACGATTTTGATGATCGTGTGATGACGATGTTGTTGATCGTGTTGGTCTAGATGACGATGCCGATGATCGTGTGATGACGATGTTGATGATCGTGTGATGACGATGTTGATGATCGTGAGGATCCAGATGTTGATGTTGCTGTAGCTGTTCGAGTGCTGCAAAAGATAAAGACTCAGTACTGAGGATGTTGATGTTCCAGTATTGAAGATGTTCCAGTAACTGCTTGAGTTACTGATGATGTTGAGAAAGCTTCCAATGATTTATAGATGTATCATGTATGATGTTTATGACTCCTTGCTCGTGCAGATGCTGCTATAATATCCTTCTGATTAAGGGGGAGTGTTGAGATATTGTAACTTCAAAGAATATTATATTTGTACTTTATTATTCTGAAGATGTTTCATTCCTCCGTGAAGATATTATTGTGTATCCGGAAATGTTTATTCCTTTGTTGGAATGTGGTAACTTGGGTTATTAGACTTCCCTAGTGGGGTTCGGCCCTGTATGTGTTATGTGGGTCAAAGGGTTGTTCGACCACCCTAGTGGGGTCATCCCAGTCAGTTGTAGTGGGGTGTTTAACCCAGTGGTAAAGTTGGGGCCGACCTAGTTAATATAAAGTACAAGTCGGAGATGTGTATAAATAGAGGAGGTGTGTTCCTCATTATACACACACTTCCCTCACTTGAAATGTAGCGCACTTGTGAGAGAGAGGTCTGCTATGGAGGAGGAGGAGATCATGTCTTTTTTTTTCATATTTGTATATTGCTGGTCATCTATATTGAGGAAGCTTTGCTGGGTTTTCTACCCCATGAGGGTTTCCAAGGATAAATTTGCGTCTCTTGTGTTTATGCTGTGCTTGTTGTTTCTTCAGTGATCCTGTGTATGCTATTATTGTGAAATGGAATGTAATGCTGATATTTTCTGTCTTAGCATATTGAATCTTAACACTTAAGGGTCCAATGGTTACAATCATTGGGAATAATGACTTTTAATTTTCAAGAAAAAGAAAAAGAAGTAAGGGGTATGACTTTTAATTTTCCTAGGAAGAAAAAGAATTAGAAGGGGTATCACAAGGAAACCAAGCAAGGTGATAAGATCTAATGGAATGAGAAAATGGTTGAAAAGGGGACATTAGGGTGTAATTGCACAATTATGATCTCTAGAGGTCTAAACATCTAAGCCTCCTATTCCCTTATATATCCAAAAATTCATTGATAAGCATTCCAAGGTCTTTGAAGATATTCTGAAAGCTATTCCCCCTACTCAAGATCGTGATCATGTTATTCACTTGATTCTAGGAAGTGTCCCTCCTAACACCAGACCTTACAGATACCCCTATGTCCATAAGAGTGAAATTGAGCATATGGTTGAAGAAATGTTAGAGGCCAGCATAATTAGGCCTAGCCAAATTTCTTACTTTGCCTAGTGGTAATGGTACACATGAAGTAGGAATCATGGTGTATGTGTCTAGATTATAGATATCTCAATAAGATCACCATTAAAAATAAGTTTCCCATTCATGTCATTGATGAATTTTTAGATGAACTAAATGGAGCAGTTTACTTCATAAAGTTGGATCTTCGTTCAAGGTATCATCGTATTAGAATTAAGATAGAATACATCCCAAAAACAACATTCATAACTCATGAAGGTCATTATGATTTTCTAGTCATGCCTTTTTGCCTTACAAATGCACCTTCCACATTTCAAGGTTTGATGAATTCCATTTTCAAGCCCTTCCTTAGAACTTTTGTGTTAGTATTTTTTGAAGATATACTAATCTATAGCAAGTCTTGGGAATAACATGTTCAACATGTTGACAAGGTGCCACAACTACTAAAGAAGAATTAACTATATTTGAAACCTTCCAAATTTTTATTTGGCATAAAGGAGATAAGTATTTGGGCCATATTGTATCTCATGAAGGTGTCAAGGTATACCCTAAAAAAATTAAATCCATGATGGAATGGATGATTCCCAAAATCTTGAAGAGTCTTAGAGGATTCTTAGGTTTGATAGGGTACTACCACAAGCTTATTTGAAACTATGGAAGAAATTAGTAGCACCTCTGACAACATTATTGAAGAAGGATTCATTCTCTTCAAATCCAAAGGAAACTCATATTTTGAACAACTTAAAGAGGAAATGTGCAAAGCCCCTGACTTGGCCACACCAGACTTCACAAAAACCTTTAATGTGGAATGTGATTCCTTAGGAAATGACATTGGTGTTTTTCTAATGCCAAAAGGAAGGCCCCTAGATTTTGAAAGTAGGTCAATTAGGGGAAAGAACTTACACAAGTCCATTTATGAGAACGAAATGATGGAAATACTACATGCACTTAAGAAATGGAATCCTTACCTAATAGGTAGGAAATTCAAGGTCAAAACAAAACATGATAGTCTTAAATACTTCTTAGAACAAATAATATATTTAGAAGAGCAACAAATATGGGTAACCAAGATGCTGGGATATATGACTTTGGAATCATCAATAAAAAAAGGGAAACAAAATATGGTGTCGGATGCACTCTCAAGAAAAGATGAGGATGTTGAGGCATTACTTTGTGTTATTTGTATTATACAATCTGATTGGATAGTAGAAGCAAGGGAAGAATGGAAGAACGACCTATCGGTGTGGAGGCTCATTCAAATATACAAAAGGATCCCAGTGTATCAGATACCTTGGTGTGGAGAAATGATTCACTACAGTATAAGGATTGCTTATATATATGTCATAACTCCCAACTCAAACAAAAGGTTCTTTTGGAATTACACAGCTCTCCTATAGGAGGGTACTCGGGATTCCTAAAAACCTACTATAGGGTCAAGAAGGAATTTTTTGGGAAGGTATTAAATATGATGTTCAAAGCTACATGGAAGAATGTTTGGTTTTCCAACAAAATAAGGTTGAACCACTTAAGACCCCGGGTATTTTAAAACCATTAGACATACTTTATCAGTGCTAGGAGAAAGTCTTAATGGATTTTATTATAGGTCTACCCAATTCAGAAGGGAATAATTTCATTATGGTTGTTGTTGATAGACTCACCAAGTATGCACACTTTTGTGCACTCTCTCGCCATTTTAACACAAGTATAGTATCTACAACATTCATGGAAAATTTTCAAAAGCTACATGGAAACCCAAATATTATTGTAAGTGATAGAGATCCAATTTTCACTGAAAATTTTTGGATTGAATTACTTTCTTGTTTAGGTACCTAGTTGGATCACAGTTCATCTTATGATCCTCAATCCAATGGGAAAAATGAGATAGTGAACAAATGTTTGGAAGTATATCTTCGTTGTTTTTCATCTGATAAACAAACACAGTGGGTGAAATTGTTACCTTTTGCAGAATGGTGGTACAATACTTCCTTCCATATGTCATAAAAAATGTCCCCATTTATGGCACTTTATGGGTACCAACCTCCATCTAACACATCTCCCTTGAAATGAAAATATAAAGTTCAAGCTGTGGAATATCACCTAGAGAACTAGCAACAAGTTCTCTAGATATTGAAGGACAACCTGGTTATATCAAAAAACAGGATGAAACAACAAGCAAATAAACATCGCAATGAAAGGAATTTTGAAGAAGGGGATTGGGTATTTTTAGGTTGCAACCTTAGAAAAATATGTCCCTCAAGCAAATAAATAAGGACAATAAATTAGCACCCAAGTACTATGGTCCTTATAAGGTTTTGTAGAATATTGGTAGTATGGCTTACAAATTAGAGCTCCCTTCATCTTCAAGGGTATACCCAGTTTTCGATGTTTCTTTATTAAAGAAGGTAATAGGACACAAGATCCCAATTCAAACTGTATTGTTGGATATTGATGAAGAAGGAAAATTAATATTGTAACATGAACAAATCACTAAACAAGGACCAAACAATTAAGAAATTGGGCCATTACTAAGTACCTCATCAAGTGGAAGAACTTACAAATAGAAGATTCAACATGGGAAGATGAGTCCTTCATACAAAAGCATACAAATCTAACTGAGTGTTGAGGACAACACTTGTCTGGAGGCGAGGGGCATGATAAGCCCTAAATGGTGGCACATTACATTAGTATTGTCATATTATTGATATCATCTTAAGTCTATTAGTGGTAATTTCCATAAGTATTATTATATTATTGATGTCAGCATGGGTCAATTAGTTGTAATTGTACCTCTTTTTCTCATATATATATGAAGGATACTGTTAGTTTTTCAGAATTTACTTCAATCTAATCTAGGATCTTAACTGAGAGAACAACATGTACAGCATATCTACAGCATATCAATCATGGACACAATAATGCAAGCACACAAGAGACACAGAGTTTACTTGGGGAAAACCATAAAGGTGAAAAACCCCAATAACTTCCTCAGAGATAGATAGAGCAATGATACAACCCAAGCATAAGAGATAGACATCTCCTAGCAGCAGCTTCTCCTCCTCCACAAGTGCGCCACTCTCCAAAGAGTGTGTGTGAGAATAGAATGATGAAATAGAGTGCCTCCCGCACTCTATTTATACTTGACTTGACTTGTCTAATAACCTTTACTAGGTCGGCCTCAACTTAACCACATAAAACAATGCTAACTGGGACGACACCCCATAGGGTGGTCTAATAACCCTTTGACCCACATGGCCAACCCCCCAATACGGTGGTCTAATAACCCTTCGACCCACATGACTTATACAGGGCCGACCCCAATAAGGTGGTCTAATAACCCATCAAGTATAAGTTACGACACTTACAATATAAATGACGACACTTCCATATAGAGGAATAACACATCTCTATAGGAGTACAATATACATAAATGAAATACATAGATGAAATACATTCCGAAGTTACATATACATCAACACTCCCTCTTAAATAGGAAGGTATTTCTCGACATAGATCTACTAGCACAAGTCTTCTTCTCTGGATCATCGTCATTGATGCATCGTGCTCGAATCATCGTCATCGTCACTGCTACTGCTATCTCAATCAATCTCTGAATCTACTCATCATAGGAAGTTCTATAGAGCTAGTCCTTTTTCATACTGGATGTAGGCCCACCACCTGCAGGTCTTCATCATCACTGGACATACTGTGGAATCCTCGGGACTTATTACGTGCATCACAAAACCTTGAAAGAGCATCCCAGGCTGTTACAAGTACACAACTCCGACCTATAGGATCTCCCAGGATCTTTTACATGTGATAGTCACAAAACCTTAAAAGGGTGTCTTTCCAAGCAAGAACCCTAAAGAGCATCTGAGGCCTTTTTCATCCTGTCCAGATCTCCAGGTCTGATTACATGTGACTCCTACCACAAAACCTTAAAACGGTGTCTTTCCAAGCAAGAAATCTAAAGAGCATCTGAGGCCTTTTTCATCTTGTCCAAATCTCCAGGTCTGATTACATGTGGTCATGGCAATGCCTAGAAAGAGCATCTGAGGCCTTTTTTATCCTTTCCATATCTCCTAGGTCTACTTACATGCCATAGGACAATGCCTCGAAAGAGCATCTGAGGCCTTTTTCATCCTATCCAGATCTCCCAGGTCTACTTATATGTCCTCCCAGAGCAATTCCTAGAAAGAGCATCCCAGGTTGTTATGGGTACACAACTCTGACCTATAGGATCTCCCAGACATGATCATCTGCACAACCTGTTCCACGACCACAGAGTATCAACCTGATACTCACCATGCATCGTTATGATGTACACATGATCATCCTAATCATCATCATAGCATCATCCTGATGCGTATCATCTGGAGCAACATCCTGAAGTTCATCATCTATGATCGTCCTGATCATACAATGCATCCACTTGATGCATATCTGATACATATCATCTGGAGAAACATCCTAAAGCTCATCAACCATGATCATCCTGATCATACGATGCATCCACCTGATGCATATCTGATACATATCCTCATCCATGATCTACCTGATCACATAATGTATCCACCTGATACATATACAAATACATGATCCAACTGATCATCACAAGCATCCAACATAATGCATATACATATACATGATCCAACAGATCATCACAAGCATCCAACATGATGCATATACATATAAATGATCCAACTGATCATACAGAGCAGAAACTAGAACATCATCCTGATGCTCATCATCCAGCGCTTACATCCATAGCCATGTGAAGGATCCTCCTTCCACCATGCTTGGAATGGCTTCAGCAAATGTCTCCATCACTTCTTCCTCAAAGTGTCGTCAATTTGAAGAACACCAAGCCTCTCTCTGAAGTACTTGAACTTCACTCTGGCTAGTGGCTTCATCAGCACATCTACAACCTACTCATCCATCGCAACATACAGGAGCTTCACTTCTCCTCTCTGCACCATATCCCTGATATAGTGATATTTGATTTCAATGTGCTTCAACCTGTCGTGGAACACCGGGTTCTTAGACAGCTTCACATAACTCTGGTTGTCACAAAAGATACCAGTAACCTCTAGTGGTAGATCAAATAACTCAGACAGTAGCTACCGGAGCCATACTGCCTCACAACTAGCCGAACAAAATGCAACATACTATGCTTCGGCTGTACTTAGTGCTACTCAAGACTGCTTCCTGCTAAACCAAGAGATCACACCTGATCCCATACTGAAGCAACACCCAGATGTGCTCTTCCTATCTGTAGCACTGCCTGCCCAATCTGAATCAACATAACCCTGCAGGTTAAACTTTTGATTCGCATCACACTTGAGCCCATAGTCAATTGTACCCTTCATGTACCTCAGAATATGCTTTACAACAACCAGGTGAACACCTCTCCGATCCATCAGGAACTGGTTCAATGTGTTCACAGCAAAGCAAATATCTGGTCTCGTGTTCGTCAGGTACATCAAGGATCCAATCATCTGACGATACATCATGACATCAACCGGATCAGATGAAGCATCACACAGAAGCTTCAGGTTCGATGCCATAGGTGTGGCCATGGCCTTGCAATCCATCATCCCGAACCTCTTCAGGATCTCTACTGCATACTTCCCTTGTCCAAGGAAGATTCCATCTGCACTCTGCCACACTTCCATGCATAGAAAATAGTGCATCATCCCCAAGTTCTTCATCTCGAACTCGGCAGCAAGCTTCCGCTGCGTGTCGGTAATCATTCTATCCTCACCTGTAACAAACAGGTCATCCACATACAAAAGTAGTATCACTGGATTGACTTCCTCAAACTTGTAGTAAAGGTTGGAATCCGCTTTACTCTTGGTAAATCCCAAACTGGATAGAAAGCCATCTATCCTGCCATACCAGGTCCTGGCTTCCTATTTCAAACCATACAGGGCTTTCTTCAGTTTGCACACATGTGACTCTCGGCCATGTGTCTCAAACCCGAGTGGCTGCTCCACATACACTTCCTCTTCGACTACACCATTCAAGAAAGATGTCTTGACATCCATTTGGTGTGTCTTCCACTTCATCACTGCAGTGAGAGCAAGTGTTGATCTGATGGAAGTGTATCTAGCCACAGGAGTAACAGTCTCTTCATAATCAATCCTTCTTTCTGGGAGAAGCCACAAGCTACAAACCACACTTTGTATTTTTCTATGCTACTATCTGCAACATGCTTGATCTTCTATATCTGCTTGGAAGTCACAACAGACTTCCCTTCCGGTGTTGGGACTGCATCCCAACAATCATTCTTCATGATCGACTGGTACTCCTCGATCATGACATTCTTCCCAAATCCTGGGAACTTCAATAATTTTAATATATTCAATAGATAACTTTGTTGTTGAACAAATGTTGTAGTCCTTCTTTTTTAGGTGATGGTATATGATCTGTCCTACAAAACAAGTTAAATTGCATGATTAGAAAACATCTCATAGTTTTCAGAACAAATTATTACACATAAATAAATATGTCATACAGTCATGCAATTATCTTAGCCAATGCTTCAATACAACATTTATCCAATCTCTACCAGAACATTGTTAAGAGTGTGCACAACTCCCAACATGTCAGCAAAGAGGTTTCATTATAGATAAGTAGCAATGGAATGTTGTACAGTTCCATAGGCCACTTACCCATGTATATTAGTAGTATACTGTTCATCAATGCAACTATTCTAATATGCACAACCTAATTCTAGGAACATCGGTATATACATTATTGAACAATATTATTTAAACAATCAAATATGCAAGAAATGATAATTCAAATACTTATCTTTGTTTGTTTGTTGGGTTGAGTCCCTATCAGTCTTTGCTTCCTTTCTGTAACTCCATTCTGATGTGGATTGTGAGAAGTGGTCTACTCCCTCTGAATATCTGCATCCTTGCAGAAACTACTAGAGTGTGCTCCCTCTTGATCTTTGCTTCCTGGATTACCTATCCTTGAACTTATATCTGTCCTCGATCACTATGCATGCTTACAAGTATCATTATTGTGATATCCTCGAGATCTCATACATAATCATACATTCATTAGTATAATCTCAATACTACAATAATCTTAAACATGTATAGTCATGATCATTTCAAACATAGATAATAAGCATTAGCATTCAATGTTTTAAGGAAGACTTCTCTTACTCATGCATATTCATATTTGACCAAAAGACTTTTCTTTGTTAGTCATATCATCAATCAAGGAAAGAGACATAATATGCATAAACCCTGGATTACTTAAATTTCTAACTTCATAAATAATTATTATCATGCCATGTATACTTATATAAGAGATCCTAACACAAGGTAGGATTCTAACTTGATATAGGACAAACATACCTGGATTAGCATGCTAGCTAGTTATGTCTAACATACCCGCATACTGTCTTCTTGTTTTCTTCAATGACTTGTGCTAGTTACCTGCATATCTCATAGGTTAACCATTATAGAACCAAGTTATACATACCTCGTAAGTAGATCTTCTATGTGATCCATGGCAATGGATGAACCTTTGTCTTCATGTCACATGGTCATATGTTCTTGAACTAGAACATGATTTGTCATTCTTGATGTACCTTTCATGTTAGTGGACAACATCAACCTCATACAACATCACAATGCATTAGTACAATCATAAGTGTCAAAAACCCTAATCAATGCATTCATAATTTTATTAAGGTGATACGACAAGTCTAAAAATAACCAAGATTGTACTAACCGTAATAATATGAAGGAAAACATATCATAAACTTAATTATGAACAGAATTCGAAACATACCTATATGAGTCATACCTATCGAGATTGCTTTGTAATATTCTTATGTAAGGCCTTAGCCTCATCTCCCTTTGAAACATGAACTTATTCACTTATGCAGGTGACCAATCCATTCTCTTATAGGATTAACCCAATCCACTTGATTTGCAGGAACTGGATCTGGAGCTATATTAGGGTTTGTCAGGGAAACCCTAAAAATTCAAACTTCTGAAAGGACAAAAAGATGCGCCTTGATGAGCTGATCAACCTGGTATACTCAGAATTTGAAAACTACAAAGTTTCACCCCTCAAAATTGCCTTTGAGACTTCCGGATCTTCTAGACAGGATCTCGAACTAGGGTTTGATAAAGCCCACCCTTCTTCCCAACCAAAAGGTTCGATCCAAAGATCTAAACTTTGTTTTTTTGAGGAGCTTCTAGCCGTGGTCACAGACTTCAAAAATTCCAACTTTTGCAAAAGCCTTAATTTTCCACTTTTCCGATCAAAATCCCGAACTAGGGTTTGATCAAGCCCAGCCTTCTACCCAACCAAAAAATTTGATCTTGGTCTCTAAATTTGTATTTTTATGAGTAGCATTCAGCCATGGTCTCCGATTACAAAAATACCAACTTTCTCTGAAACCCTAATTCCCGGAGCCATGAATGAAGGTGCTCAAAATCCAATTATGTTTTGACAGAAATATGCACCTGATTATTTCTGGTGTAACTCCTAACTTTCCAATCCCCAGGGCTTGAAAATTTTTCCTATGGTATCTTGACCTATCATATTTCCAACCCCATAGGTCTGACCTCAAATGGATTCTCTGAGAGAGAGTTATGCCAAGTGTTGCAACGTGACATGTTTATGGGATAAAACAAGAGAGAGCGAACTTGTACGGCATGCCACGTGTCACTGGTTCAATTTCAGCCTATGAAAAAGTTACCAAAGAAAGTACAGTCCGTGCACTACTTGTCACATTTTACAAAATTTAATTTGGAGCTTCCTAGCCCAAGTTATGACCTTTTTTGCCTAGGTCACCTATTTATGACTCAGATCTGGAAGAGGAAGAAACCCTAGATTGTACAGATCATAAAACACAAAGTACAACGAATTAGAAGTTTTCCTTTGGATACAAGGTACATGGGGATTTGATCTTCAACCTGTAAACGTTTCAGATCCGAAAAATTTTCCAAAATGTATTTATAGAGAAAGTGCTACGATGACTGGGTTTTGCTATATCAAGCCCTAGCATCGCAAGTGCAACAAGTGTCATACATGCCATACCATGCCTTCTTTCAGGATAGCTCTGATACCATGTTATTTTTTCAGAATTTACTTCAATCTGATCTAGGATCTTAACTGAGAGAATGACATGTACAACATATCTACAGCATATCAATCATGGACATAATAATGCAAGCACACAAGAGACACAGAGTTTACTTGGGGAAAACCATAAAGGTGAAAAACCCCAATAACTTCCTCAGAGATAGATAGAGCAATTATACAACCCAAGCATAAGAGATAGACATCTCCTAGCAGTAGCTTCTCCTCCTCCACAAGTGCGCCACTCTCCAAAGAGTGTGTGTGAGAATAGAATGATGAAATAGAGTGCCTCCCGCACTCTATTTATACTTGACTTGACTTGCCTAATAACCTTTACTAGGTCGGCCTCAACTTAACCACATAACACAATGCTAACTGAGCTGACACCCAATAGGGTGGTCTAATAACCCTTTGACCCACATGGACGACCCCCCAATAGGGTGGTCTAATAAGCCTTCGACCCACATGACTTATACAGGGCCGACCCCAATAAGGTGGTCTAATAACCCATCAAGTATAAGTTACGACACTTACAATATAAATGGCGAAACTTACATATAGAGGAATAACACATCTCTATAGGAGTACAATATACATAAATGAAATACATAGATGAAATACATTCCGAAGTCACATATACATCAATAGATACCTTTTCATTTGAATCATCTTGTCTTGTCTTGTGTATTTAGTACATTGTATAGGGAGGTTTCCCCCTCGAAGAGGCTTTATATTCATCTATTTTCTTCATTATTAAGGGTTGTATTACTCTCTCTTGTCTATTTATGCTCTTTTGTGGAATTTGTTGCATAAAAAAACATATGACTACCTTTTCACTTGCCTTTCCAATATTTTCCGATGGCTAACTTCCAATGAAACGTGTCTTATAGACTTAGACAATTTATGGGTTCTATGGGAGATTGAGTGATGGATTCCTTAGCAATCTGATCTCGATTTCGAGGATCCTTAGGCCCATCCAGTCCACTAGTTAACCTTTGTGACTAAAGGATAACAATATACATGATTTTTTTATTACCTGCAATTATGAGTATTGCTACCCATGCAAATATACCATTCCCCTTACAATTAATCAAATCTACAGGTAAATAAGCATTACTACATAGTGAACTTGAATACATGATGTCAATAGTTATACAAACGTTCAACATCACAATGAATATTCATAGACCACTTGAAACAAAAAAAATAGATATATTCATTACATTCAACATAAAACCATAATGCATTGAAAAATAACATAACACATCAACATATTACTTATCTTAAAATAAATTGTCCCAAGCAACTAACTATGTAAGAGCAACGTTCCACCCAACCATAGGAACTATTTCCAGCATATACTCTTTCTACTGAGAGGCCACCCTTGAGTTTGGGGTGGTTTCCAAAAGAAAGGGGAACTAATAAGACTCACTCACAATCATGTAAACACACTTTCATATCCAAGCCAGTCCACAACTGGGTTTATCAAGCTACCAAGCGAATGAAGGGAAAGCATATCTAAGCTAGTGAGCTCAACCACATATCTATAGGCACCTCAAGATTACTAATCCATCTTGGCACCTACAATACCTACCCCATGCATCACCAATAATATCCCCTTCTCTACTCAATAGTCCTTCAAACATTCCTTCCTCCATGTGCTATTCAATATGTGCATAGAAAGGTAACACAAAACTTGGTCATCTTCTAAATGGAGGTTCCATCCTTCACTAGGTTTATCAAGAACATCCAAATCCCACTCTATCACCAAGACAAAATTACATAGCTAAGGCAATCCACAACCAAGACATGATTACACATCCAAGCCAATCCATTGTTGGGTTTATCAAGATACCAAGAGAACTAAGGGAAAGGATTTCTAAGGTAGTGAGCTCAACCATAGAGCTACATGAACCTAAAGAATATTTAGCCGGCTTGTAACCCACAATACCTACCCCACACAACACCAAGAAGGTCCCCTTCTCTACTCAACAGTCCCTTAGGTGTTCCTTCCTTTAGGTGCTATTCAATGTGTGCATAGAAAGGAAACCTAAACCCTTGTCATCTTATAAATAGAGGTTTAGCCTTCACTAGGTTTATCAAGAAAATCCAAACTCCCTCCTCTACTCTCAAATTCATACATAAGGATCAATGGTTGACGCCGACTTCACACTAACATATCAATCTTTGATAACGCTTGGGTATAATGAAATGCATAAAAGAAACTCATTGTCCATCCTCTAACCAACCATAACTTGAGAGCATCAAGACTCTTCGATCCCTCAAGGAGTGTGCACACTGCCAAAAGAACCGAATACCCAAGAGGGTAAAGACCCATGAATTAATGAAGGGATGGGATCTAATTCGTAACTACACACATGTAAAACAAGAAATCCTAGTTCCAAACTGCAGGGTGACTCAAACAAGAAATGGCTCCCATGCTTTCTCCTTCCTAAGACAATAAATACTTCAACCAAATCCTTACAGGAAGAATTGAATTATTGAGTGCACAAATAAACTAGGTATTTAATAGCTCATGTGTTGAATATCCCTCTCCCTCATCTTATGAAAATGGTGCACCTTGCTTCTTGTTGCTTGCACAATCATTGTGGTTATCTCTCTCTCTCTCTCTCACACACACACAATATTTGTTTTGCATGACCAACACATATTCCAACTATACCATATCTAACTATTGATACATAATTAGGTAAAGTGATGGTGGGACCTTGACCTTAAGCTCCACACCACGATGTTATTTACATATTCACATACAATGGGTTCAAAACTACGGGTATTAAAACACTTAGAAAATAACATGACAAAATTTCCCTCACCTTAGGATGAGGTTAAGTAACACCTCAACATAATCTGTTGGTGGAAAAAAGTTTCAAATGATTTCAATGGTGGAAAAAAGTTTCCATATTTCATGAAACAAAAAACATTGGAAAACTTGAGTAAATAATTGATCCATGGCTCAATTTACGTTTAAACTAATAGGAAAATATTACAAGATGAATATAGTAGTTCCTACCATTGGAGGGACTAACAATGACAATTATGCATTTTTATTAGGTTTCATATTTGTCAAGTGTAAGGATAAATGTGTAATTTTTCTACACAACATTATGACAAGAAGCTTTAGCAAAAGTGATAGGATATATGTTAAACTTTTGAGGATTTTTTTAAGTTATCTTAATTATTTTAAGATATAAATAATTTATTGAATATCATCAACTAAGTTTAGTTTTAGTGGTTGTGGGGTTGAGTGTATTGTGTGTATATTTAGTTAGCGTAAATCAATCATTTGAACTTGTGCATACTACTTCAATGTTTATCATTTGAAATGTGAGTGTGTTTCCAAATATCAATAGGGTGCCTTCAATTAGATTTAAAGTGGCATGCATGATTGAATATTAATTTATCATTGGATTTAGTACCATGTGTATCAAAGGCTTAATGTAAGTTTTATATTACACTATAGATAAAGCAATGGTCATGTGCACAAATAATTACTAGCATAACAAGAAGTAGGATCTAGGCACGCATGAAGGGATGATCATGGAAAGATTTAAAGTGTGTTATTGATGCAGGAGCATCAGGATCATTGACCATGGCAGTGGAAAATACAAGGAGTTGCTGGGAAGATTTGAATTCTTCCACAACACAAGCAAGGGTATTCTATCCCAGAAGGTCGGGAAGGATACCAGAAGTTGACTTGGGTCGAGCTGACCAAGTCATAGCCAAGTTAGGAAACTAGTTGGTGGACTAGTCAAGTCAATGGAGAAACTTAAAAAATGAGGTCGACGACAGTGAGGAAGTAAAAGGATGGAGGATGACTAGAATTTCAGATAAACCCAGCCAAGGATGAAACTAGAAACTAGCTAGAGGGTTAATGGAAGTTGACATTGAATTGAACCAACATATTGGAAAACAATCAGAGAGAAGACCGACTGGTAGAAAGGACTAGAAGTTGGAATTGAAACTGACATGGGGCAGAGGACCAAACAGGGAATGGTCGTGTAGAAAAGATGTCAACAATAGAACTGGTCAGTTGGGGACTAGGTAGTCAGGAGTCGTTGGCAAAGACACACTTACGGAGGAATGAGAATCACTTAGACAGGACGACTGATGGACAGTGAAAGTTGGAACTAAACCCGACCCATGGAAGGAGAAAGTAAGTAGATCAACCAAAAGAAGAAAGGTGTCGACAATGGTCAATCAGACTGCATAGAAGACAGAAGGATTGGAAATAGAGTCCAACATTGGATTTGGATGACTAAGGAGTCGCCCTAGTCAATGGAAGAAGGTTGAGACACCAACCGGCTAAAATAGATGGAGTTCAAAGGAACAGAGCTTGTCACAGAGGTAGTTGTAGCATTAAATGCAGAAGTGATGTCGGTGGTTGAGGACTCCAGTTGGAATAGCGTGTCGAGAAGATTTAGAAAGAACAAGAGGCTTCTAGAATAAGCAAGAGTAGGGAAACTAAGGTTTTGGAAGAAAGTATAAATACAGATTGAGTCAAATGTAAAGGGGATTTTGGATTTCAAGCTGAAGGTGCTTCTTGTAAATAGTTGAACAAAGGCCGAGTGTAAATCTAAAACAAGGACTTCACCCTGATTGTAACAAACTTATGTAAATTTGAATTCTAATATTAATAAAAAGGAAATTGTTGGTGTCATGTTGTGGTTATTTGTGTGTTTGTGGGTGTCCATTTGTGTTTATGTTTGTGCACTTTGATTTGATAACTACTAATGTGGGATCTCACTTGCATCAGTTAATCACACACTACTTTGGTTGTGCTTGAGGGAAAGAGAGAATTGATCTAATTGAATGTGCATTAACCTTACACAAATCACTAAAAGTAGTCTTGATCAAATCATTAATCGAGGTGTTCAATAGGAGTTGACTCTTCAAAATCAATAATATAAGGAGCGTTATCACAACTAGATTTAAAGAGATTTAATCATAGTGCCACAAAGAAATAGAGAATACAATAAAGGTAATGTATTACAAAGATATCATCAGCACTAAGTCAAAAGATCAAAACTATCTTTCTTCTATCGCAAGTTGATCCAAAAAGGATTGGTTATATAATTTTTCATTTTTTTTGGTACCTTATGGGTGGAAATTTTAGAGCCATGGACTTGTAGGGCCCATTTTAGGGGGCAGTTCCTACTTTGGTGATATAGGGTCTTTAAATTTCTATGGCATGTTTAGGGCATTAAACGATCGTTTTGGGGTCAAAATTTTGCATAAAAGTTCCCAACCCTACAAACTTTTTCTACTCATTAATACTTTCCAACAAGGAAAATGTTGCCTCAATCAAAGTCTATAGGAGGAAGTTATGCCTCTTGCAAGTTGACCTATGCTTTGACCACCTAAGTACCACATGGATGCCACCTCAAATCCAATTGCTCACACATGTGGATCTAGTAATGTGTGGAATTTCAAGAATATTCTAGAGGGTCCAAAACCCTAATGGCCTTAATCAAGTGTTTGAGGCATGCAACAACTCTATCCCTAGACAACTATCAAGAATTATATTAAATATTGGGCCATTAGGAAAGCAATGGTTTATGCTCTGATTGCATTGTTTTGTTCTTCCATAGTTGAGAAAAGAAAAGGAGTGGGATATTTTGATAATGATAGAGGAAGTAGGAGATCTTGTAGTAGTCATTCAAGTCATAGTGTCAATTGCGACTCCACGATGAATTTATCTTTCCTCGTGTTTTCATTTCATATATGAGAAGAAAATAGTAAGGCATAGTCCTCACATTCTAGCTAGGTTTTACAATATTGAGATCCCTAGGGTATATCTTGCGTTCATTGTATACATGGTGTGTTGTGTATTGTTTTAGCTTCTTCTATTGCATTCTTAGTTTATTTCAAACATTTGAGTGATATATTTGTAATATTAATTTATAATAAAACTAAACATTGTGAAATAGAGGATAACCTCACCGAATTTTGGAGAAAATTGTAATATCTATTATTATGAATAGTCTAATTGAATATCCACAATAATTTACAAATCATATTGGTATTAGAGAAATTTTTCAGGTTTACTGGGATGTTTTGGAATTCAAATATCGGCTTAAAGAAAGAAGTCTCAAACCCTAGCCATGGTAGAAGAGTATGTTAGCAATATAAGGAATGACTCAAAGGTGAGATTATTGCCTTGGAAAGTTTCTGGCATTGGTCTCTTATTGTTCGGATTCCCTGTTATGTTCCTACTCAGCGTATCAGTAAGTTCATTTCTTCTGGATGGATTTTGTTTCCAAGATCTGTGTGTTATTTATATCTTGATTCAGCACTGGGCGTCTTCCTACTACAGTTACGATGTAGAGAATATTATGTGCCACCCCTTGTCATTGAAGTGGTGGGCATGGTATCTCTATCCATTCTGGCCTCAGAGGCTCAACAAGAAATAGTTATGGCAGCTCAATCCCTAGGCACTTGAGATAAATGCTGGAGGATTGTGAAAAAGAGATAGTGGTTCAACATCTAGTTGGCCAAATGGATTGAAATCGCTGAAAACATTACTTCTCCATTAAGAAAATGTTGTCCCAAGTCTTATTGTATTCTCCATGGATTCCACAGGAGAGTAATTCCTCTCCCCCCCTTCACATTCTTTTCACACCTCTTCCTCGACGAGCCCTTCTCAGGATCATAAGCCTCCTAAGCAGCACGACTCGCGGCAAGACAAGGCACCCATGACAACTCAAGACAAGGCAAAAATTTGGACTTCCAAAGGCCATAAACGGAATCATGTGGAACGCAAAGGCCTGCATGATCCCTCATCATTCAGGAAGATGGTTTATTTTCCCATCAAGGAATGAAAAGATAGATCTTCCATTTCAGGAGCATACCAATTTCCAAATATCAAGGATAAGCCAAAAGATGCAACCTCCACCCGCATTCTTAAGTAATATCATGGTTTTGGATTGTATAAGTAGCTATGTAGCAAACATCCTTGCTAGAATTTTGCTTACTGTAGCGGTTAAGCAATATATTCTCATTTGTCATTTTGAACTCAATAGCACTAGTTCCGACTCAGGGGAAGTATTTTATATGCAGTTTTTGAGAACCTAAATTCCCTTACATGGGCAGGCTTACTGTTGACATAAGTCTCATGTTTTTGTTTTGTATGGGGATTCTAAGGCCTCCCCGACACTCTAAAACTCTCTTGCTTGTAATTTTATTTTTACAGTAATATAATTTTACTCTAGAACTTAAAAAAAATAATCTCAATCTGTTGCAACTGAATTTAATTGGTCTTGTAGGGATGCTATGATGAATTTTGCAGCAAAGGAGTTCGGTTGATTATCAGTGAAAGATGTTTTAAATTTGTAATTAAATATGATATAGGATCATACTTTCGTGTGGGCATTTTAATTTTTCTCATTTAAATTTTGATTTTTTAAATGTTGAAGATTTTAATTTATATTTTTACTTTTTCAATCTCCAAGAGTTCAGTGGAAGGTTACTGAAGATGCTTTTACATAATCCCATGAGTCAAAAGGTCATATTTCACTGTTTATTTTAAATTTTCTCAATTAAATTTTGATTTTTCATTTTCCAAAGGATCTTTAAAAAGTTTATATTCAATGTTCTTGCAAAACATAATGCATTTATTTTAATAATTATAATAAAAATGTTATACATGTTATAGATGTTCTATGTGTTTAACAATATCTTGATATTAACGATAATTAAGTTTATTATTACATAAATTTTCATTTTATACAAATTTAAAACAACTACGTAAAATATAAATCCAAGATCTCATTGCAATATTTTTTAAATGATTTTTCCCTATGATCTACTATATGTGTTAATAGATTCCCTAGTACCATAAACTCATGAGTGGAAAATAGTTGCTATTATGGTGTGTGGTTGTTTTCTTCTGTGTAATCATTGTAATCATTTCGTTTATTATTATAACAATGGAAGATTGAGATATGACATCATTTACAAAGCCATAAATTTACTGACACATAGTATATAAAGTATATGATATCGCCAATGTATGATGTCTTCCAAATTGCTACCCTCAATCATATTGATATTCAAGGTGATAAACCATACAATAAGATAGTTATCCTCCAACAATTAGGTTTTTAAGGAGATATTATTCATGTTCATGCAAAAAAACATCATATAACTTAGGTTTTGAAGAGATACCACCAGAAGGAACTAGAATAGAAAAGCATTTGCACATAAAAACAACCCAATTAACACCTGGGAAAAATAACAACAATTGTCCAAATTGTGGTTAAATGGAAGGGAATAAGCAGCCCCGCCACTCATTAATATTGTTTTTCAATCAATTGCAATTTCTTGAATGTTGTGTTTTCCATATCTCTTCTTGATATTTGATGCACTGTCATGCATTGAATTTCATTGGTACATGGCTTTGTAGATCATCCTGTCAATACACTTGGAGAACATGGACAAAGCTTAGTTCCAGTGCCCATCCTCATAGTGTAAAATGTGTCAAAGCTTTACTAACTCATTCATTTCCTAGGTTTTGTTGTGTAGCTTCAAGGTTCTTCGTAAAAGATAACAGTGAACACTTGTTACAGTCATGGAATGTGTCTGGAACCTTATAATTTAACCCAAGAGGTATACAACATTTTCATTCATTACTTGTTTACATTAGTGTATATTTTTGTTAGGTTTGTGTTATGAATTGAGGAATTAATAAGCAATTTGACTGTTGCAGAGCCGACTTCATTGAGCACATACCAAAGGTGGTATACTATGTCGTAGTCAATCAGTGCAATTGCTCACCGACGTTTTGGTTTTGGGTATGGATATGAGTTTGACATGGCTTCTCATATCCAAATAAATATTGATTATTTACTAAAAGGTAACCCTTAATCTTTTCTTCTGTGCGCATCTACTTCTACGGGTAACACTAAATCAATAACAAATCAACACTATCAACATATCACAACAAATATTGTTTTTATTTCACTTGGGGACATCACATATGGTATGTTCTATTTTTATGATAATTTTGAATGAATAATAATATGTCATTCATATCCTTGTATCTCTCTTTTATGTATATGTTTCATGTTAATAGTCAAAAAATTGATGATAGAAAACATCTTAAAATCTGGAAATACTTATGAGTTACAAAATTTCTAGAAGGAAAAAAAGGAACTTGAAACCCTATTTTTGGTATCCTTAGCAAGGTATAAAATTTTCACTGCTGGATTGTTTATGTAAGAAATTTCATAAGCATTGAGATTTGTGGTTTACAATTGTTGGAATCATTTTAATACTGAGAGGGGGGATGAATAAGTTTTAACACAATTATCAATAGTTTTTACCTTCTTTAATAGATTAGTCTTAACTTAATCTTGATGTTTAGTTATGCATCCAATATAAACAAAATCATTCATCCATATATGCACCAAGACAAAGAACACAGAACACTGGAATTTTGACGTGGAAAACCAATCAGGAGAAAACCACGAAATACTCTTTTGTAATGAAAAGAATACATTCAAGGAAGCACCAACTTCCTGTATTTAGCAACACCAACTCGAAGGAGGCACCGACCCCCTGGTTTTAGAAGTACCGAACTAAAGGAAGTTTCAACTCCTTGTGTTCTCCAACACCAACTAGAAGGAGGCTACAACCCCCTTTCTCTTTGCCCCATCCTGCTACCCAAATATCCAATATACCATTCTAACTTATTGAACTTCTAACTCGTGCACACTTCTGATCTTCTGATATTATATATGTTGTGCACTATCCTCGTATGCAAACGATTCATTTTCACGGTGCTGCATACATCACTTGACTTCTCATTCCTCTCAATTATACACTTCTAATTATGTCTTACTTCATGTACTATGTATGTGTTTATTATACAGTTTGTGCTAAGGTATGTTATGTCGATCTGCTACTACGCAACTGCACTTACCAACTAATATTGTGCTTTCAATTGATAGTTTCCTACTCTAAGATAAAGCATCAGTAACAAATGGAACTGCACACTAACTGATGTGTTTGTTATTTTTAAGTGCCATGGAATTGTAGACAATCTGCAACATGTCGTGCATCAATTGATTCATCCTTTCATTTTAACGCACTTGTCTCAGATCATCCTCGTCGGGACAGGATTATGGGATCCTTTTGATGCTCTTTTTCCGCGCATCAAACGGACTTCCCAACTTCACACGCTTCACTTTAGTCTTCATGCATCAAATAAACATATGCGCATATTCCGATATACTTCGGTTCTCTTTATGCGCTACTTCCTTACTTATAACATTTGTGACTATCTACGTGGTGTTTGCAATCTTGTCATTCAATCTTCACGCAGTTGTGCATACTTCTATGTTTCTGCATTTTAGTATTTTTGCATCGGTCACACATCTACAACATCATTCTGCACACCATCAGCTGTATCATTCCTCTGTATGTGCGTACTCGGCTCCTCGCTAGATCATGTTTTTCTATCCTCGATCCCTTGATGCCCCAAATATAAATTTGTATCTTCCAATTGAAGCTCTACAATCTTTCCATTGATCTTAATTCAAATCTCCAACTTGCATCTCTATTTATACATGTCCTACAAGGATTGTATGTCCACAAGTTGGGTGTGGCATCTGTACTTCCAAACTTCGAGGATTGTGCTTTTGCCACATGTCATCTTAGGAATTGTTGATGTGTCATCCTTTATGGGTCTTACGCATCCAAGATCCATGACTTAGTGGGACTTACACCTTAGTGGTGTACTCTTTCTCTCTTGATGTACTACTTCCTCGAGGTATGTACGCATACTTACTCTTCAACCTGGTGAGTCTTTGACCCTTGTCGTACCATCCCTTGTGGGTGTTGCGCTCCTAATGTATCAATGCTTTGCAGAATCTGCACATAATATGACTTCTACTTGGTCGGATTTTGACCCTTGCATTACCATTACATGTGGGACGTGTGCTTTTAGGATTATTCAGTTTCTTCCTATTTTCACACTCCCAATATTTGACCACGCAATGCTTGCACATTCCAGAGTCTTCTTTCAACATTCTTGCACACTTGTATCTTTTCTTAACCAACTACTTTGTTGCTTGTGCACATGTTCCTTTGTCCAACTAGTTCTTTAACTGCTTCCTCGAGAGAGTATGACTTGGTGGATTTGATATCTGCGTTGGTACCACATGTAGTAGGATACATTTCTTATGTGCTTCTTTGAACTGGATCTGCATGATGTACCTTCCTCATATGCTTCTTCACACTGATCATGCATGATGTATCCTTGGAGACACATCTTTAGACTAGATGCAACTTCTAGATATACTTCTTCACACTAGCATCCATATCATTCACCATCTTGCGAATATAATTCTTCAAACTTGCTTCCATATACTTCTTTAAGCTGACATAGGAATGTTGTATCCACTTTGACATCAATTGACTTCAATTACTCAAACTGAATCAATTGACATCATCTTTGACATTAGTTGACATCAATGACAACCAAAGTTCAACAATATCCCCCTTTGTCATTGATGTCAATGCCTTATCAATTTGTGTATGATCTTCTCTGAACTCTATGCTTAATATGTACTTGTGGCAGTGATCCCCCTGTGTATGTGCTCCCCCTAAGTGCTTTTGGATTTTTACTTATGTGTTTTATGTTGTCAATACTTCTTCTTCTTTCTGTTACTTCTGCGCGGACCATATGTATAGTCATCTTCATGCCATTTATTCAAGTGATCTACTTCACGCTCTTTCACATCTACTACTCTGCTTCACACTCTTTCACGTCTATTGCATAATGATATGCTTCACACTCTTTCATGTATGTTGCATCTCTATGATGTTTATTCAATTGTCTATGTACTTCTCTCCATGTTGGTTTTGCTCTGCAATATCTAGCTTTATGCTTTTCTCCCAGCTTTTCGATTAGCTTCATGCATTTCTCCCCCTTTGACATCAATGGAAAAGAGGTGCCATTACTTGCACAATGTAGGTTCTCCTTTTTTTTGGTCGGCCTCTACCTCGACTATTTTTGGGGATGACCCCCCCTGTCTTCATGCTTCATTTCTTTGTTGTAGTTATGCAGCGATATCCCTTCATAATGATATTCGATTGCTTTCATGATACAGGTGTTACATTATTACTTCATCTTGATCTCATGTCCCTGTCACAACACTACATCATTCTTTGCGCAGTGATCCATGCAGAATTCCTTTCATGCCAACTGCGCAATACAATTCTTTCTGAATTTACACCTCTTTATTTGGGTTCTCATTAAGTTGTGAATTGAGAACCACACCCAGTTTTTCCCTAAGATATTCAAATGTACTTCATGGAAGAGTTTTCGTAAATATGTCCGCAATTTGTTCCTTGGTATCAACATATTCTAATCTGACAACATTATCATCTACTTGCTCTCTCACAAAATGATACTTGATGGGAATGTGTTTAGTTTTGTAGTGCATAATAGGATTCTTGGAGACACTGACTGCGCTTGTGTTGTCACATAGTATTTGTATCAACCGATTTATATTTACTTGCATATAGTTCAAGGTATTTTTCATCCATAACACTTGTGAACAACAAGCAACTACTGCAATATATTTAGCTTCTTCTTTGGATAATGCAACTGATGGTTGTTTTTTGTTGATCCACAACACAAGACAATTTCCTAAGAAAAACGAAGCTCCACTAGTACTTATCCTGTCGTCTATACTTCCTTCCTAGTCTGCATCAGTGTATTCTACTAAGTCTATATTTTTGCTTCGTGGATACCATAAGCCAAGGTTTATGGTTCCTTTCAAATACCTGAAAATTCTTTTGACTGCTTGAACATGTGTTTCCTTGGGTGCTGCCTGAAATCTTGTGACAAGTCCAACAGCTTGCATGATATCTGGCCTTGAGGCAGTTACATATAGAAAACTATCGATCATGGATCTATAGAGCCTCTGATCAACTTCCTTAGCCTCAGCTTATTTACTCAATTTACACCCTGTAACCATAGGGGTACAAACTGGCTTGCAATCTTCCAGGTTGAATTTATTCAGCATCTCTTTTACATAATTAGATTAAGAGATGAAAATACCATCATTCAATTGAGATATCTGCAATCCAAGGAAAAAGGACAATTCCCCGAGCATGGACATTTCAAACTCCTTTTTCGTATCTTTGGAAAATCCGACTCATTCTGTCATCATTGCTTCCAAAAATGATGTCATCAGTACGGTATACTTCCACGACTATCATCTTTCCATCCTCAATTTTTATGTAGATATTGATGTCTACACTACCCCTTCTAAAACCTTGATGTTGCAAGTACTTGTCCAACCTTGAATACCAAGCCCTGGGATCTTGTTTAAGTCCATATAGAGCTTTCTTGAGTTTGCAAACATAACTTTGTTGCTTGAGAGTGAAAAACCATCTAGTTGTTCAATATATACATCTTCTTCAAGATCTCCATTCAAAAATACTAATTTTACATCCATCTGATATACGTTGACATCTTCTACACAAGCATAGGCTAGGAATATCCCGATTGCTTCCATTCGCGCCATGGGGGGGAAAGTTTCTTCAGAGTATATTCCCTCGATCTGCGCATATCCTTTCCATACTAGTCTTTCCTTATTTCTGGAAACCTATCCTTCTTCATTTAGTTTGTTTATGAATACCCACTTTATTCTAATAACATTCTTATTCTTAAGTCTTTGAAAAAGTTCCCAAATTTCATTCTTTTCAATTTGATATAATTCGTCATTCATGGCCTTCATACAACCTCCATTAGATTTGGATTCTTCTATTCTTTTTCGTTCTATTTGAGACAATAATTAGAAACGCACTTCCTTAGTTAGATTGCTCAGGATTCTTCTAGTTCTTAACCAACATCTTTGTCTCTGATAATCAAATTTTCTGAATGATTCTTTTGGACATATATGGAAGGTCCCTTTGTGTCTGGTCTTCCTTCTTCTAATCCACGTTGAAATACTTCTTCCTGTGGAACTTATGTTTCTTGATTTTCTTCATACGGTTGTCCTTGCAAGGATAAAACATCATCTTCTTCAATTATTCTATGAGTCGGTACCTCATCAACTTTCACTTCAAGACTTTCGACATCTTCCTAAGTCGCAAATTATAGCACTTGTAGACCTTGATTATGGAGGAGTAACCAAGGAAAATTCCTTCATCTGATATGAAATAAAATTTTCCAATGTTTTCTTCATTTCTTTTTATGTAGCATTTGCTTCCGAATATTCTGAAATGCTTGAATATAGTTGTTCTTCCCTTCCAGAGTTCATATGGTGTTGAACATCTATTTGTTATGATCAAACATCTATTGAGAATGTGGACAGCTGTATGAATAGCATGTGTCCAAAACATATCTGACATATTTGATTCGTTCAACATCGTCCTGTCCATCTCTTGAACAATTTTGTTTTTCCTTTTTGCTACTCCATTTTGATAAGAAGTTACAGTTGCTTAAAATTGTCTTCTAATTCCATGTTTGTCACAGTAGTTATCAAACTTGTTTGAAGTATGTTCTCCTCCATTGTCAAATATTAAACACTTTATTATTAAGTTGGTTTCATTTTCAACCACTTATTTAAAAGTCTTGAATCATTTGAATGTTTCTGTTTTTTATTTAGGAGAGAAAAGCCACGTCATTCAAGTGTAATCATCAATGAAATGAAGGAAGTAAGATTGACCATTCATTCCTCTTGTTCTCATTGGAACACAAAGATCTGAATGAACCATTTCCAAGGGACTTGAGGTAGTGTACTCTTTTGTTTGATACTTAATTCTTGTTTGTTTCCGATGTACACAGTATTTGCAAAATGGGTTTGATGTCTTAGTAATTCTTTGAATGTCCCTTGTTGCTTGCTTCCTACTAATTATGACAAGGTTGCCAAAATTGATGTGTCCCAATCTTATATGCTAGAGCCAACTTTCATTGGTTTTTCCCATGCAACATTTCTCTTGCTTTTCTTCATCTACAATATAGACATTGTTAGGAGTCCTAGAAGTTGTTGCCACAATTATGCATGTATACTTGTTTTTCATTTTTCATTTTTATGAGTCAAAAGTGAGAGTGTGTCCTTGTTCATACATATGGCTAACACTCAGAAGATTGAGTTTCATGTTTTTTACCAATAGAACATTTTCTTCCTTGGTCCTTTTGGTTCCCATACTTGCTAGGACCTTACCTAATATTTTGGTTGAACCATTATCCCCAAAGTAAACATTGCCTCCCTTGTCTTCTCTAAACTTCATAAATGTGTTTTTATCTCATGTCATATGCTTGGAACACCCGCTGTCTATAAACCATTGCCCCCTTTTACTTTGTGTATGTAAAACTAAGTTGTTGGCTTCCTCATGAAATTAATCCTTCCGATCTTTAGCGGTTTCAGTGGATTGCACAGATTGTTGCTTATTCCCGCAGTTCTGATTGTCATGATCTAGATTGTACTAATCTTCTAGGATTAACATGTTGAAGGGATTTGGGTCTTCTATCAAAAATTATGTCAGTTTTCTGAGGTTGCTTTGCTTGGGATTTATATGATTGTGCAAATTATTCTTCCTGGCGTATGATGTTGGACGAGCTCTACAATTTATTGCCTTATGACAGAAATAGCGATTTCCCAAGAAAATATTTTGGTACCTGATAGGATGAAATCCCTGGAACTGCACAGTCTCATTTTCGAGATGACTTGGATTTCTATTCTCTCTTTCAAATATCTAATTTTTCCTTGGTAATGGATTCTTGGATACATCTGCATAAATCTTAGCAAAATGTGATTCTTCGTTGATGTTTTTTCTACATTTTTTCTCACTTTCTAATTGAAAGCTTGATTTTTGTAAATCATTTCTTAGAGAGACAATTTCGGCTTCCAGACTCTCGCACTTGTCATATTTCAACTTCAACTACCTGATAGTGTATGCCTCCAATATTAGAAGAGTTTCCTATTGGAGCTTGCTTTTCTTCCTTGACTTGTTTAGTTCATCCAGAGCACTAATTAGTTCCCCTTCAAAGTCTAATTCAGCCATTTGTTCATATTTTGAATCCATGTCTGTTGGGTTCTATATAGGGATCTGTCTTCCAGATGTTAGTATGTTCCTGAAGCAACCTGCTTTGATACCAATTGTTGGAATCGATTTAATACTGAGAGAGGGGTTGAATCAGTATTACCATAGTTATCAGTATTTTTTACCGTATTTAATAGATTAGTCTTAACTTGATATTGATGTTTGGTTAGGCATCCAATATAAACAAAATCATTCATCCATATATGCACCAAGACAAAGAACGCAGAACACGGGAATTTTGACGTGGAAACCCAATTGGGAGAAAACCACAGAATTCTCTTTGTAATGAAAAGAATACATTCAAGGAAGCACCAAATTCCTGAATTTACCAGCACCAACTGGAAGGAGGAACCAACCCCCTGGTTTTACAGGCACTAACTTGAAGGAATCTTCAACTCCCTGAGTTCTCCAGCACCAACTGGAAGGAGACTACAACCCCTTTCTCCTTGCCCGATCTTGGTGCCCAGATATCCAATATACTGTCTGTTGTTCAGGAATTCTACCTTATAGAGAGGAAAGAGACACTATCAACTTCTGGGGTGACAGGTAAACACATTGATCATATTACATAAGCATCTATGAAAGGAAAGAGATTAAGGATCTTGAAGACATACCTTACTAACGACGTTCGATCCTAGCTTTGCTCGATCTTGCGCTCAATCTTCAACTTGATCTTCCGCTCAATAGACCTGCAATACAAAGATACCTTCCTCAACATATCTTGACTGATATAACAATGATGAAATTGAAATACAATTTAAACATCAAGAACAATCAAGCATTTAACCAAAAAAACACACAATCCATTAGGAATTTGATTGGGACAGGAAGGATGTTTCAACCTTTATTTTCAAAAGCAAATAATCAGTACAAATTATACCTGATCATGCAACATGCTTGTGCAACTGGATTCTGGGCTCCTGCTCTTCTCTAACTTTGGAATTCTTCCATCATAACAACCCTTAATGCAAGTTTCTCCTCTTGTGAATGAGAATCTCAATATTTCTAACCCCTCTCCTCAATCCTCCTTGTATTTATTGGACAAGGTAGGCAGTTTAGATCGAGAGGTGGTTGAATTGGGAGGTTGGGGAAGTTACAAAACCAACTTCAACTAATCCCAATTTGTCAAATTAATATATTTTTAATCACATTTCAAGATGTGAACAAGTTTTTAACAGTGGAGTAGCGCACAATATGCAACTACAGTGCTTTACAACCAACGTTTGCAGACTTTTTGAAGGTGTGCGCTAGTTTGCTAAAGTGGAGTAGGGCATATTAGGATGTGTGCGCTACTATTAAGCTTGTGGAGTAGGGCATGTGCGCTGGTTTGATGAAGTGGAGTAGCGCACATGTCAAATGGTGAGGTTGTTTAGGGTTTTTCCAGCTTGCAGAAGGGTAAGTCAGGTCAAAGCATCATCTAAGGTCATCATGCTCCTCAATCCAAGTTGTCCTTTTGTGTGATCGACAGCTAAAGGTGATCATGGATGGAGAAGTGCAGATTTGACCTATAACACTGTCACGTCCCGTCCTGTGGACCCAATTCGAGGAAGGGAACACGATGCCAATCTCTGGGGAGTTTACATAAACTCAGCCCGATTCATTAGATTTATATGAATTAAAACCAATGTGTGCAGATGCAGTTCAGCAAACATGCACAGTGAAAATAAAAATTGTCCACACACATTTCATATGCATACAGCATATCAATACAATCATCAAATTATAACCTTGTAGAAGTGAAACACATAGACAGAGAAACACTTATCTTTATGGTGAAATGGTCCCAAGCAACTAGCTATGTCGCTGCAACATTCCACCCAACCATAGGTCTCTGCCCATCCTATATTATTTCATCACTCAGAGACCACCCCCAAGCTGGGCATGATTTATACGAGGAAGAGGGGACATTCAATGCTCATACACAACCAATTAATCATTTCATCTAATCCAAGCCAATCCACAGCTAGGTTTATCAGTCTAAATTTGAACCCTGGATGCTTGCACTCAATCTCAAGCCAAAACAATGGATACCCATAACCCATACCCCAACATACTCTATCTACACACAACAAGCGCTATCATTGGGCAATGGATACACATGTTTAACAATGGGATTTACAAACAGGATGGCCATGGGCTTTCCCCAAATCATTTCCAGCCAAAAACGGATTGTGGGATGGGGAAAAATATTCACAGGGAGGAAAACGATTTCTCCCCCAAGTATATAAGCATTCAGCAACCAAAATGGTCTCTATGGAACCCAAATTGGATTCCCCTTCTTCCCCACTGGTATACAACACAAAAATGCCCTTCTCCCAGCCGAGAATCAAGGAAAACACATAATTTCGATGGGGAAAAACGCCCAGCCAGCTCCTAACTCGTGAGAGAGAAAAACTCGTTGAAGTTTAATGGCTTGGGGAGAAATTCATGGCTCTTTTCTTGCCCAAGAAGCAAAACGCGATTTTCCATGCAGGGTGGCTTTCCCATACTCGAATTTGGACAACCATACTTCTCATTCCCCAAGACATTAACTACCTCAACCAACTCTTGGGAGAATGAATGATTGGGTACAAAAGTCAACATGGGTAGTTGAGGGTTTGATGGGTTCTCTCATTGACACTTGGTTTGACTTGATTGGTTCAAGGGTTTGAATGTTTTCCCTCCCAATTCCTTGTAAAATCATGCCTCTCATGTCATGTGCACTGACGTGTCATCCTTTTTGGGTCTTACACATCCAAGGTCCATGACTTAGTGGGACTTACACCTTAGTGGTGTACTCTTGTGCTCTTGATGTACCATTGCCTTGAGGTATGTGCACATACTTGCTATTCAACTTGATGAGTCTCTGACCCTTGTCATACCACCCCGTGTTGGTGTTGTGCTCTTGATGTATCAATGCTTTGTGGAATATGCACATAAGCTAACTTCTACTTGGTGGTACTTTGACCCTTGAGGTACCATTATGTGTGGGACTTGTGTGCTTTTAGGATTATTCAATTTCTTGTTGTTTCCGCACTCTCGATCTTTGACCAGGAAATGCTTTCTCATTCTAGATTCTTCTTTCAACATGCTTGCACACTTGTATCTTTGCTTAACCAACTCCTTGGCTGCATGTGCACATGTACCTTTTTCCAACCAGTTCTTTGACTGCTTCCTTGAGAGAGTATGACTTGGTGGACTTGATATCTGCGTTGGTACCACATGTAGTAGGATACATTGCTTATGTGCTTCTTTGAACTGGATCTGCATGATGTACCTTCCTTATATGCTTCTTCATACTGATCATGTATGATGTATCCGTGGAAACACATCTTTATACTGGATGCAACTTCTAGATATACTTTTTCACACTGGCATCCATATCCTTCACCATCTTGCGCATATACTTCTTCAAAGTGGCTTCCATATACTTCGTTAAGCTGCCATAGGAATTTTGTATCCACTTTGACATCAGTTGACATCAATCACTCAAACTGAATCAATTGACATCCTCTTTGACATTAGTTGAAATCAATGAAAACCAAAGTTTAACAACAAGATTGACCTAAAAATTGTGATCCACCTTCCCGTGAAAATTTGATGAAATCCCCGCAAGTTTTTTTTCCTGGTTATAAGCATTTTAAAAATTTGCAAATATTGCTTTTAAAAAAATGTATGCACAACAAATGTTTCTCACCTTTTTCTCTTGAAAAAAATTGAAATTAATTTAGTTTAAAAAATAACTTCATTAGAGAAAATTAGCTATATGTGGGTGCCTTTCCCTTCTTTATACAAGCCCAAAATTTTTACAGCATTTGACTCAAATTTGCTAATGTCTATCAGATATAGATTTGGATTTTCAAGTCCATGTTAACCATCTTAGCAGGGCCATATGGAACATACATGCCACTGATGCCCGCATACTGAATGGGTGTTTAATTGTTATGTCCTCTCTACAGCATAAATATATTGAAAGCCTTTACGATGGTTCAAGTGCTAAAGAGGGGCTTAGACTCTTTAAAAAGAATTTTTTTTCCACTCATAATATTTTACAACAATGATGTTCCCATTAGTTTTCAAACATAATTTCATATGATGACACACCTGTGTAGAGGGGGGGGGGGGGCATATTCATCTCTAGACTTAATCGAAGCGGGAATCTGCCCCCTTTACCTATAGTTAAAGAAATTACACAAATATATTGAAGCCTATGCCATTACTTACTACTTACAAGGTTAGGGACCTCACTATCAATGAAATCGAGGAAGGGAACTCTTTATTGCACTTGTGACTTAGATGATTATCACAATAAATATCGAACAAGAACACCGTTGAAGCACTTAGAATAAGATTATTTATGTTTCAGATTAGAAACTATCTTAAATATATTTTCAAAACCTATCATAGCTTTGATACTAGATACAAATATATTTTGATTGGTTTCTCATATTGATTTCATATCCAATGGTTTTCTTCCTTTTTAAAAATCATTGCTCTTGTGCAGAGACGATGAAGGGTTTGGATTTCATCAAGGACCCAGATGGTTATTGGATTGAAATATTTGATTTGAAAAGGATTGGCCAAATAACTTCTAATGCAGCTTGAAATGCAATCAGATTAAGACTTCATGTTGGAATGTTACATTCCTCTGGAAAGGTTGAGGATTTATTGGGGAATTCTACTATTTATAGGGGTTTGACTTTTAGCATCATGGTTTCTCCAAATAGAGATAGATCTAGGAGCCATACATTATTATATGACTTGTTATTGACATTATGCAGTCAATCGTTGGGTGCTTTTATTCCCATCTTTGAACTTTTGTGGTGATTTGTAATGTTTTTTATAAAGTTACGCATACTTATTTCTGATTCTGATCCTGCAAGTTGAGGAATTGTGTGAGAAATCCTCTATAATGATATTCTCAGTTGATTATATTTTCTTCTTCATATATCATTTTGATTCGTGTAAGTTTGGCAAATGTTTCTATATAATAAGTTCAAATTCACAAATCAGATATCGAATTGTGAGTTTGATGGCATCTTAATGTTGGACTTAAAACATAAAATGGATAAAATATTGGTTTGCATGAACAAACATTTATACTGATTTCCATTAGATTTTCTCTACACACATCTTAAGGCCCTAGAGAAATGAAGTTTATGCCACTTTTATAAATGTTTTGGAATTCAATTAAAAAACTATTGAGTTTTATTATTATATCGTTAGAATATATGTCAATACATATAGCCAAGTTGTCAAAGGAGGATTAATAGGTCATTTACAGTGATGCACTATTACTTCCACAACTAAGGTTAAGGCATCACCATATAAATGTTCTTCTTATCGCAAACTTTTTCTTATTTTAGTTTGGTGCTTGTAATTATGTTCATGGATATGGCCACCCCATAATTGGGTCGACTTGAGCCTCGTAATAGGGTGCTGGTGGGAATACATTTATCCTATTGGGAGCCCCCCATCGAGGGATAATAATATGTATGTTGTGAACTATGTCATAATGAATTGTCAGTTGATTCAGCATATGCCTTACTAAGGTCACTCTAGAGGATATGTTTGTCGCCCAAAGGGGATGGATGTGAATACCCCTTAAACCTTTAGAGCCCCAATGTATTGTTAACCTTTTATGGAACCCTTAGATCTCAGATGGGAAGTCAGGAAAAGGAAAGGGTATAGGCTAAAACTGAGGGAAAGGTAGTGCAGGCATGTGCATTTGAAGCATCCATATCCGTTCATCAAAGATCTTGTTCTATAGACAAATATACATATTCAGTGCTATTGGATACGGGATAAAAGCCTGCAACATCCCTTTTAACCTTAGATAGATCTAAATTATCTCGCGAAGCTTTGATAGTTGGATTTTAACCTCTAAACTATTATTATTTGTCTTCATAACAAGTGCAAAAAAACAACTCCTTCAACAATTGTTTCCATTGCAAAAAACTCTTCCTCATAGCTAGCTACAAAGCTGGTGGTAGTGTCAGGGACATTGCCACCACGTGGCTCTTGTTAATTATATGGATGGTTGTGAATATTCCTCCCAACCCATTTAACTTGTGACTATAAATTGTGAACATAAGAAAATATATAATTCATTCTTGTTGTTTATACTACATGAAAAGCACTATGGTTAGGATTATTGATAAATACTTATAGATATTGATCTCTCTATATATATTTCAAAATCTATTTACAAGCTACAAGTAATGGGGCATGACAAAAGACTACTCCAATAGCGCTACCAATTTAATTTTTACTTTTCCCCTTCCAACCAACATGCTTCATTAACCCATCAATTTAATAATAATTACTAGCATGGACATGGACTAATAATTATTTTCACTTATATCTTTGACAATGGGGAACGTTGAAACCTAAAATGATCACATGGGTTAAGAAGAAGCCGACTAAAATTGGTTGAGAACATGATTGTGGTTACTTGGAACATGGGATTCTAGATTATTCAACTACCTACACAAGCTGAATTGCAATCTTATTAGTAAATATTGATATTGGAGATTCACATTGAATATGTTAGACATCTAAATTCCAAGCATCATACTCACCTTCATAAATTGTATATTAGATTTGTAATTTCAAAACTACGAGAACTTCCACTTTTAACTTGCAAATCTAAGTTGCAATTTGAGAGATAGTAAATAGCCATAATCACAGACAACTTTTTCTCATGTAATCAATGAAGTAGGGAGGTCATACTACTACATAATAATGCTCCTCTATTTCGACTAGTGAATTGAAAATATTCCATGTGAGTTCACCATGAGAATAAATATGTAGGAGCTTGTGGTTGTTTTATAAACGAAGATCCAACATATATAGGAAAAATAATCTAATGTGCTCGGAATATTGAATATTGAGTTTTAGTGAGGCATAATTCCAGTCAAGTTCATCCTCCCTCCCACCCTTGTGAAGTATATATATATATATATATATATATATTGTACATACATTGAAAGCATCAAAGCAGCATCTTATGATTGGCCCCATATTAACGATAAAAGGATATACATGGATACATCTATTATTGTCATTTTGGAACTTTGATTTAAAAGGTTTTGGAATGATTTCAAAAATCATTATCGAATTGGATAACATTTAGTGAAGCGACCTTTCTTTTGTTTTTATTCGTCATAACTCATGGCTTGTACTTTATTGCTAGAGAGATGACATTTTCAAAATCATTCAAATTATTTTATTTCATTTTATAGTAATGTCATCATCTCCACAATAATGTTATCCTTTTTCGTAGTAATGTTATCCTTTCCATTAGTATTTTTTTTAAGTTTAATTAGTCTCTACTTTATTTTTTAAGATAATATTATTAGTAATTTATTACATTGGGGTGCGAGCTTTTATGTATAAGGGTTTTTTTATTTCAACAAATAGAATCACATTTTTTCAAGTTTTAAGAGGCGTTTTCTACAACCCATTCTATGGTCTGTGTAGTTGACAAGTGACACTTTAATAAAATAATGAAATATTAAGTAAACACAAATTCTATAATGTCGGCCCTTATCTTAACTTCAAAACCAAAAATATATGTATTCCAATCAATTAAAACAAAAATAATTAATTAGAATATATATGTCAATATAATTTATTTGTTAAATAAGGTTTTTGATATATGATGTAAATTCAAAACCCGTCATTCCTTTATTTTGTTTGGGTACTATTTTAAAGGATAATGTGAAAATGGGTAAAATTTATTATAATTAAATACTAGCATAGCTCCATCTTATCTTTAGATCTACTAGAGAGAGATTAACTCCATTAAGGTGAAAACGTTTTTTGGTGTATAAAAGTAGACAAAGTGTTTGCACGGATTTTGATCGCTCTCGACGCATGGTAGATCTGGAATTAAGATGGATCTATACTAGTAATTAATATTTACAAAGTTCAACTTATACAGAAAACTTTGAAAGTGTGACATGAACCAATAATGTGATTTGAGGTAATATTTTCAAGATTTAATTTGATTTAAGATTATTTGTTTGACTTTTTTTTATTAGTCTTGGTAATGATTCGTATATTTTTAGTTATATGGAAACCTCTAAATATATATTTTGAAAAATGATTTTATTTGTAAGTGTTTTAATTTTTACAAAATGCCATTTGTTAGAAATTTAACATGTAGTAAATGCATAATGCATTGACATGTCATTAACATGTGATGACAAAGGCACATTAATACTTGGTTATAATGGGTACCAATGGCTAAACTTAGGCATGCAAGGAAATGGTAGTGGTAGTGGTTAATGGTGGTGGTTTTATAACTAATAGAAACCAATTATTTAAGATTGTAATGATAATATATTAAAGTTGAAATATGAATGAAGAACAAGCACTCAAAAAGGAAATTCGGAATTTGTGATTTGCCTAACCATTATCAATATATGCATCTACGTCACTATGAGGGGGTGATGACTTAAAATTAACTATCAATATAAACATCTACACTATGAGGGGCAAGGACTTGAAATTACCTAGTAGATCTTATGATTGACTTATGCATACTTTCTTCGTTATGGAAGTTCTACTCTCTATTTGATTTATAAGGTGAGTGCAAACTAATGATGGTCTCTCATGACACATTAGTGGCAATGCAAATATGTAAAAAAAATAAAATCTTGACTTGGAGGGATGATTCAAGGTACATTGATCATGAATTTAAATACGATGTAAGAAGATGAAATGTATGAAATCAAATTAGCTTCAAGAATATATAAATTTTTTTTATGGAATTTTGGTATGAACATGTGATATTTGTTTTTTCCTAACAATGGTACTTTATTTTTCCTCCAAAATATAATGGATAATTTCTCATTAGTGTAGGTGTTGAGTGCTAACTGATTTATATATTGTATCATAACATTTTGAATTATTGAATAGAATGATTCAAAATTCGTTTAATGGTGACAAAACCATAAAATATCCTCTCTATTATTTCCCATTAGAAAATGAACAAATAGTTTCTTGATGCTTACTAACTGATTGACTCTCCCCATTGGAAGAGAAAAGATTAGTGTGATCCAATTTGTTATGGAAAATAAGATTTAAACTTGCATTATTGTACCTTCTCCCCATTGCAAAAGTGGGGTATTTCATCAAGTTAATTGAATCATATTTCTAAGTATCTTATGTGTTCTTATATAAGAGAAGCATTGGCCCTAGATTCTATAGAATCTATTCATTCCCAATCAAATCCTATAGAAGTTTGAACCAAATGAATACTTGTGTCACTCATTACTTGGAATCAGTCGCCATCATCATACAAAATATAATTGTTAACTTGAATCGACAATTTGTCCCCATCATTCGATAAATCTAGGAAAAAGGGTATTGTTTCCATATTTGGCTCATCGGGTATTCCATATTCTACATTATAATATCCAAAAAATGGAATTCTCTATCGAATCCCGCTTTTGGGTATTCTAAGAATCGCATCAAGACAAGGTATTATTATTTTCCCCATTCTTTTCCACGATTCAATGGGATAATGAATCAATTCATTTGATTTCCCCCTTAATATTGTAATTCTCAAGGGAAAAGCTGACATAAATAGAGTCTTGATGCTTGTTGGAAGTAGGATGAAGATCCTACATCCCAGTTCCTAGTTCTATGTTCTAGTCTTTCTTAGAATCTTAATCATTTCCTTTTATTACAATAAGTGATGGGATTCTCTTGTGTTCCAATAGTAGAAGTAGTTGGGAGTGGAAGGGTGACCAAACTAGTATTCTTGACCTCTATAGAGATATTATATATTGGGACTACTTTATGAGTTGGATTGGAGCTATGCCATGGATGTACGAGAACTATGCCATGGACCATCAACCAAAGCATCAAATAACTCACTAGAATGGGCATGGTAAACTAGCATGGATGTTGTGGCATGTAGGTAGTTGAATTTAACTAAAACATCATAACTCTTTGGACTAGCTGATGAAGGATTGATGCATCCCTAAGGAATTTGAAAACAAAAACCTAGATTGGAATTTCCTTAAAATAGTTTGAGCAATTATAGATAATAGATTGTTCTTGTCCAAAGCTATTTTTTTCAAAAAAAAAAATCTTAATTTTATGTATATTTTAAATTATGAAATCCATTTTAGCCATAAAAGCATGTAGTTGCGCTTTAGTGCAGTGTATGAAGGTCTTAACATGGTCGAACACATTTCTTTTTTCTTTAAGATTGTAGACCTTAGTCTAAGCTAGCATAGCATATAATTTGTCTTCAAAAAGGGTAAGGAAGTAAAAAAATTATAGTAGGAAAAAAATATGTCTATAATTTAAGATTCTGATATATGTCAAGACAAAAATGAATTACAAATAGTAAACCATATTTGGAATCTACATTTTCGGATCTATATGCATGTGTAATTTCATCAATGATTGAATATTTATGTAGCGTATTTTAAAACAATGTAAAATAAAAGAAGGTATTTAGAGGAATTTAGAAAAATGGAGGTTTTGTTGGTTTTATAGACTGAACCATCAAGTTCGTCACAGCAAACCTAAATCTAAACAAACGATGATGTCAATGAATATTGGGGTGAGTGGAAACTCTCTAGCTGAAAAAAAAAAATGAATTTCAAATAACAAGCATGCATTATAGAACATGCGCACACTTTAAAAAAATCACGTGCACTAATAAGATGAATGTATTTGAAAACACATGCATGCTATTTTTAATATAAAAGATATTTTAGTAATTTTTCCATAACTTTTTACCTCAACATAAGTTTTTGGAGTTCTTTCGCTCATTGGAAAGGCCTTGGAGAGATATACATGATTATATTATGATCATTTGTATGTTTTCTACATACATAATTTCTTATTTTCAAAATAATATAAAATAAATGCTTAGGCCATGATCAATACCTCAAACCACCACATAGTCTCTATAATGGGGATATTTGGACTCCATTGGTAATATGGATGCTCTTAAGAGATTTTTCACATGAGGGATGGGTTTCAAGTACTTAACTATTGTAAGGGAGGAAAACATGAGAATTAAGCTCTAAATGAAGCTTCTAACACTCCAAACCACTACACATTCCATCTAATGTGGATACTCATCCACTAAGAGGAATATGGTTTCTCCTATAATGCCTTGGATAACAACAATGGGTATTGAGGCCTTACCAATATGTATGGGAGAAAAGTAAGGCCCTTATGCCCTGTATGAATCTTCTAGGGACCAAGAGCCATGATAAAGACACAAACCATAGAACATGCCTTGTATACAAGATCATTATCCTTAGAGTGGATATGCATGCCAATATGAGGTTTTGTGCACTAGGGATAAGTCTTGGACCATTGTTGGGAGAGAAATTGATGGAATTAGGCCCTAAAATAATATTCTTGAGCTAATAGTCCATGATCAAGGCCTCGAATGTTAGGATCCTACCCTAGCCACCCTACTTTAGGATTTAGTCAACTAATGTATGCAACCATCCCCCTATGAATAAGGCCAACTAGATAGTAATTAATAATAATTAATTTAAAAATGGTTTCTTTGTTAATTAAGGCCCACTAAGTAGTTGGTACCCAATTAATTATGGGACAACAAGTATTAAGGTTTTTGGTATAGGAATCTTATTTAAAGAGCTAGGATGTTATGGATTGTTTTGTCAAGTATTTTTCTGTAATGTACCCACCTGCTGACCCAATAAGAGAGGGAATATGATAACAATATGTGGGGCTTTTCATAAAAATCAGCCCAATCATTAGAATCATATGAATAAAAAACATTGGTGTGCAGATACAAATCAGGCAATATGCACAACGGAATTGAAACTAATCCATACACAATTCATGCCCATCCAACATATCAAAACAATCATCAAATTAATGCATTGCAGAAGTAAATACATAGATAGAAAAAACACTTATCTTCATTATGCAATTGGTCCCAAACAACTAGCTATGTCATTGCAACGTTCCACCCAACCATAGGTCAGTTGTGTTCATCAAGCTCTCAACACAACTACCACCCCCCGAGCTGGGCATGATTCTTACAAGGAAAAGGGGACATTCACTTATTCACAGCCAATTAATCATTTCATCTGAGCCAAGCCAGTCCACAGCTGGGTTTATCAGGCTACATTTGAACCCTGGAGGCTTACACTCAAGCTCAAGCCAAAGCAATGGATTTACCATCAGGATGGCCATGGGTTTGGGCTTTCCCCAAATCGTTTCCATCCAAAAACAAATTGTGGGATGAGGAAAAACATTCACAGGGGAGGAAAAACGATTTCTCCCCAACCATCTCAACATTTAACAGCTAGAATGGTCTCTATGGAACCCCAATTCAAATTTCCATATTCCCCACTGGTATACAATACAAAAATGCCCTTATCCTAGCTGAGGATCAAGGAGAACACCCGAAAACATGGCTGGAAAATGCCCAGGTAGATCCCAACTCGTGAGGGAGAGCAATTGGTTGATGGATAATGGCTTGGGGAGCAATTCATGGCTCCTTTCTTGCCCAAGAAGCAAAACTCGATTTCCCATGCAGGGTGGCTTGCCCATACCCAAATTTGGACAGCCATACCTCCCATTCCCCAAGGCATTAACTACCTCAACCAACTCTTGGGAGAAATCAATGATTGGGTACAAAAGTCAACATGGGTAGTTGAGGGTTTGATTGGTTCTCTCATTGGCACTTGGCTTGACTTGGTTGGCTCAAGGGTTTGAATGTTTTCCCTCCCAAATCCTTGTAAAAATCATGCCCCCATCTCTTGTTGCATTGCATAGCTAGTTGTGGGTATTTATTAAAATGCATATTTACAATTTCAATGTGCCTGGCTAGCACGTAAACCATATGCATCACTAAATCGATGGCGGGGCCTTGGCCTTGAGCTCCTCACCACGATTTTATATAAAATATTACATCATTTACAATTTAATGCCATGGAGTCAAACTAGGGACATTACATTTTCTAATTGGAGCTCTGCTAAAGTGAAAGGTCGCCCAATATTAAGAGGTGAGTGAACATTGCTCTTTGATTTACTATCATGATACAAGGGTTTATTTTTCATCATTTCTATATTGCATTGTATCATGTTTGGTTATTTATTTTATGCACCAAATTCCCTAAATAGCATAAAATTAGAAAGAGAATGTAACCCAACACCTTGAAAATGCAATACAAAGATGAATAAGAAGCCTCTTCAAGGAGGAAACCTCATTTTATAATGTATCAAATGCACAATACAATCCGAGATGATCGTAGAGATAGGTATCATTGGTATATATATAGGAGACAAAGGGTACAATTATAATTAAGGTCCTAGTGGAACAATAAAGGAAATATAACTAATATAACAATAGAAATGGAATGTCACAATATATAGGGAACAACATGCCCTATATATTGCGACATTCCATTTCTATTTTTATATTAGTTATTATATTTCCTGTATTGTTCCGCACAACATGCCCTATTTATTGTGACATTACATTTATATTATTATATTAGAATTTACTAACTCCTATATATTGTGACATTAAATTTCTATTATTATATTAGTATTTTTATAACCCCTATATATTGTGACATTACATTTCTATTATTATATTAGTATTGTCTTTATTGGTCGACTAGGACCTTAATTGTAGTTGTACTCTTGTCCCCTATATATAATACCAAGGATACCTAGTTCTAGGATCATATAATATTTTATTGTGCATTTGATACATTATAAAAGGAGGGTTTCCCCCTCAAAGAGGATGCTTATTCATCTCTTTACTGCATTTTCAAGGTGTTGGGTTACTCTCTCTTTCTAATTTTATGCTATTTGGGGAATTTAGTGTATAACAATTGGTAACAGAACCATTTTTGCTATAATTTTTTTTCAAAGATGTCTCAGATAGAGAAAATTTTAGGAGCCTTAGACATACTGAAGTACCTATGGTAAAACAATTGGGTCATGGTTCATTATAAATTTGGAGTTATAGTCTCCATAAGTTAGGGTTTTTTACTAGTCCAAAAACTAGTCTCATTATGGGTAAAAATGTTATATGTGAAGCTTGATAGATCCAATTTGAGTTCCAATTATTGAATTAGAAGGAATATATGCTATGGTGTTGTGTTAAAAATTCCAGAAGGAGAGTAGTAAAATCAAACATGCGTCAATCCTTACAAGTTCCCTCTCCTGAAAGGGACAACAACAACAAGGTTTGGAAAAGTTACTATAACTCTCTCTTTGCACATTAGAATTGGGTCAAACCTTTGGAATTGCAGAGAAGACATACCAGGATAGTACATGATGAAATTTTAGAATAAGAGGGGCCAAAATTTCATAGATAATTCAGGAGAAAATTTGGCAACCAAGACAACCTACAAACCAAGGTTTTCAAAGGTATGTTAACTTGAAACTTGCATAACTTTTGATTGGAATATTTCTTATGGGTGACTCAAAAGGTGTGATAAAGAGGAAATGGAGGAGAATTATAGGTCAATATTATTTTTGGATTACATGGAAAAGGGTTTTGCAAAAAATAATACACCAATTAAACCTCCAGAGAGATCAACAATGGCTCAAGAAGAAAATGAAAAATGTGTAACCAACTATCCAATTTGGAGAAAAAAATTTAGGAATTGACTGATAGGTTAGTGACACATGTTCAATTGGTAAAAAAAAATAAGAATATAGAATGTGAGTTAAAAAATATGGATCAAAATATGGCTAGTAAAGAAGATATCAAAAAGATGGCCAATAAAGAGGATCTTGAAGTTATGAAGGTGGTAGTTCAAAATGAGATGAGACATCTCTTTCCTCATAACTGATATTCTGAATAAGAGGATAAGGAGAACAACAAGGACTTATCCAAGTCACGGATTGAGGAAAATTGGGAAAAAAAATGGATAATAAGAGGTTCAAGTCCCCAAAATTTTATCTTTCATCACTCCATAGTCCACATCATCATGGGATCCACTCCTGACCAAGGAACTACTTCATTCCCAAGATTTATATTGGAAATTTTTATGGAAATGATCTAATAACATGGATATTCTAGATCGAGCAATTCTTTGATCTACACCAAGTGCCAACTTTACAAAAGGTAATTATTAAATCCTTGTATTTAGAACTTGATCAATTTATATGGTACCAATGGATTTATGACCATAAAAATGAATCTATTGTCTATTGGCCTATATTTATAGATGAATTAATATCACATTATGGGGATATTAATAGAAATTGATTCGCCCACGAGGGGTAGAGAAATTGTTAATGAGTAATTGAGATGGGAAGTTGTAAATGGAAGGTCATGAGTTCAAATCCCCATGGGTACTAGCTTACACAAAAAAAGCAACTGATTCGTTACCCAATTAATAAATCTCAAGCAAAAAGTTACAATCACAGAGCACATTAAGCAGTTTCAGAAATTGATTCTTAGAGTGGAGAACATTCGAGAGGATAATTTGTTATATCTCTATATGGCCACTTTGAAGGAGATAATTCAACATAAGGCACATCTCTTTGAACCTAAATCAATGGAGAATGATTTTAGTTTGGAAAGGAAAGTTGAAAGTAAAAATATGGATATTAGAATGGTTGCTACTAACACTTGTAGAGAGGGAAATGTTCACCCTCAACCTCACTAAACCTACAAGGTTAATGCCTCAACAAGTGGAGGAAACAAGAGAAAATGGACTATGCTTCAATTGTGAAAAAAAGTACAGTAAAGGGAATAATTGTCCAGCATTAGCACCCCTCAAACTCTCAATATAGAAGGATATATAAAAAAGAAAAAGGTGACAATTTTGATATATTCTAGTAGTACTCATAGCTTCATTAATTGAAAATTATCCAAACTTCTCAATTTCTTTATATATCCAACACCATAATTTCAAGTAATGATTGTAGATGGAGGTAGCATAAATTGTTCAGGGAAGTTTCACAGTATCAATATTACTATGGGGGAATATTTATTGGATAGTACAATGATTGAAATCCAAATGGGTGGTGTTGATGTTATACTAGGGGTCCAACAGCTCCAACCATTGAGAACTATGGGTCTTAATTTCAAGAAATTTTCATGAGATTCTCCTCAAAGGGAAAGGAAATATAAATCAATGGTATTGAAGGATAACACTCTAAAGTGGTAAACTCTAATAGTATGACAAAATTGATCAAAAGGGGACACCGAGGTGTAATTTCATAGTTGTGCTCAATAGATGTTAAAGCATATATACCCTCGATTCTAGTGGATATCCATGAAGTTATTGACAATCATTCCAAGGTATTTATAGATATGCTTAAAAGTCTACCACCTAGTCGAGATCATGACCATGCTATTCACTTACAACCAAGAAGTGTACCACCTAACATCATACCCTACAGGTACCCATATGCACAAAAGAGTGAAAATGAGAATATGGTTCAAGAAACGTTAGATGCAAACATCATTCAACCTAGCCAAAGTGCTTTCTCTACACCAATGGCAATGGTTTGCAAAAAGAAGGGTTCATGGAATATGTGTCCAAATTATAGAGATCCTAACAAGATGACCATTAACAATAAGTTACATAATCCTGCCATTAATGAATTATTAGATGAATTACAAGGATTAATTTTCTTTACCAAGTTGGATCTCTATTTTCAATATCATCAATCATACTAAGGAAAGAAGACATTATGAAAAAAACCTTAGGAAAACATGAAGGTCATTATGAATTTTTGGTGTGCCATTTGGCCTTACCAATGCACCTTCCGCATTTCAAAGCTTGATGAATTCTATTTTTAAACCCTTCCTCATCAAATTTTTGTTAGTGTTTTTTGATGATATACTGATCTATAGAAAACATTGGGAAGAGAATGTACAATATTTTGGATGGTCTTTAAACTATTGGAGGGGAACCAACTATATTCCAATCCTTCTAAGTATGCCTTTGGGGATTAGGAAGTGGAATATTTGGGTCATATTGCATCTCATGAAGGCATCAAAGTGGACCATAATAAAATTAAAGCTATCATGGAATGTCCCATTCCTAAAACCTTGAAGAATATTTGAGGGATCTTAGGATTGATAGGCTACTATTGTAAGTTCATCAAGAATTATGGTCAAATAGAAACACCACTAACAAGGATGTTGAAAAAGGGAGCATTCCCTTGTAATCAAGAAGAAACCAAAGCTTTTGAAAATTTTAAAGTGGTTATGTGTACAACTCTTCTATTAGCGATGCCTAACTTCACAAAAACCTTTATTGTGGAATGTGATGCCTCACGGCATGGAATTGATGTAATTTTAAAGTAATAAGGAAGGCTTCTTTCCTTTGAAATTTTCCAACCTAAAGGAAAAAGCATACGCAAACCAATTTATAAAAAGGAAATGTTGGCCATATTGCATGCAATTGAGAAATGGCACCCTTACCTAATAGGAAGACACTTCAAGGTAAGAATAGATCATGACAGTATTAAGTACTTCTTGGAACAATGATTATCCTTAGAAGAGAAAAAAAATAGATTACAAAGATGCTAGGTTATGACTTTTAAATTATCTAGAAAAAAAGGAAAACATAATGTGGTGGCATATGCACTTTAAGAAAAGAAAATGACACAAAGGGATTACCTTGTGTTATTTCCATTATGCAATCTAATTGGGTGGAAGAAGCAAGGATAGAATGGAAGAATTATCTAAATCTATAACATCCCCATCCCTCATTCCGACGATCAGGAGGGGACATTAACTAAATCGAGGCCTCTAAATTTCACCCCATAACCATAATTGAGAATTTATACAATAGCTAAAATGCATGTGCAGACATAAAAATAAAACACACAGCAGAATGAGCTAAGTCGACACACACATAACATGAAATTTACATGAATAATTATCACATGAATACAAATAAAATCATGGAAAATCAAACACATAAAAATACTCATCTTTAAGCAAAGAAGATCCAAGTAATTGGATGTGTAAGAGCGATTTTCCACCCCTCCATAGGCACTATGTCCAAAATATACTCTTTATGCTAAGAGGCCACCCCCAAGCTGGGATATGAGGCCACCCCTAAGCTGGGCTATGAGGCCACCAAGGCAAAGGAAACACATACAAGATTATATCTCTCATCCCACAACTCACACTGCTCACTATGCTTAGCCAAAATCTCAACTAGAGCTCTACAGGGTGTTCAGATATCCACATCATCTTTTTAGGATCTTGCATGCAATTAGGGTTTGCATGCAGAATCTAGGGTTTGCATGCACCTGCATGCACTTGCATGCATCCCAGTCACCAGTTTGATGCCTCCAGCACCTTATCCACTTTATTCTAGCACCCGGGAGCCACCTACCACAGAGTTTTATCCCTCCTAGGCTGAAAGGCGCCCACTTCTCACCTACTGCCAGAGAAGGGTGCACTTGTTCACCTACCACTGCAATTCCACTTCAGTTACATTCAGTTAGCTCCGATTCTCCCTGATTTGAGGCTAGTTTCACTCCCGACTGACTGTTTCACTTCCGTTGGACCTCCAGATTGACTAGATGACTTGTTCTGACTTCAGTTAGCCTCCCATGCGCCCCCACTGAGCCTCCTGATCCTTAATCAGTGCTACACACTTCAGTTACACTTATTACACTCAGTTAGACTCATATTGACACCTGGATGACTGGTTGTTGTGCATTGATGAGCACCACCGATTGATTGATGAGGACTCCTAGTTGGAGTCAAGCTACTCCATTCAGTGATTCGAATGACCTCCTTAGGCAATTCGAATTGCTCAGTCATTGTGATAGTTTGTATTGTAATTCATTCACCCTTTCTGGGATATTGAGCACTGCTGCATGTTTTGCACAGTTTTGCACCATATTTTCTATATTCATCTGTTGTGATTGATTTACTTGTTCATTAGATCTGCTGTGACTAATTTTACATGGTATCAGAGCCATTGCAGGGACAAGATCTCCTTTCTACAGGTGTTTGTACAAGAAGATTTGACTGAATTGCTAAAAATTGCAAAAAGTTTGGCATGAGATATCTCAAGGGCATTCGCTCCTGTGCATGCAAAGCTTGAAAATTATTCCAATACCACTCCAGAAGCTTGAGTTACCACATAATTCCTGGATCTGATACATTGGACCCATTCAACATTGCTTGAAATCCAATCCCAGGTGTGATGCAACTCTCAAAGGGTGGATTGTTCGACCTTACGGTTCTTGGTTTTATGTGATTTGCAGGTTTATTGTCTCCATCAATTGCACTCGCTCCATTTTGCATGCAAGCTTCCCTACAGCAATTGCATTCGCTATAGTCTGCATGCAAGCTTCCTCTTCATCAGTTGACTCGCTCCTAGCAATGGAATACTCTTCTTCAAAGCCTATCCTCACCCCATTCAATTATTTTGATTGGAAAGATGATATGGAGATCATATTACGTTAAAAAGGTTACTACCGAGTCACTATTGGTCTTGAATTGGAGCCAAGCAATCTATCAGATAGAACCAAACACTACAACAAGCTTGATGAAGCTTATGGTCTTCTTTGTCTCTCCATCTCCAAAGATCTTCACTTCCATCTCAGCGGATTGAAGACTCCAAAAGCCATATGGGAGCAACTTGAAACACTATTCGGCAAGCAGGATGAGCTTAGGGATTTTCAATTAGAGAATGAATTGATTGGCCTTAATCCTGAGAATTTCGAGACCATCAATGAATTCTTCACAAAATTCAAGAACTTGAACTTGCAATTGAAGAACAGTGGTGTTATCAAAGAGGATAAACAGTTGATCCTCTCCATTCTAAGCAAGCTTGGGAAAGATTATTCGGTATTTGTCTCTACTTTCAATTCCGGTCGGCTAACTACCCCGAATTGGAAGATGCCTACCTTGAATGCCTTCATTGAGTCCGTTACAAAAGAGCATGACAAGTTGATTCAAATGGGGTCCATAAGCTCCAAAGATTCAGCCCTATTTGTTCAAGGACCCAAGATCTCGAATGGTAAATGAAAGCAAAAGAAGGAGAAGCCCAAATTCGAGCCTCACAAGCAAAAAGACAAAGGCAAGCAAACGGATGCACCATCCAGTTCGAAATCCAAGCAAAAGGGCAAAGAAGGTAACCAAAAATATAAATGTACTTATTGTAACCGTGGCTTTCATCCCGAAAGTTCATGTATGAAGAAGACTATAGATCAAATGGCCCTCCTTTTGGAAAAGAACAACATAACCCTTCCTGACGGTGCAAGGAAGAAGGATAGGAATGATGATCATGAAAGAGGACAAGCACTCATGGCAACGGTTTCGAAGCCCACTACTCTCTTGATAGATTCGGGTGCATCAAATCATATGGCTGCAAATATTGATTCTTTTTCCTCATTCGATCCAAACAGCTCCATCCCCATCCATTTGGGAGATGACTCAAAAATTTCTTCAAAGGGCAAAGGTACGATTCATGTAGAACATGGAAGCTTTCAGAATGTTCTCTATGTGCCTTCCTTGGCTTCAAATCTCCTTTCTGTGTATCAAATGACACATACTGGTGAACCAAAGCAAGTCACATTCAGCCCTAATACAGTTGAAATTTCTGATATCAAAAGTGGAAGACTAGTTGCGGTTGGAAAGGCAAACCACACTGCAAAATGCTATGAGTTTTCGCACTTTATTCCGCTTGCAAAGCCCACTGCTCTTCGCACACATGGTAATGAGGTAAGTAGGCTTTGGCATGAAAGATTTGGACATCTAAATTATAAGTATTTTCTGCTGCTATCAAATAAATCCATGGTAGATGGGCTTCCACAACTCCGTTCCTCGAAGGGAATATGCACCGGTTGCATTATTGGGAAGCACCCCGAGCACAGATTCGACCGCGGCAAGGCTAGCAGAGCTTCTACTATTTTGGGATTGATCCATTCTGATATCAGTGGTCCGCTGCCCCATATGTCATTAAATGGTTCAAGGTATGTTTTGACATTTATTGACGATTTTTCCCGCTTTACATGGGTATTCTTTCTCAAAAACAAGTCAGAAGTGCTTGGAAAATTCAAGGATTTTAAGGCTTCTATTGAGACCACCACTGAGAGCAAGATCAAAGCTCTTAGATCTGATAATGGTGGGGAATATATCAAGTCCGATTTGCTGCAACTTTGTTCCCAAAGTGGAATTAAGATCCAACATACAGTTCCCTACACACCCCAGCATAACGGTGTAGCGGAAAGGAAAAATCGGTCACTGAAAGAGATGGCTACATGCATGATTGAATCGAAAGGTTTGGCTGCAAATATTTGGGCTGAAGCAATCAATGTTGCTGCATATATACAGAACCGTGTTCCACATTCATCCGTGAAAGGTATGACTCCTTTCGAAGCATTCTTTGGTCACAAACCGGATGTGTCAAATTTGAGAGTTTTTGGCTCTACTGCATGGGCTAGAATTCCTTCTGAGAAGAGACGAGCTTTGGATCCACAAAGTATCGAGTGCATATTGATAGGATATGGGGAAGAATCAAAAGCATATAAACTCATGGATATCAGATCTGAAAATATATTCATAGAGTGCAGTGTGCAATTTGAAGAACCGCTTCAAGAATTGCAACTAGTCGAGGAAAAGACTGCCGATTCACCGCCTTCACCAGAAGAAGATCCGAGCAGCGATAATGAAGGGATGAGTTCTGATATTTCTGATATTGTAGCAGCATATGATGATCATGACATATCAGGTTCAGAATCCGATCATTATGATCCTCCTCAGTTACCAAAGTGGGCCCAAAATACTCTACATTCTGCTGGTTCGAATCTTGGAAATCCTGCTGATCCGAGACGAACAAGAGGAGACTTTCAAAGAGCAGGTATGGCTATTTCTATTGCTGATCCATTTCTTCCTGAGATTTTTTATTTGATGGCTGGTTCAGATCCTACATCATACTATTCAGCCCATCAAGATCCGAGATGGAAAAGTGCCATGGACGAAGAGTACAGTTCTCTTCAAAAGAACAACACATGGGAGCTAGTTTCTCTTCCACCTGGAAGAAAATTAGTGAAGTGTAAATGGGTCTACCGTACTAAAGTTGCTGCTGATGGCACTATCAGAAAATATAAAGCAAGGTTGGTGGCAAAAGGTTTCTCCCAAGTCCAAGGAGTGGACTACACTGAGACCTTTGCACCGGTTGCAAAGATGGATTCCATCCGCCTTGTTTTAGCTATTGCCGCATCCAAGCACTGGGAAGTGCACCACATGGATGTGAAGAGTGCATTTTTACATGGAGACCTTGCTGAAGAGGTCTATATGCAGCAGCCAGAGGGTTATACATCAGATCCATCATTGGTTTGTAGATTGAAGAAATCTTTGTACGGGTTAAAACAGGCCCCAAGAGCTTGGTACGCAAAGATGGACTCCTTCCTTCTTTCTCAGAATTTCCAAAGATGCAAATCTGATCCGAATGTGTATCTTCAGCGAGTTAAAGGTAATTTGTTGGTTATTGTACTTTATGTTGATGATCTGCTTATTACTGGTAGCACACTTACTTCAATAAACAAGCTAAAATCTGCCTTAAATCTAGCTTTTGACATGAGCGATTTGGGCTTGCTGAGTCATTTTTTGGGCTTGGAGATAGCTCAAAATTTTGATGGGATCACTATATCTCAGCAAAAATATGCTTCCGACTTGTTATTGAAGTTTAATATGGCTGAATGTAAGGCAGCCCCATTCCCATTCCTCACAGGAATCAGTCTTGAGGAGGGAGATTCCACACCGCTTGCAGATTGCAGTATGTATCGACAGTTGATTGGTTCACTACTTTATTTGACACACTCACGGCCTGATATCTCATATGCCGTGAGTGCCGTGTCAAGATATATGCAGCAGCCACATGAGCTTCATTGGCGAGCAGCCAAGCGGATCTTGCAGTATGTGCAAGGTACAAAACAGTTTGGCATACATTATGCTCCAGATTCTGAGCTAGATTTCATTGGTTTTACTGATTCAGATTGGGCAGGTGATAGCATTGATCGGAAGTCCACTTCCGGTTATGTTTTCATGATTGGTCATGGTGCTATTTTCTGGTCCAGCAAAAAGCAAGCAGCCATTGCACTTTCTTCAGCAGAGGCAGAGTATCGAGGGGCAGTCAATGCCTGCATTCAGGCAGTTTGGTTGCAGGGTATTCTTTCCGAGTTTGGTTTTGGTGGCACTACTTCGACTGTCCTATTTTGTGACAATCAAAGTGCTATCAAGATCTCCACAGATCCAGTTCAGCGGCAGAGGACCAAACACATTGAGATTCATATGCATTACATTCGACAGTTGGTGCATGACCGCACCATCATTCTGCAATATTGCCCTACTGATGAGCAAATTGCAGAAATCTTCACCAAGAGCTTCACTGAGAAGAAGTTCTCTTACCTCCGTTCACTGTTGGGGGTGAGTTCCATCATGGTGGAGACGGATTGATTCATTATTATGCTTTAGCTTGAGGGGGGGCTTTCTTCCCACTGGGTTTTCCCTCTTTCCTCACTTAGTTTATTTTCAGCATTTTTTGGATTATTGTATTGGGGTGACCTTTGGTCTTAGTTACCAGGGCCCCACATTATTTTTGTTGACACATCATAGTCTAGCTTGAGGGGGGGTGTTCGGATATCCACATCATCTTTTTAGGATCTTGCATGCAATTAGGGTTTGCATGCAGAATCTAGGGTTTGCATGCACCTGCATGCACTTGCATGCATCCCAGTCACCAGTTTGATGCCTCCAGCACCTTATCCACTTTATTCTAGCACCCGGGAGCCACCTACCACAGAGTTTTATCCCTCCTAGGCTGAAAGGCACCCACTTCTCACCTACTGCCAGAGAAGGGCGCACTTGTTCACCTACCACTGCAGTTCCACTTCAGTTACATTCAGTTAGCTCCGATTCTCCCTGATTTGAGGCTAGTTTCACTCTCGACTGACTGTTTCACTTCCGTTGGACCTCCAGATTGACTAGATGACTTGTTCTGACTTCAGTTAGCCTCCCATGCGCCCCCACTGAGCCTCCTGATCCTTAATCAGTGCTACACTCTTCAGTTACACTTATTACACTCAGTTAGACTCAGATTGACACCTGGATGACTGGTTGTTGTGCATTGATGAGCACCACCGATTGATTGATGAGGACTCCTAGTTGGAGTCAAGCTACTCCATTCAGTGATTCGAATGACCTCCTTAGGCAATTCGAATTGCTCAGTCATTGTGACAGTTTGTATTGTAATTCATTCACCCTTTCTGGGATATTGAGCACTGCTGCATGTTTTGCACAGTTTTGCACCATATTTTCTATATTCATCTGTTGTGATTGATTTACTTGTTCATTAGATCTGCTGTGACTAATTTTACACAGGGATCTCACTAAGCCATCACAACCATGGCACTCCTTCCAACTACCCCACACAACACAAGGAAGCCATTTCCCTTCACTTATCTACAATTCCCTCAAGAAATCCAACCCTTGCAGTGCTTACTAGTGTGTGTAATAAGAGTCCAACCTGTTGTATGTTAATGGAGAAGCTCCTGCAACATCAATCCATGGTTTCTCAAGCATCCAAAAGTAGCAAAACTCAATGGGTATAGTTTCCTAGATTTCCCAACCGCCATGCTCACCTACAACCATCTATTTTCCCTTCCAAAAATGTAGCTCTGTCTCCAAATTCGAATTTATGGGTTAAACACACTCTGTTAATGGTCATGAACAATAATGGAAAACTCTATGTAGTGTACGAACATGCATGAGAGAATGAGAGAATGAGAGAATGATCAAAAGAGTGTTGAATCCAAGGATATGAGGTAAGAGTGAAAAGACAACTAGCATAGCTTCTGACCATAAAATAAATAGGACTGTTGATAGCTGACATAATTGTGACAACCCCCATGATTCAATAACTACATGAAGTGACTTTTCACACCAACCTCACATATGCATTCAATGATTGGGTTTAATAGTCAAGAGAAGGTAATTGGCTTATTTAAGGCACATGGCAGATTTTGGATGAGTTCTAAGGTCGACACTTGGAAACATAGGATTTGGTTTCCCTTAGGCCCCCTTCCTCTTCGCCTCTGGTGGAATCATAGCCCCTCTAATGCTCTTTACACATCCATCTTGGACCATTTTTATTAATTTCCAACATAATATTTACATACATTTCAAATTGGCATAGTAAGCCAACCATATGGTCCAAATAAAAATATATACATCATACATGCCTATCCATTCTCTAGTGGGGCCTTGGCCTTGAGCTCCACACTAGGAATCCATACTAGCATATTTACATCATTTACATAATTTTGATTAAATATATTCCAAGTCAAAATTGGGGGTATTACAAAATCTATGCAAGATAATTCAAAAACTACAAGAGGATCCTAGCTCATTAAATAAATTTGTGTGGAAGAATGATTTACGATTGTACAAGATTGCTTATATTTATGTAAGAATTCTCAACTCAAACAGAGGGTCCTTTTTTAATTAAACACTTCTCCTACATGAATACATTCAGGGTTCTTGAAAACTTACCCGCAAGATCTAGAAGGATTTTTTCTAGGAAGGTATTCAAACTAATGTCCAAAAGTTTGTGGGAAAATGTTTTGTTTGGAAATAGATTAAGGGAGAGACAATCAAAACACCAAGTCTTCTACAACCATTATCCATACCAAGTTATTGTTAGGAAGATGTCTCAATGGATTTTATAACAGGTCTACCAAATTCAAAAGGAAATACTATCATCATGGTAGTGGTGCATCAATTCACAAAGTATTCCCTTTTTCCCTCACTTTCTCATCCTTTTAAAAAAAGTACAATAGTTGCAGCATTCATGGAAAGGGAATAGAGTTCCAATTTCCACGAGTAATTTTTGGAAGGGAATATTTTCTTGTTTGGCCACTCAATTGGCTCATATCTACTCTTACCATCCTCAATCTGATGGGAAAATTGAGATCATGAATAAATGCTTAGAAGGGTATCTTCGTTTCTTTGCATATGATAAATAAACACAATGGATCAAATGGTTTCCCTTATAAAAATGGTGGCACAACACATCTTTCCATACTTCATTAAAAATGTAACCATTTATGGAAATGTATCACTATCATCCTCCTTACAACACATCATCGTTGAAAGTGAAAGTTAAGCTTCAAGTAGTGGAGGATCACATAGAGAACCAACAAAATGTTCTCTAGGTATTGAAAGATAACTTGGCTATAGCACAAAATATGATGAAACAACAAGCATATAAACATCATCGTGAAAGGAAATTTGAAGTAGGGGATTGGGTATTTTTTAGGCTACAATTATACAAACAGATGCCCCTCAAGTAGAAAAAGAAGGACAATAAATTATCACCTAAGTAATATGGTCCATATAAGGTATTGTAGAGGATTGGAAGTATGGATTACAAATTGGAGTTTCCTCAACCATCACATGTACATATAATCTTCCATGTTTATTGCCTAAAAGATTTATTGGTGATAAGATGCTAGTCTAGACTACTTTAATAGAGATTGATGAAGGAGGGAAATTGATACTAGAGCCTAAAGATCCTCGACACAAGTTTAAAGAAACTACAAGATCTTGCAATTATTGAGTACCTAATCAAGTGGCAAAACTTTCCAATGGAAGAGGTGACATGGGAAACTGAGTTATTTTTTCCAAAACATCTAGAGTTAATCAAGCGCTAAGGATACCAATTTTTTCAGGGACAGGCGCATGTTAAGTCCTATATACTGTGAAATTACATTTCTATTATTATATTAGTAAATTGTCATTATTGGTAGGCTAGGACCTTAATTGTAATCGTATAGTTGGTTGGGACCTTAATTATATTTGTACCCTTTGTCTCCTATATATATACCAATGATATCCAATTTTAGGATCATCCCATCTTATGTTGTGCATCTGATACATTGTAAAAGGAGGTTACCCCTTCAAAGAGGATTCTTATTCTTCTCTTCATTGTATTTTCAAGGAGTTACTCTCTCTTTTTAATTTTATGTTATTTTGGGAATTTGAATCATAACATATTTTTCTCTATAATTTATGGTTTCTCGCATTATAAATCTTTGTAGATCCAATTTTAATGGTTAAGAATTCAACCTCGGACCATAAAATATACCATTTAAAGTGGATCTTTAGCATACAAGTGGGATATGGATATATATAGGAGTTTTCTATGTAGTATGGATTTGTCTCAAGGCCTTGACCATAGTCCAAGGAGGAAAATAAGGACCTTACACCATAAATTAATATATGGGTCTCATTGGCCATCAACAATACCTCAAACCACAACACAAGACCTTTAGAGGTGATGTTTGGCCTACATGTACAATATGGGTATCATTATGAGGTATTGCATGGTAAGGATGGGTCTTAAAAAATTTAACATGGTTAAGGGAGGAAAATAAGATGCTTTGGCCCTAGATTAAACCTTTAGGGATAAAGAAACATAAGTAATGAATTATGCTATAATCAATATAATATGTCATTTTCCTTCAAGATATGCGTAACATTACAATGTTTTGTGAATCACGGATGGGTCTCGAGGTATTAGCCATGATTGGGGGGTAAATATTGGTAGTTAGACACTAAATTAAGATTCTTGAGACAAAGGTAAATGATCAAGGTCTTGAATAGAACACACATCCTCTAAAATGGATATTTTCCATATGAGTAGGATAGAGGCACAATTAGGAGTTTTTTTGCAGTAGGGATGGGTCTAACAAGGCATTGGATATAATCGATGGAGGAAAATAAGGTGCTTAATCCCTGAATAAATATTATAGGTCTTATGGGACATAAAATATTCCTCAAACCACCACAAAACCCTCTAGAATGTACCTTTGTCCTTGAGTTGGATATGGATAATATTAGGAGGTTTTGCACACAGGAGATGACTCTTGGGCCTTTGGCACAAAATAAATTTTCAATATGACCCTAGTATAATATAGGCCTCAATCCACCAGTGACCACATAGACATGGATCATTATCCCCTTGATGGGATATCGACATCATTGAGTTTTTGCATACCAACATGGATCTTGGCGGATTAACCATGGTTAATGAAGGAAAAAATTGGTTGTAGGATCTAAATTAATCTTCTAGGGATCATGATCCATTAATGACACCTTGAACCACCATGTAAACCCTCTATATGGAATATTTGGCATATGAATAAGATATTGGCATAATTAGAAAGTGTTATATGCAAACAGTGGGTCTCGAGGCTTTGTCCATTGTTGTGGGAGAAAATAAAGGGTCTTAAGACCTAAATAAATCTTTTAAGGCTCATGATCCATGAACAAGTCCTTTAACCAATATAGAGTCCCTTTAGAGTGGATTGTTGCACTTTTATTAGCCGATATGGGTGTCAGTACAAGGTTTTGTACACCAAGGATGGGTATTGGAGTCTTGACTATGGTAAGTGGAGAAAATAAAGGGCCTTAAGTCCAATATAAATATTTTAAGGATTTTTAATTGCACATGGCCTCAAGGAACCACTTAGGCCCTCTAAAGGGGATATTTGACCTCTAAGATATGAGTGCCTATAAGAGGTTTTGTGTACTAGTTATGGATGTTAGAATAATGTCTATGGTCGAGTGAGGGAAAATAGGTCATGTGACCTAAATGAAGCTTATGGGGATCATGGAAAAAAATAGGTCTTGAACCATTACACATTGCATTTAAAGGGTATCTTTAACTTACAAGTGGGATGCATATGCCACCAAGATATTTTAATCACGAAGGATAGGTCTCAAGGCCTTGATCATGGTCATATGGGAACTGTTACAAGGATTTCCATAGTAGATGGTTCTAAGACATAACCAATGGGAAAATAGGCCATGTGACCCAAATGAAGCTTATGGGGATCATGGAAAAAAATAGGTCTTGAACCATTACACATTGCATTTAAAGGGTATCTTTAACTTACAAGTGGGACGCATATTCCACCAAGGTATTTTAATCACGAAGGATAGGTCTCAAGGCCTTGATCATGGTCATATGGGAACTGTTACAAGGCTTTCCATAGTAGATAGTTCTAAGACATAACTGATGGTCCCGGGATAAAAACCAATGTATTAGGTAATAAAATATTCTTTTATAGTCCATGCACCATGCATAGGATCTAATACCATTGCATAAGCCTTGCAAACAGAATCACTACTCCACAAGTATAATATGGATACCATTAAGAGGTTTGACACACTACAGATTAGTATTAGGGTCCTAACCATGATCCAAGGACAACTAGCAGAGCCTAAAATATATGTTTGGGGTTCATGATCATATGTCTCACCTCTAGATTCCACTATATCAATAGATTCCACTATATCAATCAAAGTGATGGCAATGTTATTAGCAAGCCATTGAGAATTATGAATGGGCTATTTGCAAGAATCTTCACCTTGCCCTTATGTAGCACATATATATATTAATGGATCAAGAGATTAGTTTTCATATGTAAAATCCACCTATCTTGGCATAGTTTAATCCTTTAATCATTAGATTATATTCATCTATTAAGAAATAATTATGTGGTTGTCCCTAAGACTCTAGTGGTTTTCCTTAGACCATGGTAAGGCCCCTAATACCAATCCCTAGCATGTCAAAACTTGACATGGTGTCCATATTATACTTGTGGGCTAAATATTCCATTTATAGGCCTTATGTGGTGGTTTTGGACCCTATGCATGGTCCATAAAACATAAAAACATATTTTAGTCCCTAGGACGTTGTTTTTATCCTTGTGCCATGGGAAGTGTCTCAAGAATGATATGTTATTAAAAAACTTGGAGTAATGGATCCCATATGTTGATGGATAAGGCCTTCAGACCCATCCCCGGTGAACATAATATCATAATGGTGTATATTATATCTCACTTTGTAACTAAATTTGACCTCTCAAGGGTGTGCATAATGGTTCAAGACTTCCGTTTTTCCTATGAGCCATTATATCTTTAATTAGGTCATCTAGCTCTTCTTTCCTTACTTGACCATGGTCAAGACCCCAACATCCTTCCTTAGTATGAAAAAACTACTATAGGTGCCCATATACCACTCAGAGATCAAACATCCCTTTTAGAGGGCCTATGTGGTTCTTTGAGGCCATGTTCATGGACCATATTATTACAATATTTATATAATATTTGAGCCCCTTTATTTGCACTCCTTGCAATGGTAAATACCTATCCTTGGTGCAAAAAAACCTCATAATAGCACCCATATCCCAATCGAAGGCCATATATCCCTTATAAAGGGATATATAGTGGTTTAATTCGTTCATGGATCATGATCCTTAAAATGTTCATTTAAGTCATAAGACCCTTTATTTTCTCCCATGACAATCGTGAAGGTCTCTAGGCCCATCCATTTTGTCTAAAACTTTCTAATGATTTCCATATCTCATTTGGAGGTGAAATTTTATGATCCATAAAAGACTAATTTTGAGCATATGACCCTTGTTTTCATTGATCAGCCATGACCATGGCCCCAATACTCATGCTAAGTACTTAAAATATTTTAATTATGCACATATCACACCAAGAGGACAAAGATATAGGTTTGTATGAAGCTTTGAGGCCTATTTTAGGGACTAGGACTCTAGAATCTTCATCTTGGGACAAAGACCCAAAATCCATCTATTGTGTGCAAAGCCTACTAATTGTACTCATATCCTAAGGGGGTTCACTAAGTAGGAAATATTATAGCACGTGAGTTCATATTGGGGGATTTAAAAGTTTAAGAAATGGAAGCAATATATTACCTAGTATATAAGTGTCAAGGAGTATTTTTAATATATTACAAACATATAGATAGTATGGAGGTTTATAAATATGTAATATCTAGAGGGTTGAATAGGGTATTTGGGGGTTTAAATAAGCACCATATGTTTGAAGTTGGTGTGAATCCAACTATGTGTGAAGTCATATTAGTGTTTGAATAAGTATGGTCTATGTGTAAAGGTGGCATGTGAGCGTGTGTTGGGATTCATTCTGATGATTTTAAACCCAATTCCAAATCCTACTTTGCCCTAAATATCCCATTTTCTTATCAAATCCATAAATATCAACAATCTAAAGAGCATACATAAGGTAATGGGTTAACCATCCTTGATTTCTTATTTTTTGGTGAATTAAATGTGGCTAATTGAAATTTATTGATGAGTTACTAAGCCTTGCATATTTGGATATGGGATCAGTTCTTGCAACGTGATACCAAAATGGAATTGAATACATGGGTACCAGAAGTTGTTCATGTAACCCAAATTGTTGATTCAAATGGTTGCAATCGTTTAGGTGGGATTCCAAAACATGGTATCTGTTAGTAAATTCCCTTGTATGGTTGTATGTTCCTTGGATCGACTCTAGGATCAACGAATAAAGGGTAGACACGTGATCAAGGAACTAGAAGTACCATAACAACCGCTAGCAAGGGACGATATTCGTGGGCGGGGGGGGGATATCCTCATGCACTTTGTGTCATGCAAATAGCCTATGATATGATCTCGATCTTGTTGTAATCAAAATATGGTTGAGTCGTTCTAACCATCCATTATTTTTGAAATCTATCTACTGAGAGACAAGATTACTGGTTACGGGTCTTGTTGTGATTCCTTGTTTTTTATATATATATATATATATATGCCTAGTAGTAGATATGATCTATAGTTGTGTGTTGATACTGAGAGCCATATATTTGTAATTTCGGACTTCTTTTACATAATGCTAATGTGATGATGATTATAAGGAGTGCGTATCTTATTTATATTAAGCTTTAATACCAGCTCCATCTAGATTGAGAAGGGGCCCTCAAAGTTGGTGGGTGTGAGTTCTTATAGTATGTTGTCACTCAATTGCACGTTAGTTAGCTTATTTTATTATATTAATTTATGTATCATTGATTTGTTTCCTAGGTTAATTTACTTCTGGTTTTATTATGTATTAAATTCATTTAATTCCATTTTCTATGATCAGTGAGGTTTGATAATAGGGCTAGAGGAATTCCCATACCTACTTCTTGATTGAAACAATTTGCACAAGGATGGTTACAAGAATGTTCTAATTTGTGAACAGAGCAAAATATTGTAATAGGTGGTTTGAGTAAATGAAATCTTAATAAATATTGAGTATATCAATCATTCTTGTTTCACTCTATTCATTTATTCTCTTGTTGTTCAATTATTTATGCTCTTTAAATTATGTTTGAGTGTGATTGACTATGAGTTGAGTGTGATTGACTATGAGTGTGTTAGAGGAAATCTTAACTAGTTATGATCACATGAATCTTGATAAAATGCAAGTTACGGGACCTTAACTATACAACTCTGATGTTTTTGCATTTGATTTATGATTGAATATTTCTTTAGTTTGATTCTTGGCGGAGCTACATGAATCATTTAAACTATTGAGTGAACTATACAATAGATTGCTACAGGAATATCTCTTAATAAGGATAAAAGATTGTAATTGGGTTAACGATCATAGCCTCAATATTGATTCTTGTAAATGATTCATTAATCCAACAACATTTTGAATTTAGTATAAGTAGTTTAGTTTCCTAATCCTGCATATATTTTCCTTGCATCTCATAATTTTACAAACACCCTGGTTGATAATTTAATCTCTAGAATTTATGCATATAAATTGAGCGACAACGTGAATCCATTTATGTTTGGAGTTAGAGTGGTTTTTGAATAGGTATGATTTGTGATTGAGTGTTGTGTGAAGTTGATTGGAATGATTGTGTATTAAGTCAACTTGGGTTTAGGGGGTTGTTTCTCATCTTCAAATATTTTTTCTAACTGAGATTTGATATTTCACATTGCAGGGATTCTAGGAGTTATAAGAGTTGTTCCATGTCACCATACTAAGGGTAAAAATAAAAAGTGGTATTAAAAATGTCAAGGAAAAAATGGATACCAAGGATATCTAGTGAAAATAGGGGTTTAACAAAATGATTTTTTGAGGCATTCCTTAATATCTAGTGAAATTAGGGGTATTCTTTAATATCCTATGAATGCATGTGTTATGTCATAGGTTCATAGAGTTAAACCCCCGAGGGTTCACTCAATGAACCTATGACATAGCATGTGTGTTCATAAGATATTAAAGAATGTCCCTAATTTCACTTGATACTAGAAAAAGTCTCCCAAAATTGTATTGTTCAACCCCCCTTTCGAGTATACCTTTCCAATTAAAAAAACCTCTATTTTCACTGGATATTGTAGGTATCCATTTTTTTCAAACCATTTTTAATGCCCCTTTATATTTCTACCCCTGGTATAATGACATGAGATACAATATATTTATAGTTATAAGTTCATGTGCCCATGCCACCCTCTTTAGAAGCATACATATGATCCAATTAAGGTCAATAAATGTACAAAATATTGTGCAACAATTTATTGAAGAGTCAAAGCAAACTTTACGATTACTTGGAAAGAATAATGATTGAAGGTTTTCCAAGTGACATGCAATAACATGATTCACTCTTATACACATGATCAAAACATATAATTCATAGTTAATATAAGTCCTATTGGAGAAAATTTCCAATTTTATGGTATTTTTAAACAATGTATGCATTTACTAAAGTTTAAAAAGGACAAAACATTTACTATTGAACCTCAATCCCTATATGTAAATCTATCTTTTGGTAACACTAGTGGAAAAAGTCAAAATTCCAATGAAAAGTTTCGATGGTTTGCTGAATTTTGTCGTTTCACATACTGTCAGAATTGCGATGAAAAGCCCAATTTTCGTCGGAATTTCCACGTCGGAATTTCAACTTTCCCAACGTTCGTCGGAATTGCAACGAAAATTGTGATTTTCGTCACAATTCCGATGCCAATGTGAAACAACGAAACTCAGGAAAACGTCGGAACTTTTTCGTCGCAAAAAAATGACTTTTTCCTCTAGTGTAAGATGCAACCTATGCATGAAAATGTTGATAGAATCAAAAGGAACTCTGAAGTTTGAGGTTCCATCTATAATAGAAGATAGTGCTCAGGAGTCATGACAAAGTAGGTTTAAGGTTTAGTATTTAAATGGGATCCTCCTTCACTAGTAAATCTAGTTGTTCCATTAAAATTCCTCTAGGAAAGGGGCACATTATTGTTTTTCACCATCTTTTTTAATAAACTAACATTCAAATCATACTTGTATACCCTCAAAACACTCATTCATTCCTTCCATTCCCATCACACAAGTAGCAATCGTGCCAAGAGAAGCATTATTCTCTATAGTGCAAGTGGAGGTAGATATCCATTTACTGTATGTGTGTCTTCATGCAATGCTTCCACCCACATAAAAGAGAGCCAACTACACACACTAGCATAGATTTATCTTATCCCTTAACCTACCAAGTGCCAATAGGTTCACATATCAATCTTTTGTGTCCCTCTCAATATGTAATAGTTCTAAGATTATGATGGATATGTGCTAGCTTACATTTTATATGTTATGAAGCTCCGTAAAGTAGAAGTTCAAATCATATCCATCTCTTTTTCCTCACTTACAATAATTCAAATAAGATTTTATAATTTTAATTTTTTTAATGGCCATTAATGTTTCTATAATTACTATGTTTTATTACAACTGTAGTTTACCCTTCCATGGGTTTACCCAATCTGCCCTCCAACCTTCCTATCAGTTCTATTTATATCGCCTCCCCTCCCCAACCACACCTATATAGCAAAATCCGTAGGAATTCTTTACTCCATCCCAAACACATGTTTACTTAGGATCAATATGGAGTGTACCCCGAAAGGGGCTGATGGCTTCATTAAAATTTCTTCCCCATAACCATTTTATGGGAAAATGTCATGAGCCATAAAAAATCAAAGTTCATTCAAATTTCTAACCTGAATACACCCAAAATATGAAAACCCTTTTGCATATCCATTTCCTTCTTCATCAAAATTACAACTCCAATTCCTGCACATACATGGCTTTGAATTTCATGTGTAAGATTACATCAACACTTTTACAAAATTGACAGATTGAATATTCAACTTCTAGCAATTGACAATGGAAGAAATCCTATGATATTTATCTAAGATATCATGTTGTAACTCTTTTATAAAATTTCTATTTTGTAAACCAACTTAAAAAAAACATGCTTGACATGAAGTTGCAAAAGAAACTCTATACCGGTAATGGTGCTTCCACCCTTCTTAAATGCAAATTTCAGTTTTGCTAAATCGGACAGAGAAGTAGTAAGACAAATTCCATCATCAACAAAAATTGTCATGGGATTCCCATCTCCATTTTTAGGATCAGCAATATTTAGCACATAACACAAAAGAAAGAAACACATTAACCACCATCACAACAACTCTCCAACTACTCAATGTTTGATGATTGAAAAAATATGAGTGTTTCATACCTTAGTTTAAACAATTAGATGATCTCATCTTTGAAATTCCCTACAATTTTTTTTGTTGACAAACACATATCACTATTGGATTTTTGTGTCTCATTCCATGCTTGTTCAATGGTTTTTTTCATAGAACTAACGTCGCTTGCAACATTGGTTAAACATCTAAAGTATAACGTCACTTAAGCGATGTTAAAATGTGTTGAACAAACGTCGGATATAGCATCTATTTTCTTAATTTTTGTTTCATAAAAATGGGGAAGGTACATCGGTGAAATGTTTGGAAAGCAATGTTCCCTAACATCAGTTAAATGTCCAAAAATGTACGTTGAAAATGTGGACCTAACTACGATCAAACATTTGAAAAGATACATTGAGGACGTGGAACGAACATCCAATAAGCTACGTTGAAAACATGGATTGAACATCAATCAAACATCCTATAATATATGTTACAAACATGGAATGAATGTTGTTCAAACGTCTGAGAAGCCACGTCTACAATTTATTTGAACAAAAAAACGTGGATGTAACGTCAAACTAACATCAGATGAACATTGATTATCCTGGAAAGAATTGATGTTAGAGTTATGCTACCAACATTCAACCCATGTCACTCGTATGTCAAGTGAAATTCAATTAAATGTCCGATAAGCCATGTTTATAAATGACTTGAATAGAAAAAAGTTGACATAACTTACAATCCTCGTCTATCATGTAAGGAATCGACATTAGAGTTATGCTACCAATGTTTGTTAAGATTTAATATGCTAAGACAGAAAATAGCAGCATTACATTCCATTTCACAATAATAGCATATACAGGATCACTGAAGAAACAACAAGCACAGTATAAACACAAGAGACACAGATTTATCCTGGGAAACCCTCATGGGGTAGAAAACCCAGCAAAGCTTCCTCAATATAGATGACCAACAATATACAAAGATGCAAACCAAAGACATGATCTCCTCCTCCACCATAGCAGACCTCTCCTCCACAAGTGCGCTACATTCTGAGTGAGGGAAGTGTGTGTATAATGAGGAACACACCTCCTCTATTTATACACATCTCCGACTTGTACTTTATATTAACTAGGTCGGCTCCAATTTTACCACTGGGTTAAACACCCCACTACAACTGACTGGGCCGACCCCACTAGGGTGGTCTAACAACCCTTTGACCCACATAACACATACAGGGCCGACCCCCACTATGGAAGTCTAATAACCCAAGTTACCATATTTCGACGGAGGAATAAACATCTCCAGATATACAATAAGATCTTCACGGAGGAATGAAACATCTCCGGAATAATAAAGTACAAATATAATATTCTTAGAAGTTACAATATCTCAACACTCCCCCTTAACGAGAAGGATATTATAACAACATTTGCAGGAGCAAGGAGTCATCAACATGATACATCTCTAAATCATTGGAAGCTTTCTCAACATCATCAGTAACTCAACTAGTTACTGGAACATCTTCAATACTGGAACATCAACATCTTCAGTACTGAGTCTTTATCTTCTGCAGCACTCAAACAACTACAGCAACATCATCATCTGAATCCTCACGATCATCAGCATCGTCATCGCACAATCATCAGTATCGTCATCACACGATCATCAGCATCATCATCACATGATCATTAGCATTGTCATCCCACGATCATCAGCATCGTCATCACACGATCATCAGCATCATCATCAACATCGTCATCACAGCATCTCGATCTACAGTATCCGGATCATCACGATCTATAGCATCTGGATCATATCGATTTACAGCATCTGGATCATCTCGATCTATAGCATCTGGATCATCACAATCTACAGCATCTGGATCATCTCGATCTACAGCATCTGGATCATCACGATCTACAGCATCTGGATCATCTCGATCTACAGCATCTGGATCATCTCGATCTACAGCATATGGATCATCACGATCTACATGATCAGCAACATCATCATCTAGATCATCAGTATTAGTATCCACACTAATACAAGTATACACATCATCAATACAAGTATACATACAAGTATCCTCATCAATACATATCATCAATACAAGTATCCTCATCAATACAGGTATACATATCATCAATACAAGTATCCTCATCAATACATATCATCAATATCAATACAAGTATCCTCATCAATACAAGTATCCTCATCAGTCAAGCAGCATACTCTGCAACACTCACGATCATATTACAGTATGATCAATCTCGCTCTCTTTAGGACATAGGTCCATGGATGATACAATCCAAATCAAGTTCCAGGATGATCAATCCTTATCACTTTAAGACAAGTCTCATGTCTAGGGACGATGCAATCCCATCACGTACATTTTGAACCCAGTTCACGGACGATGCAGTCCTCACGTACATTTTGAACCCAGTTCATGGACGATGCAGTCCTCACGTACATTTTGAACCCAGTTCATGGATGATGCAGTCCTCACGTACATTTTGAACCCAGTTCATGGACGATGCAGTCCTCACGTACATTTTGAACCCAGTTCATGGACGATGCAGTCCTCACATACATTTTGAACCCAGTTCATGGACGATGTAGTCCTCACGTACATTTTGAACCCAGTTCATGGATGATGCAGTCCTCACGTACATTTTGAACCCAGTTCATGGACGATGCAGTCGTCATGTACATTTTGAACCCAGTTCATGGACAATGCAGTCCTCATGTACATTTTGAACCCAGTTCATGGACGATACAGTCCTCACGTACATTTTGAACCAAGTTCACGGACGATGCAGTCCTCTCACGTACATTTTGAACCAAGGTCCACGGACGATGCAGTCCTATCTTCAATTCTCGGAGACATCAGTCTATGGATCAATTCTGGGACGGAAGTCTTGGGAAGATACAATCCCCTACCTGTTCATTCGGGACTTCATTATCGGAGACCCAGTCTACGGCTCAATTCTGAGACCGAAGTCCGGGGACGATACAATCCCCCACCTGTTCATTCAGGACTTTATTTTTGAAGACCCGGTCTACGGCTCACTTTTGGGACCGAAGTCTAGGGACGATACAATCCCCCACCTGTTCATTCAGGACTTTATTCTCGAAGACCCAGTCTACGGCTCACTTCTGGGACCGAAGTCTGGGGACGATACAATCCCCCACCTGTTCATTCAGGACTTTATTTTCGAAGACATATGTCTACGTCTCACTTCTGGGACCGAATTTCGGGGACGATACAATCCCCCACCTGTTTATTTAGGACTTTATTTTTGAAGACATATGTCTACGGATCACTTTAGGACTGAAGTCCAAGGATGATCCAATCCTCACATGCCCACGAAGGACTTCATTCTCGAAGACATCTATCTATGGCTCCTTTTAGAACAAGTGTTCAAGGATGATTCAATCCCTCTTCTTTCTCGGAGACATCTGTCTATGGATCCTTTTAGAACATGTGTTAAAGGATGATGCAATCCCTCTTCTTTCTCAGATACATCTATCTACGGATCCTTTTAGAACATGTGTTCAAGGATGATGCAATCCCTCTTCTTTCTTGGAGACATCTGTCTATGGATCTTTTTAGAACATGTGTTCAAGGATGATGCAATCCCTCTTCTTTCTCGGAGACATCTATCTACGGATCCTTTTAGAACATGTGTTCAAGGATGATGCAATCCCTCTTCTTTCTCGGAGACATCTGTCTACGGATCCTTTTAGAACATATGTTCAAGGATGATGCAATCCCCTTGTCACCTTAGACCCTGTCTAAGGACCATCCACCAACCTTTCTGTCGGCATCACCAATATAGGTATCCACATCATCGACCTCACTATCAGTGCAGGCAATCTCATCATAAGTGACCACATCACTCCCCCTTTCGAGGAGGGTCCTTCTGAACTACACCAAGCTTGTCTCGGAAATATTCAAACTTTTATTTGAGGTAGAGGTTTGGTTAGTACATCGGCAACTTGTTCACTTGAGGTAAAATTTTGGTTAGTACATCGGTCATCTTGTTACAAATTCGAACTTCTAGTTCCTTTCTGTGCCATATCATGAAACACTATATTCTCTGCCATCTTGATACAACTCTGTTGTCACATAGGATCACAGTTGGGTCTAATTCAAACAATCCTGAGGCCATACTTCTTCACAACTAGTAGAGCAAGCATCCATATATTCCGCTTGTGCTGAGAGCCACACTAGACTGCTTCCTGCTAAACCACAAGATCATGGCTGATCCCAGACAATAACATCCTCTCGATGTACTCTTCCTGTCTGATGCACTTTCTGCTCAATCAACATCTGTGTAGTCATCTGAAGTCATGATCTTCAAGATAGCATAGATCAAGGTCTATCATATCCTTTAGGTACCTCATCATATGCTTTGCAACTATCAGGTGAACACATCTAGTTTCCACTAGATACTGATTCAAGGTGTTCAAAGCAAAGCATATATCTAACCCAGTATTCGTTAGATACATCAATGACCCAATAATTTGTTTGTACAGAGTTATATCCACTAATTCTGATGAGTCATCTGCTAACAACTTCAAGTTGGAATCCATGAGAGTGGCCATTCCAACACATCAAGTCCTTTTAATATTTCTCAGCATACTTTCCCTGGTTGAAAAAGATTCCTTTTGAGCCTTGCCATACTTCCAGACCTAGGAAGTAATGCATCAATCTGAGATCTTTCATTTTCATTTCTGCAGACATCTTCTTCTTTCTTTTCATGATCTATTTGTAAAAATAGATCATCCTCATACAGTAATAGTATGACAGGTTCATCATTCGTAATGGATCAGCTTTACTTTTGGTAAAGCCCAAGCTTATCAAGAAACTGTCAATTCTCCCTTTGTGATTGAACATCATTCACACTCTGCATTGAGTGATATTTTACATATCTATCTATGCCATCTCTCGTCAGATGGGTCTACTGATATGAGCCTCAATATCATTTGAGCTCTGTGGTGAGTTCCTTCTTGCATCCATGTCATCTGTGTATAGAAAACCATATTCATCCTTGTAGCAAAGGTTGAGATCCACATCACCCATGGTGATCATTAAGCTCATCAATTTACTATCGATCCTGGGTACCTATACAGAACCTGATTCACACTTCTTCTTTAATTACATCATTAAGAGAATGGTCTTATCTAGTCACTTGGAGCAAACATCTCGTCATGATTCTCTTCCTCTTTCTAAGATAATCTTCTAGCCACGAGCCTTCTATATTTCTATTTGTAAATCTTCTTGTTGAACATCCATCACTTGTTCGGTGTTCATCATTCTTCATGATCTTTCCTACAAAACAAAATTAAGTACATGATTAGTAATACTTCATAATCATGAAATCATGTTGACATGATAACCTATTATGCATACAGATATCATTTACATAGTTATGCAACTATCTTGACCAATACTTTGGCACAACACTTTTCCATATCCTGTATGCATACAATGGCTATCTAGATGCCTTCCATCTCTACCAGAACATACTATTGAGAGTGTGCACAGCTCTCAGCATGTCAGCAAAGAGGTTTCATTCTAGACAAGATACAATGGAATGTTTGTCCAACTTACCAATCATATGCATATTAGTAGTATACTGTTCAATGCTCTATGAATGTTTACACTCAGCATGATATATTCTAGGAATACAAATATGCATACAATCTATTACAAGCAATATCATTTACTATTTCAAATAACAACTCAAATACTTATCTTTTATGTTTGTGTGGTTGCCTCCCGCTTGATCTTCTAAATGTCTTTTGAACTTCTATTCATTTTGTACCACTGTGCATGCTCAAGTGTGCACTAGTGTTATCCTCATGATCTCATACACAAACATACATTCATTAGTATATTATAAATATTATCAAAACATTATAATTCTAAATAATATTGAATATGTATAGTCATGATCATAGATAATAAACATTAGTATTCAAGATTTCAAGGAAGTCTTCTTTTACTCATGCATATCATCAATCAAGATAAAAGACATAATATGCATAATCCCTTGATTAATAACTTTATGAATAAGCATATCTAATCATACCAAGTATACTTATATAAGGGATCCTAACACAAGGTAAGATTCATAGGAAACATACCTGGATTAGTATATCTGTTTAACATACCTAATCAATATCTTCTTTGTTCTCTTCAATGATTTAGAGATCCTGTGCTGGAACCTACATATCTCATAGGTTAAGCATAATAGAACAAAGTCATACATACCTCGTAAGTAGAACTTCTATGTGATCAAAGATTATGGAGGAGTCTTTGTCTTCATGTTGTCATGGTCATGGAACTTGATTTGTCTTTCATGATGTACCTGTATCTTGTTAGCAGACAACATCAACCTCATACAACACCACAGTGCATTAGTACAATCATATAGCCCTAATCAATGAATGTCTTTTATCATTCACATACTTTTACTAGGGTGATAAGACAATTCTAACATTAATCAAGATTGTACTAATAAATAATATGAAGACAAACATATTATGAACTTAATCAAGAATAAGATTTCAAGACATACCTATATCTCCTTAGGTCATACCTGTCGAGATTTCTTGTAGTCTTTTTATGTAAGGCCTTAGCCTCAACTCCCCCTGAAACTTGATCTGGAGCTTGATTAGGGTTTGCTAGAGAAACCCTAAAAATTCAATATTTGACTTTCACACTTCCGAATGGATGGAAGGATGTGTCTTGCTGAGCTGATCAAACTAGCATACTTCAATTTTGAAATCTCCAAAATTTGACCCCTCAAAATTGCCTTCGAAACTTCTGGATCTTCTAGACAGGATCCCGAACTAGGGTTTGATGAAGCCCACCCTTCTACCCAATCAAAAGGTTTGATACAAGGCTCTAAACTCTTATTTTTCTGAGGAGCTTCCAGCCGTGGTCACAGACTTCAAAAATTCCAACTTTTGCTGAAGCCCTAATTTTCCATCTTTCCGATCAAAATCCCGAATTGGGGTTTGATCAAGCCCGGTCTTCTACCCAACCAAAAAATTCGATCTTGGTCTCTAAATTTCAATTTTCCTTAGTAGCATTTAGCCGTGGACTCTGATTCCAAAAATTCTAACTTTCTCTGAAACCCCAAATTCCGGAAGCCATGAATGAAGGTGCTCCAAAAATAATTCTATTTTGACATAAATATGTACCTGATTGTTTCTATTGTAACTCAGAACTTTTCGATCCACCAGGTCTAAAAACGTTTTCTGTGGTAGCCTGACTTGTCATCCTTCCATCTTGACAGGTCTAACCTCAATTGGATTTTCTGAGAGAGAGTTATGCCACGTGTCGCAACGTGACCTGTTTATGGGATAAAACAGGAGAGCAAACTTGTACGGTGTTCCACATGTCACTGGTACAGATTTGGCCTCTAAAAATGTTTCCTAAGATAGTACAGTCTGTTTGCTGCCTGTCACTTTTTACGAAATTTCATTTGGAGCTTCCTAGCCCAAGTTATGACCTTTTTTCCTAGGTCACTTGATTTTGACTGAGATCTGGAACAGGCAGAAACCCTAACTTGTACTGATCATAACTCACAAAGTACAACGAATCTGAGGGTGTCCTTTGGACACAAGGTACCTGGGGATTCTATCTACGACCGTTAAAATTTTCATATCCTGAACCTTCGTACAAATGGATTTATAGAGAAAGTTCCACGATGACTGGATTTTGCTATGTAAAACCCAAACCTTCAAATTGTCGCAAGTGAAGCAAGTGTCGTAAGTGCCATACATTGCCTTCCTTCATGTTAGCTCTGATACCATGTTAATATTTAATATGCTAAGACAGAAAATAGCAGCATTACATTCCATTTCACAATAATAACATATACAAGATCACTGAAGAGACAACAAGCACAGCATAAACACAAGAGACACAGATTTATCCTGGGAAACCGTCATGGGGTAGAAAACCCAGCAAAGCTTCCTCAATATAGATGACCAGCAATATACAGAGATGCAAACCAAAGACATGATCTCCTCCCCCACCATAGCATACCTCTCCTCCACAAGTGCGCTACATTCTGAGTGAGGGAAGTGTGTGTATAATGAGGAACACACCTCCTCTATTTATACACATCTCCGACTTGTACTTTATATTAACTAGGTCAGGTCCAACTTTACCACTGGGTTAAACACCCCCACTACAACTGACTGGGCCGACCCCACTAGGGTGGTCTAACAACCCTTTGACCCACATAACACATACAGGGCCGACCCCCACTATGGAAGTCTAATAACCCAAGTTACCATATTCCGACGGAGGAATAAACATCTCCGGATATACAATAAGATCTTCACGGAGGAATGAAACATCTCTGGAATAATAAAGTACAAATATAATATTCTTAGAAGTTACAATATCTCAACAATGTTCAACCCACGTCGCTTGTGTGTCGAACGAACATCGGTTAAACGTTTGATAGGCCACATTTATAAATGGATTGAATATAAAAAAACGTAGATGTAACACCCAAGCCTCATCGAATGAATGTCAATTAACTTGTAAGGAATCAATGTTAGAGTTATGCTACTGACGTTCAACCCACGTTTCTCGTATGTCAAATGAACATCTATTAAACATCCAATAAGCCATGTTTATAAGTTGCTTGAACAAAAAAAATTGTGGATGTAATGTCCAAGGATTGTTGAATGAACATCGATTAACTTGTAAAGAATCAACGTTAGAGTTATGCTATCGGCGTTCAACCCACACCACTCATACATCAAACTAGCGTCCATTATACGTTACCCTCTAGTAGTACACACTATTGATACTTAATCCATAGTCCTAAAGCAAGTTTACAAATGCATCCAGTGTATTTCCAATCATTTCTACTTGAGAGGCCAAATGCATTGAAATGAGAAGCATAGGGAAAACATTCTCCTCATCCTCTATTTATTTATTATCAACTCCATGTTAAAGAACATTGCTTATTACAAGGTTATTTTCATTACAAGTATCATTCCTAGTTAGTTGCTTTAAAATCCACACTATGAATTATCTACATATTCAACACCTCACATGCTTTAAGTCCAAGATTACTCAATGCATCAATTTTTAGTCTCTTAAATCATTTGTTTCATTTACGATACAATAATGGTAGCATCCTCTTTAACTGCCAAACTTACTAAGGAACTTAGTTAGTTTGCACCATTGTGATTTATGCCATATGTTAGCTTATGTATTGAGTTGTGTAATAGTACAATTGGGTTGTCTTGAGAGAGATGTTTATATTGGATATTCTTCACCCTTTCTTCCTCATATCTTGGCTTTAGGTTAGAATTCATAGTGGATTTCCATGGCCAAGAGTAAAATCACTCCAACACGACCATTGCAGATGGATTTATTTTCAATACATAAGTATTGTGACTCTATTATTATTTTTTGTTGATATTATGAGTTGTGCGTAAATGACAAATTCTATGTATGAACTATGAGTATGTGATTTTATGAATAACATATGAATGAAAATGAAAGCAATGAATGCATGATTAATTAGATATATTTCTAGTCTATGTTGGTGGTTCATAAGCAACTGAAAAATATTATTCAAATTCTAGGCATAATAGATAAATAATATATATGAATTGCGTATGTCTATTAATATTGCATATGCATTGAATTTCCACATTTAGATTATTTAAATGTTTGAATAGAAATAATCTCATGCAAACACTAGAAATAGTGTGTCTTGATCACAATTTTCGAAATAATTGTGGCACAAATATGATTTCCCATCATATAACAAAATAAATCTAAGGGGAAAATATCATTATCATGACCAACTCACCCTATAGGGAATCGCTCATGGAGTTCCCTATAATATTTAGCTTGAAATTTAGTATCACATGTAAACTATAATGTATTTTATCAAATGAAATGGATCGATGTTTGATCATATTTAACAAGGAATTGGCCAAGAGTTTTCATATCTATATCCAAAGCAATGTCTACCTACATGTTAGTAGTAAATTTTGAATTGTCTATTTTGTTTCCTTTTATTCTATGCATGAACCCTCTTTTACTCTTTATAAGACCACAATGCATCACAATAGTATTGACAAACCTTGTATATTACACTTGATGCATCAAAAAAACGTGAATGGCTTATTCCTCATGATTTGTTGAGTCATTTAGAGGAATACACCAAATCGGATCTTCGTTTTGAATATCATTAGATCATAATGAAGAAATAATATATTCCAACAATACCGTGCTAAACACATCAAGGTCATAAATTATGAGTTTTTGGTGATTCCATTTGGACTTACCAATGGATCTTCCACATTTCAAAGCTTGATGAATTCTATATTTAAACCATTCCTCAGAAAATTTGTGTTGATATTTTTTGATGATATACTTATCTATGGAAAATCCTGAGAAGAGTATGTATAATATGTTGACAGGGTCTTGAAATTATTGGAGGAGCACCAACTATATCCCAAGCCTTCTAAGTGTGCCTTGGGGTTCATGAAGTGGAATATTTGGGTCATATGGTATCTCACAAAGGCATCAAAGTGGATCCTAACAAAATTAAGGCTATCATGGAATGGCCAATTCCTAAGACATTGAAGAATCTTAGAGGATTCTTAGGATTTATGGTCTACTACCACAAGTTCATTAATAAATGTGGTCAAATAGAAACAACAAATCTAACAAGGTTATTGAAAAAAGAGGCATTATCTTGGACTCAAGAAGCAACTAGAGATTTTGAAAAACTTAAAGTGGCTATGTGTACAATTCTTGTATTAGCCACACCTAACTTCAAAAAAACCTTTATTGTGGAATGTGATGCCTCAGGGAATGGAATTGGTGCAATTTTAATGCAAGAAGGAAGGCCCCTTACCTTTGAAAGTTGTCAACTTCAAGGAAAAAACTTACTCAAACCAATTTATGAAAAGGAAATGTTGGTCATACTACATGCAATTAAGAAATGGCACCCTTACCTAATAGGAATATACTTCAAGGTAAGAACAAATCATGACAACCTTAAGTACTTTCTAGAACACGATTATCGTCAAAAGAGTAAGAAAAATGGGTTACAAAGATGTCAGTTTATGACTTTGAAATTATATACAAAAAAAAAACATAATGCGGTGACCGATGCACTTTCAAGAAAAGAAGATGGCACTGAGGGCTTACTTTGTTCTATTTCCATTAGCAATATGATTGTGTAGAAGAAGGAAGGACATAATGGAAACAATATCAAAAGGCATGAAAGATTATTCAACAACTACAAGAGGACCCCAATTCACTAGATAAATTTGTGTAGAAGAATAATTCAGTATGGTACCAAAATCGCCTATATTTATGTAAAAATTCTCAGCTCAAACAGAATATCCTTTTGGAATTGCACACTTCTCCAATAAGTGGACATTCAGGGTTCTTGAAAACATATCATGGTATCAAGAAGGATTTCTTCTAGGAAGGTCTTAAAACTAATGTCTGAAAGTTTGTGGCATAATGTTCGGTTTGTCATCAAAACAAAGGAGAGACAATCAAGACACTAAGTTTTTTACAACCATTAGCCATACCAAGTCATCGTTTGGAAGAGATCTCAATGGAATTTATCATAGGTATACTAAAGTTAGAAGGAAATACAGTCATCATGGTAGTGTACCATGATGATTGATGCACAAAGTATGCCCATTTTTTCTATCTTTCTCATTCTTTTAACGCAAGTACAATAGCTGCAGCATTCATGGAAACAATTTAGAAGCTACTTGGAACCCCCAAGATTATTGTAAGTGATAGAGATCCATTTGTCACTAGTAATTTTTGGAAGGAATTATTTTCTTGTTTGGGAACTCAGCTAGCTCACAGCTCCTCTTACCATCCTCAATCTGATGGGCAAAGTGAGATTGTCAATAAATTCTTAGAAGGGTATCTTCATTGATTTGCATATGATAAAAAAACACAATGGGTCAAATGGTTTCCCTTAGCAGAATGGTGGCACAACACATATTTCCATAATTCATCAAAAATGTCACCATTTATGGCACTTTATGGCTATCATCTTCCTTTCATCACATTATCCTTGAAAGAGAAAGATAAGGTTCAAGCAGTGGAGGGTCACATAGAGAACCAACAAGTTCTCCAACTATTGAAGGATAACTTGGTTATAGCACAAAATAGGATGAAACAACAAGTAAATTGGCATCGTAGTGAAAGCAAATTTAAAGCGAGAGATTGGGTATTTTTGAGGCTACAACCATGCAAATAGTTGTCCCTCAAGCAATAAAAAAATGACAACAAATTAGCACCAAAGTACTATGGTCTCTATGAGGTGTTACAAAGGATAGGATGTATGTCTTATAAATTGGAGTTCCACCAACTTCGCATGTACATCCATTCTTCCATGTTTCTTTCCTAAAAAATGTAATTGGTGACAAGATCCCAGTCCAAACTATTTTTCCATAGATTTATGAAGAAGGGAAATTAATACTAGAACCTGAAACAATCATTGAGAGAAGGAGAAAGAAACTACGACATTGAGCAATTACTAAGTACCTCATCAAGTTGAAATACTTTCCAATAGAAGAGGCAACATGGGAAGATGAGATATTCATGCAAAAACATCCAAAATTAATCAAGTGTTGAGGACAACACTTGTTTGACGGTGAGAGGAAAGTTAATCCTTATATATTGTGGCATTACACACACACACACCAAGGATATCTAGTTTGGAATCATCTCATCTCATCTTGTTTTGTATCTGAAATACATTGTAAAGGATTTTTCCCCTTGAAGAGGTTTGTTATTTATCTTTTTATTGCATTTTTAAGGTGATGGAATACTATCTCTTTGTGTTTTATGATATTTGGGGGAATTTGGTGCATAATAGTTTGATGAATCCTAGATCCAATAGATCCTTATGTTACCTATGAAACTCACAAATCTCAACAAATGTCATCTCGTAAGGTGTCTTGGATATTAGCTCGGAGCCTGATTTTAACTCAATAGTAAAACCAAGTTCCATTTTTGGAGGTAAACCCAGAAACTCCTTGGGAAAGACATCCTTGAATTCTTATTACATAAAGTATCGATATAAATATGGTCCCTTCTCCATGCTTATAACCCTACTAAGTACAACTAGAATCCTTTCCTTGGGAAACACTTTACTTTCATTTTTGTGATGAAACGTAGGGACATGTTTCTCTTAATACCTTGAATTTGAAATGTTCTCCCTTCATCATATAAAAAAAGTACTATCTTCCCATAACAATCTAAGAAATCCCGATCATCCTCAAGCTAGTTCATACCAATGATAAGATCATAAGTACATTGGATGATAACGTACACTTCGACCCTAGTTGTACACACCCCTAGGTCCACAAAACATTATTTAATACTTAGTCCCTACTGCTTGATTTACCCATGAATCCATTTCAACCAAATTAAAATCATTGTGCTCACAAGATACCAACTCACATTTATCTAAACAAAATGGAGAAATTAAACTCTATGTTGCACCAAGATCAAATAAGATTTTAAATTTAACAAGGTTTATTTATTTAAAGACTCTAACACACTAGATTGATGCTCGACCTAGGGTTTATCAACTACTAAATAGATCTAGTTATTGTTGCTAGAATTCCCCATCAGAACCTCTCTTTCCTGTGTGTGGTACCTTCTTAGAACTCTAATAAATCATGCTAAAAATGTGAACTCCATTACCCCTTGACTTGTTAACTTCCCCTCATGAATTCCTTGGACTCCCATGAGTCCCTAATGATGCTTGTGACACTGCACTAGACACGACTCTAGGTGTAGGCATGTTGCCTTAAGGAGGTGGCCTAGAGTATCCCCCGGCCCTCCCTTATGAGAGGCTGAGAGATTAAACTCCATGACTTGAAGTGATTTATTCATAAGTGTAAATGGATATATATAGATACATAGAGAAACTATTCATCTACCAAAGAGACCTTTCATATACCTATGTCTCAAGATTTCTAACTTCTCCTATTTATTTACATATTTACAATAATCCTGTAGGATTATCCAACACCCCCCCTATTAATCCGAAGGGGTTTCAATCACTCCAAGCATCACTCTTAACTTCTCAAACTTTTCTCTTCTGAGTGCTTTTGTGAATATGTATGCAATATACTCAGTTGTGGAACAATGTCTCAGATGCACTGTCTTTGACTCTACAAGATATCGAATCAAACGGTACTTTTTATTGATATCTTTAATTCAATCATGAGATCTAGGATTCTTGGTCAATTTTATTGCAGAAGTGTTGTCTACAAGAAGTGGAGTGGAATTCACATGTTTCTCCTACAAATATTCAAGTATTTTCCTGATCTACATAATTTATATTGTTGCCTCTAATGCTGCCACATATTATGCTTTTGTTGTAAAATATGTTGGTAATGTTTGTTTGCATGATCTCCAGGAGATAGTTGTTGATCCAATACTCGTAAGGTAACCTGAATTGGATACTCCATTCGCTTTATCTCCATCAAAGTATGAATCATAATAACCAATGAGACTAAATCCTTTTACCTTCAAATATTTAATCCAAAAGTTCTGACTTCCTCTCAAATATTTCAAAATCCTCATTGCTGCAGTCTAATGTATTCTGCATAGTTTCTGCATGAATTTGGAAAGGATCCCAATAAAGAATGATATATCTATTCTGGTGGTTGTAAGTTAGATCGTACTTCCCACTAGTTGTTTATACTTGGTTGCATCCTCAAATTCATTGCCTTGTTTTGATGTGAGCTACAGATTATGTTCCAATGGAGTAGATATAGGATTACATTCAATCATTCCAAAATTATTTAACATCTCTTCAATTTATTTCTTTTGGGAGATAAAAATATACTTGGGATCCTAAGTTACTTCATTCCCTAGGTAATAGTGAAGATCTCCCAAATCAGTCATCTCAAAACTTTTCTTTAGCTCTTTCTTAATGGATGCAGTATAGATTTCATTGTTCCCTGTCATCAAAATTTCATCCACATATACTACTAGATATACAACTGTTTCACCAATTTTATTTACAAACAGAGTTTCATCATCAAGGTTAAAGTGTTCGAATTTCAAATTCAGAAGTTGCCCAGTTAATTTCTCATACAAGGATTGAGGTGCTTGATTTAGTCCATATAAATATTTTATAAGTTTGCATACCTTTTGCTCCTATCCCTTTACAATAAAACCTTATGGCTGAGACATGTAGACATTTTCTTTCAAATATCCATTCAAGAAGGCAGTCTTCAAATCCATGTGATTAATTTTCCATCCTCGCTATGCTTCCAAGGAAAACAAAGTAGGAATGGTTCCCCATTTTGTTGTAGGAGCAAAAGTCTCGTTATAGTCAATTCCTTCTTTTTGAGAAAACCCCTTTGCCACGAGCCTTGCCTTATGTTTGTCCAGTGAGCGATCATATTTGTACTTGTTTTTATATACCCACTTACATCCAATTGGATTGGTTCCATTAGGAGGGTCTACCAACTTCCAAGTACCATTCTCAATGAGAGAGTCATATTCCTTTTGCATAGATTATTTCCATTCCTCACTAGAATTTTCTTCTTCAAAGGAATTTGGTTCATCATTAGCAGAAAAAATTTAATTCACAATTACATGAAATTTGCAAGTTGTTACCTGAGTTTGAAGTGGAATCATCTGCATTACTTCCATCATTTTGTCTTGTATAATTTTTTTTCATGTCTTACTAATTCCATCCTCATGGACACTTTCAAGTGTCTTCTTTGGTGCCATGATCTTTCAGACTTAGTCTATCCAATCCTTTAATCAAATCCTCTAGCATATCCTCTTTCTCTGATGAGGGAGTAGGAACATGTTCATTAGGGGCAGATGATGTTGATACATCAAAAAATATTCCAAATATTGATACAATATATGGATCCCCCCTTCAATAATTTGAATCACATCATCGCATTCAACATGCATTCTTCTATGAGTATACTTATCTAGAAAAAAATTGTTTGTCCACAATCATATCATCTTTTGAAGACTCAAGAAACACAACTTCTTTGGAAATAATGAATTTCTTGTTTTCTTCATCATACATCCTATATGCTTTTGAGGTGTTAGATTACCCCAAGAAAATACATTTTGTACTCCTTGCTCTTAACTTATGTCTTTGATGTTATGGAATCAAAGCATAACAGGTGGAACCAAAAATCCTAAAATGTTGGACAACAAGAAGATGACTACGCCACATCTCATAAGCAAACTTATTCTTTATAGCATGAGAAGGAATTCTATTTATTATATACACTACACACAAAACTGCTTCACCCCAAAACATTAATTTCACATTCTTAAAAAATGTCGTTGATCTAACCATATTAAGCAAAGTCTTGTTCATTCTCTCGACCATACCATTTTGTTGGGGATTATAAGGCACTGATTTCTGATGTTTAATACCATGTTGTTGAAGATGATTTTCAAACTCATTTGATGTGTATTGACCACCATTATCAGTACAAATAATATCAATATTCATTTGTGTTTCATTCTATATCCATAAATGAAAATTTATAAATGTTTCAAAAGATTGATATTTTTCCCTTAGTAGATATACCCAACACATCCTGGTGTAATCATCAATAAAGGTCATTATATATTATTTCCATTTGCATATTGAACAGCCATGGGGCCATATAAGTCTGAGTGTACCAGTCCTAACTTTCTACATGCTCTAGAAGTAGATTCATGAAATGGCTTTTTACAATGTTTTCCCATAATATAAGCATCACATTGTGTTGTTCTTCTTGGAATAGTTGGAAATCCATAAACACCTTTCTATTTCAACAATATAAGGATAGAATAATTGATATGCCCAAACCTATCATGCCATAATAAACTGGAAGATAAAGTACCTTCATTATGTTGATCCATGTATGTAGAATTCTTTGAGAAAGTAGATGTTCCATTTAGCTTTAACAGTTTTACATCCTCCACTCCAGTCATTACTACCATATTTTCAAAGGCTCTCCTTAATTCAATAATGCCATCAAAATCATGGATAGAGTGGCATTTCTAATGTGCACTAGAGACATCAGAGTCCTCTTTAACTATGGAATATAAAGAACATCAGGAAGTGCACAATCAAATAAACCATGTAATTTAAGTATGAGTGAACCAATTCCTGAGGGCTTAAGGATAGTTTTTTCTACAAAGTATACTATGCCATTAACATTGTTACTGAAATTCTCAAATAAATATCTTCTAAAATTCATATGGCATGTAGCTCATGTATCTAATAACCATGCATCTTTCCATGAAGAAAATGATGTGCTGAATACTTCATCTATGCCAAAATTACAGTGTGCAACTATATAATGTGCACATACGGGTGCTTAACCCATGTCTAATTTTTTCTCTTACTTGTATGAGATCTCCTTCCATGGTGTGCACCATTGTTTTGCAATATTTCCATATTTTCCATAGCGGTAACATTGAAAATTTTGTCTCTCACCTAAGATGTGTCTACCCCCTGCCTCTGAACTATATTTTTCCATGACCTATGTTGTTGTTCTCTTCTTTTTTAGGTTCACATTTTTATCTATGTCCTTTATGTGCAAGGTTGATTGTTTCTACATTGGGATTACTTCCTTTCTTCCCAAAATCCTTCTCTCTTTCTGTAATCTTCTCAACAAGAGAGCCAAAAGTCGTAGCTTTCATCTTACCATTGGCTTGAAGGGATTCAATATAGTGTGAATAGGTGGGATACAAGGCCTTAATAAAGGCAGTGACCTCAATATAAACTTTTACACTAGTAGATTCAATGTCATGATAAATAGATTTAATTCCATAAGCCAAACTCATAGGGTCATTGTCTTTCAATTCCACATTAAACAACTTCATCAATAATTGAATGGTTTCTAGGTCAAAATGTGAGTCATATAAGTCTTTTAATTTCTTCAATGCCCCATAAGCATCTTTAATGGATATGATATGTCTGCTTACCTCTTCACTAATAGAATCTATGATCAAGGCATAAGCCTTCTTATTCTTTCTCTTCCATATAGAAATATCTTTATCATTTGTAGGCCGCACTGTTTCATTGTCATATTTCTCTTCTTTAACACCTAATGAATCACTTACTTCACAAATTCGATCCCATAAGTCATTAAATATTAAAGTGTGTTTGATCTTTCGAAACCCTTCTACATAGTTTTCTTTTCTAGAGAGAACCACTCCAACTATAGATATAAGAGAATGCATGGTGTTGCAAATCATGTAGTTGATAGCATTCACCCAATTCTCAACACGATATGATCAACACAACAATCAATATAATTTATAGCAGTGAATGGCACACAAAATGGCCAGACCTTGATAATTTCATGAATTTGTGTGCAAGGAATACCACCAATATTTGCACGCAGACCGCTGGGCTTCTTCACACACCAACGAAATTCCAGAATCAACAATGATTCACCAATGCAACAACTTTAATGCAACTCCAAAAACTTGCTCACGCAAAGAAACTTCACTCAGACCTCTCTCACACTCTCTCATGGAGTTTCAAAACTCAATAACCTGGCTCTGATACCACTAAGAGGCTGAGAAATGAATCTTCATGACTTGAAGTTATTTATTCATGAGTGTAAATGGATATATATAGCTACATAGAGAAACTATTCATCGACCAAAGAGACCTTTCATATACCTACGACTCTACATTTCTAACTTCTCCTATTTATTTACATATTTACAATAATCTTGTAGGATTATCCAACACCCCGAAAATTTCCATGGGGCCAGTACTATCACATCAATTCCCATGCATCCTAGCTTTATTGATTATGTATCACATCAACAAGGTTCATAAGTAAGGCTTTAATAGGCTTTAATTCATACTACTAGATTGCACAATGATATGCATAGGTGTAAGTATCTTTTACATTCGCTCGTAATAAGCATATCACTTAAGTTCATGGCTATGGGTAAGAGAGATCAGTATGATAATAAAAGCTCTGCTACTTACCCTTAGGAACTACGTCATCCCTACCACTTGGTAGAACACTAGACATTGCCTTAATCCTCCCAACACACATTATTGCTTCACTTCCAAAATAAATCAACTGATATATATATATATATATATAATCATTTTTTATTTAGATTATTGTTATTTTATTTTATTATATGTGTTTTTCATTATTATGTAATTTTATATATTTTAATTATTATTATATATAATTATATATAAAAAAGAATAAATGCTGTGATGATCGGATTATGGAGTGGGACCGGAGCTCTGCCACTACACTAGCTACCGCCAACCTTGATTCTTGAATTGACTAGTTTGCCATGGAAGCTGTAGGGGGGGGGAATTCATCTCCCACTTATAAGTAAATCCTCTTAGCCACTCTTCCGACTAGCACTCACAACCACAAATAGGGGATGCAAGGCGATTTCAAATCTAAGAAAGAGAAGCTCAAGATAGGAAAGGTAGGTGAAGGGAAAGTGCCCATTCAGAATCATGAACAAGGGCTAGATTCACCCAAAATGATAAGAAAATTGATACCTAATACTAAAGGAAAATGCATCCCAAAATCCCAAGAAATTCTTATGTATGAAATAAAATCGCCTCATATCGGTGCTTATATTCAATTAATGAAATATTATGCCCTTATTGGAAAATTCATGGGGCTATAGACATTAGAAAAATCCCTAATGCATTGGATAGCAGCAATATGGAATCCTAAAGGATAAATTGACCTCAAATTGGGAACCAAAGGGTTCTTTATAGCAATCTTCTCAAGTCTGGAAGACAAAAAGAGAGTCTTCGATGGAGGACCCTACTTCTTTAACTCAGCCAGATTCTTCCTCATACCCTGGAAAGAGAAATTTACCATAGTTTCAGTTTGGATAAGAATGTACTCCTTGCCCCAAGAATTCTGGAAAGAAGACATGCTTGTTTCCATAGGAAACACCCTTGGGTATTATGTTAAAACTTCCTTTAAGAAATAAAAAAAGGATGGTATACCTCTTATGTAAGAATCTATGTCTTCCTCGGTGTATTGAAACCCCTCCTAGAATCGATTTGTGTAAGATTCCAAGACTCATAATGGGAGCAAACCTTGGATTACATGCATATTCCCTTCTATTATCACAAATTCCATGAACACGGATATATATTTTCAATTATGTCCTTTAAATCAAGAAAAAAATCGTACTTCCTCTTCCTCTCAATGAACCCTTGATGTATTTCCCAGATGCAGGTGATCATGTTGCACCATCCTCGGCCATCGCGCAAATGGAGAGGCCTCCACCACACCCCCCCCCCCCCGTACGCGACGACAGAGCTCGCATGCACAAGCTTACTCCAGCAATGTTTTAAGAACAGTGCAACCACCTGGACACCCCTGCTCTAGCTCCTAGGCAAGCCTCCATCCAAGACAATGCTTAAATTCCGGACATGACCCTCTCCCAACTGGCCATCTCGCACGTTCCTACTGTCTCTGCCCACATGGTCTGGTGGGTGGCATTAATGCCGGATGAGTTCCCTATGTCCTCTCGCCCCTGTTGGTTTCACTTCACCATTACTCTGTCCCATGTGAAGTTCCTCCCTCCCAGACGCCTCCTCCGGGATATGAAGAGCCCTACCCATCCTCCTACGTTCATTTCACACTTTCAGTTTTCTCCGCCTGTGTCTTCCGCTGAAAGTTCGGCCCCTATGCAACGCTCCTGCAACCTCTCCAATATTGCCATGAAGCGTACGAGGGGAACTTCCAGGCGCGGCTCCGCTCAAAGCACTAGAAAATCCGCGTCGGCTGAGAAGGAAATCCCTACAAACATTGGATACAAGGATAATGTATCCATGTCGGTCCGGCCCATGGTGGATGACTGGGAATCGCGAAATGTGGTGGAAATCCTTTCCTTCAGCAGCCCGGGCACTCAGGTGAATAACTAGTGGCTTCTCAAGAATTTGATCGGCACGTTGGTAGAAGAGATGCTGACCCACTGGAATTTGGCCAAGATGTCCATTATGGACACCAGGTCCACCATGGCTCACTTGGAGGGGACCCTTGTGGCGCTGGAAGCCATACTCACAAATCGCCATATTTACTCATTGTTTCCTCAGCCGACTCATCCCATAGGTTTTGGACCTGAGGGTCCTGTTGCAAGTTCTGGGAAGGAGGACATGGCTCTCAACAAAGGCACTGGCAGCTCTTAGGCAACGGCGCAGACGACTAGCAGCTCTCTTCACGACTCCATGGGCCTCACCACTTCAGAGGATGCTGCTCCTGCGGTGATTGTGGTGCAAGGAGTGTCTCCTGGGAATTCCTTTCAGGTTCCCTCCACAATTGCAGTCACCCAGTTCAAACGCACTCGTAAGGATGGAATTGAAGAAATTATCCCGCGCAAAGTGGAGCCTCTACCCACCAAGCTCCCAGAACAATAATGGACAGATGATTTCTTTGGTCCCTGCCCCATTTCTGCTGATATCCAGGATTCCAAAGGAGCGGAAGCCAGTTCTTGAACAGGCTCGTCTAGAGCACCTCACTCCCTGCTCTGAAGCTCTGTTTTTTTGTTTATTTCTATTGCAGAGTCTCTCTCTGCATATGTCTTTCTTGATCGATGGTTATTTAGTATAATTCTCTAGGATTTTCTCACAGTACTTTTATGTAATATGGGAACAGTGAGTAGCGCATGAATGTTATATTCAGCTTCTCCTGATGATTGTACTCTTTTTTGTACTATAATATAATCTTACTATGCAGCTTACAAAAAAAAATGAACCCTTGATGTATTCACCAAGGTATCCCCTAAGTGGAGATTCGACAAGAAACCCCCCTACCTCCCAAACTTATAAACCTTTGTTATGATAACCACTTTGAACCTCTAATTTCAAGCCCACTTTTGACATCTCCTCAGTCTTCTCTGCCCCATCCTCATGTCCTAGTCCAAGTGGAGAAGGAGTTACCACCCACTATGAATCCTTCTCATATCCAACCCCTCCTTACCCCTCTTTCAGGAATTTGTAAAAGCCATCCCTTGAAAGAAGAAGAAGACACCATGGAGTCGAAGGAAGGAGAATATCACGACGTTAGAGGCCTGGATCTAAAAGTCATAGAATATTCCCGCAACATACAAGAACCAAAACAAATTCACCTCCCAAGGGAATCCCTCTTCAAGAACAGAGCAAAGTAGAAAGGACAGTATCCAAGACAAAACCCGCTCAAAATTTCACTAAGGAAACAGTAGCACAAAAATATTCCAAAAAAGTAATAAAGGAAGGGAAAAAAAGAGGAAGAAAACCAATAATCCAACTAATCAAATATCTAGGAGCACGTCTAATTGATTATGGATTATATATGCAATTGATGGATAAGTTCCAACCTCCCCAACATTTATTATGAAAATCATCAATTGGAATCTTCGAGGTATCAATGGAAATAGTAAATAGAGCGTTCTAAGGAAAAAACCCAAGGAAGAAAAACCATCTATAATAATGATACAGGAAACTAAATTCTTGGGAACTACCCTACTCAATTGTGGGACAAATTTGGAGGAACTGTCGGGATATGGCCCTAAACTCAAAGGGAAATTCAAGTGAACTTTCCCTTCTATGGAATTCCAATGAGATTGAGCTATCAAATTTTACATCAACTCCAAATACCCTATCAACTAAATTTCATATCATAAGGATAGCGATAACAAGATACTTGACAAATGTGTATGGACCACAACAGATTTCAGAAAAACTAAGCCCTCCTCGATGATCTAAAAACAATTCAATCTATCATAGAAAATCAATCTTGGATAATTGGGGCCAATTTCAACATCATAACCTCCCTAGAAAAGAAAAAAGGTGGCATCATGAAACTAGATGAGGATGGTAAATATTTTCAAACAACCATCAAGGAAATTCATTTAGTGACATTGAAACAAGCAATGGCATGCACACATGGAACAAAAAACGTGGAGGCTCTCAACAAATAGCCACTAGACTGGACAGGTATCTCCTCTCTGAAACTACTTTACTTAATGGAATTTCAACCATAACAACATTTTTTCCTTCATGGGGATCAAACCATTGGCTAGTTAGCATTGAGTTGGGCCTCCGTGACTCACCTGCAAGTAAACCATTTAGATTCGAAGAATTTTGGTTGGAGAACCATAATTTTCAAGAAAACATAGCAATATAGTGGAAGAAAGTTGAAATCTCTAAAGGCACTGTAAGGTACAAATTCGAACAAAGAATAAATAACTCGAAAACAAAATTATAAAAGGGGAACAATGAAGTATTTGGGAATATCCAGGAGGCACAAAGAAATCTAGAGAAAAGAATGACACGACTACAATAACAATTTATTCAAGTTGTACGCTCATATTCTCTTGAACCAAATAAGAAACAAACATAAAAATTCAGCTAGAACAAAGGGGGAAGCAAGAAGAAATATTATGGAGACAAAATCAAGGATTTAATGGCTAAAGGAAGGAGATCGCAAATCCAAATTCTTCCATCGATCAATGATATAATATAATAATAACAACATAATAGATAAACTCATTGATGAGCAAGGTAACACTCTAACCTCCGAGAAGTACTTAGAACAATAACTCACCACTTATTACCATTCTCTACTATCGAAACCTCAAATTGTCAAAGAAGAATCCATCCAGGAATTAGCACAAAACATTTCTAAATTGATCACAACTGAGAAAAATGACAGTTTAATGAGACCTGTAACTTTGGAAGAAGTTGAGATAGTAGTCATGAGCATGCCCACAAGTAAATCCCTAGGTCCTGATGGATTTACAACTAATTTCTTTCATAGTTGTTGGTCCATAATCAAAGAGGATGTTTGGAAAGTAACTGAGGAAACTCGGAGAAAGATATATTTCCTACCTACTCTTAAATCCACATTCCTTACCCTAATACGTAAGGAGCATCAATTTTTTTGAGCAAGAAAATTCTAACCTATCGCTCTCTGTAATGTAAAATACAAAACAATTACAAAGATAATTACTAATAGTCTCAAACCGCTTCTACCTCAACTTATCTGGGTGAGTAGTCAAGTTATGTCAAAGGCATACAAATCTTGGATAGCATAACCTTGGATTAGGAAACCATCCATTCGTTGAAAACTGAAAATAAACCAGGTATGATGATAAAGATTGATCTCTCCAAATACTTTGAAAAAATAAATTGGCACTACATGAAATTTATTACCTTTTCCTTTGGTTTCTCCTCTTCCTATACTAGTTGGATCATCTCCCTTTCCTCCTCAAACTTTTTCTCCATACTACTTAATGGTACACAACTCCTACCTTCTCACCTTACAGAGGCATTAATCAAGGAGACCTCCTCTCTCCTTTCTCTTAATCCTAATGGTTGAGGGTCTGGGAAGATCGCTCTCAAAATATCTTCATTTAGGGGTAATCTTGGGCTTGAATCTAAATAACGAGGCCTCCCCCTCCTCGCACCAGCATTTATTGATGACACCATGCTCATGGGAATCCTGACATATCCTTCTACTCTTTACCTCAGCCTCAGGCACTGACATTAATCTTGAAAAATCTAAAGTATTTTTTCTTCAATACCACCCCCTCCATTCCGTTGCATATCTCAATACTGCTTGGTTTCCAACAAATCTATCTCCCCTCCAAATACCTGGGCATTCCATTATTCCAAAATTCTCTTTGAAATCTCTCATGGGAAACTCTCCTCTCCTCTCTAGAAAGAAGTCTTTCAAGTTGGAGCTTCCGCTCTCTTAATTTCCCAGGCAGGTTAACCCTCCTTAAGTTTGTCTTTCAATATATGCCTTTATATCTCTTCTCAGTTTTGGAATCGCCTAAGAATATTTTAAAATCCATCTGCAACTTACAATGGAACTTGCTTTGGGGAGGCTCTAAATCAAAAAAGAAATGGACTATGGTATCATGGGATAAAGTCTGCAAGCCGAAAATGGTAGGAGGATTAGGCCTGCGCAATGTAGATCTTCAATGTGAAGCCCTAGGGGCCAAGTTATAGTGGAGATGGATAAATACCAAGGAAGAACAATGGGGAAACACCTATAAAAATAAATATGCACCAAACATACCAAATTAGCAGTTAATTAGATTAGAAGAACCAATAATTGGATCTCCTATATGGAACAATGCTTGGAACAACCAGTCTATCGTGTAAGAAAACAACTTCTAGGAAATCAGGGATGGACCCTTGACCCTCCTCTGGGATCATGCTTCACACCAATTACCAAAAATCAAAGACAATCCAAATCTTCAAATATGTAAAGAAACCTTCCAAGGAATGAGAAAATTCAATGTGTCTCAATACTAGGAAAGCCATCAACCAGAAGACAAATGGAGGAAATGGTTACCTAAGGAATAATGGCCCCCAATACCTGAAATACAATCAAAACTTTTATGGAAGACTCTACAGCAAAGAAGGATAAAAATATCCACTGAACTAGATAAACTAAGATGGGGAAATATTTCAAGTGGGAACTTTACTCTATAGGAATCATATTCTACGGCAGCATGGATCAATACTACAAAAGAACAAACAATATGGAAACAAATCTGGAAGTATAATCTCTCTCCAAAAATTTCCATCTTCACCTTGATGATAGGCAAAGGAAAAATCCTAACTTGGGACCAAATAAGGAAAAGGGGATTCCATGGACCATCATGCTGTCTTCTCTATCAAAATGCTTAGGAGAACATGGATCACCCTCTCAATCAATGTCCCCATATAGTCGATCTATGGGACAGAGGTTCAATTCTTTTTCACTGCTCTGATAGGAATCACACTAATATCAAACTCACCATAGAAATTGGAGAAGATCCCCCTTCACCAATCCAATTCTAAATTGAGCATGGAAACATTTCCTAGGATTCCTAGTCTGGGAATAGTGCAAAGAATGCAATAGAAGAATATTCAAAGAGCACAAAGAGAAACGGGAAGATACATGGATCAAAATCAAAGACAAAATCCTAGAAACCCTCAACCAATCGGCTTGGAATGGAACTTAAAACACAAGTACCGATCAAGAAAGAAAGACATTATGCTCTCTAGGATTTGATTTTTCAAAAGCATCACCTACGCAAAGAGTGAAGGAATTACAAGTATCCAATACCACAATCTGGATACCTCCACCACCAATATTTCTTAAACTCAATTTTGATAGAGTGGCCAAAGGAAACACAGGCACAACAAGTTTTGGAGGAATATTTAGAAACTCCAAAGGGGAAATAGAAAGAATATATGTAGAAGCAATGGGAGTATCCATAAACAACACGACAGAACTCCTAGCAGCATCAAAAGGAATGCAAATCGCCATCAAATATCAATACTTCAAACTAATCATCAAAAGAGATTCAATGATTACGATTCAAATTTTAAAAAAATTACAAATGGAAACCCCCCTACAAGGTCTCAAAGAATTAGAAAATTGAATATGAGCTAGAATATATTGTCTCATATATCATAACAATCCCTCTACAAATTCCTCTACATGTCAATAGAAAAAACAATAAATTGGCAGACATCATAGAAAATGAGGCGTTCATTGATGATCATGAGGGGTTAGAGGCCATATGGAACAACATTTCCTCTTTGACATTCAAAAATGACTATCTCAACTTAGTGAATCTAGACCTCGATTTCTTGGATCATGTGTGTGCTTGCAAGAACATGAACATAACGTCATGTGGCATGTCCCATAGAGAGGATTGGAACAATGAAACTTGCATGTAATCCCTATGATAGGACCACCACTTCGCTAGGAAATTTAATGAACACACCACCCTATCATATGTTATTGGCTATGATGGAGTGTGAGAATGATCGATTATCCAGTTAATTTGTCATGCGAGTTATGGAAACACCTCAACACTCTGGGGATTGTACATCCACAATCATGTTGGTATTTGGATATACTTCATGAATAGGATTGAACATTCTAGGAACCAGTACATAGGCCATAACTGCAATTAGATCCATTGAATTCAACCATCCAAGCACTCGTTTTCGACATCATGAGGACAAATGGGTAGCATCTCCAAATAATTTGACTATTAAGCAGGACGGAACGGTATTAGTGGATAGGTAATCCTTAAGGCTTGTCTCTTCCTGGATTGTTATTTTTCTCATCTCTTTTAACCTCCCTTATGTGCATTACACTCCCAATTTAGTCTGTCCCCAAATCCTGAATTCTCCAAACTGTTTACCTTTTAAGGTGTTAATATCCTTTCCCTTCCTTGCTCCTCCCCTTGGGTCGTTGCAACTTCGCTCATTTCTGCTCCTTTGTGTTCTGTCAAGAAGAGGTAGTCTCCTCTTCCTCTATTTGAAATATTGACCCTGCACTCTATTCCCATCTGCCATTAAAACCCGTCCTCCCCGTAAGGGCAAGGCCCTATTACAGATAGCATAATTAAGGAGGAAATTGAATCCAAATGCTCTCAGTATTTATGCCTCACCCCAACCCACATTCAAAGGAGAATTGAAGAAATTGAGGATGATACTATGTTAGAACAGGAATGTACTCCAAATGAGGAAATTATGGAAAACATGGAGGGCTATGATCAAGACCCTGGAAACACAAGAACCAGAGACATTAAATTCTTCAAGACAATTGCTATTAAGTGGCAAATTAAATCTTTGCTCAGCAGGGCTATCCTAGACACTTAGGAAGAAAGAAATGGTCTAGTACTAATGATGGAGGAAATTATAGATCAAAAAAATTAGTTGCAAGCTCAAACTAAAAGATTAGATAGAAACTAAATTGTCTCTACAAAGCTACAACAGGAATGGCCTTTCCTCCTAAATATCAATTGAATGCTCAAGCAATCTAGGTCCGAGCAAATCCAAATCTGGATGAAGAGGCAAAGTAGCATAAATAGGTTCCTTCGGTTGGTACTTTTTGAGTTTTTGGACATCTATGTCAATATTAGCACTATGCAAAACTCAAGTTTACTTATATACTTTTAATTATTATTATTATTATTATTATTATTATTATTATTATTATTATTATTATTATATATATATATATATATATATATATATATATATATATATATAAATTAATTAATTTAATTAATAAAATAAACCATGATTTAGTAAACATAGGATAAAAAAATTAATTATTAAACAATAACCCTTACATGAGGGCCATGTGCCCTCATCGGGCCTCAATCACATAAATAAAAAATAATATTAACTTAAGAGGGGGTTTAAGGGTGAAAAAAACTCTCCCTCCTCCCTTCTCATTTCATTTTCATAAGTTTTTTGCTCTAGTTTCTTCTGGTAGGATTTCATGTCATTCGAGGGTTTCACAGCTCATGATCTTCTAGCCATGGCCCTAGTTCTTCTTTGTCCCTCATTGGCTCCATGCCATCAGCTATAGACACCTAGAGGTTTCACGGTGGAGGATTTTTAGGCTTCTCAATGGAAGTTCAGGGCTTTCTCCCTGTTGCAAGTGGTTTACAGTATAGATCTACTTCTATATGTTTCTCTCGGGCATAAAATCTCCCCCAACCGTCTTTCTCATTCATAAGTATGTATCCACATACCCTATCATTCTATTTAGTTTTTCATGCTAGAAGTACATCACAAAATTTTCATCATTAATAAGAAAAATGATAAACTTAAAACATAACTACTGCATATAGGTAGGTTCATAAGTCCACACCTATATTTTTTCAACCAAATTGAGTCCAACATATAATAAGAAAATAAATACAATATAGGTCATAATGTTGTTTAGCTATCCAATCAAAATGTGGGGAATTACACTAATCATGGTAACTATTTGAGTTCTCATCTGAAATTAAGATGTGGAACTTGAAAGCAACCTTGATCTATTGGTTTTCACCTAAGGTTGATGAATTTGAGTCTTTTAATTAATGGATAAATGTCAAAACACACTTGAACAATGAAATATTATAGTCACAAAATAGAATAACCAATGGCTATGATGTCTTATATGCTTGAACAATACTATGTAATTGGTTTGTGTATGGCCTTAACCTATATATAAATGTTGTACATTAGTGATGTAGTTTACACATAGTACAGACTACAACAATTAGACCTAAAAATGCAACAAACAATTTATGTGGCATTAGAATTAGAGAACTCGAAAGAAGGAATAAATTGTTGAAAAAATAACATTTTCAATCATAATTTTTTCATTTAGTTTTTCAAATCAAGGTTTGAAATTTTCTTATAGCCCTACCATGATGGATAGGACTAAATCACACGTGACTAATAGACTTCACCTCTCTCTCTCTCTCTCTCTCTCAAATTGGTGGTCTTTACCACAAATGATTATTGTATGTATGCATAGCAATATCTGCATTACAGTTAATAGGGCATTTTCATTATTGAGGACACATATCTTGAAGTTTATTTCTCTGTAATTTGATTTGAATATTTGTTTCCTTCTACCACACATGTAAAATTTATTCTTTTAACATGGTATTAGAGCACCATGGTCTGTGAAGAAGGTGATCATATTAAAATCTTGCTTCCTGTTGGAGCCAAGGCCGCAGCTATGGTAAAAGCTGCGAATTTTGAGGAAAAAGCACAAGTATGGAAGAGTGATAAGTTTTGAGTAAGTGCCAATTTTGGGACAGAAGAAGACGGTGCGCAGTACGGTGCCAGATGGATAATCTCAGCGTAGATTACGGACCGGAAATCGTGGAGCTCGCGCGCACGTCAGAAGAGAATGAAGGTAGCCGACTGGAAAGCCCAGCTACCACAATCAATGAAGCAATGGAGTAGAGGGCTCAGCTACCCTCATTTAAGGCTAAGTACAGAAGTCATGGTTGCTCGGATCAAGGAAGAGCAACGGACCAAAGCATTGAAGACGAAGGACGAGGCACCCATACCCGTAAGCTGCGCCGGAATTCATGGAGCCTGCAGGAAGCGGCGACATGACTGCAAGCGGCGCCTACAGTACACCTAGCCATGTGCGTGGTTAGGGTTTTTGGGGATTACTGCTGGGAAAGGCCCACAGTTTTGTAAAGGTGCGACCGCCATGGCCACCTATATATAGGTATAATTGTAATGGGTAGATGTTAGAGAGTTGGTTAGCCAATAGTCAGCTAGATAGTGAGCTAGCTACTATAATAGATACTGGATGTAAGAAGGATTGATCGAGTTGATCATCCTCTGTTACGATCTTGTTGTTAGTTTTCTACCGTGTTGCTAGAAAACAGGAGCTAGAGCTGGTTAGCAGTGAAGCTAATCCTTGAGTTGCAAACAGTCAGAGTCGACGTCTGAACTATTGTAACCTCTGGAGAGGAAGAGAATAGATCGAGAGAAGGGCTCCCAGCTGTGTGCGTGGAGTTTCCTGGAAAGATCTAAGGCTGCAGCTGTGTGCGCAGCATATTGTATAAGTCTATCATTTTCTAGTTAATATAAGACACTCCCGTGGACGGGGTTTTCCCCGTGGAGGTGGACTTCATATTTAAAGTTGTTGTGATGTTGTGATTGAAGTGATTGCCTGTTTTAGTTTACTAACGAGCAAATACATAAATATTGCATTATCTTTAGGAGTGTATTGAGTAAGTTCTTGGAGCTTCCTTGAGGACTATAATCGTTAAGGGTCGAAGGACTCGGTAGATAACGTCGCCGTAGCAATAGGAGAACTTGTTGCTGCGACGGACGCGCTAGCGAGACGACGCATAGAATATCCGTGCAGAGGGTAATTGGCCCTAGCGCAGGAGGGAAAGTACCGCGCAGCTAGGCTGCTGAGCAGGAGCTTGAGCGCTGTTGCGCTCGTAAGTCTGGAAGGGTCAGACCTTCACCTTTGAGGAATCGCCAAGGAGGAAAGAACAGTCTCCGCGTCGCCCGGGTTAAGGAAACCTGATTCCTTAGCCCCCCCATAGCCACTTCGGGTGAGACCTCGAGCTGCTGCGCAACTCGTTGCCGAGAGGGCCAGTGCGCCAAGGGGTTTTGTTGCTGTGCTTCATTAAAACCCGGGTCTGTCCAAAAAGCAGCCAACAAATGGTTCCGTTGCCGCGTGAATGAGACTTGTTATTTCAGCGACACACGAGATTGAGGCGAAATCCAGAGAAAGAAAAGGAGCCAACAAATGGTTCCGTTGCCGCGTGAATGAGACTTTTTTTATTTCAGCGACACACGAGATTGAGGCGAAATCCAGAGAAAGAAAAGGAGCCAACAAATGGTTCCGTTGCCTTGTGACTTGTTACTGTGAGACTTGCTATTTTTCCGACGTAGAAGATTGTTGCTGAAGCCAACAAATGGTTCCGTTGCTTTGAACCCTGTTGTTGAGCCAACAAATGGTTCTGTTGCCTTGAGACTTGCTCAGCTAACAAATGTGTTACTGGAATCCTACAGCTACAGAAATTCAGGAGTGGTTCAATTTAAAGGCTAAAGAGTTCGCTGAACAAGAAAATAGAAGCTCTAGACTCCAGCCAGAAGAATGGTTGCAGAAGTATATCTATACTAACCTTCACGAAATTTTCTTTGTCACATTTGCACTTGAGTTACATGCCTGGATAGCCAAGTTAGCAGATACTAGACCCACTGTGCATATTGATCGACCAGTCGCTTGGACCCCTGAGCTAGTCACTATTTTGAAGCGGGTAGACAATTCTATGTCCCGCGCAGTAGACTTTTGGTTGAATAGTCTGCTGGAAGGTTTCATCACTGAGTTTGCAGTGGATACAAGAAAGAGTTTCAGTGAAGCTGAGAGGAGTTTCTTTCAAGCACATAGAGGTAAGTTCCTGAATTCTTTGAACTTATCGATTAAAATGCTTCTGTATGAAAAAGCAAAACTATGTATAGCTTCAGATGAATAGCATAGACAAGTAATGTCCGTAGACTCTGATAGTGACCCTGAAGTTATTAGTTGCACTCGTAGTGGAAAACGGTATAAAGTAGGCCTTGACCAACATTCTTTTGAGTCAAGCCCAGAAGACAGTCAAATTCCTAGAGCAGGCCATATAGAAAGACAAGGGAACGTTCATGTCCCTTACCACCCTTTTACACCGCAGAAGCCAGACAAAGCTCAGTATAATCCCGCAGTAACACCTTCTAGTAGCCCACACGGTACTTCTAGTACCTCTGTACCACCTTTGTTTAACCATCCCAGAAGAACTGCTACAGCACCTACACCTCAACCTAGCACAAGAAAGATGGGTGATGACATGAAACTACCAACTTTTAAAGGAACAGGAATAGAAGACCCTGAGCAACACTGGTTCCTATGTGAAGCCATTTGGACAATTAAGCAAATTAATGATGATGCTGTTAAACTGGTTCAGTTAGCAACCACACTAAGAGAAAGAGCCGTAACTTGGTTCATGAAATACTCAGCAGCACAGAATAGAACGCTTGCTGAGGTAAGAAATGCAATCATTAGAGAATTCAAGAAACCTAAATCAGAATCACAGTGTATAACAGAGCTCAAAGACATCAAGCAGTTACCCACAGAGTCAGTATGGGACTTTGACCAAAAGTTCAAAGCCTTGATAGATCAAGTAAGCTTTGAGTTTGCACCACAACAGCATAAGGAATGGTTCATTGCTGCGCTGCTTCCACACATTAGACTTCCTCTTATGCAACAGAATCTCACTACTCAGGAACAAGCTCTAGAGATGGCTATGAAACTAGAAGCTTCACCAATTGCTGGAACAAGCAACGATGTTATGCAGTTGCAGAACCAATTAGCAAACTTAACCCTGCAAGTACATGATATTAAGAAAGGCAAGGATGTTAAGGAAGAAATATGGTGTACAAAATGTAAAGCACAAGGTCATTCAAAGGACCACTGTCCCGTTTTCATAGAGTATATTGCAACTGGAGCACCTAACCCTTTACCACAGCCACAGGGGCCTTGGTGTGAAATCTGTAGAACTAGAGGTCATAAACCTTAAGAATGTCACTTACTTCAGAAATATGTACAAACTCCAAAGAATCTATATTGTAATTTTTGTAAATCAATAGGCCATGATGAAAACAATTGCAAAGCATATGACCTTATGATGGAAAGGAAACACGATGTTTATAGAGTACAGTCAGAAGCACAAGGACCCGTAGCAGGTCCACAGTATGACCAAACTCGCGACAGCCGAACAGGAAATTACAGAGGCCGTGGACGCATAACAAATTTTGGCCGCGGAAGAGGTCAGATCACTTGTTATAATTGTGGAGCGCAAGGTCACTTTGCAAGAGATTGCCAAAACCCTACAACCCTTTGCAGATATTGTAAATCTTATGATCATATCATTGAAGAATGCCCTCAATTGATGACTAAAATGCAAGCAAAGACGCCACAGGTCAACCAGAATATTCAATTGATCGGAGCAGAAAAAATGGAACCAGACCGTACAGTTAATATTGTGACGCGCAGTGGAACAACCGCTGGTGCGCCAGAGTCGGGAACTGGAAAGCAAGCGACGCAATGGGTGCGCCGCGCTAATATTAAACCAGCCCCACTTAATCTGCAGAAGCAAAAAGAAGCATTCAAGCAAGCCCAAGAGTATTTCTCAGGTCCCAGAGCTTCAAGTTCTGTCACAACTCCGCATAATAATATTAGATCGAAAGTGCTAAGACAAGACAACCTGGTACAAGAACAGGCCACTACATCCGGAAGGCCCGATGAAGAAGATGCACTAGGTACTGTCCATAATTTTCTAAGGAACTGCTTAAAGTTGTTGCGCAATGAAAAAGCAACTATGGAACTTCAACACCTGTTGGATAAATGTCAACAATCTGCTTCGACGAACACGCCGCAGCGTGCTGTTCACCAGATTGGGAGTCACATTAGAACTGGAAAAGAGATGAGGCTCACAGCGCAGATTGGAGCATTTGAGATGGACGAAGTCATTTTAGATTTGGGCTCAGAAGTTAATGTTCTCACCATGCAGACATGGGAACAGATGGGAAGTCCTCAACTTACAAGATCCCCCATCCAGCTAAGACTTGCGAATCAGCAACGAGTCTCTCCATTGGGCAGATTACCCAATGTACCTATTGATATTGAGGGAGTAAGAAGTTCTGCAGACTTTGAAGTAATCAAAATCCTCGATGATAGTAGACCTTACTCAGCACTTTTAGGTATAGACTGGGCATTTGATAATTTGGCTGTCATCAATTTGAAGAAAAGACAGATGACCTTCGAGGATGACCAGATTAGGGTCATTGCACCGCTTGATCCTATTCAAGGACCAAGGTATATAGAACCCATTCGGGCAGAAGAAGAAGCGCGCCAAATGGAAAGTTTGTATCAGATGACTGCTAGTCAGAGTGACTATGTCAATCCCACAGCAGATGGCCATATCAGCTGGCGATGCGATAGCTCGTGCACATCAGACTCAGATGCAGGATTGGAAAACTGGCAGAATCGCTTACATGAGGTTTCTACAAGACGTTGCGCCATGATGACTAAATCCATTCGATGGATTGGCACAGAACTGACTGACACTCCAATTTTTGATGGTCTAACTAACGTAAGTGAATTCCTACAGGCATATGAACAACAGCTTCCAGAACAGCAGCGCATACAGGCACTAGATGTATCACTGCGCGCTACACCCGCAAGATGGTGGGGTGCGCATAAAGAGAATATTCACACATGGCAAGACTGTCGCAGATTGATACTGCGCAGATTCCAGGACACTACAGCAGAAGTATCGCGCAAATATGAGGGACAGAGTGACCCCAGGTCACACATTGAAGCATGCATTCAGCAATGGTCGGATATTCCGAACGATGAGTGGGTTCACCTATTCATCCACACATTGGACACAGTTCCAAGGAACTGGTACACTGAAACAGAATTGCGCAGAGGCACTCTTACTTGGCCTCTTATGATAGAAAGTTTTCAACTTACCTTCAGCTTTGAGTCAGAGCATCCGAGTATTGATCAGGCTCTGAAGTGTATTAAAAAGAAGGTATTTGAACCATGTCTATTACCAGAATATTCCCAACTAGATTGGGCTGTTCAGATAGAACATGCCCTGGAATGCTATAATTTCACCACTGGAGAAGAGGAGGATGATCCTCGCAACATCAATATCCCAGAATCAGAAGGGACACGCAATGTTGAAGGTCCTCAGCTTGATATCCCTGCCATTACAGAACACATCAAGCTCAAAAAGGTTAACATTGGTACAAAAGCCGAACCCAAGTTTGCTTCTATAGGAGACTATTGGGATGATGAAACTGTTGGGCATATTTCAGATTTATTACGTGACTACCAGGATATCTTTCCTACCAAGTTCACAGAAATGAAAGGCATCCTAGGAGACTTAGGAGTGATGCGCATACCTCTGAAACCAGATGCCAAGCCAGTAAAGCAGCGCCCATACAGGTTGAACCCGCGCTATAAAGAAAAAGTCAAAGAAGAAATTGACAAGATGCTGGAAGCAGGTATTATTGAGCCAGTAGAAGAAAGCGATTGGATTAGCCCTATGGTTGTACAAGAGAAGAAGACAAAAGGTGAAATAAGAATTTGCGTCGACCTGCGCAAACTCAATGACGCATCAGCGCATGATCCATTTCCTATGCCCTTTACAGATGAAGTGCTTGATAATGTTGGAGGACAAGAGGCTTACTCCTTCACTGATGGATTTTCGGGATACCATCAGATCAGAATCCATCCAGACGACCGCCATAAGACTACTTTTGCGACTGAATGGGGCTCATTCCAGTACACGGTAATGCCCTTTGGTCTTAAAAATGCTCCTGCTATCTTCTCTAGAGTCGTTGTTGCTGTTTTTAAAGAATTCATCCATAAGTTCTTAGAAGTCTATTTTGATGACTGGACTGTATTTGGCTTATTAAAGAACCATATAGCGAACCTGCGAATGATGTTAGAAAAATGTAGACAACATCAGATTTCCCTTAACTTGAAAAAATGTATCTTCTGTGCTCCTTTTGGTATTTTGTTGGGTCATATTATATGCGGACAAGGACTCCTGATGGATCCTGCGAAGGTTGCCATCATTGCTAATTTACCTGCGCCCAACTCAGTCAAGCAATTGCGCACTACATTGGGACATACTGGATACTACAGAAAATTTATCAAAGGATATGCAAAGATCACAGCACCTATGGAAAGATTGCTGAAAAAGGATTCGAAATTCCAATGGACAGAGGAATGCCAACAGAGCTTGGACACACTTAAAGACAAGATGATCACTGCGCCAATTCTAGTTTTCCTAGACTGGAATAAACCCTTTCATGTTCATGTCGATGCTTCTTCCATAGCATTGGGGATCGTACTTACACAATCAGGAAAAGGAGGTATCGATCACCCCATTGCTTACTCTAGCCGAAAGTTGTCCACAGCCGAGAAGAACTACACTACTACAGAGAGAGAAGGACTAGCTATGGTGTACGCCCTACAGAAGTTCAGACACTACTTACTGGGCGCACATTTTAAAATGTATATTGACCATTCTGCTTTGAAATACTTGGCCAATAAGCCAGTGTTAGGGGGAAGAATTTGCAGATGGCTACTGCTCTTTCAAGAATATGACTTTGAGGTTATTGTAAAGCCAGGTAGATTGAATGCAGGACCTGATAACTTATCTAGGATTGAGTCAGGAGAGGAACCTACAAGTCTGGAGGACAATCTACCTGACGCGCAGTTGTTCTCTATTCAAGCAGCAGATGAATATTATTCTGATATCCTTGAGTTTCTTACTACTGGACAAGCGCCAGTTGAGTTTACAATCCAGCAGAAGAAACAACTTGTTGTCAAAGCCGCAGACTTCACTTTGATAGCAGGCCAGCTTTATAAGTTGGGCCCCGATGAAGTCTTGCGCAGATGTATCCTACCACATGAAAAGAACTCTATCATCGCAGAAGCGCACTCAGGTACCGCAGGAGGCCATTTCGCAGGAAAGCCGACTGCTCAGAAGATCTTAGCCGCAGGTCTTTGGTGGCCGACATTGCATAAGGATACTAAGGAATTCTGCAAATCTTGCGATGTGTGCCAGCGAATAGGAAAACCTTCAAGAAGGGATGAAATGCCGCTAAGACCTCAGATAACACTGCGTGCTTTTGATAAATGGGCCATTGATTTTGTAGGTCCTATCAACCCTCCAGGAAAAAGAACCGGCGCAAGATACATCATCACAGCTACTGAATACCTCACCAGATGGGCTGAGGCTAAGCCAGTTAAGAACTGCGACGCAGCCACGGCCGCGCAGTTCATTTTTGAGAATATTATCACTAGATTTGGATGTCCACTGATTCTAATGAGTGATCAGGGTACACATTTCCTCAATGAGACTATAGAAGCCCTTACTGAAGAATTCCAAATTAGTCACCATAAGAGTACACCCTACCACCCTCAAGCTAATGGCACGGTGGAGGCATTCAATAAAATTCTTGAGAATGCCCTGACGAAGATCTGTAATCAACAAAGAGATGATTGGGACCTTAGAGTCACAGCTGTATTATGGGCTTACAGAACTACCTGCAAGAAATTAACAGGCCACACACCTTTCAGTTTGGTGTATGGACAAGAAGCAGTTATGCCTATGGAATACATTATTCCCAGTCTCAGAATTGCGCAAATTACAGAAATGACAGATCCTGATACTATGAGCGCAAGACTCTCACAACTACTTGCCTTAGAAGAAGACAGACTCTTAGCTGGATTCCATCAACAGGTACAGAAGGCAAGACAGAAAGCTTGGCATGACAGGCATATTAAGAATAAAGTCTTTCAGGAACGAGACTTGGTACTCCTCTACGATAGTAAATTCACCAAGTTTCCAGGCAAGTTTCGTACACATTGGTTAGGCCCTTTTCAGGTAATAAAAATAACAGAAGGAGGAGCAGTTCAGCTTGCGAAGCTGAATGGAGAAGTACTGCCTACAAAGATCAACGGGAGTCGGCTCAAGCTTTACCGCGACGGCCACTCCGCCCTGTCAACTTAAATAGCTTCTCAAAGAAATGCAGATGTCCAGTGTAGTTGAAAGAGGCATCGCATTATCAGTCTACACGGAAGTCGCGAGAACCTCAGTCTCTGGCTTCTGCGCGTTCTTTGAAACATCCGCACATACCGAATAAAAATTTGGGATTGAGCGAGCTTATATTTGCGCTCTTGCGAAGGTTCTCCCCGGACCGTCGAACTGTCGCTCTTGCGAAGTTCCTTGTGTCAATTTGCCGCTTGAAGAAGTTTTGTTGTGGACCCCTATAGGCACAGTTTCCTAAGTTGAAATGACCCGCCGAAAAATTTGAATTATCGCAGTTATGTAGCCGCGTCTGAATAAATGAAGGATAAACCCGCCATTTAAGTGTAGCCTCTCTGACAGATTCGGCTTGATCTCCGTAAGATTTGCATTTAAACCATGTGACGGAAAGTTTTAGCTTCTCCCGGAAGCCTGTCAGAGCCCGTCCATCACAGTAAATGCACCGCAGAGGCAAGGGGGATCGTAGGGTTGTCAACTCATGCATAGCCGCCTATAGCTAGTAGCCCCACTTGCCCGCATTTACTATCACCTTAGCTATAAATACCCCACACTTGTATAATTTCGGGTTACTTTTCTCAAGCTGCATAGTCTTGTTTGAGAATCTAAGCCATTGTTTTCAGAGCCGAGTCGTGCAGAGTGCTTCCGTTGTTGTCAGCGTCCATATCCCACCCTGTTCCGTTGTTTCTGTCCAAAGTTCTTGTTACCTATACCCGTTCACGACGGAGAACCTGTCGACTGAAGAAGTTGTTCGTCAATTCCTGCGCCGAGGCCTAGATTTCGGCATGACTACCCCCGTGACGGCTTCGACTTATGTACATCCTAGTTATCAGGATCCCAGACAATCTCCGGCCACAAGAGCATCTCAGCCACAGCCAGAAGAGCCCGTTCCAGAGCCATTGGCCACTATGGTGAATTATATTCCGCCGCATCCAGAAGATGCACCAGAGGTGCATATTCCGAAAAATGCAAAGTATCCGCTTCCGTTACCTCCACTACCGGCTGGCGTGCAAATAGAAGGGTCCTTGCTCGGACACCTTCCACTGGTCAAGTTCTCTGATTTCAACCTGGGAGACTATAAGACATATCCTCAGTTCCAGCTAGACCGATATCTGACGGTAGTGCATAATCCTACCAGACAGGTTGACGAATTCATCCCGAAGGGATTTGCAGCAAATCTGGAGCGCCCTGGACTCCTGAATCTGTTAAAGCTACCACATTTTGGGCGTAGCAATGAGGTGAACGCAGTCGTTAAGACACTGCTATCCTGCGTTCATGGAGGTTACCTTTGGCTCAGGAGGCCAATCGATTTAAACGTCGATTTGATTCATCGCATTACTGGCCTGTCTAAGGTTGGTAAGGATCCCAATATCCATTTTATGGGAAAGGAGAAGGATAGAAAACTGGCTGCAAAGCTGGTGCAGAAATACAACCTTACAAGAGGAGGTCGGGCTTATGACCTCACTATAGTAGAAGACGAAGCACTCAGATTTACAGGAAGTCTGCTCGCAGCGCAGACTTCTCACGAAGTGCAGACCGAAGGAAGTTACTGGAGCTGTAGTGGAACTTGCCATCGCAGCTGCAGAGGGAGAGCAGTACAACTGGTGCCTCTACCTCCTCAATTCTTTTTTGGAAGACTACCGGAACGTTCAAAATAACCCCGGTCAGTCGTTCCATTTTTCTTGGCTTTTAATTTTATGTGCTCTCGTCGGGTGGAAGGAGCCCCCGAACACTCAGTTCCTTCCGCGCCGCGCAGGAGAACCTGCCGGAATCCGCTATGTTAACCTTTGGGAATCCCCTAATCCCGCGAAGCGCAAGATGAACCGCGCTGTATTTTGTGAATACTACTATCTCCTCAGAGATACCATTCAGGAAATGCCAAGGCTGAGTGAGGAGACAGCGAGGATATATGAAGGAAATTTGGCCTTTACTGCCGACTTACATCAACTTTACCTCCGTCCCTGCGGCATTCAGGAGGAATGGGCCGTAGGTCTTTACAGAATGACCACTGAAGATGTCGAAGAAACTATCAAGTCTTGGTCGGACGAATGGAGAGAAGCTGCCGACATCGCATCCGCGATGCCACCCGCTGCTGCGCAAGAAAAGGATAAGGGCAAGGAATCCCCTGAGCAAAGAAGTGATGAAGGCTTGACAGAGCCGGCGACCAAGAAACAAAAGGTGTCACATCCCTCTGAGGCCATTCCCTCGGGGATCGACCAGTATCTGAAAGAGCAATTTCGCGAGCTGCGCAACACGCACGCTCACATCAGAAGTGCTCTAGATCTGCAGTTTGTGGAAATAAAAGGTCTTGCAGGAAGGATTGCGCAGACTCATGCGCCAGCATCTACTTCGCAGGCGCCACAAGAAATTCCAAGTACCGAGCGAGTTGAAGAACTCATAGAAAGGAATACTGTCGTGCATATTCCGCCTACGAGCATGACACTTCCAGATCCGCTAGATGCACTACAGGTAAGCGCCGTTGGGCCCGTTGAAATAAATTTGTCTCTAATTCCTATAGAGACTCTACAGCTAGTGCATGAGAAAGTTTCTCTTGAGTTGAGAGCTAGAGAGCTCTCTACATTCCAGGAAAATCAACGACTGCAATCGCAGGAGATAGAGCTGAAGGCAAGCCATAAGAATATCTCCGAGAAACTTGCACTTTATGAGGCGCAAGACATCGGCATCAAACACGCAGTGGATGAGATTTCCCAGGAATTGCCGGCTTGCGAGATTCAACCAGACCTCCCTCTGGTTGAAAAAGTTCAAATTATTGGAGGAAGGGTGAAAACCCTGAGCATGAAATAGTTGCTATGGCTGAGGGCCATAGAACCCAAATCGCTGAGCTAGAAGCTCGTGTTACCGCGCAGTTTACAGATGATGCGCAGGAACAATTTGAAGCGCTGAGAAGAGCTTCCACACAGATGAAAGACAGAATACAGGAAGCTGAGAACCTAATGAGCCAAGCTATGGAAGCTTGGATGGAGCTTGAGAAGCTCCCTTTTAAAGTTGGTCTTTTGGAACAGGTACAAGCCGCAGAACAGTCTCTAACTGTTCTGACTGAAGAAGCTAAGGCCTTAACAGGCTTACCAAAAATGAAGAAAATGAGTGAAGTGCGCAGAATGCAACAGCAACTGCACAAGCTCAGAACTGAAGATGAGAAGCTCACCAACAGCATTCAGCCATTCATGGATGAGTATGCTGATATCGTGGGCCAAATCGAGGAAAAAATCAAAGAAATTGCTGAATCTCAAGAGGTGATTGATGCCATAACTAAAGAAGAAGCCACTGCAAAAACGGTGCAGACTGCTGTGGAATGTGTCGATGAATTGGACTTCGCTATTGCGCAGTGGAAGAAAACATTCGCGCAGACCCAAGCAAAAGCAGATGCGCAAGTAAAGCGACCACGCGCTAGTGCGAGTGGCTCGAGGGCGAGCCACAAGTAAGTGTTAGGGGCCTGTTGGAGCCAAGGCCGCAGCTATGGTAAAAGCTGCGAATTTTGAGGAAAAAGCACAAGTATGGAAGAGTGCTAAGTTTTGAGTAAGTGCCAATTTTGGGACAGAAGAAGACAGTGCGCAGTACGGTGCCAGATGGATAATCTCAGCGTAGATTACGGACCGGAAATCGTGGAGCTCGCGCGCACGTCAGAAGAGAATGAAGGTATCCGACTGGAAAGCCCAGCTACCACAATCAATGAAGCAATGGAGTAGAGGGCTCAGCTACCCTCATTTAAGGCTAAGTACAGAATTCATGGTTGCTCGGATCAAGGAAGAGCAACGGACCAAAGCATTGAAGACGAAGGACGAGGCACCCATACCCGTAAGCTGCGCCGGAATTCATGGAGCCTGCAGGAAGCGGCGACATGACTGCAAGCGGTGCCTACAGTACACCTAGCCATGTGCGTGGTTAGGGTTTTTGGGGATTACTGCTGGGAAAGGCCCACAGTTTTGTAAAGGTGCGACCGCCATGGCCACCTATATATAGGTATAATTGTAATGGGTAGATGTTAGAGAGTTGGTTAGCCAGTAGTCAGCTAGATAGTGAGCTAGCTACTATAATAGATACTGGATGTAAGAAGGATTGATCGAGTTGATCATCCTCTGTTACGATCTTGTTGTTAGTTTTCTACCGTGTTGCTAGAAAACAGGAGTTAGAGCTGGTTAGCAGTGAAGCTAATCCTTGAGTTGCAGACAGTCAGAGTCGACGTCTGAACTATTGTAATCTCTGGAGAGGAAGAGAATAGATCGAGAGAAGGGTTCCCAGCTGTGTGCGTGGAGTTTCCTGGAAAGATCTAAGGCTGCAGCTGTGTGCGCAGCATATTGTATAAGTCTATCATTTTCTGGTTAATATAAGACACTCCCGTGGACGGGGTTTTCCCCGTGGAGGTGGACTTCATATTTAGAGTTGTTGTGATGTTGTGATTGAAGTGATTGCCTGTTTTAGTTTACTAACGAGCAAATACAGAAATATTGCATTATCTTTAGGAGTGTATTGAGTAAGTTCTTGGAGCTTCCTTGAGGACTATAATCGTTAAGGGTCGAAGGACTCGGTAGATAACGTCGCCGTAGCAATAGGAGAACTTGTTGCTGCGACGGACGCACTAGCGAGACGACGCATAGAATATCCGTGCAGAGGGTAATTGGCCCTAGCGCAGGAGGGAAAGTACCGCGCATCTAGGCTGCTGAGCAGGAGCTTGAGCATTGTTGCGCTCGTAAGTCTGGAAGGGTCAGACCTTCACCTTTGAGGAATCGCCAAGGAGGAAAGAACAGTCTCCGCGTCGCCCGGGTTAAGGAAACCTGATTCCTTAGCCCCCCCATAGCCACTTCGGGTGAGACCTCGAGCTGCTGCGCAGCTCGTTGCCGAGAGGGCCAGTGCGCCAAGGGGTTTTGTTGCTGCGCTTCATTAAAACTCGGGTCTGTCCAAAAAGCAGCCAACACTTCCTAAAGGGTTTCAATTTTCTTTCCTATGGTTTTGACAACAAAATGACAATTCCAAAATTTATAAAATCACGATGACATCAATTGGAACTTCAAAGCACCAAACCCTTGCTAGGAAATTCAATGACATAGACTAAAATTTGTGTAAAATGAGGATGGAAATGCTGCAATTGGAGAGGGATTTATGGGAGATAGTGAATGGCAAAGAATTAAAACATCTTCATCTTAGAAGGAAATTCTTCCATGTGCAATTAAACGTTAGAGTAAGAGTGCATACGTTAATTATTTTCAATCCCTCATTAACAGTTGGATATCTTATAAATCAAAGATTAAGGAAGAAGATGTCGTGATGACAAGTCTTGGGTGGTTACTAAGATTTTATGAAAGCATAATTCTCATATTAAGGATAAAATCATTGTTGAAGTTTGAAGAAATATGTTCATCCCTTCTATAAGAAGAAATAACTCAAGTAAAAATATGGAATCTCGATACTTCCTTGTTTACATTATTTCCTTCCAGTAAATCTAATCTAAAGTCAAGAAGAAAGAGGATTCACACTCATTGACAACAAAGTTCTCCAATCAAAGTTCTAATGATCCATCTCCAAATCTTTAGAGATTAAACTTTGGTTATTTCTATTGATGAATGACAGAATAAATCTTCAAAACATGCATCTTGTCCCCTTGGTTGTGACTCTTAAAAGAGGTTAAGGCACACTTTGGTGGAACCACTTTCCCACATGACTTTAGGGAAGTCATTATCTAATTGGATAACATTTATTCAACCGACACTTTTTTTTAATTGGATAACATTTATTCAACCGACACCTTTTTTAATCGTTACAACTCATGCCTTGTACCTTGTTTTTACATAGAAGATTGACATTTTTAAAATCACTCATATGATTTCTTTTATAGTGATGTTATCCTCTCCGGAATAATGTTAGCCTTTGCACTGGTGTTTTTAAAAAGGCTCATTGGTTCCTACTTTATCCTTTTTAAGTTTTTTATGATTAGTAATTGATTTGCATTGGGGCGTGAGCCTTTTATGTATTAGTTTTTTTAATTTCAACAAATAGTATCACATTTTTTTTATTAATATTTACAATGTTCAACTTAGGAAGAAAATTTTGAATGTGATTTGAGATTAAATTGTTAAGCTTTAATTCGATTTAACATGATATTTTTGAGTGTTTTTTATTAGACTAAGCAATGATTCATATAATTTTAATTATATGGAAATTTTTTAATATAAATTTTGGAAATTGCTTTTATTTGTAAGTGTTTTAGTTTTAAAAGCTATTGTTTGTTTGAATGCTCTGTATGTCGTTAACTTGTGATCATAGAGGCACATTAATACTTGGTTTAGTAGTCTTCACTGGTTAAACTTTAGCATGCATGGTTAAATTTGGGTATGCAAAGCAATATGGCATTGCAATGGTTGATAGTAGTAGTTTTATAACGACGAGAAACCAACATTTTAGGATTGAAATGAGAAATTATAAAGTTGAAAGAAGAATAGAGAATAAGCACATCAAAAGGAAATTAGGAGTTCATGGTTTGTCTCACTGCACTCAATATATGCATCTACAATACAAGGGGATGAGGGCTTGAAATTAACTACCAGTATAGATCCATCTTAAACCCGTATTTATCAAGCACCAAGAGGAATCCAATTTCTTGAGGTGTATTTCTTTTTTTAAATTTAAACTCAAGAAATTTAATCTCTCTTGATTGATAGATCCGGGTTTAAGTTTTAAGTTTTTATTTTATTAACGAACATCTATTTTTTAATTATTTTTCATAATATTTTATTTTATGAGCCGACATGGATTTTTTTTAAATACTTTCCATAATTTTACGTTTTTTTTTACATTTTAATTAATGGCTGACAATACATTTTACTTTTTTACTTTTCATTAAATATTTTCCATTACATTTTACTTTTTTTACATTTTAATTAATGACCGACAATAATAAACACAAACATTACATGTAATTGTTACTTACTTTAATTGTTACTTCAATATTACAAACGTTACATCACGTTACAAGATCTTAGATCTCTCCCATAATATTCACTATTCACTATCGCTATTACTAATGTTACTAGGACGACATGTTACAAACGTTACTAATGTTACATCGCGTTACAAGATCTCTCCCATAATATTCACTATCATTATTATTTTTTGCCGACATGTTACTAACGTTACAAGATCTCTCCCAAATTGGGTTGTAGAGCGCCTCTCGGCGCAATTAATATAAGCATATGCACTACAAGGGGTAAGGACTTTAAATTAGCTAGCATATTTTGTGGCTAACTTCTGCATCCTTGATTGGCTGTGGAAGCTTTGGTCTCTATTTGATTTATAAACAATCAGTGTTTGTGGCTAATACTTTTTCCCACAAAATCATTCAGTTATGGAAGATCTACTATATGGTAGATTACAAAAACAAAACTTAAATATCCAAAACCACCTAAAAAAAATGAAAATAAACCAAACACTCTCCTGCAACTTACATTCCAATCATACCCCCACGATGGGTGGCTAACGGTTGGGATATGTCATCCTCGATGTGTGGACAGTCGCTCGGGGAGGGAAGGATAGTTGGGGCTCGAAGGAGTACAAATGGAGGCAGAGGTGGTTTGATGGCATGGCAGGAGAACCTACGCACACGCGGGGCTAAAAGCTTGAGCATGATGAAGGGTAATGGAGGTAGAAAGGTCAGGTAGTGGAAATGAGATGGGGGGAGACGAGACTGTTTGTCGATGAAGTGGGAAATAATGGCCTTAGCTGGGAAAATTGTGGGCATAATCAAACGGTTTAATGAGGAGAGCATGAGTGGGTCTATGGAGGTCCTTTCATCTCAGTGGAATAAACTCTTCATAGTGAACCTACATCGATTTCTCTCGATAGAGATTAATTATTTTAGTCGTCATCAAGCTCGGCCTAGCTATGTGGCTTTTTGGATAATAAGAACATGAAAGGGGCAGTCTATGGAATTCAAGTTGACTTCTCCTCCCTATTTTGGCTGGTTTGATATCGCTACAATACATAATTGGAATCAGAGTCTAACGCACGGTGTGAAGTAACAACTAAGTTTTGACAAGATGGTTAAGGGAAAGAACTTGGTGGATGGTCCTCACAGAAGGAGTCCCCGAAAGCATATGTCCTGTGTGGTCAAGGAAACTAGGATGGCCAAACAGGCCTATAGGGATATGATCTCTGTTGAGGTTAGAAAAAGAATCGAGGTCAAGGATACATGGGTGGAGAAAATAACCAAGAAAACCGCGCTAGAAAAATTCATGCGAATATGGGGAAAATTGTGGAGGACATGGGTTCATTCCATATGTAGGAGACAAAACATATGAAAACAGTGACATTGTATTGGTAGTTGGAAACACTCCTAGGCAAAGCCGTGATGAAACAGCTGCAAGGAAGGAATAGGCTCAACTCTAGAAGTAGGGAACTCAGGCCAGGCTAAAGAATATGGAAGACACTCTCATGTTTCTAGTTAAAGCACAGGTTGAATTGGGGGCTAAGAATCAAGATGAATGTTTTGGCCAGGGCGACAACATGAAGGGTGTTCAAAATTAGTCTCTCACTCAATCAGAAAAGCAATGCATAGGAGCAGCCTGAGGTGCCTATAGTCATCATTCTTGATGACTTCACAGCCTGATTTATTGTTTGATATTTGGCTATCTTTTAGTCACTTAGAACTTGCTACTTTTGTTCATAGACATAGGGGCTTGTCCAAGCTATTAGTTTGTCGCAGTTTAAAGTATAAATATAGTTATCCTTTTTTGTATATCAATTTTACAAGCTTTTAATTAGACTCTGAATGGACAACAATGGAAAAACTTTGGTTTTATGGATGGTTGTTTTCCCTAGTGGTAGACCAACCACGCATGACTATGTATTTTTGTTTGGTTGATAATATAAACTTAGACAGAGCTTACACAAAAAAACCTTACATTCCAATCATAAGATTGTTGTTTTTTTGTCACATATTAGAACGTCATGTAGGTAAAATCGGCATGCTACCATTTGACAAATAGGTTGAGTGAAAACACAACTATGAACAAATAGAAAAACTTAATAGCACCATAAAAAGAAAATTTAACTTGAAATGAATCTCTTACTCTAAATTAACTAGAAGCTAGAGCATAATTCCATTTACAACAAGCATTTTCATCCCTGCAATTACTCATAATTCGAAGATTGAGACCAACGTCTTTGATGTTGAAGCTACTAAACCTAGTTAATGTTAAGTTGTTGTATGAAGATTGAGACCAACGTCTTTGATGTTGAAGCTACTAAACCTAGTTAATGTTAAGTTGTTGGACCCTCCCTTCTAAAGTTGCCAAATACATTCTAAGCATTAGTGGTCATGGTTAAATTTTCAACCAATTGAATGTTTCAAGAACTATGTTATTGTTTGGTTATGGAAACTTAACAATTTTTATGTTAATTCAAGCATAGTTTTTTATACATTTTACAATAAGCTATATTGTTAAATTTTAGAAAAGATGAGTAAGATATAACTTTACTTAGTAGAAAAATATTCATAAAAGAATTGAGTTTACCTACTTTTTTTTTCAATGAAAAAAAAACAGTAACTTGTTATTTCCTTCGAAATCAAAGTTACAAAATTTATAGCCAAAAACCTTGCTTCCTTGCCCAAAAATACTACTCACCTGTCTATCATCCACTCCAACTAACATTTTACAATAGCATAATCAATAACCGAGCATGTCAACAAGTGACCATGTCGAAATACAAAGTTCTAGACAACAAAACAAAAAACATAAAGCTAATTTCCACCCCCCTATGAAATATAACAAAAATTGTCATCCAAAGATAGAATTCATAGCCAAAAACCTTGCTTCCTTGCCCAAAAATACTGCTCACCTGTCTATCATCCACTCCAACTAACATTTTACAACAACGCAATCAATAACCAAGCATGTCAACAAGTGACCATGTCGAAATACAAAGTTCTAGACAACAAAACAAAAAACATAAAGCTAATTGCCACCCCCCTATGAAATATAACAAAAATTGTCATCCAAAGATAGAGTAGTGGCCCGAGTCCACCAGTTGATCAGACATATTCCTCATAAAAGATGAGGCCATCCATTAGACCAACCACCTGCCTGGAAAGGGTGTTCACTTGATCATTTAGCTCTCTATAAGTCCAAAAGAGATCTCAGAGAACTCCATAATCAATCTGTAGATTCTGCCCAACGAATGCTCCAAATGTAATTATTGCAATTTCACCAATCCCATAGCCCAATAAATGGCTACCTTGGACTCGCCAAAACTTTTAACCCTTTCAATGCCCCTACATCTAGTAAAGCAGATAAGGCCCCATAACACCATAAAATTGTGCCTTGGTATTGCTTCCCTTACCCATTTCCATCTGCAACCGAACCTGATGGACCCTTTTGATACTCAACACCATACCAGACCCACACATCCCTTCCTTAGACGCTCCATAAAAAAAAACTGTCAAAATAGCATCCTCCAAGATAGGTTTTGCAATGACTCTAAGCTTTAGCATCTTGCTACCTGTATCAACATCTTTAAGGATACACAAAATCCTTGAACACACATGGACAGGTGATGGCTTTCTATCCTAAAAAATACTCAAGTTCCTCGTTTTCCACACCTACCAGATGGTGATCCAGGGTAGGTATTGAAATTTAACTCTTTTTTGCGACCAATCTAATGAGCAATCCTTGAAACAAGGAATCTCCCATACATCCACATGCTTTAGTTTATATTTCCGCTCATTCCATATATCTATAAGGAACCTACATTGACAGAACAGATGATCGGTGGATTCCCCAGCTGAATTGTAGAGAGTGCAGCGATTGGGTCCTTCAAACCCCCGCTTCAGCAAGTTATCCCAAGTTAATATACGATTTTCAATGCATAACCAAATAAGATAGCGGATCTTCAAGGGGGTCTTTGCCCGCCACAACTTCACCGACCACCTGCAAGTATCATACGACCCCTCCATTGTAATGATAGCCTCATAATATTTTTTCGCCATAAGAATCCCAGTGTTATTACCCCAATCCCAAACCAATCTGTCAGCCTCTTTAGATAACTAGATACCTGCTTTGTTAAGCAAAAAAACATAATTATCCCATTCTTCCTTCACCTCCTCCGTGAGTCCCAGATCAATATCACTATGCCAAAAGGAAGAAGTGGAATCAACCAGATCATTTCTCCAAGCCTGCGTTAAAACATGAATGTTTCTCGCATGCAGTTGTGTAATCGGTGCAGCTGATAATTTGAAGCCCTCCTCAAGTCCAACAATGGGGTCAAGTGTGTAACCTTTGCTCAGAAAAGTGTGTAACCTGTAATGTACCCTTCGCCAAAAGTAGACCTTTCTTAGATAATTTGTCAGCGCTGTGATTAAAGGTTCGTGAGACATGCATAATATTGAAATTTCCATGTTGTACCAGAAGTTGTCTAATTTTCCTATTCCAATGTTCTAAGGAGGCCACATTAAGTGCTCTCATATCCAAAGCCCATCCAATAATAGTCGTAGAGTCACCAAAAATTTGTACATTAGCGATATTCAATAAATTGGTGTATTGTAGAAGGCACCAAAGTGCCAAGAGTTCTGCTCTCGTGTTGCTGCCCAATCAACATCCCAAAGATAATTCATAATGACAGGTGTTAGAAATAATGAAGATACATCCTGCCCCAGATATGCCTTTATGTTCTGCATCGTCAAAAAAGCCAATAGGACCTGACTTAGTTAATTGTGGACCAATGAGGGGCTTATCCTTATAAGCAAACTTCTTTTTAATGGCACCCGACAGTATCTACACTATGTAATGAAGTGAGCTAGTAAAATTATAAACAAAGCCATTAAACAAAATATGATTCCTCAGTTTCCAAATACCCCAAATGAATAATATGGGAAATGAGATATAGTCTCTACGCCAACGATACCACCTGTGCAAAACATCTGCAATAGACCCTTGAGTTTTGATGTTTCTAGATACCCCAAATGAATAATATGGGAAAGGAGATATAGTCTCTATGCCAATGATACAACCTGTGCAAAACATCTGCAATAGACCCTTGAGCTTTGATGTTCCCAGATACCCCAAATGAATAATATGGGAAAGGAGATATAGTCTTTATGCCAACGATACCACTTGTGCAAAACATCTACAATAGTTTGGACAACCATGTTAGAGCTTTGATGTTGATGTTGAAATTATCAAACCTAATTGATGATCCAAGAATTATGATATTGTTTGGTCATGGAAAGACACTTTAAATATTAATGAAAAATAAATTTCAAAATACATTTAAAACCAAAATTTAGAAAATATGAAAATTTTACCTTACCCCCAAAAAATTACTGAAAAGTTGAATTTGTCCAAATTTTCGTCCGAGTATGGAAGAGCTAGTCACGCGGCGATGAGAGTGGCCAGATTTAAAGACTCTTACTTCATCTGTAAACTTTATTATTAAAAGGTTTAATAACATTTATCTATTTTACTTTTAAATTAATAATATTGTAAAAATTGTTTGGTTTATTCAAATTAAAATTAATAATGTTTTTATTTATTAGTAATTTTTTATTATTATAAATGTAAAATAATCTTTATTTATTAATAATTTTATTATTATTATAAAATTTATTTTTATTATAAAAATGGATGATAATGATAGTTATTAATATCTATTGAAATTAATTTTGATTTATCAAATTTAAAAAAAACTACTTCATTTTCTTTAGAATTTATTTTTATATTAAAAAAACTTGTGATTAATAAAAAGATTAAAAAATCAATATTAACACAAAACATTTAATTATTTATTTTATTTTATTTTTGAATATTTTAATATTAAATTTAAGAAATTTAAAAATATGTAATTATTATTTATTTAAAATAGTTTAATTTTATATTTATTTGAAAATAAATTTAACAAAACTGAAAATCTAATAATAATTTATTTTAAAATTTAAAATAAAAAAATATAAATTTTATTTATTTATTTTTTGTTTGTTTAGCTGTAATGAATGGAGTCAATAATTTTTGGTAGGTAGGATTTGTCTTTTTAAAATGAAATTTTATATAACAATTTAAAGTGAAAAAAAAAATTTATTGTTAATAGTGTATAGACAGGTGGTTGAAAGATTATGTTGTGATTTTCTTCAGCCAGGTTGAAATTTACATCAAACAATACCCTGGTTCAAATTTACATCCAGAAATGTGCTGTTGAATTACCATGGTATCTGAATTCTCCATAAACTCTTCTTCAGCTTAAACCACCAAGAAAAAAAATATAAGTGAAATTTTATATAACAAAATGATTAATTTCATCAATCAAAGTATCTAAAATGTTTAAATGAATATATATAAATGTATATATACCTTATGTACAAAGATAAATATCGATACACTGGAATTTGGAATCCAATACTTATGAATATGTGTTTGCTGTTGATGTTATTCGTTATGAATATGTATTTACTGTATCTACTTGGAGTGCCTCTGCCAATCATTAACCTTCACATTGGCTAACAATTTGCACCGGCTGGGAATGAGAGGGCTTTTCTTTCGCTCGGACGGCCGGCTGGCAGAAGCGCCAGCGACGGGTGTATGGCGTTAGAATTTGAAGCAGTGAATATCATATATGTTCCCTGTTTGTTCTACTGGCACCGTGACGCCATGTTGCGTATGAAGGAATTGAAATTTGAATGGAGAATTTGGTGCCATTGATTTGGCAAAGACTGAGATTATCGAACCTGAACCTGGGGAACATTATTCCGGTGAGCCACGCGTGCAGCGAGCGACTGGTTGATAAATAAAGATTTGTGCTGAGGAGGCGGCTTCATCCTCATGTCGATATTCATATACCTCAACGGGCTATTGTACTGCAACTCAGAGTTAACGCCCGTCGACCTTGGAGGCCGGCCATTCTTGGCAGAGGCCCTTACGATGTGCTCTTGATTAGGTTGGGGTTCGCGTGTCGAAAACTGGTTAAATGGATATTTCTGAGCGAGAGGACTGCCGTGGCTGGGATAGTACTGGATGCGGTGCCACTGGGGGATCTGAAAATGGGGATTCGAAACCGCGACATGGCCAGAGGCTGAAGACTTTGAAGGGGAAACTGAAAGAGGGAAAAGAAAGGCCCGCACCTTGGACAAGCCCTCTTTGGCCCCGACTCTGTCATACTCCTCCAAAATATTCTTCAAATCCTCAGCGGATTTAACAGATACCAAAGCATCAAGATCCTCGCTAGGCAACTGGCATTTCAATAGCACGGGAGAGCCGAAAACCTTGGACATCTTGGCAATCAGATCTGCAACACGGAAAACATATCAATAAAAACACAGAAAGGAAAAACCCTAATCAAATCGCAGGTTATCAAACGGAAACAGTTCAACAGACCTGCGAAACCGATGCTTCTGCTAGCAGCCACCACTCTCGTGTTTCCGCCGGCATAACGGAGCTTGCCATCACCGGGGCGGGGAAGAATCCTTCCCCCATATCTGCACAGAAACTTAACGCGATTCGAACCGCAGCTCTCGTCAGATTTAACAGAAGATTGATCGTCGGATTCTTCATTTATTATCATAAGTTCGTCCATTGTCCGAGGCATAATTTAGCAGATAAAAGTAGAAGAGACAGAAAGAGCAGTGAATAGAGCGCTCTGTTTGAAGACAAGCCGAGGCTTTACGCATCCCGCCTTCTATTTAAAGACCTCCCCAGGCCTCAGTTCCTTCAACGAGAAGGCTTCAACGGTAACTTCTAAGAACCCAAATATTTACGACAGAACGACACAGTAAAAAAACACGGTGATTCGTCGGTGAATATAAACGAAAGTCCTTCACGTACCCGGTCACACGGACCAAATGATGTACATTACCCAAGACACTTTTCCCCTTGTAGTACCGACACGTGTACACCATACCTGTTTTTCGTTTTCCGGTATTTGCAAAAGGACAGCTGGCATTACATTTCTTGACGTTTAAGCCAGTCGTCGCTTTTTAACAGTTTATGCAAAAGCGCGACTATCCTGATAACTGATTCCCGGCTCTTTCGCATTGAGTGTGGGTCCCACACCACAAATTGCTTCTTGGGTGGGCCCAGCACGCCAGAGAACTAGACAACGCAGTAGGTTCCACGTGGCCCACTCTGGTGCACCTCCGAATGGGACCAAATCCCGATCAGAGTTTCAGAATTTTACCCCGAATAACTGATGGGTAAAACGGTAAATTTTTTCCCGTGCATTACAGTTTCACGCCGCCGATTGAACGTCAAGGCAGCAGCTGCCGTGCCGCTGACTGGCCTTGAGTTGCGTGAGGTGAGGGGTTAAAGGGGTAAAGCCGTTTCGGAATTTTGTGCGTTGTGCAGAGATCGAGCAATGTATGTGGCGAGTTCGAATCCGGGGCGGTGCTTTGTTTCCTTTGCGGAGAGGGCAAGTGGCGGTCAAACTACGGACAATCGTTGAAAACGACACGGGACGCGCTTCAGTGTTTATCCACAGCAGCTTATGGCGTAGGGTTAGGGGTACGGATCGTGTTAAACCCTCAGGTTAAGGGTTTGGTTTTTTTCAGACTGCATTATTCAACGATTGTTTAATTATATCTACCTTATCGTTAATACGTGTTTGGAATTCTTTGGACCTGAAATATACGGTCCCGGAAAAAAGGTCATTTAAACACGCATTAAATCAATTTAAATTAATTATTAAAATCAAATCGAACCGAGTCAACTTTTGTTCATTACATCAATTCAGGTTATATTTTAAAATTTAGGGAATAGGATAGAAGTATGTGTTTTCTAGATTGTAAGAGGATGAGAAAAGTGTGTTTTCTAGATTGTTTTATGGATTTGTGGCTATACTTGGTTAGATTGGACATGATTGTTATTGGATTTATGCCTTCAGACATCCTTCATTCACATTTTTCGGGAACATAACTCGGAAGCGGATGGGCTTTCGCGTCGTGGTTTGTTGGCACATGAAGGTCACATTTTCTATGAGATTGGTTCTAGCCTAGGTGTATTGCAGTTGGGTTTTTGGCACTTCTTCCATTCCTAGTACTTCTCCTATTTTGTGCGGATGTATCTTTCTTTTTTGGCTTTTTGGCCATTTATTCTCTCTTTTTTTTGGCATCTCAGTATGCCAGCAGTAGTCTTTATCTACCTGTTTTCTTGGTCGCTATTTGTCAGGTTTTTTCTTTTTCAATCGACTCTGGTTGGTATTTGAACTGATCGTTGTTCTTGTTGGTTATCTGTGGACTGGTTTGTCCCTCTCATTGTTATTCTCTTTGGGTTTGTTGTTGTGGTTTGCACACTTTAAGATGTTGTCTCCCAATGATGTTCCTGGAACTGTTATATTTTCTTTGTTTCAGCTGATGTAATCTTTAAATACTTTAATATGAAATATTGTCATTATTATGTGAAAAAAAAAAACATAGACTTATGGCTTTACTATTATAAAATGGTGAGCTTGTTGAACCTTTAACACCGTCAAATATTTTTCTAATATATAAAAGTAATATAGCAATAATATGTATAAAAGTTATGTAAAATTAATATAGCAATGATATATGTAAAAGTTATGTAAAAGTTATGTAAAAGTAATATAGCAATGATATGTTTAAGATGGTATGTGTAAAAGTTATTTAAAGGTGATATGTAAGGGGAGGGGTTATCTTGGTTTTGTAGGAAATTTGGAACTAAGTTTAGGATTTAAGAGAATTTATCAACCATAAAGTAGAAAGTATTAGTTCAATTTTTTGTTTTGTAGGAAATTTGGAACTAAGTTTAGGATTTAAGAGAATTTATTAACAATTAAGTAGAAGTATTAGTTCAATTTTTTGTAGTTGTTCTTTGTTTGTAAATTTTTTAGATGTTTTGATAATTCTGAAAGCTAAGGGTTACTCCTAGTATTCAAGTAATATGGAGAGCCATGAAGACGTAAAGTGTTTGATTTGTGTATATTTCAAGTAGCCTCTTTTCATTAACTATAGATTGTTATCTCATCTCGATGCTCAAAAGGCAAAATATATTGAATTATTATCTATTGTGGCATGTGCAAGTTAGTAGATAAAGAAAATAGAAACAATTTTTGATATGTTATATCAATTGATCTTAGAACTTTCCAAGAGCTCACTTTCTGGCTTCTTTTCCAAATATTTATATTAGTTGATCTTAGAACTTTCCAAGAGCTCACTTTCTGGCTTCTTTTCCAAATATTTATATTAGGTTAATTAAAGTAGCAATCAAGAATGAAGAAACAATTCAACAAATATATGAAGATATCACAAACGAGAATGCAACATTAAGACTAGCTCAATTCAACAAATGTGTAAAGATATCTCAAAGGAGAATGCAACACTAAAACTAGCTCTTTAAACATATACGAAGCAAAAAGCCCTTAACTATTATTTGTTTAGTTCTAATTTGATTAATTATATAAGACTTAATATTTATTTGTGAATGCCTTAGCCATAAAAATGAGATGTTAACACAATAAAACATGATATCTAAAGCAAAAAGTCCTTAACTATTATCAAAAAGTCCTTAACTATTATTTTTTTAATTCTAACTTGATTCATTATATAAGACTTAGTATTTATTTGTCAATGCCTTAACCATAAAAATTAGATGTTAACACAATAAAACATGATATATGAAGCAAAAAACCTAATTTAATAAGGTGTTAACACAATAAAACATTATATGAAGCAAAAAAGCTCTTAACTATTTTTTTTAGTTCTAATTTGATTTAGATTTAATATTTATTTGTGAATGCCTTAACCATAAAAGAAAACATGATATATGAAGCAAAAAGCCTTTTAACTATTTTTTTTAGTTCCATGTTGATTATGACTTAATATTTATTTGTCAATGCCTTAGCCATTAAAAACAACATGATATTCGCATAAAAGTTATAACTTGATTCAGACTTAATATTTATTTGCCAATGCCTTAACTATATTTCGCATAAAATCCATAACTTGATTCAAACTTAATATTTATTTGCCAATGCCTTAACCATATTTCGCATAAAAGCCATAACTTGATTTAAACTTAATATTTATTTGCCAATGCCTTAACCATATTTCGCATAAAAGTCATAACTTGATTCAAACTTAATATTTATTTGCCAATGCCTTATTCAAACTTAATATTTATTTGCCAATGCGTTAACCATATTTCACATAAGAGTTATAACTTGATCCAAACTTAATATTTATTTGCCAATGCGTTAACCATATTTCACATAAGAGTTATAACTTGATCCAAACTTAATATTTATTTGCCAATGGGTTAACCATATTTCGCATAAGAGTTATAACTTGGTCCAAACTTAATATGTATTTGCCAATGGGTTAACCATATTTCGCATAAGAGTTATAACTTGGTCCAAACTTAATATGTATTTGCCAATGGGTTAACCATATTTCGCATAAGAGTTATAACTTGGTCCAAACTTAATATGTATTTGCCAATGGGTTAACCATATTTCGCATAAGAGTTATAACTTGATCCAAACTTAATATGTATTTGCCAATGGGTTAACCATATTTCGCATAAGAATTATAACTTGATCCAAACTTAATATGTATTTGCCAATGGGTTAACCATATTTCACATAAGAATTATAACTTGATCCAAACTTAATATGTATTTGCCAATGGGTTAACCATAAAAATAAAATGTGAACACAATAAAACATGGTACCGTTGATATACACATGTGAACACAAATATGTACTTATGTTGATTTTTCACTGAAGTGAACGCTTTATATTGACGCTCTAGAAAAAAACCGACATTAAAAAAGAGATTTAAACTTTAGGTTGAAGACTAAACACAACCAATTAACACGCTTTATATTGACTCTCTAGAAAAAAACCGACGTTAAAAAAGGGATTTAAACTTTAGGTTGAAGACTAAACACAACCAATTAACACGCTTTATATTGACGCTCTAGAAAAAACCGACATTAAAAAAGAGTTTTAAACTTTAGGTTGAAGACTAAACACAACCAATTAACACGTAATAATTTTGAAAAAATATCTTGAATGGAATATTAAGATTCGTCTTCCTCGGAAAAAAGGCAAAGCGTTGCTTGATGTCTGTTGGAGCAAGTAATTCGGAAGTGGTCTTCGTCGATGTTGAAAATCCTTTGGTTCTTGAAAAATTTACTATCTTTCATGATAGGTATAGGGATGATTATATGTAATTTTTTTTATTCATTCTATGAATATCAATAAGCTTTTTTTTTCTTTTGAAAAAGAAAAAGTCTATTGGTTCTCACAACTCATTTCACCTATGTGTGGATATTTGGTTGACTTTATCATTAGAAATTATTCATTCATTCATTCATTGCTCAATCTCGGTCAAGAGTTAAGTAATTGAAGTAATAATAATAATAATTTAATTTTAAAATTATTATGTAATTAGAAGTTAAATAGATATATAATTGTTTTCATGCAAATATTTTTTTTTTTTGGAAATTTTATGATCTTATTTTGTTATAATAAAAACATCAATTTTTTTTGGTTGGAGTTCTTATTATCCTAATACTAAAATCTATCTCTATCTATTGATAACGGACTTTGAGATTTTTTTGTTGTTGGAGTTTCTTTTATCTAACTACCTAAATCTATTTTTATCTATTGAAAATGGGTTTTGAGATTTTTTTAGGTTGGAGTTCCTCCTATCCCATTACCAGAATCTATCTCTATCAATTGAGATTTGGAGTTAATGGATTATCACTCTCGGAATATGTCACTATAATGATTCCAAGTTTTAGATTTTTTTCCAAGGAAAAAAGAGCGTGTCTTCTTTATATTAAAGTTAACGCATTTTACATGACCAACATAAAACGGTCTCATGATAGTAGCAACTCCATGAGCTATGCCCATTTGTATACAGTCTTACAAGGATACTAAAAGTAAATGTCCAGACATATAGAAATGGTCAAAAATAAGCATGCACAAGATCCTATGGAGTTATTGTTCATGAATATTTCCATAATAATGCAATAGCTCATAGCATTCCGAGTTTTAGATGCCAAAGGTACCCTCACTTTGAGAAAAAAACATAGATCGATAATGAAAACTCTCACTGATTTACCTTTTGAACACAATTCAATCGACTTGATGTATTCATGATTAAGACCCAATTTGTAATTATTGAATCAAAATCCAATCATCTCTAGCAACTTGATCTTTTTTTCTTTGAAAAAGAAATCGCAACTTTGTTAAACAGGGAAGAAAATTACATTCTTTAAATGCACCAAGTGCATTCCCCAGTTGTTGTCTAACAACATGACCTATTCATGATTAAGGCTCAATTTGTAATTATTAAATTGGTATCAAAAGTTTGATTTTTTCTTTCTTTGAGGATACAAATGTGTATATGTATGTATGTATGCATGTATTTCTAATTTAACATTTTTTTCTCTTTTGGCAATAAGTGTATATATGATGAGTCTAATTTAACATTGACCATGGATAGAGGATAGAATATGTCATTAAAGTGGTCAAGTTTATGTACATAGATAGTGCTCATCTTATCATGGTAGCAAGAGAGGTGTTAAGCGGCATATGAGGATCAACTTGCCATTTTCGATTTTAGTTGCAACCTCGTTGGTTTTTGTTGGTTGGTTGAGGTTTTCTTTTGGGTGAAGTGTAGACTACATCTACCTCATGGTAGCAAGTGAGGTGTTAAGCGACATATGAGGATCAACTTGCCATTTTCAATTTTAGTTGCAACCTCGTTGGTTTTTGTTGGTTGGTTGAGGTTTTTTTTTGGGTGAAGTGTAGACTACATCTACCTCTACCATCTTTCAACTTTTAATTCCTCATTAAGGTTTTTTATAGGTGAAGTGTAAAAGGGTAATAGTTTGCTTTCAAATGCCTTAGGAATTAAAATGCATAGATATTGTCATGGGCTCGCTTTATACATAGGTTTCTCTTCAACATCTGGATTTCGGAGGATTAGTAGCAAGCTAAGTCTAACTTAAATTGTAATCAAAGTAATTTAAACCTCATTTGTTTCATATTGAATTTTAATCCATGGATTAGAAGTCTACCTTTTGTTGCTTCAACATCACATTAAACAAGTAAATACAACATTAATTTGTTGAAGCTCGATATCTACCTTTTGTTGCTTCAACATCACATTAAACAAGTAAATACAACATTAATTTGTTGAAGCTCGATATATTCTCCTCAATGCAACAACATGAGCATCCTCAACTTCTAGATCTTTCAAAGAGGTTGTAGTGCCTACAGACACCAAGGATAGCTTTATTGTGGAGAATTTATCATCATCATCTATTATCGATGTTGATGATGAAGTTGTTGCTCAATTTAAATCCTACTAATATCATCATTTGGTTTGTAGATTCTATGGACGTTGGCCATGACACTCGTATCTTCACTATTGAATGTCTATAGCTTGGAAGCCATTCATAAATGATGAATCTTATAGATAACCAAGTGATCATGGTTATTTAATTGTAGAATTCAATTTAGTTAATGATACAAATCACATTCTCCATTTCAACCCTTAGCTCAACGGTTACACAAATTTGTTCATAAATCCCTAGAAATCCCTAGTTCTCCTCTTTTGATCTATCTACAGAAGTGCTCTCTTTAATGTCTATATAAGTTAGGCTCTAAAATCTACCTCTAAAATTTTGGAATCAATCTCTTTCAAAGCCATAAAATAAACTTAAGGAAATATTTCACTTGTCTTCTTAAGAAAAACTAATAAAAGGTTTATTATAACCTTCTTAAGTTATATATTGAAATGGATCTCATAACATTTTCTTAAAAAAAATTAATGAAAAATGGACAATACTCCATGGAGGTAGAAAGAAATTTAATAAAAAATGGATAGTACTCCACGGAGGCATGGAGACAAAAATTGAATTATGAATTAGTACAATTTTTTTTCTAATTTGCAAAGTGTTGCATCTCACTAGAAAAGGCCATATAAGGAACTTTGTAAGCAAGCTATACTAAGTTTTCTTTCTTATTTGCACATTGTGGCATCTCATTGAAAAATGCCATATCAAGAACTTTGCATGCGAACCATACTAAAATGATAGGAATTGAATCGTTAAGTAGCTTTCACTAATGTGAAGGAGAGCAAGTTCCCATCGTATTCATAAGAGCATTAAAAAATGAAAGGAAACCATTTTTAAATTTCAAATCTCGAAGACTAATCAACATTGCTCGAGGGTTCTTTGAATTAAAATGCTCAACAACCTTTTTTTAATTTCAAATCTCGAAGACTAATCAACATTGTTCGAGGGTCCTTTGAATTAAAATACTCAACTAGGGAAGAGCACAATATTCATCCTGGACTCAAATGAATGGAACAAGGAAGAAAACACAAAGTCTACGGATATGCACCTTAGACCAAGGATCTAAAACGGCTCCTTAGACCAAGGATCTAAAACGGCTAACGTATTATTTTTTATTATAAAAAAACCCATAATATATTTAACTTATAATAACTTGTGAAGGTTTAGTCAATCATTGTTTTGAGAGTCTTATGTCGTTGTTGTTGTCGTGGTGGTGGCGGCAATGGTGGTTAACATCCACTTAGACCAATTTTGGTTTATTGGACTTTAAGAAAGAAAGTAAGGAACTACTTGGTTTGATTTAGAGTTTTATTTTTGTGCTAAAAAAGTTTAGAGAGGAGCGTTCCTAAATTACTATAATTTTGATGAGATAGAAGGTTTAGCAGGTTCGTATTGTAACAAAAAAATTGAAACTAAGATCTTATGTGGGTGTACGTAGGGAAATCTAAGAGCAAGTGTTTTCATTCTCAACATTCATAGTTTCACAAAGATGATAGATCCTTTCCTCCCACAAAGTTTTGGGATAGGTCCAACTCCATGTTTCAATATCCAACTCATGAGACTTCGTTCTTATTTTAGATATGTGGATCTTCTTCTTTATGCTAGTTAAAATAGAGAGATAACTTTGATCTTCAAGATTATGGATATATTGAATTGAATGTAATGCCTACATTAATTTTGAAGAAAAATGTTAAATATTTTATGTCTTTTAAATTTTTTGTTTTATTTCTTATAATTGAAATTTGGTTAGGCAAATTTTCTCAAAATTGGATTGATGAAATTGGTAACTTTAATGTTAAAATATGTTTACATCAATGCAACTAGATTGTGCATGTTAACATTTGGTATTTGTCATTCCATCAATCCAAAATTATTCTTGCTAGAGTACAAAACAAAATGTTGATTTCCCTTCTTGATATTTTAAATGAACAAAAAAAACTAATTCATAGAGCTTTTAACTACATATTTTTTATTTTCTTGAAATGAAATTTTTATGTGTGTGTGTGTGTGTGTGTGTGAGTGTGATGACGACGATGATGATGAACGTTCACTCATATCAACTTTAGTGGATCGAATATTAGGAAAAAATATAAGGATTTACTTGGTTTTCTTTATAATTTAATTTTTGTGCTTGAAAAGCTTTAAGAAAAACGTTCCCAAATCACCGTAATTTTGATGAGTTAAAAAGGTTAGGAAGGTCAATATTGAAACAAATATTTTTAAATTGAGATTTAATGTGGGTGTACCTAGGACATTCTAAGAGAAAGTGTTTTTCATGTTTAACTCTCTTAGTGTCACAAATATGACACATTCTTTCGATCCACAACATTTTAAGAATAGTCCAACATCCTATTTAACTGCAGAACTTCTGAGAGTTTGTTCTTATTTTAGCAATCTTGATTCTCTTATTTACGCTAGTTAAAACAAAGAGATACTTTTGATCTTCAAAAGTAGGTTTAATCACTTCCTTATAATATCTTAATTTTCTCTTAGCGTGTAATTCTTTATCAAACCACAATTTCTCCCTAAATTTAGATTATATATAATTGTTACCCATTAACATATATCTTATTGATTTGTGTGCTAATTTCCTCTTACCTTTTACCATTTTTTTAAGTAAGTAAGGATTCTATTAAACAACGATTGGAAAATTACACATCACTATTTTCAAAACATAGCCCAAGCCTTTCAATCTATATGAATCTCCAAAACTATGTACGACTTCTACTACAACTTGGAATACAAAACCACCCCTCTCCCGTGGGGAAAACATGGATTTTTACTGTCTTTAATGGACTGAAAAACATAAGAACTAGACACTTATCTTCTAACCACCTAAAACATAGCCTTGCTTTAAACTTCCTTCCTAAAATTTTGACATTGAAACTACCAACACCATACATACCAGACAGAAGAACGAAATGCAACACAAAACCAAGCACTACTCAAGAAACTTAGTGACCACCCGGTGGGCCCTCCTTCCTAGCCGGTGACAGAGTAGACAACATGCATCCCTCAGCTACAGGATTTGGCACAAACTGGTTGCCCAAATTCCTCACTGTGATATCAATACTTTTGTGCATGAGGCGTGAATCGACATTATGCTCCTTCTAAGACCGCACCAACTCCTCATCCACCTTTTCCTTCTCTCCATGATCCAGCAGCACTCAAGCCAAGAGCCCCTTCATCACCCAAAATGTTGCCACTGACTGCTCATACAGAGCCATGCATGCTTTGGTCATCCCTGAGTCTTGAATCCATTCTTCCAAGGCTTCAAAGTCTGCCACCAACTGAGCGGCCTCCAAATCCACCCACAGTCCCTTCTCAACCTCCTCAATTTCCTCTTGAATCGACTTCGAGACCTTCGCTCTATAGAGAAGAGCAGCCTCATTTGCCGTTAGTTGCTCCCAATTTGCTCTCACTGACCCCTCTTTATCATTCCCTTTGGCCTCCTAGTTAACGTTCCTCCCACGTTCCTCCATCGACCCAAACCCTGGACCTCAACCCTCCTATATTCTGGAACCCCCTCCTCTTCATAATTGACCCCAAAGACAAGTGCTACCAGCATCAACACATCGCACTAGCCCACTAGGTTCCTATAATTTTTAACTTCAAAGGCTCCATCAATTGCAATAAAGGTTCTACATGGTCTCCACGATCCAAAGCCACTGCCCATACCCATGAAAAATTCGCCACCTTAGTTTTTAAAAAATTCAGTTTTTAAATATATGTGCTAAATTCCTCTTACCTTTTACCATGACAAATTACTATATTTTTATTAATATATAATCTGAATAAATAGATTTTATATTTTAAAATTGGATTTTTTTAATAGTCCATGAGTTGAGTTTAGGTTAAAAGAAAATATACCTTAAACAAAATAAACAATAAACACTACTAAATAGATATGCTCATGGACAGATTTAGGGATTACTTTGTTTTATGAGGAAGCCATCACTTACCTATATACATTAAATACTTTATCTCGTGATTTGCTCACCATATAATAATAAAAAACAATACAAGTATAAGGCCAAGATAAGGGAGGTTTGATTTAGAAGGATTTGGAATCATTTAAAAACATTCTCAAGTTGAAAGATATACGAGAATTAATAGTAAAGTTGTAGTTTAAATCTTTTATAAATTTATTTGTTTTAATTTAATGCAAAGGAAAATTGATTATTTTAATTTTAAAAATGTATAATTCAATTATAATAAAAATATGTGAAAATGTTAAATTTAAAATAATAATTTTGTTAACCATATTCAATTTTGAAAATTTTCATATAGTCATATATATAATTAAAAAAAATCAAATTTATAAAACATTTAACTTTCTTCAATAATTAAATACTTACTACTATTCGACATCAAACTTAATCTAAACATTCGTAAAAGTACTCATGATTCGTCTTCACTAAGGCTATCGAAGAAATTCTAATTTAATGGGAAACTATCTTCTCTTCAAGACGGTGCCCTCTATCAAAAGCATTGTCAAGTTGGAAACCTTTTTTGTCTTTGTTTCCGTGGAAGATATTTAAGACGGTGCCCTCTATCAAAAGCATTGTCAAGTTGGATACCTTTTTTGTCTTTGTCTTCAAGACGGTGCCCTCTATCAAAAGCATTGTCTTCAAGACGGTGCCCTCTATCATGTCTTTGTTTCTGTGGAAGATATTTAAAAAATCATTCGTATGATTTAACGTCTTCAATAATGTTATCAAGGAGTTGCCGTCTTAGTGTATAATTTAAAAAATATCTATAGTGTATCTTAAGAATATCTATATATATAATTTAATTTTTAAATTTTTTAATCTCAAATTAATTTAATATTTATCATGTTTTTGTTTCTGTGGAAGATATTTAAAAAATCATTCGTATGATTTAACGTCTTCAATAATGTTATCAAGGAGTTGCCGTCTTAGTATATAATTTAAAAAATATCTATAGTGTATCTTAAGGGAATATATATATATATATATATATATATATAAAATTTAATTTTTAAATTTTTTAATCACAAATTAATTTAATATTTTTGAAAATTTTTATTTTAATAATATAATATTTATAAAAAAAATCGCATTTTTATTGCCCAAAGAGATTTAAAAACACATTCTTTAGGTGCCTTGGCACAAAATACATAGCTGAGATTTATGTGTTAACATATAGTAGACAATCTTGGTACACTACTCCATAAAAAGTTTTAGTTGTTCCTAAACTATACTATCAAAATGAAACTATGACAGAAATAACAAAAAACAAAAAAGGGCACATTGTCGGACAGAAAAAGCATATCCTGGCCACACCTAATGATGAAAGAGATATAAGCAAAAATCCATAGTAGCTTCATGCTCCTTGATAGAATGAATCACAATGAGTAGTGACAATCAAAATAGTACCTAGAGGTAGTCGTAGACCCTCATTTGATAACCCATCTACCACTTGATTTAATTCTCTAAAAACATGGCAAATCCGAAGGGAATTATATGCACCAACTATTTTCTTGAGATGAGTTCCAATTGCTTGTAGACTATTATTGTTTAATTGATTTGATGCATTCATCCAGTGTACCACCATTGTCAAATCCTAAAAAACTTGCAAATGAAGATCTTCCTCATCCCGGGCGAGTTTAAGCAGAGTCCAAATTGCCAAGAACTCAACCAACTTATTGGTGCCTTCGACGCAATTGGCATCGAAAAGAAGTAAAATGGTCATCAAAATGATACAAAATGCCCCCAATACCACAAAGCTTGTCCTCACCTTGGCAAGCACCAAAAAAAAAAAACTCCAACAATAACTCTTCTCCACCTACAATTCCCCTATCATCCATGGAACATTGACTACTGAGGTTGCTTTGAAAAACTATAATAGTGAAGTAATCCCCACGACAGTTTGGAAGGAAGGAACCAAGTGCCCATCAAACAAAAGTTTATTCCTTGTCATCCACATTCCCCATAGAGTCAAAAAGGGAATACATGTGAAGTCTTTTAAATCTGGTCAACTAAACCAGGTCCTCGAACAACTAGCAATGCTACCTTCAGTCCACATATTCCTGAACTTAATCCCCTTTTCTAGATCATACCACAATTGGCTTATATAAGTATAATGAATAAAAAGATGTTCCACATTCTCCTTGACCTCTCAACATGCACAACAAAAACTTGGACCTTGTACTTGACATTTCCAGAAAAAATCCCATGTTAGCACTTTATTCTTCAAGGCCAACCACATAAAAATTTGACTATTAAGTGGAGCCTTAAATTTCCATATTTTGGACCACCACCAGAGTCCCCTCATGATGGCCTTCTGACATTACAGTTATGTAACCCATTCGAACAGTGTAACTTCCTCCAACATTGTTTCCAACCCAAACCAATTTATTTGGCTCTACTCACAACCTGATATGTGCCCTTACTAGGTATAAAATATAGTTGCCCCATTACTAAGCTAGAACTTTAGGAAAATCCATATCCCTGGCTATGTTCCAACCCTGAGTTCGTAAATCAGTGGTTTTTGCATCAACCATTTGTGATAAGTAATGGACTTCATGTTCCCACAAATGATTTATGAGAACCGGAGAAAGGAAAACCTACTGACCACAACCAACAATAACATCAATTTCGATCCTAATTGATAATAACATCAATTCTGATCCTAACTGAATGACCATCCCCCACCTACCAAGCCAGTAGGGACCTAATTATAGGAAAGGAAGCCACCATAGCCTTCCAATGGTCGGATCCCCCCTTATATGACTTTTCCTCCCTTCTAATCCATCACAACATTTTAGCAGGATCCCAATACTTCAAATTTATAATAGTTTTCCACATCCCATCCTTAGAAAGCAAATTCCACGTTGACTTTACCACCATTGCTCTTTCAAACACATGTATGTCCTTTAAACCCCAACCCCCTTCGCCTTTGGGATTTGCAATTGATTGCCAATTTGTCTAATGAAAACTCTTAGTTTCCTTACCACGTCATAACAAATTAAAGCACAAACATCGAATCTTCTCCAAAACTCCCTTGGGGATATTGGTTAAGGTGTGCCACTATACAAGAATAGCCTCCAAAACTGATTTAACTAAGATTAATTGACCTCTACGTGAGAGCCAACAATTACACCAAAGACTAATTCTAGAATCAACTCGAGCTAGCAACCATCCATGACCCCATTTGTGGTATCCATTTGGTTTGATATAGTATCTGAGATACCTTAAGCCCTCATTGAAATATGTCATATTAAACTAGAAAATGTATAGCAAGACCTGCACCACCCCTTCTTCCACCCAATTAAAGTAAAAATCATATTTCTCCAAATTTACCACCATACCTGTAGCTTTGTAAAATAGATTAAGGATATCAACCAACACACGACCTTCACTCACGTATCGATTTGTAAGGAGCATAATATCATTCACAAATAGTAGATGTGTTACATTTAGACCTGCACCAAAGTATAAACCTTGAATTTTCCAGTGCTTGCAAATCACCAATATTGCAATATTGGACCCTTCCGTGAACAACAAGAAGAGGTACGAGGAAACAGGGAACCCTTGACAGAGACCCATCATAGCATTTAAAAAATGGGGAGTTGAACCATTAATAAGAACAATGAAGGAGATAGAAGTAATGCATCCCTTTATCTAGTTCACAATTTCTAGGGAAAATCCCACATGAATCCATGATAATTGCAAGTAGAGCCAACATGTTCGGTCGTAGGCCTTTCACAAGAATAGTTTCATAAGCATTGTATCGGAGATTCCAGACATTGATGGTGTGAATGCTCTCTTAAGAAGCCCCAACCGCTTCATGGATATGTCTCCCCTCCAAGAAGTCAAATTATTCAAGAGAGGTAAAAGAAGACAATAATGGCTTCGATTTGACTGCCAACATTTTTGCAATGATCTTATAGACAACATTACATAATGAAATAATATGAAAATATCCAAAACCACTAGGAATGTTTGATTTTGGAATTAGAGCAATACAAGTGGCATTAAAGCATGGAAACATATTTCTCGCCTTCTCGACTTCCTCCACTACTCGCAATAAATCAACTCCCACCAAGTAAAAATAAAAAATAAAAAATCGTCCAGCCATCCATACTAGAGCTCTTGTCCTTTTTTAAAGTTTTCATAATGCCTTACAATTCCCCCAAATAAATCAGTTCAATTCAACTAATATTATCCTTTGAAGACACCATCTGAGGAAAGAAAGAGTATATATTAACACTCTGAACAATGTTTATAGAATTCAATTCCTTGTAGATCCCCAAAAAATGTTGTACCCCCATCTCGGACAAATATATGAAACCTCTTAACCAAACACAATTAGTTGAGTGTAGTTCCAATACTTTATTGTGGCTTTTTCACTAATTAGCCACTTTGTGGACGAAATTAGTATTTTCATCACCAATAGAAAGCCAAACCGCATGACTTTTCATCCTCCACTCTGCCTCATGATCCCTTAATAACTTATTCATCCTCCCCTCCAACTTGGAAAGTATTTTTAGTTCTACTTCAATGAACAATCTTGAGGGATTCTCTTCAAATAACACCTTAATCTTCCTCTCAATCTCTTGAAGTAGACTACCATGTTCTTTATATTGTCTAACAGACCATTCAACTACCAACTTCTTGAAGTGTTTTAAAACATTGTTTAAGTGGTGGCTTGGGGAGTGTCCTAGAGATGGATAAAAAATTGCCACTCTTGTCGAACTAAGTTCTGAAAACCAGGTTCCCCAAGCCAATGGGGATGAATTTGATAAGAGCTGAGGGTTTTTCTTCTACCATTTACAAGTGGAGGAAGACCAGATAATGATCAGAGTTGTTTCCAGTAGTGACCCACGACCAGTATCTTGCTACATTGTTTAATAATTTCTCAGACACTAGAAATATGTCTAGGTGCTTGGAAACTATGGCTGATCCAACCCTCACTTATTGTGCTAAGTAGGTTTTTTTTTCATCTGCTCCACATCAACTAGCTCCAAATTTTCCATATTATGACGTATATACCCAGCTATAGGATCTTTTCGAGTAGAAGTCCCCCACACCTCTTCATGAGACAAAGTAAAGTTAAGGTCACCAATGATAATTAGATATTGTTCCTTGACCACTTGTAAAGAAAATAACCTTTGCCAAAAATATTGCTTCAATAGATAAGGACCATAAACATTTAGTAATGTGACTTGTAAATCTAAGTATTCACATTGGAGCTACATGCACAACCTTGAAGACACCAAAAATTAGTTCACTAGAGTCATGTGAGTATGCTAACTTGTCAACAAACCACCCAACAATCTATTAGCATCTACCCAAGTAAAGTCCCAGTTCGTGAAAAGAGACTTCAATCTACTCAAAATCATATATCCTAAACACATTAATTCTCGAACAAAAATAATGTCAGGAGATTCCTTCTCAACAAATCTATGCAAGACCAATCCCTTACTGGGGTTGTCCAGGATGGGTTGTGCAGGCCCCTTGCATTTAAAGAAAGGAATTTCATCGAAAAACCCAGGAAGAGGCATTTCAGTCTTTAAGTGCCCTAAGAATCAATATTTGCTTACCTTGTTGAATCTTTGCAGTAGCCTTGGATTGTGCTTTCCGTATATAAGACTGTCTTCAAAGAGTTATTAGGATTACATATGTTCTATAATCATCTCCTAATCCAACATAAGGGAAATCACCCACCAAAGAGATGGAATCTCGTGACCTAAGGGCATAAGGAGTGTCCCTAGTCTCAACCAAGGATCACAACATAAGGCTCAAAGACCCAAATACCTTCTCATAGGAATCCAAAGTGGATAAAGTGTGTACAAAGAGAGTGGAAGAAGGGAAATGTGGTTGATTTAAATCCCCTAATGAGATAAATTTCTAAGGGGAATCAACTGCTTCATAACAAAGGTTTCCCCCTCCAGTAGTAGTTTCCATGTTAAGAAATTCCCTACAAACCCAATTGCTCTAGAAACTTAAGTATGAGTCTATGTGACAAGTTTAGAACCAAGTTATCCTTACCGCTTGAAGGAGGACCCATCATTGGAAGAATAGGCTTCGCCAAAGAAGGAGGGGCCACCTCCACCCAAGATGGTAGATATTTACCCATAATGATGGTCAAGTCTCCCCCATCAGTTGCCCGTGTAGGGGTGATCGTCTCTACTACAAGTTGAAGAGACACCTTTTCGTTGGAGGGGTAAGTAGACTGTCCTACAAGTCAAATCTAGTTGAAGTCACCACCTTCTCCTAATATTCACCTTCAAAATCTGGGCCATGCCATGAAGTGACTAAATTATTCCCCAATAAATCTTGCCCCCATCCACTTAACATCGGATAAATAGTATCCTTAGATACGCCTTCCTCCATAGCATTTGAAAGGTGTATTCCATTATATAAATGTATTAAGTCCGATGGAAAGCACATGGGGGTACCCTGATTGTTATGCCCTCCTGAATGATCCTTCTCTACAACAACGGAAGTCAATGGATCTTTTGTAATGGGAGACCCATTCAAAAAGGACCCCACCCAAGGAGCAACCAAGATATCCATATAATCAATTTTTCCAGTCTTTTGCCTCCACATCCTCTTCTTAAAGGTCATGGTACAGTCTTCAACAACATGACCAAAGGTATGGAAACACATACAATGGAAAGGAACATTGCAATAGCCCATGGGTTTAAAGTGCACCATTTCCCTACCGCAATTTCAACACCATCTGCTAGACCCTCTATCAGATCCAAGAGTACGAAGACCCTCACCATCGAACTCCTAGAGTTACATTTATAATAAGGGTTGACAAAGAAGGTTCTGTTCACAAAATTCTCTAAATCAGTCATAAATCAATCATTCCAGAATTCAACTATAAGACTTGTCATTTTCATCCAGATCAGAACACCCTTCAAGACCTCCCTCCCAGGGTTGAAACAAGGATGTCAGAACTTGAGGGTTAACTAGCAAGAACCCTAGATCTAATGTCCACTAAGAATCATCACTGCATCTTCCCTTTATTTGAATTTGAATCCTATCCATCCCCGAGTTAACAAGTACATAACTGGGCTATACACTAAGAGGGGCTCCTATGACATCCATATCTCTGCCTTTAGTGATGTCTCAACAATCCTAACACCAAAACAATTACCTAGGAGGGACTTTTGGGTGAACTCGATTACATTCTTAACCTTCAAATATTCTCCCATCGTCATCTTAACAAGGTTTGTGCATCATTTAACTACCTTCTTCATTTTCCTCTTCACCTTGTCCCATACACCAAAATATCCTCCACCCTATGTACCTACTTGAGTATTCTCCATAAGTGATATAGTTCCAGAAAGGGTTGATAAATCAAGAGATCGACCAACAAAACCTTCTTCAGATGCCCCAGTAGCATCTAATGGGCTAAAAACTAGTAATTCTAGGGAGAGATTGACAAGATTAGAAAATGATTGAACTGAGAGGTTAGGCAAATGACCTTCAATCTTGTTTTTTGAGCATGAGTTGTGATCATAACTTTCTTCGTGTGAGTGGCGCTCCTCGATGATAGTAACCACCATCACCTTGAGGTCTGAAAAGCCCTGCCCATGTGAAACATTTACACCACGAACTAGCTACCAGTGAAACATTTATAGAACCAGCTGGTTATGACTGTGGTCTGGGTGGTTTGATTAGCAAGCTCTTATGAGTAGTACTCGAACAAATTGTAATGGCATTTTAACTTTGATTCTACTTGAATACCAAGTTAATGGTTTTTTTTTCTCATGGAATTCTTTTTAGTGGGCACGAGATTGTGTATAAAGGTGACCTGCATCAATTTCAAAACAATTATGGATAGAGCGAATTCATTGTGAGATTATTTTTGGCAACTCTTGGAGGATGCACTCTGAGATTATTCACGGAGCAAATCCATCATCGAGCATAGTATTTATGGGGAAAGATACCATCCATAGAGTTAATTATGAACAAATACATAATCCAGAGAAGTAATTCCAATACATTATTATGATCCATTCTAGGCAACCCCCTTTGGTGGATCCATTATGTGATTATTTTGGTGAAAGATATGATGTGTACAGCTACGCCTAGAAAACCATATGATATGAAGAGTTAATTTTGGGTAGAGCTATCTCAATTTAAAGATAGTTATGGGTATATCATATCCATTTTGAGACTATTTTAAGTAACACTTAGTAGATCCATCATGAGATTATTTTGGGTAACCCTTGGTGGTTCCATTTTAAGATTATTCACCATGTATAACATCACTAAGTAGAATTAGGGAACATTAAGGCACAGGTGTTTATAAACATTCAAGTTGTGTTCATAAGGGAAAATTTTAGGGGAGAAATTTAGCCCATAAGCTAATTTTTTACCTTTTTTTCAAAAAAAAGAGTTGCCAGTTTCCATTTTTTCTAAATTGATTCGCTCAAATTCCTTGGGATATTTTTTTTACTCTAAAAATCACCAAAATTGGCCAGAAACTATATAAAACCCCTAGAAATTTTCTTTTTAGAAAAATATCGCCCAACATCTTATGGTTGGAAATTTAAGAATTGGTAAGATTTGCCAAGGTTTTTACACTCTAAGAAAATTATGGATCCTAAAAATTTTCCGTGGTGTTCACAATTACTCCAACGGGAAACAAAACTTGACCTAGTCAAGTGCACAAGTTCATTATCCCAGTCTTGGTTATAGTTTATTTCCTTTCTATTTTTTTCCAACATGAATATTTCACCACATTTACCAGACTCTTAATGGAAGACCTAGCAAAATAGTCATAGATGTTTTTTGTGAATATATAATCAGTAGAGACATTGTGAAGAAAGAGAAGCTAAACTTGAAACAAAGTTAGAGGTAATGTTTGATACTAAGTTTGCATCTTTTGAAGACAAGATTTAGAAATAGATAAATAATAAAATAATAGGATTGGAGAATAAGTTACAGAAAATGGAGATTATATTATAAGAAATAAAAAACAAAACCAAGGAACAAAACAACTAACTTAAAAAGGAGATGTTGATAATTTAGAAAATCTTAAAATAAAGAGAAAGAAGAAAAGATCAATAACAATTGGTCTTAAATAGTATGTAAGATAAATTGGATATCAAACCCATAAAAAATTAAATGAATAAGCTTATAAAATTAAATGAATAATAGAAGAGCTTTGAACCTCCTATTTTCTAGTTTAAAAGAAGAGAAAAAATAAAACACTAGCAATAATTAAAAAACTTGTCTCATAAAATAAAAGAAGTTGGACGAAATAACCCAAATATTAATTTGGCAATAACATAACCTTACACATATATTTAATTTTATTTAAAAAAAACTATAATTTTTTTTAAGAAAAAAATTAATGGGTTTATGTGCATAGACGTTGTAAAGGTAGCAAGTGAGGTGCTAAGTAATGTATGAGATGAACTTGGCTCTTTCTTTACATGGGTTTCTTTTCAACATTTAGATTTCATAAGTTAAGTTATAAGCTAAGTCTAACTTAAGTTTTGAGCAGAGTAATTAATATACGATTCGTTTCATATTAATTACTGCATAGATTAGAAGTTTATTTTCATGCTTTTGCATCACATTGAACAAGTAAATGTAGCATTAATTTATTGAAGCTAAATATATTTTTCTTTTCTTATGTTCATAACATGGAACTATAAATTAAATTATAAATCAATAATTTTTTGATAAAGTTAATAATTTATTATTGCATTAAGAGGAATGAGGTGTTTTACAGTGTAGTATGGGAGAGATGTTGTCAGATAACGTAGTGTAATACATGTCTACTCATAAAACAAAAAATTTAAAACCACCATAGATCCATTTTAAATCCGGTTCTATCAAACACCAAGAGTGATCAAATTTTTGGAGGTGTAATTTTTTTTGGATGTATAAAAAATTTAAGATAAAAAATATTACAGCACAAGAAATTGGATCCCTCTAAATGCTTGATAAATCCGGGTTAAAATAAATCTATATTGATATATGCATTATAACATCTAAAAAAACATTTCAAAAAAATGAAAAAAATATAATGAATAAATTTAAAACGGGCAAACCAAGCCATACTTGAAAGATGAATGGAATCGTTAAGTAGCTTTGACTAATGTGAAGAAGAGCAAGTCTCCAGGAGGAGGATTCATAACAACATTCCGATCAATTTGATAATAAAAAGGAAAGCCAACCCTTTTGAAATTTCAAACTCGAAGACTAATCATCGATGATTAAGGGTCCTTTGAATTAATTTCAAACTCGAAGACTAATTCAACGATGCTTAATGGTCCTTTGAATTAAAATATTCAACAAGCGAACATAACAATATTCAACTTGGAACAATATTCAACTTGGACTTAAGTGAAGGGAACAAAGGCGAGAAAACACAAAAGTCTACACACATGCACCTTCGATAAGAAAAAGGCCAAATGTATTATTCATGATTATTAAAAAAACCATAATATATTTGAGTGACACCGAGTGTGATGGTCAATCGAGTATAATTTTAGATATCTTATTGTTGTTTTTGTTTTGTTTTTAAGGAGTGAAAATTTTATTATAATTTAGTTGTTAAATTAACAGTAATGACAATTATTATTAATCACTATTTCTAAATGCGAGTTGACTAATCATTGTTATTTAAGGAAAACTACACCATCTAAAATAATTTATTCGTGGTTTTTAAGCGGATAGATTTCCACTCCCACTAGATGCTTCTAGGTCTTGGGTCATTAACATGTTTCCTTACATTTGAAGAAAATGAGCTTTTGGTCAATCATAAGCAATTTTAGGTCTTACTCTAGGATCAAAAGATCAAATATTTTAAAAGAAAAAGAAAGAAGGTTTAAACGTATTTTATAGGAAATATTTTATGTTTTTATCTTTTTATTTGTGTGTTATAATTGGAATTTGGTTAAGTATTCATTGTTAAAAAATTTGAATAGATGAAATTATTGTTTTTAATGTTGCAATGGATTCAACACCCTTAAATATACATATTGCAACTAGATTGTGTACTTGTAATATATATATTATCTCTTTCATCAATCCAAAATGATTCTTGTCGAATTTCAAACCAAAAATATCAGTTTCCCTTATTGCTCAATCGTTAGTTCAAGTCGTCATAAGTCAGACCAGAGATCACCCCAAAAATTTGGGATGGTCATGGGTCTGACTCCCTTGATCCCCTTGGGGTTAGGTTCTATAATCAAGGCTAACGGTTTACCATGTTTACAATTCATGGCTCATGGGGAATTACTTGAAGTGTTTTCTATAAGGTTTTCCTTGAAAAAAAAATGTATTCTATAAAAAATGTCGATTGGGTGTATCTCAAATGATTGTGAGGAAAATTTGTTACTCTCCCCACCGGGCTTCAAATCCCGCTTTATGACATGTTTGATCTTAGTCTAGTATCGATTCAAAATGAAAAACTAAAATGAAATAACAATGCGAGATTGAGAAGCTTGTACAATTGTGCAATGCAATGAAGGCGAGGTGCTCAAAATTTCTCATTTAGAATTATCTATTAATGCTTAAAAACCTATCACTAAATATAACGATGGCTCCACTTATTACCTCATTCCATTAAGTAATATAAATTAAGACAAATTCAACTCTTTTTTTTTCGAAATTATCTTCTAAATTTGATCGGAATTTTGTTAAAAGTTATAGATTCATCGTATTGATGGAAACTTTGACCATATAACTTTTCTTCTCTAAACTTTTAGCCCATATAGGATCAAATCCAAAAGAGGCAGGGTATGTACACCTCTGTAAACTTTAGTAATCAAATCACTACACAGAGGAGGTCCCTTGTCTCACAAACAAGAGGATCTCTTACACCAATATGATATCTGACTTGAATTTTATTATTATTATTTATTTAGTAATCAAATCACTACACAGAGGAGGTCCCTTGTCTCACAAACAAGATGATCTCTTACACCAATATGAAATCTGACTTGAATTATTATTCTTATTATTATTAGTTTGTGATAATTTGATTGCTTGTATGCCCATGTGGCAATCTTAATTATTATATATTGTACTTTACAAAAATTATGATAATAGGTTTACCCAATTTTAAGATAACATGTGGTGGTCACTAGACATTTCAGACATGGGCATATAGATTTCCCTCTGCCATATATTTAAATATGGGTATTTAGATCTCCATCTACCATATGTTTGCACATTCGTAAATGGATTCGAGAAAGAAATCCAATCCTTTTCGCTGGCATTGTGAGTGCCCAACTCCTGGATTTGTTTCTGTGAACCTTATGGAATTCTTTATGGTGGGCATGGTATTGTATATAAAGATAACCTGCATCAATTTCAAAATAATTATGGGTAGAGCGAATCCTTTGTGAAACTATTCTAGACAACTCTAGGTGGATCCATATTGAGATTATTCACAAAGAAAATCCTTCACCATGTATAGCTAAATATAGGGAAAGGTACTATCTGCAGAGCTAATTCTAAACAAGAACATAATTCAGAGAGAGAATTCCATTTTGACATTATTGTGATCCATTTTGGGCAACCCTTGGCAGATCCATTCCAAGATTATTTTGGTGAAGATATGATATGTAGAACTAAGTTTGGGCAAATATATGATCTGAAGAGCTAATTTTGGGTAGAGCTATCTCAATTTAAAAATAATTATGGGTATATCGGATCCATTATGAGACTCTAACACTTACTAGATCCATCATGAGATTATTTTGGGAAACCCTTGGTGGTTCTGTTCTAAGATTATTCACCAAGCATATTCATCACTAAGTAGAGCTAGGGCCTATTCAAGCATAGGTGTTTAGAAACATTCAAGTTGTGGTTTGAATTATTCTAAAGGGACACAAAACTTGACATAATCAAGTGTACAAGTTCCTTCTCCAAGTCTTGGTTAAGTTTACTTTCTCTCTTCTTTTTTTTCAATATAAACATTTCACCACATTTACCAAACTCTTAAGGGGAGACCTATCAAAGTAACTCTAGATAGTGTTTGTAAATTCATCACTAAGCATATTCATCACTAAGTAGAGCTAGGGCCTATTCAAGCATAGGTGTTTAGAAACATTCAAGTTGTGGTTTGAATTATTCTAAAGGGACACAAAACTTGAAATAATCAAGTGTACAAGTTCCTTCTCCAAGTCTTGGTTAGAGTTTACTTTCTCTCTTTTTTTTTCAATATAAACATTTCACCACATTTACCAAACTCTTAAGGGGAGACCTACCAAAGTAAATCTAGACAGTGTTTGTAAATATACAAAATCATTAGAGAAACATAGTGAAGAAAGAGAAGGTAACCTTGCAGCAAAGTTAGAGGTAATTCTTGATACTAAGTTTGTATCCTTTGAAAACAAGATTTAGAAATAGATAAACAATAAAATAATAGGATTGGAGAATAAGTTGCAGAAAATAGAGATTATATTAAAAGAAATAAAAACAAATCCAAGGAACGAAACAACTAACCCAAGAAGGAGATTTTGATTGTCTATAAGATCTTAAAATGAAGAACAATATTAAAGAGTTGGAAGAAAAGATAAATAACATTTTATCCCTAAATAGTCTACAAGGTAAATTGGATATTAAACCCATCAAAAATGAAATAAATAAACTTATAGAGTTAGGCAAAGAGCGTAAAAAAAGAGCCTTGAACCTCATAATTTTTTGTTTGAAAGAGGAGAAATAATAGGACACTCTAGCAATAGTCAAGGAATAGCTCGTTTCATAAAAGAAAAGAGGCTAGGAAAAATAATTGAGCATAAAGATAGATTGATTCATGTTAAGGTAAGTTCTAATGACCCTAAATATAACATACTTACTAAAATTCTAAGTCTAAAAAGGCCAAGAATATTTATAAATGAAAATCTCATTCCAGAAGATCAAGTTGAATTAAGTAAGGAAGCTCAAAAGGTAAAATTAATAAACCAGGAAGAAAGGAAAACAAACAATAATTAGAATAAAAAAACTATTATTAGGGATATAGACCAAAAAGATAATAATAAATAGGAATTTGGACACTTTGGATCCTTTCTTGGAATTGTCATGGATTTCCATGGAGGAAAGGCCCTAGGCTAATTTGGATCATGAGTGAAATTGATATTATGTTGTTTGTTGAAACTTGGGAGTATGAAGAATATAAGGTCCCTAACATAAAAGGATTTGTCTTATGGTCAGTGTGGAATAAAGATCCTATCACAGAGTGATATGTAAACTATTGTGGATATTCCACTGGAACAGTTCGTAACAATAGATCTTACATCTGAGTTCTTTTTATTAGCTTATATCTATTGAATGCTAAATAATTGGAATTGTAAGAAAGCTAACTAGAGAAAATAAATACATAATCCATACAAATAACATAAGATATACCCTGGAAAAATCCATTGCTTAGAAAAACCCAACCAACAATGAGGACTATGCCTTGCTCTTTTATATAAAATGAAAATACAAAGGAAATGGTACTCTCTATGGAGTTACCTATGACTCTGCGGCTAGAATGGCTACTACAAAATCTCCTATCTCCTATGTTCTACTCCAATATTCACTCTTGTGTTGTTGCTTAGTTATGGAACAATACAATAACATTAGGATAATGGAAACCCTTCTTTTCCTTCCAAACTGGTATTTAACATAGCCCAATAGCCCTCCAGGGTTAGTTTTAGGGGTTTTGCATGCCCCAATTCCAAATTAGGGTTAGGGTTTTGGACATTCTAGAATGTTCTTGAAATTAAAAACGTGACTAGCTCCGCATGAGTGAGAAACAAAAGCTAGCATGGAATCCACTCAGTACCATGGTGGTCAAGATAGGTCAACTTGCAAGAGGCATAACTTTCTCATATATATTATGTTTGAGGTGTTTCTTGTACCATTGGAAAGGTCTCGGTGTGTAGAATCACGTCAAGAAAAATTGTGTAAGTGATGAACTTTTGACCCCAAAAACATCATTTAGACCCTCAAACAAGCCTAGAAAGGTTCTAGACCCTAAATTTGCAAAGTAAGACTTGCCCATAAAATGGGCACTGCAAGCCAATTCATCCAATCTTTCAACCCCAAAAGCAGCAAAATAGATGAAAAATTACCTACTGATCCATTTCGTATCATAGAGGAATTGGAGGAATAGCTTGTTACATTAAGAAGAAAATTCTCTTTGTATTAGGCATCACAAGAAGGACCCTTCAATTAGTACCTATGATTGAAGATTTCAACATTAATGCTAAAAATATTTATATATAAATATGTTATTTTGCACCTATTAATTCTCCCTTTTATAAGAAAATTGTCTAGATAAAAATTGTCATAATGGATTAGAGCATAATATTTATAGTATGAGAAATGAAGGCGATATCCTCTTACTATGAGACTTTAATGTTATAACAATAACTAACCAATCTATTATCATAAGCAATGATTCCAACCTTAATCCTTTATGGTTAGATAAGGACCTTTTTTTAACTAGTACATACAAAAGAAGCTCTAAAGACTTGGATGATAATTTGTTCAGTTCTAAGTTGATTAAGATTTGTAGTTCTAATAATTTGCAATGGCCTAATGAAGTGACCAAAATCCAAACGAATTACTTGTATTCATGGACTTCTCAATAGTGTCACAAATTATGTGATATTGTATATCCCTTTATGCAACCAAATAGTAAAATTTGATATCTTAAATGACTATGAACTAGACCTAGATCATAGGCCTTTAACCCTAACTCTAAACTTTGTCATGCACAAAAGCCCCATATAAGAGAATTTAATAACCAAAAACACTTAATAGTCAACACAAATGAAGTTGATATTTTTCTAAAGGATATAAATAATGAATTAAATTGCATATCAAATACAAACAATATTGAATACCTCTATCATAATTTTACAGCAACCCTATCCACCTCTATTACCAAGTTCTCTATCTAAGTGTCATGTAAAAGGGAAAATAGTATAGATAACCCTTGGTATGATAAAGAGCGTGAAATTGCTAGGATTCATTAGAGATGTTTCTAAAAAGTCCTTAAAATATGATAAGATAAATAGGCAGAAAGTCTTAATTAAAAAAAAATTGCTACACAAATAGATAGCAAGAGAATCTTTTACACCTCTCTATGCTAGATCCTAAGAAAATCTAAAGGAAAATTATAACTCATAAAATAAAGAAAACAATATGATTTCCTTGAGGAACTGGAATTCCTACCTTGAAAATCTTTATGAATCCCTCAATGTTGTGGACAACATCAAATCCTTTTTACAAAGGAGAAAGATTTTTCTTTAAAAGGCATAGAGTTTGGGGTTTAGAGGCTTGTAAAATGGAAATCTAGGGACATCAAATGCTACCAAGCATAAATCCTTAAAATTGGGGAGCTATCCTCATCCCTCACATTCACAAGCTCTTCAATCTAGCAGTCAAGTAGGGTTTCCCTAAATCATGTACCCAAAGCCTCACTGTTCCTATTTTTAAAAGTGAAGATTAAAAAAAAACCTCTACTTATATGACCATTATGATTATCTCTCTTTTAGCCAAGTTATATAGAAATATTATGGAAAATCATATTAGCATATGGCTAAAAAGCAAAGGAAAAAGGCCTAAAGGCCAAACCAGATTTACGAGCTATCATTCAACTATGGACCACCTTGTTGTGCTTAGGATCATTGCATAGGACTGTCGTAATAACAAAAATAACATGAAGTGTTGCTTCATTGACTTTAGAAAAGCATTTAACACAATGCCTAGAACTAACATTTGAAATTGATTAGAAGAGACAAAAATTCTTTTTGAATTGAGAGCTATTGCGGTAAGGTTGTACAAGAGTGTTATTTCCACATTCAAGAACACTTAGTGCTAATCAAAAGACATTAATTGTAATGGAGGAGTCAAGAATGGATTTCCCTTGTCCCCTACCCTTTTTGGCATATACATCGACAAGTTAGAGGGTTGTTTTGAATAGTCATCTTCTTTCTTCTCGATGATAATGATATTGTTCTTATGGCGAGGTGTCCTTATAATATCAATGAGAAACTAATAATTCTCAATAATTTGTGCTCTAGTATAGATATGATTGTTAACACTGACAAAACAAAGTTTATGATAATTGAATCCAAAAGGATTATTTATGTTAATTTCATCTATGATAGCAATATCTTGGAGGAAGTGACTTTATACAAATATCTCAAAATCCATATTCATCACAATCTTAAATGAAACTATAGAATTCAGAAAAGGATAAATGGAGGATGGAAAGGTTATTTTGTCCTTGAAAATAATTGTAAATCAATGGACCTTTCGCAATGGGATCAAAATAAACTCCTCTTTGAGACTCTTGGCAATCGTGTTATCTTATATGGTTGTGAAGTTTGGGGTTGCATAATCTCTAGAGGATAGTGGATAAAGATCAAACAAACCTAAAAGTGTTTTATAAATTAGAATATTAACATTAACAACAATACACTATATCATATCCTCCTCATAGAAGTGAGTCATTCCTCCACTGAAAGCATGTCTATGACTAGGTACCTAATGTACAAGAACAACATAAACAACACACAAGACAAGAGGCTTCCTAATATTGCTTCCAACTCTAATCAAAACCACTTATGGCTCAAGTGGGGTTAGCATAAATATGCCATATCTTGTCTAAATCATTGGGGAATCGAGGAAAAGGTCACTTTGCAGAATATCGACAAGACTAAAAATATTATTACATCTAAATTAAAGGAGAAATTGTGGTCTAATCAAGAATTGCATGATAAGATACAATTAAGATAGCATAAGCATATGATTATACAATATCAAAAGTATCTATTTTTTTAAACAAGTGTAAAGAAGAAAATCAAGATTGCTAAAATAAGAATGAACTCTCACAAGCTCCATAGTGAAATAGGGCATTGGACAATTCCTAAAGATCCGTGGTAAAATTGTCATCTTTGTGACACTAAGAGTGTTGTATATGAAAAACATTTTTCTCTTAGAATCTCCCCAATACACCATATTATATCTCAATTTCAAAAAAATTATTTCACTACCAACCTTCCTAACCTTTTAACTCATCAAAATTATGGCGATTTAGAAATGATTCTCTTATATCATTTTTAGCACAAAAATAAAATTCAAAAGAAAACCACATAATTTCTTACTTTTTTTTAAGGTCTCATAAACCAAAGTTAGTCTTAGTGGATGAGTAATAAACGCATGTTACTATTATCTATAACACGTATGTTATTTATTTGTGTATTATGTTATTCTTTTTTTTTAACAAGAACGGTTATGGGTATTGTATTAAAAAGCTTTTTCAAAAAATAAGCACAGAAAGCTTCTAGTTTTCCTATGAGAGGGACCAACTTTCAAATTTTCCATTCCTGTTCTGGAGTTTCTTCTCATAGCTTTAACAGGTCTGAAGCTAGTGCTATAGAACTTAACATATTGTCCCAAAAAGATTTTACAAAAGCAATACATTACAAAAAATGGGTGTAGTATCCATTGAAACTGATAATGCCTAATAAAACTAGACCTAAGATTCTTCTATACTAGAACATAAAGATAAAATATAATCCGCAAAAAGAGAGAATCAGATATCTGAGTCATTTCTGTCGTGGGCGAGGAGGTTCTGGGATTTCCATGGAATCATCCGGATTGGAGCTGGAGCCCGTAGTGTCCTGAAACCCTGGAATGCAGCGAGCCAAATCTTCTCTAAGTCTGTCCACCTTGCCTTCAACATCTGAGATATTCCTGTAATTATCATCCACCTTGGAGTCCACATTGGAAATGTTGTTATCTATGTAGTCCACCGCTTCTGACATGGAGGAAATTCGACCATTCATCAAATCATTGTTATGCCTGACCTCGGTGCTGAGAGAGTGCAGTAGGGTAAAAACTCTCGTCATATTCTTTTTTATGTCTACCACCTCAATTCGAATCCTATTCACCTGTGCTTCCATGGTTTCGACCTCTGAATTGGAGGGGTCAAGGGCTTCAAGCTCATCTTCGCATAGGCTAAGGGACGTGAGGTCCACGAGGAGAGAGCGAAGAGGCTGCAGGAGCTTTGCTTCAGGAAGGGAGATGCCGAGGGAGGAGAGCAGGGGCTTATCACAGAGCGTGCAAGAAGGAAGAGGTGAGGAAAGTGCAGAGCTCATGCTCAGGGAAGGAGCAAAGCAAGCAATGGAGCGGGCATCCATCTTCAGGGCAGAGTTTATCAAAGCGCAAGTCTGGAAGCGTCTGAAGGGATAGTAAATCAGAGCGTGTGAGATAATGGCAGTAGATGGAGAGAGGCCATGTGAAGGCATTAAATGCCTCCATCGGCCCTCGATCAAAGTGACAAGTGGATTCATGCAAGGGTAAGGGTGGCCGCTACCAAAGGTGACGAGAGGTAGGAGAGTGGGAAGCCGGAGTATGGGGGGAGAGCCCCAAGGGGAGGAATGGTTAGGGAATCCAACTAGGGGTAGGTTCTTCACCATCATAGTATAGTAAACCAGTACATTGAAGCACCCCTTTGCTAGCCATTTCATCGGCATGGTGATTGTTTGAGTGTAAAACATGGAGGAAATTAAGATTGTTGAAATCTTTGTTGATGAATTTTAGGATGTGATGGTATTTATTGGATGGGGTGGAGCATTTCCTGACAAGGTTGTGGGATTCTCAGATTATGAGAAGGGAATCCCCAATGGCTATCAGGTATTTTATCTCGGCCTTGATGGCTACTTCCAAACCTTTTAGTAAGGCAAGCCATTCAACATCATTATTGGTCTTTATTCCAATCCCCCAGGCATAACTTTTCATTATGTTTCCCCCGAGGTCGAAGATGACCCCTCTCGCGCCTGCCAACCCAAGTGTATTATGTTATTCTTACGCTCTACCATTACAAAGTAGTATATTATTATTATTATTATTAAACACACACACACACAGATATATATAACGTTAAAAATCATTTTTAGATGGCAACGATGAGTTTAGGTTGGTAATACATATTCTTACCTTATCACAGATAAATCAAAATAAAAAATAAAAAATTATAATATTTATAACAAACAAAGTAGAAAACAATAGCACAAGTAAATAGATATGTTGATGAGGGATATTAGATAGATTTACAAAAGGAATATTTTGGTTTTAAGAAGAAGCATATTATTGGTGGTTGCCTCAAACTCAAGCACAATAAACTCCCATTTATCATTACCTTACATAATCTTGTTTTTTCTAACTTATCTTAATACATTAAATGTGTATGTTATAAACCGGGAAAGATCCATCTCAAGTCTGGCTTTATCAAGCGCTGAGAGGGATTGAATCCATTGAGGTGAAAACCCTTTTTAGAGTTTTAAACTTGAGGAAATGTTTGCACCACAAGGAATTTGATGTGGTTTGATGTTCTTTTTCATTTGTTATAGTAGTTTGAAGTTCGTCATTTGACACCATATATCCTCTATTAGTATGGAAAGTAAATGTAGTGTTTACCAATATATCTTTCATAATACTTTTTGTCTGATTATTTTGTTATGTTTTTGTGTCATGAGGAATTGTGTTCGAATTTGGTAGATCTCAACGTTTCGATCCCTACTCAGGGATCATATTCAGGAGATTGTTCAATCCTTGTTTTGTTATGTCTTTTTTTTTCAATGTTATGTTTTCTTTGGTCTCCCTTTTGATCTATAGTCATATGTTGGGAATGATTCTACCTTTGCAATCTATGTTGTTCATGATTTTGTTTTATTTTTCGTTCTTCCATTTTTCAAGTGATTCGTTCTCTCTATGTTTTCTAACATATTGTCATGCTAACCCTCTTAGTCCTTCAACCTCTTTGTAATTAGTACTTTCATTAGGAGGAGACATTATTATATTGAATACCCTATAACAAACAAGTAAACATTGAAATCAATGCACCATAGGAAGATATTTAAGAATCGAGTTTTTAAAATAATGCATTTTAACAATACTAAAGAAGAACAATCCCGGAATCAAAGCAATGAAATAATGATGTCACACAAAATACAATAGATTCATTTAAACCAATGCATCTTAATGATGCTAAAGAAGAACAATCCTAGGATCAAAGCAATGCAAAACTGATGTCATACAAAATGCAATATCAATACTATTAATGCATATTAACAATACTATTAGATCATATTGTATTTCCCAATGCATAGATTAGAAATTAGAGGGATATTAGATCATAACACATATCTCCATCTAATTACATAAATCAATAAATCATAGATGCCCTTAACTATAAGCAATGCATAGATCTTTCATTTACCTAATTGTACCTAACATAAATTTTCATTAATCTATGTTAACATGTAATATTAAATTTATTTATTGCACCGAGAGTAGCGAGGTGCTTAAAACCCAATATGGGGGAGATGTCATGTTTGTCATGTTTTTTTTCACTCTTAAAAAACTCTATACTATTATGTATATAAAATTATCAAAAAATACATCTTCCTCAACAGTTCAGAAAATAATCCAGATAGTTGTCCAACATCCTCATGACCATCCATATTACAAAGTATTGCCATGCACAGGGATTGTATGACCCAAGTAAAATATAAACCCGATTGTCAACCAGATATGACATAGGGAGATAGCCAAAAAAGAAAGTGAAAAAAAGGAGAAAATATAATGCAGGAACTAAAGCCGCTATCATCCGTTATATGCGAAGATATTACAAAAAGGAACAACAAAAAAGAAGCAACATACAGACATACCACTAGACCGAAAATATTGGTAGCGTTTCAGAGTCCCTCAGTAAATGATCATCCCAGAGTTCAAAGAAGATACTTCCCTCCCAAAACAATAAACCACGCCTAGACAACATATATGCCTGAGTATTATCAGCATGATAGATGTGGTGAAAGTTGATCATGTGCATATCCAGAAAAATCCTTCATATCTGGGACAGCCAGGAGGAGAGTGCAATAGCATGAATGTCGCCCTTATTACTTACCCAATTAATGATAATCAATGAGTCCCCCGTAACCTGGAGAAGTTCTATCTGTCGCTAATGGGAAAAGAAAAGCACCATCCACATAGAAACCAATTCTCCCTTGGTGTTGGATCCATTTCCACAATTCATCCACAACTAAAAGCATCTACCAGGGTCCAAAAGGATGACTACACCATCTCCACAGAGGTTACCTGAAGCTTGTGAGGCACCATCAAAACTTGCTGAAACACCCATAAAACAAAAATATGATGGAGCTTTTGTATTTTTCTGCATTGGAGAAATATAAAAAATAGAGGATTCTTTATACCCCGCAATAGCTTTCCCAGCACACTTGAAAGGATAGATAAGCTTGTTTTCAAAAATATGAAGGTTTTGGGCCTTCCATGTTTCCCAGAGAATATAACAGGCTAGATCCCTAGCCTCACATTTAATCTAAACTAGTTGAGAAGGCACTCTTGTAGGGAATTACCAATCCAAGACCTGCTATTTGGATGAGATAACCCAACAAACCGCCATAACTAAGATATATATTGACATTCCAGAAAAAGATGGGTGACCGAATCTTCTGCAAGTTTTCATAGTAAGTAGATGTTTGGTCCAATAAAGCCACATTTCTATAGGTTTTGCCATGTAAGCAATTTGTCTTCCAGAGCTAAACAAATAAAAACTTTAACTTAAGAGGAAGTCTCCACTTCCAACATGCTCTGTGCCACCATGCCAGGTTTGAGGATTTGCTTGGAATAATACCTCATATGCCAAGTTTGCAGTCAAGACACATGTGTGTATTCCATGACCACACAAGTCTATCACCAATATTAGATAATCTGACCTAGTACATATGAGTGCCATTCCCCAACCATAACACCCTGGAGGTGGATATGTTCAACACTCAACCAGTTTTGACATGAATATATAGTTGGGACCGTCGAAGTAGCATGCTAGAGGGTGAAAATACGACGTGAATGCAACATGTATAATAAATATTTTGAGAGCCTGTAGCACCGCGAGCCACCAACAATGGGATATTCCCCCAGCATAATAGACCTCCCGTTACCCGAGCACCATGCAATCCAACCTACCATCACTGAGAAGGCCGATATCATACTCGCCCAGAGATTGGATATATTCTTTGCATATATTTCAGAGGAGCGAAGCCACTCTGTAACACAGAGACCCCAAAGATACTTGTCCTTAATGATATCTCCCCATAATACATTCACCATAAGTGTCTGTCAGAGGATTTTTTCCAAAAGAGCAGTAGAGAAAGCATATATATTATTTACAAACCATCCTCCATTAACGAATGGGCTAGCAATCTTACGCCACTCCACTAAATGAATTTTATGGAGATCATTTCTCGGCCAAATGAAGTTATGGATTCTCCTCCTGATGCTTGACATAATGGTCTTTGGTACCTTACTCAAGGACATCCAGTATACTCCTAGGTTCTGTAGAACCGATTTGGCGAGGGTAACTTTTCCCCCAATGGACAGCCAGCGCCAACACCATTGATGAATCCTCCGGTCAAATCTCTTAAAAATACAGAACCAATCCTTTATGGAGTATGCATTTGTCTTGATGAAGCATCCTAGGTAATAGTGTCACATACCCCAATTTTGTGAAAATAATGTAATTATTTTATCATATTTCTAAGACATTATGTTAAATTTAATGCTTAGTAGAAATTGATGACTCAGCAGAGTCACAAGAAATGGAATGTAATTCTGAATATTTTATTATTAATAAATAAATTATGGAGACAACAGCATGGGAGAGCTGTTAAAAGAGGTTACTGGTCTAACTAGTGGATGGAACTAGGTGGAAAGGAAAAAGACAAGTGGCAGCATCCTCAAACACTTCCTAAGTTGCAGGTGGCAAATTCCCTATATTTTGGGGTCATGATTCCCCAAGAAAGTGGAATCTGAGCAGGTGGCTCATTAATGACAGTTAACCCAACAAAGACCTAGGCAATCTTTTAAATAGTACTCAATGAACTGAGCTGGGAGTTCAATAGTTTTGGAGGGAGAATACATTCAGGTGAATGCTATTCAGGAGTCCCATTGAGGAAGTGGGAACGACAGTAAGGAAGTGGTTTGAGATGGATGCTACAGTAACTTGGTTCCAGTTTAGCTGTTTTGGCTGAGTGAATTGTTTTGCTGCACCTAGTTCCAACCAGGGAGACCAGAGCAAGCTCGGGGGTCCTGAGAAGTGCTGTCTGGGCACTGTCCAGGAGTTGGTAGGGAGGAACAACCTCCCATTGCTGTTGTTGTCCACAGTTTGAAACAGGTTCTGCCACTTACTCCTGTTTGTTTATTAAGTATAAATGAATGCATGTTATGTTTATCTTCATTATGTTTGAGTGTTAATTAATTCAGTAAGAAATTCGCAATCCCTGAATATCAGTAGTAGATTTAATAATATTTACTGTGTTAAGATTTCCTTTATATTATTATTATCTTACGGATAAAATATTTACAATGCATAATAAATAGTAGTAATACTGTAAGTAATAGTAATTGTTGTAATTGTTAAACTTAGTTTATTTATATTAACACAAAAATAGATACGTAGGGTTTAAGGGTACAAGTTATTTTTTTTCTGGTATTACAACTCATTAAACAACCATAGGAACTGTAATAAACATAGCCATTTAAATCACAGTATTTATACCAATTATCAATGCCTTTCAAATTAGTTACAACTAATGCTAGAAACAACTTCTACAATGATTAACTATCAAACCAAACAATGGTACAGAAAACCTAACAGAAGATCGATACAAGCATTTGACCACAGTTAACAAAATTACATGGTTTAAACACAAGTTAGATAACAGAACCAAGAATAGCTCGACATTGAGTTTATTTGTATTCAACAGAGTCATAAATCGAACCACAGAACCGTCTCTTCTTATCTTTAGCTCATTTATCGAGCTCAAATAACTTTGTATTATCTTTTCTTCATCCTTTTAAATTTTAAATAGCAGCAGAGTTGAATTCGTAACCACAGAGGAAGCAACTAAACAAAATCATGACTGTGGAGCTCGACTACCATTTTTTTTAGGATTCTTAAACCCTATTGTATTACTAATATCAGAACCTTAACCAAACACGATAGACCAAGCAACGGGACAGAATCCAATCTGTAACTTTTAAACTATTTAAACCCTATCAATTCAATTTTTACTATTAATATAAATGCTAGGGTTTAAGACCAGGTTCCCATCTACGGACGCAATTTAATTCTATTCAAAACAGTATGTAAACACAAAAAGTCACAACCCACGCCACACTCATTTATGTAGAACGACTGTAACAAGTCGTATTTAAAAAGCTTACATTACACATTAAAAGAAACGTAAAACAAAACCATTGCTCACTAATTAATATAATATTCTACCCATAGCCGAGCCATAATCCCTGTAACAGTGTTTTGGGAGGACGAAAGAATTACCACTACTACACACAGTTAGAACCAAAAACAAAACACGTCTTATACAAGCCCGTGTACAGGCAGAATTTTGTAGTAAGTTAACTATCCAAAACCCTGGGCGTGTTCCAAACAAAACCCTATCATTCCAGAAAAAACCTAGATATTTAATTCACCACAAAACGAGACAGACAGAATGGTTTCCCAGCTCATTGTCGAGCTTCTTTATCATCATATTATCCTTTACATGTTTCTCAAGAACTTTCAACATGAGTTATCAACACAAAAACAAAACTAGATTTACAGATTGAACCATGGCCGTAACATTCTTTACAACCTGGGGTCTAAGCCCTTAACCTTTCATTAAAACACATATCAAATGCTGCCGTAAATCCCTATTTCACTTCATGCAATACAAACCCTAAGACCTACAACCAGCAAGGAGGAATGCCATGGCTATCGACCAGGATTACCCGGAGAAGCCCACCGATTGAGGGAAGCGCCCTGTACACCATCGCGAGCAGACAGGTCCTGCATTAACAATTTGGTACTAGTTAATAAACGCAATTATATAAAATCCAAATCTTTAAACTATAAAGATAAGTGTGAAGTCCTGTAAGTTACCACTTTTGGGAAGCAGCTTTAACATTGTATTCAACATGTTAATTGTAAGCAAGGGAAGAATAAGAACCCCAACCCTCATCAACAAATGCCACGAGCTGGCAGAAATAAGACAACTATCACATTGAAAACTTTATCAGGACCAAGCCGAGAGTATGGCAATGCATTACCAGGGCTAAATTTTGACATAGAGAGGATAAAACCCTAGGATTATAACCAACTACAGTCGCCAATAATAAAACACGACAACTCTCTTGCAACTAGGTGATCAAGCATGAAGGATTCGAAGTTACAGAAAAACTGTGCTCTTGACATCTTAGTAGGGTTCGGATTCGGATAGGAGGGTTTCCACAGAAGGACAAAGCCCGAAGGCAAAGGAAAAATGTCGAGTTTTAGGGTTGAGTCAACACTTAAATACCTTCAACGCTTGGCGTAGGAATTACCACGTAGCCTTTTAATCTTTGCATGCTGTGGGTCGAAGTTCCATAGTCTATTGTGATTCCAATCATTTTCTACGTTCAATTAAAATCGCTGTGGGATGAACTACCATCATAGCATGGGTATCTTTCCTTTAAAGTCGTGATACCACACTTGGACTTGCTATTATTTACATAATGATAACAATGCTATAGAATCCGCATAGTGTATAACAATACCTACCATACAAACATTTCAATCATGCGTATGTCAATGATATCAAAGATTCTGATGGATTACCCAATGTTTTTCCAACAAAATATTAAAGCATGAGTAATAGATTTATTTGCTTGGAGTCATTAAAAGATTGAATTGACATAATCCCTAGGCCATCCTTTACATAATCAAGACATTAGGGTAATATCTTTGAGTCTCTATTTTTGTGTAGATTAAACCTTGACTCAGCAAATTCATGCAACATGGGCGTTGATCGAAACTCAGTCATGTAATATTCTAGACATAGAGGGAGTGATTGACATTATAAAGGTTATTTTTAGTAGGTAGGTAATGTAAGTTTGAAATGGCATAGAACAGTGTAACACTAATTACGTCTTAACCCTAGCCTCATGAAAATCGGCAAGGGGTACATCAAAATCTATGAATCTACAAAATATTAAGATGAAGACAAGTAATATAACTTACAATTCTACTTTATCATTGTCACTTAAAATAACTGATAGCCTTGTTTATTATTATTCCAGAAATAGGAATAGTGGTGCAATCAAGCAAACCCTAAAGGAGTATCATAAGAAGATACGAACTGACAGATTATTATACAGTGCAAGTAATAAGTAAATTATACATTGAAAATTTCTAGATCCTTGTAAGTGTAATCGTAAATCACACAGTAACAACAGATAAGCAAAATGGTTTGATTTCCATATTCCCGTGACATTACATGATGCTAGATAAGAGATATTATGGCAACACAATAATAATACCAAAGAAAAATACTCCATGTTGGTACTTAAGACATTCTGATAAAGAACCATATCTATCTTATTCTCATGCAAAATTGTCAACTCTCTATCAGTAAGAATACATGAATATTACAGGAAGGAACTTCTACCTTTTTACACTTGACAACCTGTCTCGCATGTTTAGACTTTTACTGGACATTTTGGTACAGTTAAAGGAATTATAATGCTTTAAAAATTATTTGCAGCGACCCGTACTTTACCTGTATACCTGTAAGTGAAAGACAATTGGATGCATTAGCTCGGAAGCTAAGTAATCCCAGTCTGCGATGACAACTCCCCCTTGTGGTTGAAAACAGAAAAACCATCAGTAACGATAAATAAGACTCACATTAAAAATTTAAGTACAATGACAAATTATTCAGACATAGTTATGATCCCTTAACTAAATCAAACAGATCAAGGAATGCATTTAATAACATTAATTGCTATCTTAAAAATTTTAAATTTTTCGGAAATTTTCGGGTTTTGACAAATAGATTCCACTTACTAAATCCTTCATTTCAAATGGCATAAGTCCCTGAATGTCCAAATTCACTTCCAAATCAACCCTATGTTCCAGGAAAATAGATTTTCTACCATTGATATCCATACCAGTGGCGGTGTAGAAAAGATCCAAAATTTTCTTGATACATTTCCATTCAGATTTATAGGCTCCCCCGAAAAGCATCATATCATCGACAAAGAGTTGATGTGTGACCACTATATTTTGGGTAACCTTTATGCTAGAGATGCATTCATTTGCCTTACCTTTGATGAGCATCCTGATCAAACCTTCGATGACAATCAGAAAGAGGAGAGGTGATAATGGGAATCCTTGTCTAAGGCCACGAGAGCATGAGAAAAACTCAGTGGGACTCCCATTTATCAGGACTGAGTACTTAACTGATGTTACACAGGTCATTATCCACTTCATTTCCTTCCATGGGATACCTATTTGAATCAATGCCAACCGAAGAAAACCCCAGTTATCTTTGTCATGCGCTTTGGATAGGTCCAATTGGAGAATGAGTGCCTTAAGATTCCAAGATTTTATACTATGAAAAGTTTCTTGGGCCACCCCAACAACATCGAGGATCTGTCTGTTGTCCAGAAAAGAAAATTGTTCTTTAGATAGACAGTTTGATAAAACCGGCTTGATATGGTTTGCAATGATCTTAGCAATTATTTTGTAAGCCAGATTACACAAGGAAATGGGTCTGTACTCATTGAAAGATGTTGGGTTGGAAGATTTGGGTTTCAAGGCAATAAAAGTAGAGTTTAATGCCTCTAGAATCCTACCCATAAGTCTGGTATCTTCCACCATAGCGAGTAGATCAGCCCCCATAATGTCAAAAAATTCCAAAAAAATATCCACGGTCCATCCATTTGGACTAGGGATTTTTTCTTTTGCAAATCCCAACAAGAATTTATAGATTTCCTTTAATGTAACCGGTTTGAATACCTCCTCCCCCACCTGATTCGAGAAGAAGTGTGGAAGTTCATTGATCGCCTTAATTTGTTCCCCCACATCACGACCCTTTGGATCTAGGTAGTATTTTTTAAAGTGTCTGATAGCTTCCACCTATAAATATTCTTGTTTGTTGATCCAATCCCCTGCCTTCGTCTTTATAGACCATATAGAGTTTTGAATCTGCCATCCATAAGAAAATTTATGAAAAAAATTATTGTTACTATCACCCAGCTTTATCCACAGAGCACGACTCTTTAAACGCCAAGACTCTTCATCTTTATGCATTATGCTTAGTTTTCTCTGCTCCAACTCCAATAAGGTAATATTAAGATGACCAGGAAAAAAACCTCCAATATGTTGTTTATGGATATTGTCAATATCATTCTCTATCTCTACGAGTTCAGATTTTAGTTCTTTTTCATGTTTCTTTCCCACTTTATGACCCCTGATTTCAGATGCTTAAGTTTTTTAACCAGATAATATGATGGAGGATCAAAGTATGAGTTCTCAAATTCCATCCAAACCTGATGTACCAATGTATTGAATGTTGATTCCTTGTTCCACATATGATTGAACTTAAATGGGAGATAGGATCTTTTTTCCACAAAATCTAATTCCAAAAATATTGGTCCGTAATCCGATATGGGAGAGTTATCAATCCAAGATCAATATCTATGTGCAATATCCACTAATAAATTCCCCCATCAGATACCGATCCAATCTCTCTGATATCCTATTAGGGCCCAGTCTTCCATTACTCCATGTAGGGCCAAGTGGCAGAGGTTCGATATCCACTAAACCTATAGATGAAAATAATTCCATGAAGAAATTACTTAGAGGATCGGTTCTAGCAAATGATCCCCATATTTCAGCTGTCGATAAGGATAAGTTTAAATCCCCCACAAGAAGCAAGCTATTCACTTCAAATATTTCACGGGATTCAACATTTTCCCAGTATGCCTTACGGTCATGATATGGTGCATAACAATTAATAAAATTTATTATCCGTGCAAAACCAGATACACAACTTGTTAATTTGATACCAAGAGCAGAAACTGAAGCCGAAAGCTTACATGACCTAAGATTCCAGGCCGACAAGATTCCACCTGATTGGCCCACTACATCCGTAGATACTACAACCCAGTCCCTCTTAAGTCTATAGAAGAATTGCCTAGCCTTATTAGCTGTAACCATGGTCTCTTGAAAAAATATCATATCCAGTTTCTCTTTCTCCATTAATCTCTTGAGGGTTAATATTTTCTGAGGACCCCCAATCTCTTTGATGTTGAGTAACATAACATTCATATGTCAGCTCATAACTTATCAAAAATAAAAAGTTACAATTGCGCCAAGAGGCGCTATACAACCCAGTATGAGGGAGATCTTGTAACGTGTATGTGTAGCGTTACATGTGTGATGTAGCGTTACATCTAATAGTAAAAAGTGATAATATGAGGGAGATCTTGTAACGTGTATGATGTAGCGTTACATCTAATAGTAAAAAGTGATAATATGAGGGAGATCTTGTAACGTGTATGATGTAGCGTTACATGTGTGATGTAGCGTTACATCTAATGGTAAAAAGTGATAATGTGATAAACTAATTAATATTTTGTTGGCCATTATAATAAAATTAAAGTGCCTCATGTAACAAATTAATTTTTAGAGTAATAAATATATTTGGTCGGCCATTTAGCTATATATAATACAAAAAACAAACATAATAACAACGATATTTTCCTCACTAAAAATTAATAAATGTTTAATTATGATCAATTAAAATTAGAATATAAATTTATTGTTTACAAATAACAACGTTATTTTCCTCACTAAAAATTAATAAATGTTTAATAATTATAATCAATTAAAATTAATAATTTGTATAGAAACTATTTTAATATTTTATTTATTAAAATAACCTTATATCAATATCTACCCTATAAAATTAAAGTATTTTGATTAATATAAATCTTATTTTTCAAATAAGATAGAGATCAAAACACTATTATCATCAACATTATTAACATTATTAAATAAGATGGAAAAAACATTGACGTAGCAATAATTAAAAGGTATTTAAAATATATTTTGAGAAATGGTGACCACGGGAAGCTAAATCTTTCGTCCGTTTTACTTCAAGTTCCCCCAGCTAAATACAGATATATTATGTACACAAAAGCTGTATGATAATGATAGAAAATATTGAAAGGAAGCATGACCTCATGTTTCGTTTGGGATCATTTTAAGCGATGGGATTCATGTTTCGAGTGATCATTCGGTAAATATTCATGCATGATGCAGGCGGGGGGAGGTGCTTTTACTTATGATCCATCACCAACCACTGACGATCACAGGAGCTCTATGCACCCGGCTAATCTGGCGAAGTGCATAAACATTATTGGATCCAACGGTATATATTCTCCCTCCCTCCCGCCGTCGACCTGCTCCATTCCTCCTGCCTGCGCAGCTGCCTCCCCTCCACTCGCGCCTCCTCCTCCCCTCCACCTTCCTCCACCTCCTCCCTCCTGCCCGCGAGCTCACTCCCTCCCACCCGCTTGCTGCACCCTCCCGCTGCCGGCCTGCTCCCTCCCTCTCGCTGCCAGCCTGCTCCCTCCCTCCTTCCTGCGCAGCCGCCTCCCCTCCCCTCACGCCTCCTCCTCCCCTCCACCTTCCTCCCTCCTGCCACTGTGACCTCCCTCCCTCTAGCCCACCTGCTGCACCCTCCCGCCTCTGGCCTGCTCCCTTCCTCCTTCCTGTGCAACCGCCTCCCCCCCTCTTGCGCCTCCTCCTCCCCTCCACCTTCCTCCCTCCTGCGGCCGCAACCTCCCTCCCTCCAACCTGCCTGCTACACCCTCCCGCCCGTCGACTTGCATCCTGCATTACACAAAATTTAAACAAAAATTAAATTTAAATTTAAACAAAATTTAAAATTAAATTTAAAATTAAATTTTAACAAAATTTATATTTATATTAAATTTAAACAAAATTTAAATTTAAATTTATATTAAATTTAATATAAATTAAATATATTAAATATATTTAATTTAAAATATATTAAGTTTCAAATTAAATATATTAATTTTATATTAAATTTAGTGTAATATTTATATTGAATTTAAATTTATATTTATATTGAATTTAAATTTATATTTAAATTTAAATTAACATTTAATTTAAATTAAAATATATATATTAATATTTACATATAAGTATATAAGTTCTTTACATTATATAATAAGAACTACATGTGGTATAGTGGTAAGGGTGTTGGGATAATGGGCGTGAGGTCCAAGGTTCAATCCTCCCAGATCACCTACTTTTTTTTAAAATATAGAATTTCGTAAATAAATTGAATTTCATTATCATGTAAAGTGAGTTTGATTTCAGTGTATTGGGTCTTTTTATTGCATATTTTTCAGTGTAGATGTTATTCTGTGGATGCATTGATTTCGGTGTATGGACACATAGATTTCAGTGTATGGGGTTTTTTATTGCATATTTTTCAGTGTAGATGTTATTATGTGGACGCATTGATTTCAGTGTATGGACACATTGATTTCAGTGTATGGACGCATAGATTTCAGTGTACGGGGTTTTTATTGCATATTTTTCAGTGTAGATGTTATTCTGTGGCCGCATTGATTTCAATGTATGGACACATAGATTTCAGTGTATGGACGCATTGATTTCAGTGACAACAAAAGAACGAGAAGAAGACTTGAAACGAAAAGCAGAAGAAAAAAAAGAATTTCGAAAAAGGAAGTTGGACGAAATGATAGCAGAAGAACTAGAAGAACAAAGAAAACGAAATGCAGATCGACGAAAAGAATATCGAAATAGAAAGTTAGACGAATTGACAGCAGAAGAACGAGAGGAACAAAGAAAACGAAATGTTGATTGACAAAGAGTGTATCGAGAGAGAAAGTTGAAGCAGTTGGAAGAACAAAGAAATCAAAATGTACGAAATGGCAAAATGACGATAGAAGAAGGAGAAGAACGAACAAAACAAAACGCAGATCAACAAAAAGAAAATTGAAAAAAAAAGTTAGGCGAATTGACAGCAGAAGAACGAGAAGAACAAAGAAAATGAAATGTTGATCGACAAAGAGCGTATCGAGAGAGAAAGTTGAAGCAATTGGAAGAACAAAAAAATCAGTTTGCAGAACAACAAATAAATCAAAATGTACGAAATGATGAAATGACAACAGAAGAAGGAGAAGAACAAACAAAACAAAACGTAGATCAACAAAAAGAGAATCGAAAAAAAAGTTAGGCGAATTGTCTCTGTTTTCCATTTTAACAATTTACTCAATCCTTAATACTTATTACTTACATTATGATTATGATAATCCTCGTAAATGTATCTATGTTTTCAACTTAACCTGTTCCTTACAATGTTGATCAAACTCCAGTTTTGTGTCACTGCCCACGATTGAAACTAGCTTAGATCCAAATCCTAGGCTCTATCAAGCGTCGAGAGAGATCAAATCTCCCGAGGTGCAAACCTCTTCTCAGGTATTGCACTCAAGGAGCTTTTCAAGGAGAGGTTTGCACCTCGGGAAATTTGACCCCTCTCAGCACTTGATAGAGCCTAGGATTTGGATCTAAGCTGGTTAAAACAAATTATGTAGGCTCATAATAATAAAAATTAAAACCAACATAAATCCAATTTCTTGTGTAATTTTTTTTATCTTATTTTTTTACACCTCAAGGAATCATATCCCTCTCGATGCTTAATAGATTCGAGTTTAAGATAGATCTATGCTAGTCAATATAAAAGATACATTAATTATTCTTTACATATATATATATATATATATTATGAATTTAATATGCGTGTCACATTCATAACATATATTCATATAAAATACATACATTGAAATGAGCATATTAATAAGAATTTATAATATATCCTTCTTATTCATATTAATAAGGATTTATAATATATCCATCTTAGGACATACACTCTTAAGCCAAGCTAGGTTTGGTTATATCACTTCGAATCTTTCAATCACTCAATATGGAACAAAGCAAATCGAAGGGAATTTTGAATATTGCCTAATCGTGGCCTATTGAGCTATCAAAGTGTATGACGCGGAATGCGATACCAGTCGTTATTCCAATACATGTTTTCAAAAAAGTTTGGTTCAAAATCCGAAGCCATGAATTTACTGCAGGAATAATCCCTCCATTTTTTTTTTAACAAGTAAAAAACTATACTTTATTAACAAGTATATGTAGTACATGAGCAGTAATGACCAGAACAATGTAAACAAGTAGACCAACAAGGTAACAGATCCATATCCAGACTCCCCTGACAGATGTAAAAATAACCTAAAAGTAACCGGGATATAACCATCCCCCAAATTGTTTAAAAACCGAACAAAGTTCACAAGTGCGAAAGGTAACCAAACAGAAAGAAAAAAGTCTTAATTATAGCCGATATATAGAGCCGCAGCAGGATAGATGAAAAATTAAACTCAAAAAAGGTTCCAAAAACCCCGCAAGGGAGATAGGGATCCATCCAAGATCTCATAATAAATCCGGCTAGCCATAGCATCCAGTCTAAGATGGGAAAGTTGATCAGCCACCGTGTTATGCTCCCAGAAGATATGGATCATTGAAGTCGACGCACAAAAATGAAGAAGAAGCCTTGTCTGGTCCAGCCGGGTAGAGAGTGCCAGAGCCTGTATAGGTACATTAGAGTTTTCCCAGTCAATGCTAAGCATTGAATCACCTACAATTTGTTCGAGGTGTATATTGGCCTTCACAGAAAAAAATAGAACAAGCCACAAAGCAATCAGCTCCCCCTTCGTGTTGGTTCCATCACCGCCATGCATCCAAAGTTTGATAGAATCCCCATTTTTTAACTCAATAAAGGCCCCAACAACAAATAGGCCTGAAGATCGCATGGCAGCACCATCGAATCTGGCCCTATTGGCCCTATAAAGAAGATTAGATGGCCAATGGATGCGTGCAGAAATCGTAGGGTTTGTCAGTGAGCTACCATAATCCAAAAAAAGCTTCTGAACCTCGCACGCCACATATGAAGCCTCCAGAGATTTATTTTAAAAAATGAACAGGTTCCACGATTTCCATATGGTCCATGAAAGTAGATAGATCTTCAGAGCTAATTGTTTGTTCTGTGTATCTAAGCTATGGAACCAATTCTGAATAGTAATGTCAATTTCAAAGTTAATTGCATGAAGTGGAAGATCCAGAAAATTACAGACCTATTGGGTGAAGGGACACTGAACAAATAGGTGAAGGAGGGTTTCAGGAGCATTGGAGCATAGTGAGCATATCCCCGAACCATTGATACTAGGCTTTTGGAGATTGGTCCATATCAATATTCTCTCCTCCAATAATAGCCAAATGAATATTTTGACCCGAGGAGGAATATCCCATTTCCAAATCTGTATGTGCCACCATCGCCCAGCTACAGGAATCTGATTGCAGAGTACCATGTATGCAAAATTGGCTATGACGGATCCATTGGCTGTATTCCATGACCATAACAGCTGATCGGTCTCCGGCCCCAACCTGATGTTTGAATTATATAGATCTAGTGTGAATGAATTCCACTCGATAGCCAATGTACCCATGAGTCCCAAGTCCACCGAGCTGATCCATCTGTTAAAAGAGATGGCATCCCTGTCCATTACCAGAATATGTTGTAGGCAGAAAAAACCTCTAGAATAATCCCTCCATATTGAAGAAAGTAAATCGAAGGGAGTTTCAAATATTGCCTAATCCTGGCCTATTGGGCCATCGAAGTCTTATGATACAGAATGTTCCAATCCATGTTTCAGAAATGAAATAGTGTTCATATCATATCTGAAGTCTAGACCTTATGTTAATCAATGATAATTAATTCTAAATTTCTTACTCATATATAATGATTTTACAATGTGTCATCTAATGTTATATGCATTAACTCCATTGTAAGGTTCCTAAAGTGGCGGAGTTTCAAAGTAAATACGTGTTCCTCTTATGTGTTTGTTTTGTGCATTATTATTTATTACAATTTTAACTTGAAATCTAGCCAGAATTTTTTCTAGTGATGTAATGGTATACATCATATGTTAAAGATGATTAAATCAAAGTATATTGAAACACAAATTTTATCAATACAAAATTACCATTTTAACAAAAATTCCATGACCTAATTTCGATAAAAAAAAGTTCAAATTTATAAAACGTTCACCCTTTTTCAATAATAAAATACTCGCTTTTTTTTAACAAAAATGGTTTGGGGTTTTTATATTAAAAGAGAGGGTAGTACCCTCATAATTACAGAGAAAAAATGGTCCCATGGCCATATTTCCTAAATTTCATCATCTCTTTAGAGTTCCAATTCTAAAATGCTTTCAACACTAAATAGTGTCTAGAGCTTCTATGCCTAAAACTATATATTCTAACATATTCCTACAATAAAGACTACATTGAAAACACATAAAATGACAATCAAAGGGTGTCCCTTTATACTTGAGGGTTTTTATGTATTTCTATTGGCCAAGTGGAAGAGATGATGACTGCATCTTTTTCTCTTAGTAACATGGCCACTTGTGCTTCTGGCATTGCAACTCAGGTTTCCAAGTCTTCATTCTTGGCCTGCTACAATGCCATTTGGTATGCGTTCTTGCTGCACTCCATCAGGTGTTCTCGTTCCTCTAATGCTTTCCACTGATCCAACTGCCAACCTAATGACTGGAAGTCGTGCTTTAGATTATGGACCAAATAACGCAGGTGATGGTGACTTTCTTTGCATCTCATCATCCCATGTGGGATGCAACAATCTTCATCCTTGCATCATCCTTCATCTTCCATGTCTCCACTAAATATCTGGTTCACTAGTCTCCATAATTCAATTCTCTTTACCCCTATCTCTGGATTGTGCACTATTAAGAAATCAATTGAGCTGCATTGTGGATGACCACACTTCAAACCCTCTCTATCAAACCATACAAAAAAATTCTTGCCACCTCCATGCATGATTACTTCTTGCTACTGAAAATCACTCTATTAAATTCATCCACTGCGTAGGACAAGCCCAACCCTTTTCATGAACCGATAGTATGCAACCATTCATTACCATGATCTTGACAACCTCAAAATCCTTCATCCAATTCACAGTTATCTCGATCATGGAAGGCCACATGTATCCACGGATTTCTCCACCCGTCACCTACCTACGTCCCGTTGTGGTATCATCTAGGATCATATGTTGTCCACATCTCATGGGGGACCATATGGACATAATTATGACTTCCAACCGCAACCCCAAGGCATATGCTTTGGCCATGTATCGAACAGTTTTACACTTCAAACACCTTCCTTCCATCTCTTCCCTCCTTCACGCATATCACTTATGGAATTGTTTCATGAGTTGCATTGCAATTCGAGAGATGAAGAGCTCCTTCAGGATGATATGTGTCCAGGTTGGCCATTTGGTACACTCCCCTGTTGTTTTATCAAAGAACATGGTAGAATTGAATGTCTCCCAAGTTTTCAATCAGCTTTGTTTCCCGATCATAGATTCTAGATAGACTAAGACTGGAAGGAGGTGAATTGAAGATAAAGGCTCTAATTATTATCAATGAATCTCCAAGAATTATACATCCTGATTTCCAGCTTTCACCAGAAGTTTTAGACCTTCATACAGAACAAAAGCTTCCATTATATCATTGAAGGTTGTTCCTAGACCCAAGCAAATTTTTCCTTTGTATTTCCTCCGATATCTATAATAACCCCCACTCGTGCCACCCTAATAAAATAATCTCTTTTTTTCATACGAAAAGCATACTTATATTAATTAAGTATAAAGTAATACATTCAAAGAGAGGAACAACATAATCCTGCATGACCATGCAAAAAAACAGCGACATCGGCAACCATGCCAAAGCAACAATGAGAAAAAACCGGGGAATACCAACCCCCAAATCGAACCAGCAGTCCACCAACGAGCCATGGTGATTTGAGAGAAATTCTTATTCGAGACAGTGTCCTTATCAAACTGGAAGATTCGTGAGAACTAGTAGTAAATGCTAAGCACTTTTCAAATCAAGACTTGTATTTATTTCCATGGGAGACATTTGAAAAATAATCCGTATGATTTTACATCTTCAACGATGTTATTACCTCATAAGGTGATTGTTAGATGGAAAAGGATTTCACTAGATTCATCTACTTAGATGGAAAAGGATTATTAGATGGAAATCAAATTTAGTGATTGAGACAAATTTGGTGAACGAGACTCGGAAAGAATACACTGAAAAAGAGGGTTTAATAATTTAATTTAATTTAATTATAGTCTGGCTGACCCTTTCGAAATCAAATTTAGTGAATGGGATTGGGAAAGAATACATTGTCCATATCCTTAACAAGATTAAGGTTATAATTCATGATTTAATTATAGACATTGCATTCCCAATTACTTTCTGCACAAATAGTTGAGGTGTACCTTTGTACTTCACAAGGTAATTGCTATAATTTATGAGTTTCCGTTGTAATGGATTATGTATTGTATAATTTTAAAAAATTCAATATTGTGTATCCCACTTTAATATATAAAAAAACAAAAAAATACACATTCGTATATTTATAAAATTTATAGTTTTCAAGTTATTTATTTCTTTATGATGATAAATTAATTTAAAATCAATAATATTTTTTTATAAAAAATCTTTAATACTTTTATTTTTAATTTCTAATTTTTAATGATGAATAAATTTTTAATTATTAATATTTTTTAGGGTGGTAGGTGGGGTAAGGGCATTTGTGATCTCGATGGAAACTAGGGATTTGGGCTGGAATGGAACTTAAGATAAATTCAAATAATCAAATAAAAACACTTGCTTTGTATAAGGGCTTAAACTTATAGACATTAAAAAAAGAACATTATAGTTATCAAAGACTCCTCTATTGTTATTACATTGATGGTAAACACATGTAAACCTTTTAAAGACAATTTGGAAAGCATTATTGAAAGAGCTAAGAGTGAAACAGAATGCTTTGAAAGCATTGAATATTATCATGTTTTAAGGGCAAATAATAGACAAGTCAATGAGCTTGCTAACTAAGCTTCATGCATGGGTTATGGAATTATGAAAAAAATGAGTGGTTATCATCTACACCCATTCCCTAATTAATTATTATGAATGATGATCACCCCCTCACATAATTGCATGTCCTCCACATATCATCTTGCATTTTAAGGGGAAGTTATATCAACCCAAGGAATAATGAAGGTTCTCCACCTATAACTTGTATTCATCCACTACTCAAGTCTGTCATATCAATCCCACATGCAAGATATGAGGGAAGAGTGTGGGATTTTAATGGAGCCATGTGAAATCATGGCACCCTTGGTGATAAATTGAGTGATGATTTGGGGTTCTTATGTTGTGAATTTTGTGTGGCGTGGAGATGAATTCACCAAGTCAGGTTTACCAATGAAGAATTTTAAGGTGCAGCAGCATTAGAAATCAATTGGTTCGGGACTAATGGAAAAGAAAACAAAGGTGTGATGTCATTGCGAATTTTTTGGTTTTGAAATTTTAGAGGTCAAGGTAAGTCAATGGGATAGGGGCTCTAACAACTAGAGTTGGTCTGCAAAGAGAATTTTAGGTCTTAGTTTGGTTCTCCTTCTCTGTGAAATTAAACCTCCATTTCTTGCATATACTAGATCTAAATTAGGAGGAAAGTTAGGAGAATTAGGGTCAACTTCAATCCTTCATCAACTACAGTTTGGAATTTGTGAATTAATGGATAGTGTTGGGTGTGGGAGGGATTTCCCTATCTCTAATAAAATAAAAATATAGAGGGCCCTTCATAGGTATGAGGACCTCATTAAATACACAAGAACATCTATTATGTATGTTTCTATTAAGATCCATGAAAGTAATAAGGCTAATAAGAGATTAAATACATAAGAACATATATTATGTATGTTTCTATTAAGGTCCATGAAAGTGGTAAGGCTAAGATAACATGAAATCATCATGAATACCATTCTATAGCAAAAGGAATGAATTCAAGACTTAGGTAGAATGCCCATCTTCTCAATTTGGATAAAGGGACTTCTTTCTCAACCTCAAAACTAAAAATACTTAATGATAACTTTATTAGAGAACCGAAGGAAGAATATACATTTCAACATGAACTTGCACATGATCAAGACAAGGATATGGAGCCTAAAGGCTCTCAACCCTTGAAAACTAGCCAAGGACTTTCAAGTTCTATGTCTTTCTTTAAATTAAATAGTTTTTCTGCATTGTAAATTATTTGTGTTTTTAGGAGTCTTTTGTAGAATTTATACTAGAAGAACTTTAACTAAGTACTTTGAGAAATAGACTACTAGTATGTTGGTCTTATCCTTTTTTTAATATGGTTCTTTGACAAACTTCATTTAAAAAGTTTGTATTTTTACATTATTATATCCCCGAAGGGGATCATATATGTATTGGGAGGAACCTATTATTTTGCAGCTAGAGCCTATAAATAGGCTAGAACTTTTTCATCAACTATAATCTGAACTATAATTTGAAATGTATTATGTCAAATGGAAATTTTAAAAATGAGTTTTCTTAAATTCTTATTGATTGCAGGAGGATGATGCAGTCCTCATTTTTCCCTCCCATGAGGGGGTGACTACCGACGTCATCCTAGTTTACATGTCTTCTGCATTTGCATGAGTCTGCAAGTTGGTAGTTGGATGCTGACGTCATTTTTGAAGTTTGTAGCACCGGAGGTGGCGGCTGGCTGAGATTATCCTGTACATGGATACACTTAATTCTCATGCACTCTGTACCGGTGTTAATGGTGCTCACGTTCGTTTGGACAGTTGTCTTCTCCGCTATGAGAATAATAGTTCTTATGGTCAGGTTGTGGGTGGTGGGAATTATGTTTATTGTGCCACCCCAAATGACAACAATCCGCACACATTCATTAAAAAATCCCAGGACTTATCCACGGAACTCATTACTAATGCTTCAAAAAAAAATGGTTATAACACCTTTGGATCCATTGATGGCTCCTTATATGGTATCGTGACTGAAGATTAAAATCAATTACTCACCTCTCCTCCCAAGCATGAAGGTCGATGACATATTAACTCTTCTTCTTTTCATTTATTATTTGTTATCTCTTAACAATGACTATCATCTTTATTGTGTTAATTTATTCTTTAGATGTCTTTTTGTTTTGCCTCTATAGGGTTTCACTTCGGTGTATCCATCTAACTTACTTATTGAATTTGCAATTTCTATCAAGATTTTTAAACTTGTTTTATGTGTCTTGAAAAAGTCACCTAGAATTCTATGTCAGTTAATGGTGTGTTAATTATGGATGCCGACTGACTTGGTTGAATTTGGGAGGATCCCCATGTGTTTTGAATTGAGATGGTTGAATGATGCTTGTTTTGAGTTGGCATGGATGGCTCGGTGAATTTCATGAGTTAATTGTATAGTTAATAATTTGTTGGGTGATTTTAAATATGTGGTATTATTTTTTCTCTGTTTCATAGGGTATTGAGTGGGATACATTGGCCTTGAAAGAAAGGTCCCAAGACGAGGTTCATCCCAAGTTTGATATTTGTGACCTTCTAGGTGAAACAGACTTTGCAAAATTATGATCCCCATTGATGGAACATAGCGATATCTAAACTTGCTCTCTCAACCTTTTACAAGTAGTGGTAGTGAGATCAACATATTCCTATTTTATCATAGACAAAAATTTATTTGACTTCTTCGACATATATGACTAGTTACTATAGTAGATTCTTTAGACAATGTACTAGAATATTACCTTGATTCTTTAAATGGAAACTAGTTGGTGATGTGTAGCCTTTTTAATGGTATTAACACCTCTTAGACAATCGATTATGTGTTCAATATCCTCTTCCAACCTCACACAAAATTAAGTGGGCAATCGATGCACCTATCGAGTACAACCTAGGGCAAGTTTTTATAGCGGCCTACACAGTCGAGAGTAAGTGGAATTTTAGGCCTTGTGAAACTCTTCTTATCAAGGTGAAAACATGTGACCATGACATCCCTTAAACCATGAAGGAAACATGCGCAAAAGAAAATGTAACATGAAGAGTGTGTAGAGTGGTAGCCAACAATAGTCTAGCCATTTACATATAGTGGTATGGGTGAATATGAGTACTAGTTGAGTCTCGGTTCTTGAAATGAGCAATTAAATTAAAATTTATTTTGAATAGCATGTTGTTGGTAGTAATTCTATGTGAGTTCATGTGGCGACTCCTAAGTTATGGAGACAGGCCCATATCAAAATAGAAAACCATTTGCCAAAGTAATTTGCTCATATCAAAATTGCAACAACATGTGGCAATGACAATGTCGGGGACATTACCACCACGTGGCTCTTGTTATATTAATGAACAACACTCCAACATTTCTTTGATATAAATATCAATTGTTTATGTTAAAACAAATATTAATACTTTAAATTTATTAAAAAAACTTTAATTTTAGAATTTCTTATTTTTTAAGTTTTTAATAGTAAGTCAATTTATAATTATATAATACTTCTTTATAAAAAATGTTATTATTTTATAGCAATTTTTTTCATAATTAATAAATTAATCTCTTATATAATTTTAAAGCCATGTTTTTTTTCCATAATTTTATATCCTTTGAACTTAATAGATTATGAATGAATGATGTTGTGAAATATATATATATATAATACTTTGAACTTAGTAGATTATGGATGAATGATGTTGTGAAATACATATATATATATATGATATTTCAATGAAAAAGAGACGTCACTTTGAGTTCATTGATTTTCCTAATTAAAAGTTTTGAGATTAAATCTCTTATATGATATATATGCCATATTATTCTTTATATTTTTCCTATCGTATATATTTCTCGGCCATTATTTTTTCATTACAACATTTACACTCCAACATTCACATAAAGAATTCAACATCTATGTAATCTAAGAGATGTAAAAAAACTTCAACATCTATGCACACAATTTAAATGCACAATCTAACATTTTTGTGCACACTTCAACTCCACATATACACCTCCTAGTAGGACTTTTGTGAAAACCCGTCCAATATAATTACAACAAAGAAGATGAACATAAATGAATAATTATCCCAAAAACAATTACGGAACCAAATCACTTTTCTCTAAAGGAATTTAAATATATTTTTATACACGTTATATCAACAAAACATAACAGAGACGTTTTATTTTCCTTCTTAATCTTTATTTTTGTTTTTCTTTTCTCAAGAAAAGAATCATAACTTTATTATATAGGTAAAGAAGTTACATTTCTCAAAATCTGGTAAATTGTTTATATCAAACACCAATTATTACAATAACCTCAGCTATGTGATGCAACACACCGCTTCTTGAAGGCTCACAAATTTCTTTCAAAAATACAAAATGGTTCAAACCATCTATAACACCAACTAATACAAAAACCTTGGTTGTGTGATGCACACTCTGCTTCTAAAGACGGTAGGCTATATCTTATAAAATCCAAAATTGTCCAAATTGTTCTCGAAAACTTCTCTTTATATAGAGAAGAATATGAAATCTTCATAAATATATCAGTAAGTGTTCTTTCAGTCGAACATAGCATCTATAGAGATCATAATAGAAAGGGGTTATGTATATAACTAGAGCTTGATCCCTCTTTGATTTTAGTAATATTCCATTCTCCCCCTCCCATACTTGTTCCAGCTTTTGAAGGAAAGTTGGCTTCACTGTTTCGTTCTCTGTAGATATTCCTATAACTGACAATCTCCATCTTACCCTGTAGTGATCTTATCTCCTCCAACAAAGGACCAAGAAAAATATTTTGGCAATGCTTCCCTTTCGTAATCCAATCAATTACAATCTTAGAGTCACCAAAAATCAAGACCTTCTTTATATTCTTCTCCACAACTAAAATAAGTACAAGCTTAAGAGAAAATAATTCAGCATAGTTATTTGTACCTTTCCCTAGGCCTGCACAGAACTGAAATTTGACCAACTTAGATAAGTATAACACTCCTCCTGCCCCACACAAGCTTTGATTGATTTTTTCGCACCATCAAAATAAGACCACAGTATATTCCAATTCATCGGTTCTTCAATCACCTGGTGATTATCAAAATATTTTACATTGTTAGGAAAATAGTGATGAATGGCTAGACTATGTCTAGCACAGATATGAGGTCGGGTGTTGTTGCTTGATACATACCTGGGTAACGTGGAAAATATTCAAGCCACTTAGTGTGTCCTTGGGGGCAAGTATCGATTCAAGTACTATCACTTGATCTTGACTCCTCCGTTTAGGCTAACTCCTAACGAAGGAAAGGGGGGTAGATCCTAAGAAATGTTATTAAGGCTTTTAGTTCTTAGATGTTAAAAATGGTTTTGAGTTGTTTAGGAGTTTTGAAGATAAAATATGGAAACAAGATTATTGAAAAATAATGAATTAGATCAACATCATAGCATATAAAGATGTAACATAAACAACAATAAGATGATATTAAGCAAAGAAATGTATTGTTGTAAACTTGATTAGTTCCAAATGGAGTCAAAATAAATGCTCCTGAAAGGTAAATGTTTTGCAATTGTATCTTGGTCAGTTTTAAATTATTATGAAGAGTGGATTACGGGAAGGGGGTTTTGATATACCGTAAGGTACATGGAACATGTCTGGAATTTTCCCAATGTTGGTCTACACATGAAAATGTGGGCTAGATCGGAGTCACGGGGGTGTTTCCAACACTACACCAATTGAGGGTGTAGCCTGACAGGACCCTATGGTCACTATCTAGTTGTTCCTGCTTTCTTTGCAAACTTTTCCCACGGAAGGTAAAGATCGTGACGCTGGATTTCCGTCTATTTAGGGTATTTGATTTTTATTAAAAGTGTATTGTTAATTAGATGTGAAAAGTTATGAAATGCAATACCCCTTTCATATTGTTTCAAAGATCATACCAGCCTCAACTAGTCTACAATGGATAAGAGCATACTTGGGCGTGATGCTGTTGGGCCTGGTCCAACAGGGCCATTTTTGGTGACATTGTTGATGTTGAATGGACCTGAGCTGTGCGCAGTTCAGAATATCGAATTTTGCCTAAGTATCGGGAGTGCTGCGAAGATGTGCACAGTACCAAGTTTTGAAGGATGCCGCGAAGATCAGCGCTGCACAGTATCAGTGCTGCGAAGGTAGAAGGCCACGTGGAGCCAGTAAAGTTGTGTACTGGACGGAGGATGGCCGGATGTAGCGGATAGACCAGCGGTGGTCTATTTTTGGTAAGACTGCTGAAAAGATGCCGAGTTGCGGGCATAAGCAGATCAGGAAGGCGCCCGAATGTACAAGTCCGTTAAGTAGAGGACAGATCGGGAAAGTGACAGTTTGGCATGTAGCAGTTGTATGTGGCCGTTAAGGGACGGACGGCCTATAGAGAAAGCGACTGGGAGTCGAGCCAGTTGTACGTGGCCGTTAAGGGATAGATGGCCTGCAGAGAAAGCGACTGGGAGCTGAGCTAGTCGCAAGAGCCAGTTAGCGGAAGGGCGACTCGAAGTGGATGACCTGTTGGAGTGTGCACAATAGGGAGGCTGAAAGCGATGGATCTAAGGCATGGAGGACTGCCATGATAGTAGAATCGCTATCAGAAGCCGACACGACGGTTCAGAGGGACCGTAGTGGTTTGGAAACCCTAAGGGTTTCGGTCTTCAATGTTGTAAAGACACGACCTTTGGGCGTGATCTATTTAAGAAGACCATTTTTGTATAGGAAGGGTTGGATTTTTGTTGGTCGTTGTTGATAATTGCATTGGTGATAATACTGTATTGTAATATCTTTTGAGTCAAGAATAGATTGTAAAGGCTCTGCAGCTGAGTGCACAGAGACCTATCTGAGCAAGAAGAGAGCTGCAGTTGAGTGCGTGGCTAAGAACTGTGAACCCTTCCTTAAAAGAAATATCAAACACAGTTCTTGTGGGCATAGCTTCCCACCCGGGGGAGTGAACCATGTTAAACAATGTGTTGTGAGACTGTATGTTTATGTGTTTGCATTTATATTTATCTGTTCTATAGTGGATGTGGAATGTTTACTTACAGTCTATTATGAGAAGGATTTTATATGCATTTTCCATCAAGAGAGTATGGAATGATATGTTAAGTAAGCAGGAATAGATGTATGGTTAATATTAGCGTCGCTTCTAAGGATAGTGAATCTATAATCTGCTTGAGCATAGAGGGAATTTTTTACCTATTAAATGGATGCAGTCGATGAATGTATAGTTGTTATCTCACACCTGAGGGTTATGCTTAAAATTGTAACACTTAAGTGCAGGTTCTGAGCATTAAATAGTCAGTTAGTTAAGTGTATGACTGGGTGGATAATTGACACTTAACCCTTTGCCTTAAGCATTCTGGGAATGGTCCAAGCATAGGAAGTCAAGCAGCAGTGTTCACAGAATAATCTTAAGCCCCGCAGTAAGGAAGAAGGTAGTGGTGCGTACCACGGTGTTGACCATCGCCGCGTAGTCCGACCTTCGCAGCACTCGACTGGTGTGCTGCTGCGAACATCGTCATAGTCATCAACTCATCACTCACTGTGGACATCTGAGTCCACAGTGCCCCATTAGAAACACCTCAGGTGAGACCTCATCCTGCTCGTAGGCTATTCCAAAAGGGCTGGTGCGAAGGGGTTTTGTTGGTTTAAGGTAACCGCACAGAACCTGGGTCTTCATAAAACCTCTGGTCAGTATTTGATAAGCCAACAAATGGTTCCGTTGCCATGCTAGAATCCATGATGAGTTCCAGTTGTGATGAGTGACGAAGAATTTGAGCTCCCGAAGAGTGCATTGAACTGGCATCCTGAGAAGACAAAAATCCAGGCTTGGTGGGATAAGACCATAAGAGACTATAAAAGACAAGAGAACAGACAACCGCGTCTAAGCGACACACAGTGGTCGGATAGATATCTGTTGGACGACATTCATGAAATTTTCTGGGCTACATTTCCGGACGAGCTGCACGCGTGGATCTCGCGGCTCGCAGAAAAGAAAACTTGCTTTCAAGGAGGAGTTCCTACACAGTGGAATCCTGAGCTCATAGCGCAGCTCAAAGCAATAGACAATGCATTAACGCGCGCAGCAGTTGACTTTCGGGTCGATCATATGCTAGAAGGATTTATCACAGAGTTTGCTGTGGATACGCTCAAATCCTACATGCAAGCAGAGGCACACTTTTTCAGAGGTTTCCAAGGTAAGTTCCTGAAAAATCTCAGTCTATACATTAAGATGCTGTTAGCTGAGAAAGGTGTTTTAAGAATGCAGTAATCTTTTTAAGTTGTCATGGTAAATAACATTTATAGCGATTTCGACGAAGATACTCACAACTTAAGAAGTGGGAAAAGATACAAATTCAATAAGAACCCTGGAGGCTTTGGACTCCACGTAGATACTGAGAGTCCTTCTGATATTGAAAATGAAGTTGCACCCCTATTTATTCCCCAGAACCCTTCACTTGTAGAGCCCGCGCAGCCTAGTACATCTACCCCTATATGTCCATTTGTTTTTACTGCGCAGAGTCCTGTACGACAGCCTAGAACCCCCCAGGGCACACCTCAAGGTGCCCCTTCGAGTGCCATACCTCCCCCTAGAGCCATGGCCCATATGTATATGAAGTTGCCTATATTCAAAGGGACGGGTCTAGAAGACCCTGACTAGCACTGGTTCCTTTGCGAAGCTGTCTGGAGTGTCAGACAGATCCGAGATGATGATGAGAAGAAAGCCCAACTTGTTACTACATTCAGAGATAGAGCGCTGCTTTGGTTCATGAAGTATTTTACCACGCAGCCCAGGACCCTGGCAGAGATCAAAGCTGCACTGATAGCAGAGTTTAAGAAACCAAAGTCTGAGTCTCAGTGTATAACTGAGCTGAAGGAAATCAAGCAGAGACCGACAGAATCAGTCTGGGAATTCAACCAAAAGTTCAAGACACTCTTGGACCAAGTGAGCTTTATCATAGCACCTAAACAACATAAAGAATGGTTTATTGCTGCGATGTTGCTGCACATCAGGTTACCATTAATGCAGTAGAAGGTTACATCCCAGGCAGAGGCCTTGGAAATTACGATGAAGTTGGAGGCCTCGCCGATTGGTGAGTCTAGTTCTGGGATGGCGTAGATTCAGAACCAGCTTACCACCCTGACACTGGAGCTACAGAGCATGAAGAATGGAAAAGAGCAATGATATGAACCTCGTCACGAGATCTGGTGCACGAGTTGCAAAGGAGAAGGTCATGACCGGGAGCATTGTCCCCTATACTGCGACTATCTCGGCAGTGGTGCACCTAACCCCATCAATCAGAACCAGGCACCCTGGTGTGAGATCTGCAGAACTACTGGTCATATACCTGAAGATTATTACCTGATACAGAAATATGTGAAGACACCTAAGAATCTATATTGCAACTTCTATAAATTAGTTGGACATGATGAGTCCAACTGCCGCGCCTATGAACTAATGAATGAAAGAAAGCGTGACCTGGATTCAATGAGAGGCACTGGCTTGTACAGAGTGCAAGAATATAACCAGCCAAAGCAAGAAAACACGCATTATGATCAATCTACCTACAGAGGCCGTGGTGGTGGATACCGCGGTAGAGGAAGAAATGCTGGCTCGACACAAGGAAGAGGCCGTGGTGGGGTCATCTGCTATAACTGTGGCCAGCCAGGTCATGTATCCAGAGACTGTGTAAACCCATGCACCACTTGTAATTATTGTAAATCATTTGACCATGTTGTAGAAGATTTCCTGGTGCTAGAGGTAGAGATGCAGAAAAGAAGAAGAACAGACGCGCCAGCTCCGAACATCTAGTGGATCGCAGCAGAGAACAGACCTGTGGATCCTAGCATTAAAGTAGTCACACATAGTGGCGTAGAGACAGATCGCGATAGGGGAGCAAAGTAGTCACACATAGTGGCGTAGAGACAAACTGCGATAGGGAAGCAGGGCCCTCTTGAAACAATATGGGTAAGAAAAGCCCCAGGAAAGACGCCTGCTCTGGATCTGAAGAAGAACAAAGAGGTTTTTGTTGACATGAGGGATACCTTCAGAGAACCAGCACCTAAATCACTAAGGATCCCACTGCGTAGCGAAGTACCATGTGTTGAAGACACTCCTGCTGCTTATGACAAGACCAGACACACAGTGGATGTTAGCACCTCCGTTGCGCAGTTCCTACGGAGCTGCATGAAGCTGTTGAAAAATCAAAGCGCGATAGCAAAGCTGGAGAAGCTCATAAATCTATATGAACCACAAACAGAAGCAGAAACTTCTGATGGCGCACTACATCATATAAAGAAACAGAAGAGGATGGGCCATGAAATGAGGCTCACTGCGCAGATAGGAGACTTTGAGATGGATGAAGTTATCCTTAATCTGGGATCAGAAGTAAATGTCTTGACCAAGCAGACATGGCAGCAGATGGGTTGACCAAAGCTATTATGGTCACCTATCCAGTTGAGAATGGAAAATCAAGAGAAAGTTATACCATTTGGCCGCCTAGCCAATGTTGTGGTTGATATTGACGGAGTACAAAGCCATGCAGACTTTGAAGTCATCAAGATTGTTGACAATAGAGAGCCCTTTCCTGCGCTGTTAGGAATTGACTGGGCTATTGACAATTTAGCCATTATAAATTTGAAAACAAAGAAGATGATATTCGAAGGTCAGCATCTGCGGGTTATTGCACCATTGGATCCTGCAGATGGGGACAAATATAGCGAGCCGATTCAAGAGGAATCTAAGGCCTAGGATTTGGACCGACTGTACTAGATGATTGCGAACCAGGAGGATTACATTAATCCTACCACGGACGGTGTACTCAGCTGGAGATGTGATAGTTCCTGCGTTTCTGACTCCGACGCTGGACTAGAAAATTGGCAAAATCGCATGCACGAAGTGTCAGCTAGAAGGTGCGCGCAGGTCACGAAATCACTGTGCTATATTGGAAAGGAGGTAAGTCCGATCCCTACATTTGATGGTTCTGCTAACGTTTATACTTTTATTCAAGACTATACTGCAGTAGTTCCAGAAAAGCACAGATTACTAGCATTGGATATGGCACTCCATGGCATACCCACCAGATGGTGGGCTTCGCACAAGCAGGTATTGATCACTTGGGATCAATGCAGAACAAAGATGCAGATTCGGTTCGTAGAAAGGGTTACCTTACACTTTGACAAGTTCAACGGGAGGACAGATCCTAGGCAGCATTTGGAAGTCTGTTCGCAGGCATGGGAAGAAAGGCCACCTGAAGAGTGGGTGCACTTGTTCGTGCATACTTTAGAAGAAGATATTCCGAAGAAGTGGTATCTAGACCTGAAGTTACGTAGGGAGACAACAGATTGGGATACGTTAACTGCGAACTTCTAGAGAGATTTCAGCTTCGAGGATGAGAACCCTTCGATACATGAGGCACTGCAGATAATCAAGGAATGTATATTCAGAGGAGATTGTCCTTGCGAAGATATATCATGGGAAGAATTCTTCGGCACAGATGATAGTCCTGCGAACATACACTCAGAATGGAAAGAACACGAAGAACATCCAATAGACCGTTATAATTTAGCTAAGGATGATGAACATGGAAGAGAAGAAGATGAAGATGACCCGCGCAACATCAATATACCAGAGTCAGAAGGTGCGCGTGATATAGAAGGACCGCCATTGGAAGAGCCGAAGTTTGCATCTATCGGAGACTACTGGGATGATCAAACTGTCGTGGAGATTGCAGACACCTTGCACGAATATTAGGAGCTATTTCCGACCAAGTTTACAGAGATGAAAGGAATATTGGGTGACTTAGGAGTCATGAAAATCCCTTTGAAGCCAGTCGCTAAGCCTGTGAAGCAGAGACCGTATAGATTGAATCCATGGTACAAAGAGAGAGTCCGCGCAGAGTTGGACAAAATGTTAGAGGCAGGGATCATCGAACCTGTCAAGGAATCTGAATGGATCAGCACTATGGTCGTCCAGGAAAAGAAAGCAAAGGGTGAGATCAGGATATGTGTCGACCTTAGAAAACTCAATGATGCATCAATGCACGACCCATTCCCTACCCCTTTTATGGATGAAGTACTTGACAATGTTGGAGGGAATGAGGCCTACTCTTTTACCGATGGTTTCTCCGGTTATCATCAGATCAGAATTGATCCCGCGGACAGGCATAAGACAACATTTGCTACAGAATGGGGTTCGTTCCAGTATACAGTCATGCCATTTGGTCTGAAGAACACACTTTCCATCTTCTCCAGAGTCGTCGTCGCGACATTCAAAGATTTCATGCATAAGTTTCTCGAAGCATATTTCGATGATTGGACTGTCTTTGGTTTGCTGAAGAACCATTGTGCAAATCTAAGAATGATGCTTGAAAAATGTAGACAACATCAGATCTCGCTGAATCTGAAGAAGTGCATCTTCTATGTTCCATATGGAATCTTACTGGGACATATTGTCTGTAAGCAGGGCTTGATGGTGGACCCTGTGAAGATTGCCATTATTGTGAATTTATCTACACCAACTTCAGTTAAGATGCTGCGCTCTACCCTGGGTCATACAGGTTATTACAGGAAGTTCATTAAGGGTTATGCGCAGATAACCGTAGCAATGGAGAAGTTGTTGAAGAAGGATGTGCCGTTCATTTGGAACGAAGAGTGCGAACAAGGTTTTGACACCCTTAAAGAAAAGATGGTTACCACGCCAATCCTAGTCTTTCCAGACTGGACAAAGCCATTTCATGTTCATGTGGACGCATCATGCATTGCCCTAGGCATTGTGCTAGCTCATCCAGGAGAAGGGGGTATTGACCACCGCATTGCATTTTCTAGTAGGAAGCTATCAACAACAGAGAAGAATTATACCACTACTGAGCAGGAAGGACTTGCGATGGTATATGCCCTTCAGAAGTTCAGACATTATCTACTTGGTGCGCACTTCCTTATGTTCACTAATCATTCTGCATTGAAATACTTGGTCATTAAGCCAGTGTTAGGGGGGCGCATATGCAGATGGCTATTGCTGTTCCAGGAGTACGACTTCGAGATCATTATTAAACCCGACAGGATAAACTTGGGACCTGATCACCTGTCTAGAATAGAATCGGGAGAGGAGCCAATGAATATTGAAGACAGTCTACCCGATGCGCAGTTGTTTTATATACAGGTTGCAGACGATTACTATAAGGATATCATTGATTTTCTGACAACAGGGCTGACACCAAAAGAATTTTATGTTCAGTAGAAGAAGCAACTAGTAGTCTGCACCACGGATTTCACTCTCATTGCAGGACAATTATACAAACTCGGACTAGATGAAGTCCTACGCAGATGTGTACTCGACCACGAAAAGCCTTACATACTAGCAGATGCACATTCAGGGATCGCTGGAGGTCATTACGCAGGAAGGACTACTACGTAGAATATATTGCGTGTAGGGCTGTGGTGGCCTACCATCCACAAGGATTCTAAGGAATACTGCAGGAACTGCGATGTCTGTCAGAGGACGGGGAAGCCGTCGCGTAGAGACAAAATGCCATTGAACCTGCAGTTGACTTTACAGGCCTTTGAGAAGTGGGCAATTGATTTCGTGGGACCTATAAACCCACTAGGGAAGAGAACTGGTGCGAGGTATATCATTACTACCACAGATTACCTCACCAGATGGGCAGAAGCTAAACCAGTGAAGGACTGCAGCACAGGTACTGCCGCGCAGTTCATTTTTGAGGAAATTTTGTCAAGATTCGACTGTCCAAAAATTTTGATGAGTGATCAGGGCACTCACTTTCTAAACAAGACCATTGAAGCCCTCACAGAGGAGTTCCACATTCAGCATCACCGCAGTACACCATATCATCCACAGTCGAATGGAACTGTTGAAGCTTTCAACAAGATACTGGAAAACGCATTGACGAAGGTGTGCAATGTAAACAGGGATGATTGGGACCTGCGCATCTCGTCTATGCTTTGGGCGTACAGGACAACTTGTAAGAAGTTGACGGGACATACACCCTTCCAATTGGATTATGGGCAGGAGGCCATAATGCCAATGGAGTACATTGTCCCCAATCTGAGGATTACTACGTTCACCGAAATGGAAGATCTCGAAGCATTAGATGAAAGAATTCTACATTTAGTTGGATTGGAAGAGGATCGTTTCATTGTAGGCTTTCAACCGCAAGTCCAGAAGGATCGTGAAAAGGCATGGCATGATCGCCATATCAGGAACAAATGCTTTCAGGTAGGTGACTTAGCCCTCCTGTATGATAGCAAGTTCATGAAATTTCCTGGCAAGTTTAAAATACATTGGCTTGGTCCATATACTGTTATGCATGTCACTGACAGTGGTGCAGTTCAGTTAGCCACTTTAGCTAGTGATACCTTACCCACTATGATAAATGGAAGCAAACTTAAGTTGTACCGCGATAGTCCTGCTTCGCAGCATGCAGAAATATAAGCATGGGGAGAAATTTCTAAGTGCCAAGTACAGTTGAAATTGGGCACTAGAAATGTATAGAGTCTATACGTGCATCATAAAGGAACAATGTATGAGAAGTACAACACTGCTGAAGCTGCACATGAATGACGAAGAGAACAGTGGAAAAACAGCCGTGCAGTTCAAAGATCAGTACCGCAAAGAAACTGCGCAGGAGTTGAAATGTTCACCGCGCAGCATTCAGAAAAAAAAATAGCCGTTGCATGCCTTTTTGAGAAAATAGCCATTAAGATGATCGTTGCTGCAATCGCTTCAGCATTTAAAGGGAAGATAGTCATTCTGGATAGACTGATGGATGAAAAGACTGAAATATCCGAGGGATTCGGCCATCAGAGTTCGCATTTAATGCCTATCTAGCCATTGAAGGGCGCGGAAGGGGGCCTGCTGCGCCTATAAATAACACCATTTGAAGACTCGCGGGCATTACTGAGCACTTTGAGTTTTTTCTGTAATTAACCTCTCCGAGCTAGTAGCCATCTTTATTCCCTCTGCCATAGCCGCTATCTCATCAAGTGAATGTCTGAACCTTTCTACACAGAGCAAGAGCTTACTATTGAAGAAACATTGAGAATCTTTCAGCACGGAGAGATTCAGTAGTTAATGAAAACTCTAGTTAAGAAGGTTGTGGTAGAACAAGGTCAAGGATCCCGCAAATTGCCAAGGATTAATCCGACAATGCAGGATAAGGGAAAGGACACACTGACTAGACCTCGAACAAAGCATTCCAAGCCTAGTTCGGCAGCCACAAGGAAACCCATATTCACTTAAGGAAATTTCACTCAAGATGACACCAGATTATATCTTGCCGCGGGCTCTGGATGCCCCTGTGTATAAGCTCGTAAAGAACGCCAAGTATTATATCCTTTTATCGTCAGTGTCTAAGCACGTAAAAATTACGACAAACCTCTTGGGAAAGATCCCAGACTGCAAATGGGAGGATTATGACCTCTTGGCAGTGAAGAAGGATGAGCCACATGATCCCAAGTACCTAGGTTTTCAACCAGATCAATATATGTGCTGGAAAAAGGATGCAAAAGGAGAGCTGAATCTGGTGGCCGAAAGATGGTTAACATTGGTGGTGCAGTCAGGACTGTTAAACCTGTTGCGACTACCCCATTTTGAAAGGTCGACCGAACTAAACATCGTGGTTTGCACCTTGATGGCACGAATCCACCAAGGTTATTTATGGATGGAAAGGCCCATAGACATCAGTATCGACCTAATCCATGTCATTACAGGATTGAGTAAGCGTGGTGAGGATCCAAAGCAGTTCTTCCAAGGGAAGGGCAAAGAAAAAGATGCCGTTGAAAAGATGAAGAAGAGCCACGCGCTGGTGAAGGGAAAATAGGGTTTTCCCACCGACGAGATTAACGATCGAGCAACAAAGTTCATTACACAGATGCTCACAGCAAAGGTATTGAAAACAGCAAGACCCACCAAGGTGCCTGCGGGCGCAGTGCTGCTTGGCACCGCAGTAATAGAGGGCACAGAGTTTAACTGGTGCCAACACCTACTGAATGAGTTCATGGAGGAACTCAACGATATTCAATGGAATGGGGGAAACTTCCATTTTACATGGCTGATTGTCCTCATCGCATTCATCGGATGGAAGGAGCCGAAGGACTTTGTTGGCGTCAGTGTTGATAGATCCGAACCCAGAGGAATCAGGTTCATGAACCTATGGGAAAATATAAATCCGCAACGCTAACATGCTACCCAAGAAGTCTTCTATCAATATTACACGCAGTTGCATGACGTGATCACGCACACACCAAGAATAACGAAGCAGGTAACAAGAAAGTACATAAGCATTATCAATTTTATGGCTGACATGTGTTGTGTGTTTATCTCTCCAAAGGCAAAGATGAAGAAGCCGTAGTGGTTCCCTGGGAACTACCACATGACAGAAGCAGATATAGAGCTCATTATGAAAGATTGGCCCTCCGACTACTATGTCGAAGTTCTGGACGTCCCGACAGACTCAGAAGATGATGAGCCAATTCCTCCACCATGTCCAATTATTGAAGAGAAAGAGCCAGACAAGGGCAAGAGAAAAGAGCCAAAAAGCCCATCCCAGTCGAAGGTGAGAAAGAAGCAAAAGGCGACGAAAAATACCGAGGATACCGTCCACAAAATAGCGGATAGGGTGTGGACCCTAAAGTCAAAAATGGAGGACAAGGTAGTCCTATATGAGGCAGATATCAATATACTCAGGGAAAAACTGAAACCGCAGGATCAGTTAACTGAGAAGCAGTAGAGAGAAGCTGAAGTAAGGACTGCAGCAGAAAGCATCGCAATAGAGGCTGCAAAGTGCCAGCAATTACTTGATCAGTCCTTGAAGGCGTTCATAGACCTTGAGGAAAATCCACAGTTGCAGTAGACAAAGACCGTGGTGAAGGAAAAACAGACCGCATTGGAAGCCATGCAAGTAGAGATGAAGACTCTACCACCACGAGACAGACTACAGAAATTCAGAGAAATATCTACCCTGAAGAAGGAAGTACAAATCTTAAGAGAAAAGGAGACTGCACTGGACAAACAGTCGTAGCCACTCCTCGAAGATGCCTCAAAGGTCTTGCAGCGCATAAAAAATAAATTGAAAGAGCTGTGAGCCAACCAAGAAGCGTTGGAAGCACAAATTGGCATGGAGACAACACCTGAAGAGCTTGAGACCATCAAACAATCAGAGAATGAGGTCAAAGAAACAATCAAGGAGCTGATGGACACTTATAATGAGTTCGCAGCCAAGCTGAACACTCAGATTGGTGAGCAGACTCCAGTACTAGACGTTAAAAGTGGCTCAGGGACGAGCCACAGGTAAGTGTTAGGGGCATGTTGGGCCTAGCCCAACAGGGCCATTTTTGGTGACATTGTTGATGTTGAATGGACCTAAGCTGTGCGTAGTTCAGAATATTGAATTTTGCCTAAGTATCTGGAGTGCTGCGAAGATGTGCTCAGTACCAAGTTTTGAAGGATGCCGTGAAGATCAGCGCTGCACAGTATCAGTGCTGTGAAGGTAGTAGGCCACGTGGAGCCAGTAAAGTTGTGTACTGGATGGAGGATGGTCGGATGTAGCAGATAGACCAGCTATGTTCTATTTTTGGTAATACTGCTAAAATGATGTCGAGTTGCGGGCATAAGCAGATCGGGAAGGCAGCCAACTGTACAAGTCCGTTAAGCAGAGGACGGATCGGGAAAGTGACATTTTGACGTGCAGTAGTTGTACGTGGTCGTTAAGGGACGGACGACCTGTAGAGAAAGCGACTAGGAGCCAAGGCAGTTGTACATGGCCGTTAAGGGATGAACGACCTGCAGAGAAAGTGACTAGGAGCTGAGCCAATCGCACGAGCCAGTCAGCAGAAGGGCGACTCGAAGTGGATGACCTGTTGGAGTGCACACAGTAGGGAGGCTGAAAGCAATGGATCTAAGGCATGGAGGATTTCCATGACAGCAGAATCGCTATCAGAAGCCAGCACGACGGTTCAGAGGGACCGTAGTGGTTTGGAAACCCTAAGGGTTTCGGTCTTCAATGTTGTAAAGACATGACCTTCGGGCGTGATCTATTTAAGAAGACCATTTTTGTATAGGAAGGGTTGGATTTTTGTTGGTCGTTGTTGATAATTACATTGGTGATAATACTGTATTGTAATATCTTTTGAGTCGAGAATAGATTGTAAAGGCTCTGCAGCTGAGTGCGCAGAGACCTATCTGAGCAAGAAGAGATCCATAGCTAAGTGCGTGGCTAAGAACTGTGAACCCTTCCTTAAAAGAAATATCAAACACAGTTCTTGTGGATGTAGCTTCCCACCCAGGGGAGTGAACCATGTTAAACAATGTGTTGTGAGACTGTATGTTTATGTGTTTGCATTTATATTTATCTGTTCTGTAGTGGATGTGGAATGTTTACTTACAGTCTATTATAAGAAGGCTTTTATATGCATTTTCCATCAAGAGAGTATGGAATGATATGTTAAGCCTGCAAGAATAAATGTATGGTTAATATTAGCGTCGCTTCTAAGGATAGTGAATCTATCATCTTCTTGAGCATAGAGGGAATTGTTTAACTATTGAATGGATGCAGTCGATGAATGTATAGTTGTTATCTCACACCTGAGGGTTATGCTTAAAATTGTAACACTTAAGTGCAGGTTCTGAGCATTAAATAGTCAGTTAGTTAAGTGTATGACTGGGTGGATAATTGACACTTAACCCTTTGCCTTAAGCATTCTGGGAATGCTCCAAGCAAAGGAATTCAAGCGGCAGTGTTCGCAAAATAATATTAAGCCCCGCAGTAAGGAAGAAGGTAGTGGTGCGGACCGCGGTGTTGACCATCGCCGCGTAGTCTGACCTTTGCAGCACTCGACTGGTGTGCTGCCGCGAACATTGTCACAGTCATCAACTCATCACTCACTGTGGACATCTGAGTCCGCAGTGCCCCATTAGAAACACCTCGGGTGAGACCTCAGCCTACTCGCAGGGTGTTGCAGAAAGGGCCGATGCGAAGGGGTTTTGTTGGTTTAAGGTAACCGCGCAGAATCCGGGTCTTCATAAAACCTCTGGTCAGCATTTAATAAGCCAACAGATGCAAATATTAATTCCAATTTTGAAAGCAAAAGATATTGTAAGTGCAAATAAATTAAATGAACTTAAAGAAAAAAGTATTGTACTAATTACTACTAACTATGTGTCAACTTTCTGCTCATCCACCACTAATCGACAAAGATTTTAGGTGATGGCAAGAGCATACTTCGTGGAAATGAGTTAGGTTCGTTTATTTACTTGCAAAATAAATGTGTGTTAGTATATTTTAATACTCCATCCTGTTAAGATTTAATATGCTAAGACATAAAATAGCAGCATTACATTCCATTTCACAATAATAGCATATACAGGATCACTGAAGAAACAACAAGCACAGCATAAACACAAGAGACAAAGATTTATCCTGGGAAACCCTCATGGGGTAGAAAACCCAGCAAAGCTTCCTCAATATAGATGACCAACAATATACAAAGATGAAACCCTGAGACATGATCTCCTTCTCCACAATAGCAGACCTCTCCTCCACAAGTGCGCTATCCTCAAGTGAGTGTGTGTGTATAATGAGGAACACACCTCCTCTATTTATACACTACTCTGATATGTATTTTACACAAGTACATGTAGGCTCGTATTTAACCATTAGGTTAAATACCCCATTATAACTGACTGGGCCGACCCCCACATGGTGGGTCTAATAACCCTAGTTACCACAACCAAATCGGAGGAATAAACATCTCCGGATTTATAGTATAATCACATCGGAGGTATGGAACATCTTCGGAATAAATAATATACAAATATAATATTCTTTGAAGTTACAATATTTCAACACTCCCCCTTAACGAGAAGGATATTATAACAGTATCTGCACGAGCAAGGAGTCATCAACATCATACATGATACATCTATAAATCATTGAAAGCTTTCTCAACATCATTAGTAACTCAAGCAGTTACTGGAACATCTTCAATACTGGAACATCGACATCTTCAGTATTGAGTCTTTATCTTCTATAGCACTTGAACAGCTACAACAATATCATCATCTGGATCCTCACGATACATGATCATCAGCATCATCATCTCACGATCATCAGCATCGTCATCACACGATCATCAGCATCGTCATCACACGATCATCAGCATTGTCATCTCACAATCATCAACATCGTCATCACACGATCATCAGCATCGTCATCACACGATCATCAGCATCATCATCACACGATCATCAGCATCGCCATCACATGATCATCAGCATCTTCATCTCACGATCATCAACATCGTCATCACACAATCATCAGCATCGTCATCACACGATCATCAGCATCGTCATCACACGATCATCAGCATCGTCATCACACGATCATCAGCATCGTCATCACACGATCATCAGCAGTACAAGTATTCATTCCAATACAAGTGACCATATCAACAATACGAGTATCCTACCGATACAAGTAGCCACATCATCAATACAAGCATCCTACCGATACAAGTAACCACATCATCAATACAAGTATCCTACCGATACAAGTAACCACATCATCAATACAAGTATCCTACCGATACAAGTAACCACATCATCAATACAAGTATCCTACCGATACAAGTAACCACATCAAAAATCACTTTCTCGGAGACCATACGTCTACGGATCAATTCAGGGACCTAAGTCCGAGGATGATACAATCCCCACTTCTCGGAGAACTCATGTCTACGGATCAATTCAGGGACCGCAGTCCGGGGATGATACAATCCCCACTTCTCGGAGACCTCACGTCTACGGATCAATTCAGGGACCTAAGTCCGGGGATGATACAATCCCCACTTCTCGGAGACCTCACGTCTACGGATCAATTCAGGGACCGCAGTCCGGGGATGATACAATCCCCACTTCTCGGAGACCTCACGTCTACGGATCAATTTAGGGACCTAAGTCCGGGGATGATACAATCCCCACTTCTCGGAGACCTCACGTCTACGGATCAATTCAGGGACCGCAGTCCGGGGATGATACAATCCCCACTTCTCGGAGACCTCACGTCTACGGATCAATTCAGGGACCTAAGTCCGGGGATGATACAATCCCCATCACGTACATTTTGAACTTAGTGGTTCCGGGATGATGCAATCCCCATCACGTACATTTTGAACTAGTGGTTCCGGGATGATACAATCCCCATCACATTATTCTCGAAGACCATACGTCTACGGATCAATTCAGGGACCGAAGTCCGGGGATGATACAATCCCCATCACGTACATTTTGAACTAGTGGTTCTGGGATGATGCAATCCCCATCACGTACATTTTGAACTAGTAGTTCCGGGATGAAGCAATCCCTATCACTTTATTCTCGGAGACCTCACGTCTACGGCTCTCTTTAGGACTGAAAGTCCAGGGATGATCCAATCCCCTCAACTGTCCTCTAAGGACTTCATTCTCGGAGACCTCACGTCTACGGCTCTCTTTAGGACTGAAAGTCCAGGGATGATCCAATCCCCTCAACTGTCCACTAAGGACTTCATTCTCGGAGACCTCACGTCTACGGCTCTCTTTAGGACTGAAAGTCCAGGGATGATCCAATCCCCTCAACTGTCCACTAAGGACTTCATTCTCGGAGACCTCACGTCTACGGCTCTCTTTAGGACTGAAAGTCCAGGGATGATCCAATCCCCTCAACTGTCCACTAAGGACTTCATTCTCGGAGACCTCACGTCTACGGCTCTCTTTAGGACTGAAAGTCCAAGGATGATCCAATCCCCTCAACTGTCCACTAAGGACTTCATTCTCAGAGACCTCACGTCTACGGCTCTCTTTAGGACTGAAAGTCCAGGGATGATCCAATCCCCTCAACAGTCCACTAAGGACTTCATTTTCAGAGACCTCACGTCTACGGCTCTCTTTAGGACCGAAAGTCCAGGGATGATCCAATCCCCTCAACTGTCCACTAAGGACTTCATTTTCGGAGACCTCACGTCTACGGCTCTCTTTAGGACTGAAAGTCCAAGGATGATCCAATCCCCTCAACTGTCCACTAAGGACTTCATTTTCGGAGACCTCACGTCTACGGCTCTCTTTAGGACGGAAAGTCCAGGGATGATCCAATCCACACAACTGTCCACTAAGGACTTCATTTTCGGAGACCATACGTCTACGGCTCACTTTAGAACATGTGTTCAAGGATGATACAATCCCCACATGTATTCTCATCAATACAAGTACAAGTATCCTCAACCATACAAGTACATTAATCAATACATGTGTCATCAAAAGTATGTATTCTTACCAATACATCTTATCATCAAAAGCATGTATTCTTACTAATACATCTAACATCAAAAGCATGTATTCTTACTAATACATCTAACATCAAAAGCATGTATAAGTAAAACTAAGTATTCTAAGTATAAGAGTCCTAAATCTAAATATTTCTAAGTATCTAGGTGTGGAGAACAGGTTACCTCATCATCGACCTTGTTGTTCGATGAGACCAACTTATCATCAATGACTATACTACTCCCCCTTTCGAGGAGAGTCCTTTTTGAACTACACCAAGCTTGTCTCGGAAGTATTCAAATTTCACTCGAGACAGAGGTTTGGTTAGTATGTTGGTAACTTCTTCACTTGAGGTAAAGGTTTGGTTAGTACAAAGGTAACCTGTTACAAATTCAAACTTTATAGTTCCTTTCCGCGTCATATCTTGTTTGTTCCCTATGTTCTTTGACTTATCATGGAACACTAGATTCTATGTCATCTTGATACAACTCTAATTATCACATAGGATCTCAATTGGTTCTATCTCTAAGTCAAACAATCCTGAAGCCAAACTTCTTCACAACTAGAGGAGCAAACAACCATATATTCCGCTTGTGCTGAGAGCCACACTAGACTGCTTCCAGCTAAACCACGAGATCATGGCTAACCCCAGACAATAACATCCTCTCGATGTGTTCTTCCTGTCTGATACACTTCCTGTCCAATCAGAATCTGAATAACCATCTGAAGTCATGATCTTCAAGATAGCATTCTATCGTGTCCTTTATGTGCCTTATCACATGCTTTGCAACTATCAGGTGAACACATCTAGTTTCCACTAGATACTGACTCAAGGTGTTCACAACAAGGCATATCTCTAATCTAGTATATGTTAGATACAACAATGACCCAATAATTTGATTGTACAGAGTTATATCCACTAACTCTGATGAGTCATCTCCTAACAGTTTCAAGTTGGAATCCATAAGAGTGGCCATTCCATCATATCAAGTCTTCTCAAGATTTCTCAGCATACTTTATATGGTTGAGAAGGATTCCTACTGATCCTTTCCATACTTCCAGACCTAGGAAGTAATACATTAATCTAAGAACTTTTATTTTCTTTTCTACAGTCATCTATCTATGCCATCTCTCATCAGATGGGTCTACTGATATGAGCCTCAATATCATTCGAACTCTGTGGTGAGCTCCTTCTTGCATCCATGTCATCTGTGGATAGAAATCATATTCAACCTTGTAGCAAAGGTTGATATCCACATCACCCATGGTGATCATTAAGCTTATCAAAACCTGATTCACATTTCTTCTTTAATTACACCATTAAGAGAATGGTCTTATCTAGCCACTTGGAGCAAACATTTCATCATGATTCTCTTCCTCTTTCTAGGAGAATCTTCTAGCCACAATCCTTCTATAGTGTGTTTGATTTGTAAATCCTTTTGTTGAACATCCATCACTTGTTCATCATTCATCATGATTTTTCCTACAAATCAAAATTAGGTACATGATTAGTAATACTTCATAATCATCAAATCATATTGACATGATAACCTATTATGCATACAGATATCATTTACATAGTTATGCAACTATCTTGACCAATACTTTGGCACAACACTTTCCCATATCCTGTATGCATACAGTGGCTATCTAGATGCCTTCCATCTCTACCAGAACATACTATCGAGAGTGTGCACAACTCTCAGCATGTCAGCAAAGAGGTTTCATTCTAGACAAGCAACAATGGAATGTTTGTCCAACTTACCAATCATATGCACATTAGTAGTATACTGTTCAATGCTCTATGAATGTTTACACTCAGCATCATATATTCTAGGAATACAAATATGCATACAACCTATTACAGGCAATATCATTACTATTTCAAATAACAACTCAAATACTTATCTTTTATGTTTGTGTGGTTGCCTTCCGCTTGATCTTCTGTATGTCTTTTGAACTTCTATTCATTATGTACCACTGTGCATGTTCAAGTGTCATCCTCATGATCTCATACACAAACATACACCCATTAGTATGTTCTAAATGTTATCAAAACATTATAGTTCTAAATAATCTTCAGAATGTATAGTCATGATTATAGTTAATAAACATTAGTATTCAAGATTTCAGGGAAGTCTTGTTTTACTCATGCATATCATCAATCAAGATAAAAGACATAATATGCATAATCCCTTGATTACTAACTTTATGAATAAGCATAACCAATCATACCAAGTATACTTATATAAGGGATCTTAACACAAGGTAAGATTCATGGGAAACATACCTGGATTAGTATACCTACTTAGTTATGTACAACATACCTAAACAATCTCTTCAATGATTTAGAGATCCTGAGCTAGAACCTGCATGTCTCATAGGTTAAGCATAATACAACAAGGTCATACATACCTCGTAAGTAGAACAAATATTATGGATGAGTCTTTGTCTTCATGTGGTCATGGTCATGGAACTTGATTTGTCTTTTGTGATGTACATGTATCTTGTTAGCAGACAACATCAACCTCACACAACACCATAATGCATTAGTACAATCATATAATCCTAATCAATGAATGTCTTCAATCATTCACATGCATTCATACTGTTACTAGGGTGATAAGATAAGTCTAACATTAATCAAGATTGTACTAACAAATAATATGAAAACAAACACATCATGAACTTAATCAAGAATTAGATTTCAAGACATACCTGAGCGTCCTTAAGTCATACCTGTTGAGACTTCTTGTAGTCTTCTTATGTAAGGCCTTAGCCTCAACTCCCCCTGAAACTTGATCTGGAGCTTAATTAGGGTTTTCTAGAGAAACCCCTAAAGATTCAACCTTTGACTTTCACACTTCTCAATGGATGAAAGAATATGTCTTGCTGAGTTGATCAAACTAGCATACTTCAACTTTGGAATTTCCAAAATTTGACCCCTCAAAATTGCCTTTGAAACTTCTGGATCTTCTGGACAGGATCCCGAACTAGGGTTTGATGAATCCCACCCTTCTTCCCAAACAAAAGGTTCAATCCAAGGCTCTAAACTATTATTTTTCTTAGGAGTTTCCAGCCGTGGTTACAGACTTCAAGAATTCCAACTTTTGCTGAAGCCCTAATTTTCCATCTTTCCGATCAAAATCCCGAACTGGGGTTTGATCAAGCCCGGTCTTCCACCCAACCAAAAAATTCGAACTTGGTCTCTAAATTTCGATTTTTCTGAGTAGCATTCAGCCGTGGACTCCGATTCCAAAAATTCTAACTTTCTCCGAAACCCTAAATTCCGGAAGCCATGAATAAAGGTGCTCCAAAAATAATTCTGTTTTGACAGAAATATGCACCTGATTGTTTCTGCTATAAATCTGAAATTTTTGCTCCACAGGGTCTGAAACCATTTTTTTGTAGTAGCCTGACCTTTCATCTTTCCATCCTGACAGGTCTGAACTCAATTGGGTTTTCTGAGAGAAAGTTATGCCAAGTGTCGCAACGTGACCTGTTTATGGGATAAAACAGGAGAGCGAACTTGTACAGCATGCCACGTGTCACTGTTTGAACTTCGGCCTCTGAAAACTTTTCTTGAGATATATCGACCTGTTATCTTTCCATCCCGACAGGTCTGACCTCAATTGGACTCTCTGAGAGAGATTTATGCCAAGTGTCGCAACGTGACCTGTTTATGGGATAAAACAGGAGAGCGCACTTGTACGGCGTGCCACGTGTATCTGGTTCAATTTCGGCCTCTGAAAAAGTTTCTTGAGATACTACAGTCTGTGTACTACCTGTCACTTTTTACGAAATTTCATTTGGAGCTTCCTAGCCCAAGTTATGACCTTTTTTTCTAGGTCACCTGAATTTGACTGAGATCTGGAAGAGGCAGAAACCCTAACTTGTACTGATCATAAATCACAAAGTACAACGAATTAGAGGTTTTCCTTTGGACACAAGGTACCTGGAGATTTAATATTCGTCCTGTAACAATTTCAGATCCGAAAACTTCGCCAAAACGGATTTATAGCGAAAGTTCTACGATGACTGGTTTTTGCTATGTAAAACCCTAACCTTCAAATTGTCGTAAGTAAAGGAAGTGTTGTTAGTGCCATACCTTGTCTTCCTTCAGGTTAGCTCTGATACCATGTTAAGATTTAATATTCTAAGACATAAAATAGCATCATTACATTCCATTTCACAATAATAGCATATACAGGATCATTGAAGAAACAACAAGCACAGCATAAACACAAGAGACAAAGATTTATCCTGGGAAACCCTCATGGGGTAGAAAACCCAGCAAAGCTTCCTCAATATAGATGACCAACAATATACAAAGATGAAACCCTGAGACATGATCTCCTTCTCCACAATAGCAGACCTCTCCTCCACAAGTGCACTATCCTCAAGTGAGTGTGTGTGTATAATGAGGAACACACCTCCTCTATTTATACACTACTCTGATATGTATTTTACACAAGTACATGTAGGCTTGTATTTAACCATTAGGTTAAATACCCCATTATAACTGACTGGGCCGACCCCCACATGGTGGGTCTAATAACCCTAGTTACCACAACCAAATCGGAGGAATAAACATCTCCGGATTTATAGTATAATCACATCGGAGGTATGGAACATCTTCGGAATAAATAATATATAAATATAATATTCTTTGAAGTTACAATATTTCAACACATCCTTGTCCTAGTTGCATTATTTACCATTTTCTAGCACTTAGTGATGTTATTTTACCCCTAGTGGTGTGCATATGTCATCTAGGACCCATTAGTCACCTAATGAGCCCCGCATGCATGATTTTAGGACTCTCAGAGGTAGTTCCCTATATTTTAGGAGCCCACTCAGTGATTCAGTTCAGTCTAACTGAGTTACACATGAGTTGGTGACTCTAATTAGGAGTTTAAGCTCTGATCACCACTAATTGTGGCCTCATGTGCCCTTTCCTGATTGATTTGCATGAAAAAATCATGGATGCGCCCTCTTTGTTCAGTTAAGTGATGGTATCATCAGTTCATTGATATTTGGTTGAGTTTAACTAAGTTTGGGAGCTTCAGAGCACTGATAGAGGTGACAATTACTATGTTAGACAAACTGAGACTCGAATTCTCCTAGGTGATTCGAATTCTCTCCATTGTAACATCTTTGTTCATTTTATTGATTAATTGGATCATGTGACATTATTCTGTTCCTATCTGAGTTCTCATGCACGATTAATTGTTTGCTCTTTTTTACTGCAATTTCCACTATAACTCAACTTATCTTCTCATTCTTTCTCTGTGAGGTATAGTCAGCTCCATGATCTACTGTGATTTAGTATTTCACATGGTATCAGAGCTAAGTGAGCATAGGTTGAGCAGTTGCTTTCAGTAGTGCACCAGAAGCCTCTGTATTTCCACAGCAAATCCTGGTGCCATTGCATTGAATTCATTGGAGAAATCCTTTGAGGTCTATCCAGGTGTGAAGGATCCAGAAAACTGTGCCTATTGTCCTAAAGAAATGCTCAGTAGTAATCTATCTCCAAAATTGAGAGATTTTTGCGAGTTATTGAAAGTTATTCAGTGCAGCAATAGCAGCAGTACCACCTTGTATTCGCTCTAGCAGTTCTAATGGATAACTCCAATGCTCCTCTCTCTGCCAGGATCCTGACACCGTTCAATTACCTTGATTGGAGGGTTGATATGCAGATGGTCCTGCCCAACAAGTCACTGTACAGGGTAACAATAGGAAAGGAGGTCGAACTTCAAGCAGCTGTTGAGAAGGCCAAGTATCTTAATATATTGGATGAAGCATTTGGTTTCATGTGTATTCATATTTCCAGATATCTACTCTTCCACCTCGACGGATTGAAGAGTCCAAAAGAGGTTTGGGTGAATTTTGAGACCCTCTTTGGCAAACAAGATGAGCTAAGGGGCCATATTCTGGAGAATGAGTTGATTGCTCTTCAACCCAGCAATTTCGAGACCATCCAACAATTATTTTCCAATTCAAATCTCTAGTCATGCAATGCAAGCAGTGTGGCATTGAGAAGAAGGATGAGAAGTTGGTGCTATCCATTCTGAGAAAGCTAGCTCTTGATTTCTTCATCTTTGTCTGTACCTCCCATTCAGGGTGAATTTCAATCCCTGGTTGGAAAATTCCATCTTTAGATGTTTTCACTGAATCTCTCATCCAAGAACAAGACAAACTGATTCAGATGGGCACTTTGCAAGCCTCCAAAAATCAGGCTCTTATGGTTGGGGAGTCAAAAAGTGTGAATGCCAAAGGGAATCAAAAGGGAAGCAAAAGGGAAAAGAGAAGAAGCAATTTGAGACCAACCAGAATGTAAAGTCTAATCCATCGGAAGGAGCCTCCAGCACCAATAATGATAAGAAAAAGGGATTTGAGAAATCTAAGTGTTCCTATTGCAAGAAAGGAAACCATCCAGAGAGTTCATGCATGCAGAAGAAGATAGATCAGATGACCAAACTTCTTGAACATCACAAAATTTCCCTCTCAGAAGGTGCAAGAGAGACTGATTCTGGAAGTGATTATGATGGTCATGAGAGATGCCATGCACTGAAGGCTGGATTTCCATAATCACAAGCCTTCCTCATAGATTAAGGAGCTTCCAACCACATGGTTTCCTCCAAAGAACCATTTTCTTCTCTAGATCTCAATGATGGTCCGATTATTCACATGGGATATAACTCTCAGATCTCTGCTGAAGGGAAGGGAACAATACATCTGGAGCATGTAAAGTTCAAAAATGTTCTATTTGTGCCTTCTTTGTCAGCAAATTTGTTGTATGTTTATCAAGTGACTCACACAGGTTCACCGAAGAAAGTGGTCTTTGGTCCTGACACAGTTGAGATTGCAGAGATCTCTTCTAGGGAGATTATAGAGAAAGGGTTTGCAAACCATGCCTCAAAGGCATATGAATTCTCTCAAATTTTTCCATACTCTCTACCTACTCCATTGGCATCTGATGAAGACCAGAGTGATATCTCTTCTAAGGAATATGAGGATCAAGATCTTGGTGTTGAGAATAAATTTCAAGGAGATCTAGATCCATATCCAACACATGCTCCCAATCCATGGCCAAGGCCAATACGAGCTCACAAAATACTTATAGTTGCTAGGAACATAGCTGGGGATCCATCTGGCCATAGAAACACCAGATCTCAGTACCATGTAAACCTTGCACTATGTTGTGCATATCCACTTCTCTTAGAGAGGTTCTACATGAGGGCAGGGTTTGATCCACAATCCCTTGAAGATACTTTCCATGGGGGATCTAAAACCAAGTACAAATCTTGGTTGGTTGACAAAGGGTACTCAAAGGTTCATGATTTGGACTACAATGAGCCATTCGCTCCAGTAGCAAGAAGGGTTCCTAGAAGACTTGTTTTGGAAAATACAGATTTGACACAGTGGGAGGTACATCAGAGGAGGAGATGCAGATCCAAATCTAGATCCAACACTTGCATTTCTATCCTACATAGGAGTAGATTTCCTACCTTTTTACAAAGGCTTTCACTCAGGAATGTTTTTTCCTTCTCTGCTTAGTGTGAAGGTTCTTTGAGTTCTCCACTGTTGTCCTATTTTTTAGGGGGGGGGTTTCCCATGAGGTTTTCCCCATTACCTCGTTTCATGGACAGTTATTTTACTTTCATCATTTATTTGATTGTATGTGTGACCTTTGGTCTTAGTAACCAGGGCCCAGGATGCACACGTTTGGATTAACGGGGGGTGTTAGGATATTTTCATACTCCATCCTTGTCCTAGTTGTATTGTTTACTATTTGCTAGCACTTAGTGATGTTATTTCCCCCCTAGTGGTGTGTAGATGTCATATAGGACCTATTATCCACCTAATGCACCCTGCATGCATGATTTTAGGACTCTCAAAGGTAGTTACCTATATTGTAGGAGCCCACTCAGTGATTCAGTTCAGTCTAACTGAGTTACACATGAGTTGGTGACTCTAATTGGGAGTTTGAGCTCTGATAATCATTGATTGTGGCCTCATGCACCCTTTTCTAATTGATTTGCATGAAAAACTCATGGATACGCCCTCCTTGGTTAGTTAACTGATTGTATCATCAATTCACTGATATTTGGTTGAGTTTAACTGAGTTTGGGAGCTCTGGAGCACTGATAGAGGTGACAATTACTATGCTAGACAGAATGAGACTTGAATTCTCCTAGGTGATTCAAATTCTCTCCATTGTAACATAATTTTTCATTATACTGATTAATTGGATCACGTGACATTTTTTTGTTCCTATCTGAGTTCTCATTCATGATTAATTGTCTGCTCTTTTTTACTGCAATTTTCACTGTAACTCAATTTCTCTGCTCATTCTTTCTCTGTGAGGTATACTCAGCTCCATGATCTACTGTGATTTAGAATTTCACAATGTGAACTAACTAAATTATTCTTGCACTATTGAAACTAAACTAACTTGCAAAAAAAACCCAATCTAAGGGTTAGTACCCAAAAGCAAAGTAAAAAGGGAAAGTCACACCAAAAAGGAGGCGTTACAAGTTCCCCCAATGGGGAATGGGTTGTGGGCGTTGTGTAAACCACTTGATTATTTTATTAATGGATTTTTACAATGATTAAAGAAGGCCTCTTTATCATTATAAGTTCAGATGAAAGAGGTTACAAAAAAGAGATGGAAAATGGCCCTTTTTGGAGAGGCCTTTGAGGAGGCGCTTTGGAAGGCTCAAATATTTAAATTTTTGCCAACACTTCCGCTTGACCTTTCTATAAATGACAAAGCATCCACACATGAATCACACTAAACCAATGATAAGCCTCCAAATCTTTGTTTATTCATAAACAATACAACAATTATCATACCAAATTTTGGCAGAGCTTCAATCTATCCTCCCAAGAGAAGAGAAATGGCTCACTTTTATAGAAAAATTGGGCTCCAAAGCCTAGGAGGGTGCATTTCTCAAGGATCCAAGTGGATTTGGGGAGGAGAGAAAGCATGGAAAGTGTCTCTTTCAAGTGAAATGGGGCTTCCACCTCCCAATATGTGTTCCCCATCAAGATAAGAGGCTATGTCAAATCAAGCTCCAACAACTCACCCTCATGGGGCATTACACCCTCTTTTGGAGAGATTCTCTCCTCAAAATTAGAAACCAATGAAATCCACATTATGAGTTGGGAAATATGCTTCAACAACTCATTGATTGACCCAGACAAAGTGCTAACTAACTTTTACACCTTAGAGACAAGCTACCACTGATTTAGGAGTTGGATTTTCTCCATATTTCCCAATTATTTGACCCAAAATGTCATTTTCAAGAGAAAATCAAAATTAGTAATTGAAAATCACCAATTTGACTCTGAAAAGTGGGATTCAGGGTTAAGTGGGGGCTCTGGGTCCAAAAACGAGCATCCCCATGACAAATTTTCCCCCCTAGACCCACTTTTATGACTTTTTGAAATTTTACTATTAAAATACACCTTATCGGTGATTTTATTAAAAAAATAAAAAATCCTAGGGGGGACTTAGCGCATTTTCACAAAACTATGGTATTATGACTAGCATGGTAATATACATAGACTCAAATCTTGAAAAGTCAATACCGTAGGCTTTAATAACCCTCCCAAGGCATAATCATCACTTTCACCACCCCAACTTTGGAGGATTTTGAGTGAAAAACTTGAAAATTATGTGTTGCTAAAAAGCTTTGCATAATTAATAAGGAAAAAAAACTCTAGGGTGATTAGTTTAATGACTAATTCCTAAGAAGGCCAAGCCTTTTACATAAGGTTGTCATGCTACATCATTTATTACAATTCCCCCAAGGGGGTGTAAACATGCGGAAAACATAAAAAGGTCCAAAATGGCTCGTATGGACTTCTAATCTTGAATTATGAACATCTTTACAGGCTCACTTGAAGTCAGGGTAGTTTTTAGGGGCAAAATTTCTCCAATTGGCTATTTTTTAGGCTTTTTTCCAAAAAATAAATTTGCTATTTGGTCATTTTTAGTTTCTAATAAAGCCCATATTTACATAAATTATGTTTTTTATCATAATATTTGCCAAAATTTACTCGTTTCAGTAGTAAATTGCATGTTGCATATTGAATATTCACCCATCTATCTATATACATGTTTTTTCCAATCCAAAATAATCGCCTAGGTTACTATAATTAAGTATAAGATTAGAATCCTTAAAAAATACCCTGCTTGAAATCCAACTAAGTACAACGTAGTAGGCAACATTGGACAAATGAATCTGCAAACAAACATTCATTTATGGAAATCCAAACTTTCCAGGAAACAATAAGAGGTAGACTTGTGTATTCACTGAGCTCTGGAAGATGACACCAATTCCAAAGACAAACGCTGACAAAAGAGCCTGCCCAGGAACATTTAATATGCAACAAATATTCTAGCTCCTTTAAAACCAATATTACAACCTACGATCAACAAACAAGTGGTGGTTTGTTTCCTTTGCATTTTTGCAAAGGTAACATCTCTCAAGCCCAGATCTATTTCGATTTTGCATATGGTCCCATGTCAATACCTTGTTTCATAGAATAAACCACATGATAATATTTTCCTTTTGAGGGAAATTAAATTTCCAAATAGAACGCCACCACCAACTCGATTAGTTGAATTATTAGCCATTATAGAGTCATATCCTAGTTTATGGGTATAAATTCAATGTGGAGCAATCTCCCAAACCAAACTATCTTTTTGTTGATGTAATCTCACATTCGATTTCAAAACATAATTAGTGTAAATTATCCATATACAGGCATTTTCATCTGTAAAACTCATAAAAGCCGCATTAGCCCAGTCTTGACCCATAATTGAGTTAGCATCGTGATCAACAACTTGATTAAGAGTATATAAACCTATAAAATGGAGTTGTGTCATCACAATAAAGGGAAAAGTGTGAGTCAAATCACTTCCTATCCAAGGATCCTCCCCCACCCTTACAGATTTTCAATCACCTACCTTCCAAGCAAGGCCTTTACCAATGACATGAAATGATGAAACAATTTCTTTCCACATAACATATACATTGCGAAATGATTTAGAAGGGTTGTGTATCCAAACCAAAAGAGAATGAGGTGCTATATATTTATGAATCACTATAACTTTCCAAAGGCTCAATCTATTAATCAACCTCCAAGCACTCTTTGTTGCTAGTGCCTTTGAGAAAGCATGGAGGTTTTTTAAGCCCCAACCTCCTTGAGATTTAGGGATTGCAAGATCTTTCCATTTAAATTAGGTTGTACCTTTTTTTATATAATATGTCTGACCAAAAAAATTGAAAAATTAGCTTCTAAATAGAATCCAGAGTGCCTTGTGGGATCTAAGACATAGTAATCCAGTAAACTGGAGTAGCCTCTAAAAATGATTTCGAAAGAACCAATCTCCCCACCTTTGTTAACCACCTAAAACTCCAATTAGAGATTCACTTTTCACACTTTATAATAAGCCATCCCCAATATTTTTTAGTATAAGTAACTAGCTTTAAGTTAACATATAATTCAGATCACTATCCAGGTCCAAAGTGATGAACGAAAATAAATTCTTATACCTTAACCAAACTTCCTTCTCTACACCTTCACCAACTATTATTGATTTCCCTTCATTGACTAATATCATTCCAGTGCTTGCACAAAATAAGTTAAGGATATTGGAAAGAATTTCTAGGTCCCGAATAGTTCCATCACAAAAAATAGGATATCATCAATGAACAAAATATGGGATAACTAGAAACTTCCCCCTATATTGAGACCTTCAAATCTACTAGTCACTTTAGCCAAAATGATATCCCTGCTAATCCCATCTACTACTATAAGAAAAATTAGCGGAGCTAATGGACAACCTTGTCTAATACCATGTTCAGGTCTAAAAAACCTCGAAGTTGCTCCATTAACAATAGACCAAAAGAAACACAGTGATACAACACATGATCCATTTGATAAAGGAATACCCAAAACCCAACTGATTCAAAATAATTCTCATATAGATCCAACTAACCCTATCATAGGCCTTCGATAGGTCAATTTTAATAACCACTTATTTAAGCTTTTTGGATCTTATAGAATGTGAATCCTCCTAAGCCAAATCGATTGCATCGTGAATCTATCTACCTAGCAAAAAACAAATTGCTCGTTAGTAATACTAGAAGCAAGAATATGTTTAATCCAATTAGCAATTTTTTTGCTACAGTCTTATACATAGTATTACAAAGTGCAATCGGTTGAAAATGATCAAAGGAAGTAGGGTTATCAATCTTTGAGATGAGCGCTAGAAAAGTAGCATTAAAATCTGCTAACATTTTCCCATTCTGTCTAGAAACCTCTACAACTCTTAGAAAATCCTGACCGAAGACCTCGTATAGGAAAAGATAGAATTCAACTGCAAATCCATATGGACTTGGACTTTTGTCATTTTTTAGCATGTGTAAGACATCCTCAATCTCCTTTCTTTTTACTACCTTCATGAGATTTCCATTGTCTTCATCATCTGCCATTTTTGGGAATAATTGAGCAATTCTTACCACTTCAGCTATATTATCATATCCTTCACATTTGAAAAGACTATCAAAGTGATTTGTCCCTTCTTCTGCAATGTCTTCAAAATAGTTAACTTCCTTCCCAACATCATTGTTAATATTCCAAATAGTGTTAATGTTCTTATGTGGATAGCATAATGGTGAAACAAATTTGGTATTCTCATCCCCCTTGGATAGCCATAGACCTCTTATTTTAAGTCTCCATTCGGCTTCCCGGAACACCAGAATATCCCTCCTCTTCTTCTCTAACTCTAAGAAAAAATATCTTGATTCTTCAGATAAAAAACCTGTTAGAATTTTAATACTATAAAGATGGTTATGTTTGATCTTCAAACAATTATCAATATAACACAATAACCATATGCACTAGGATCACTGAAATATAGACAAGCACAACAAACAAAAGAGACACAAAAGTTTTCCTTTGAGAAATCCTTAAAGGGAAGAAACCCCAGCAACTTCTTCAGTATAGATTCGTCAGCAAGTACAATGTCAATAATAAGACCCCAAGAATAAGATGTCTTCAAAGCAACTACTCTTTCTCCCAAGAGAACTTGTCTTTCTCTCTCTACCCATGCAAACTTGCTTGAGTAAGCGATGTAAAAATGAGCTAGGCACCTCCCTTATTTATACTAATTACAAAGTGGCATTTTTACTTAACTAGGCTAACTTGTCCTTCCCTAACTGGGTCGACTTGACTAGGATACAATATAAATGTTTTTTTTCTGGATTCTTCTAGGTTGACTCAACTAGTAGGTTTTGCATTGATTCTTTCAAGACTCTTACAAGAGTAAATACAACATAAATATTTCCCAAAGGAAGTACAATAAAAATACAATAATAATATCTTCCAAATTTACATTCTTCAACAAAACTCGCCACTTACACTTCAATCCAACCCTTCAATTCTTCATTTATTCTAGTTATTTCTTGATCTTTTCGCTTTCTTAACTTATGGGACTTCAGAATTCCCTAAAGAGAAGTTTAGATCACCCCCTAGGACAATATTGTTGTGAGTTAACAGATCCTTAAATATCAAATTATTCCAAAAGGGTACTCTATCTGAATAAGGTCCATATACATTTGTAAAAAAAAATCCCTTCCCCAATTTTGAACAAAATAAGACAGTACCCAAAATAGAAGCCATGGACCAAGAATTTATGACTAACATACCTTGTCTTTTCTTGCTCGTGATCAATCCACTAGAGAGTCATGTTTACATTGATATAGCAGAACTCCCACCCATTTAGAAGTTGCTTTAAAAACTTCACAATTTTATCACCTTCGTTCATTGTCTCTTGAATAAACAAAACATTCGCCTTCACTAAATCTATCATGCTCTTAATGGATAATTTTTAAGTGGGATTAACCAACCCTCAAAAATTCATAGAGCATAAGATCATTGAGTAGACTCGATCGAGGATTCCACTGCTCTAAGCATCTCAATAATGGAGTTATGAGTACATGTTTCCACCTCCAAAGAAGCCTTTTCCGGAGCTTTACGAAACAAAGGTTTACGCCCTTTTCCTATAGATTTATACAGATCTAGATTCAAACCTAAACCACCAAAACCACCCTTTGGAGTATCCCTAGAAAGAATTCTGCCAAAATTAGGCTTGATTTTATAATTTTCATCCATCCTAAGATTTGAAGAATCTGACAAGTATGTAGTGTCCCTTTTTAAGAATTTGCAAAAACTAGGAAAATTTGCAAATTTTACCCAATTCGAATTTAGGACTAGTCTTGACACTACTGCTTCCGAATGATTCCAAATGCTTCCGAATGGGGTCTGAATGAGTTTGGAATGTATTCATACATATAAATAAGGTTAATGGATTCTTAAAAACCCTTAAAACACTTCTGAAACATTCATTTACAATATGGACAAAGTAGGGATAATTACTAGTAATTTTGAGCTTCAAAACCGCCAAGGGTAGTGGACAAAGATGGCTTCCCAAATGCTGTTAAACACTTCCAAATTTATGAACATAGGTATGGTACTGATAAATGGCTTTAATTATATCCCCAATTTATCATTAATTAGTTCTTATGGCCTTCTTCAACTCACTTAAATCATATGTTTATGTGCAATACTTCATATAGGGGGAAAAGCTAGTGATTTTCACCATGTGCTATGAAATTCGAATTTTAGGTGCCAAGGGATTATGCTTTGTTAATGAAACATATTAAGAACTTTAATAAAACTCCATACATCAACAAAATCATAGATATCAACTGATACAACTCGAAACAATGTCTCTTCAAACTCCAACAACAAGATCTAGGGGAAATGGCATCATTTATGCATTGTTTGGTAATTTTACATAACTTCACTTGGTATTTCGACCTGAGAGTCTCATGAGAAGTAAATATAGAGTATATATATCAGAATACAAATAAATGGATATTCTCAGACTCTCACAAAGATATCATCATCTCACCAAAGGCGCAATTCCTCCAGGTGCCCAAATATGCAAGAAAATGTGAAAGAGATGCAAGAATGAGTTGTAGCTGAATGAACCACAAGCTTCCCTGCAGCTTCAACCTGTAACTAAAGACTCCATTTTAGCTCCAAATGAAAGTTCTAAATGGCCTCTCCAATTTCCAATTAGGATGGGAATCTTTCACCCTCGAAATTGGTGCTAAGGCAAGTAGACTAGCTCTCTCTCAAAATGCAAATGCAAAATGTAAAATCATCAAAAGCTACTCCATTTTGACTTTCATCCTTTTAATAAATTTATTTGAGTCATTTACCTCATTAGAACTCAAATTATATCCTAACTACTCATGAAATTTGAATTAGTGGGGGTTATGACCCTTCATTGGCCCCACATGACACTTGGCTCATCTTTTGTCTCCAACTCCTCCATGAATTCGACTTGGGGAATATTTTGGATTCTTTGGAGATGTGTAACCCCTCTCATGATCCCTCTTGGTCTATTTTTATCTCTTACATTGTCATATATGTCATAGAATATGTCATAAGTGTCATAGGTGTCATAGAATTTGTCATAAGTGTCATGATACTTGTCATAGTTGTCATAGAATCTGTCATTGCCTATTTTTAACCCTATGACTCTTCTTCTTCCTTCATGAATGTTACCTCTTCCATTCCAACTCGAATTTGGTGATGTCTCCATGTTTAAAGGAGGAATATTCTCTCATGTCGGCCCCCCATGTCCACTTATGCACCCCCAAGTCCAACTAGGACCTAATGCCACTTCATTTTGGAGGATTTAACATTTATTCCATAATTTATTGGCCTATTTTTTCACCATCACTTTAGAATATTGAATTTTCATGAGAAACTATAGACCTTGGGGTTAAATGTCAATATTTTAATTTTTCCACATAACCCTTAGGAATTAGGTAGGCCAACTTAATTATTTATTTGAAAATCATTTAATTGGGGACATGACAATCCTCCCCACCCAATATTGCTTGTCCTCAAGCAATTTAAAACATGGATGTTGAAGAACCTGCTCTCTTTCCAAAACTTTGCTTCCAAAAATTTCTTTCCCAATTTTTTTTGAAACCAATGAGACTAAAAATAATTCCAGGGTCCCAACAATTAGGAGTGCTCTCCAACCCATCCCTTCAGGCAAGAGAATTCCTGGATCCCATTTTATTGTATGCATTCTTCCAAACATCATGAGTACCAAATATATATCATCAAAGTACATAACAACATAATAAATATGTACATCAAGGAGGTGCTTCATCAAAGAATCATGAAAGTGCTTATACCTCCAAGTAGACCACCATTTGCTAAATGCATACAAGCTTCAAGTGACCCATCAAATCTGCTCCAATGACATAGATGAGGATCCCATGTCCTATAATGCTGCTCCAAAAGGATGTAAGATGCATCAAAATAATCAGCCATGTGTCATTTCATCCGAGAAGTGAAGGAAGAACCTCCACTAAAATCTAAACCAAGTAGGGAGCCAAGAAAACAATGAACCTTCAAGGGGCTCACATAAGTACCATTTATGCATCCATGGATATGTGTATCATCAAGAAATAAAAAAGGATGTTTATTCCAATGTAAATAATAAGGTGCTCTAGTCATTTCATCATCAAAAGGAGAGATAGGAGTTTCATACTCCTCATGTGGCACCATTGGAAAAAAAACCTTTCACCCAATTTTCATCCCCAATTGATGTGGCTGAAAAAGAAGTAGGGGGTGAGGAATTATGAACCAACCTTAAATATTTACAACTCTTTCCCATCGAAATCTTTAATTCATATTCTCCATAATTGTCTGGTCCAACTATTGTGAGATCATGTGCCTCCTCCAAGGCTTTGCAACTCTCTCCATGAGGCAACTCATAATCCCTTTGAACAAATACAAGTGCTTGTCCTTCTTCTTGTTTGAGTGTAGCATCTTCAAGCATCTGCATATCAACATGTACCTCATGTTCCATCATTACATGAGTTTTCTCCTTTGTGACAAATTCTTTCATCCATTGCCTTCTTTTCCTCGAAACGAAAACCATTGCTCCCTCATCTTGCCAATTTGCTTTCAAATTGACTATCAAACAATTCGAACCCTTGCATTAGTTGTTTTTTCATGTCTTCAAAGAATGCATTCGGGAATTTTCTAATCTCCTCATTATCCTCTAAGGTTCCCTTCTCATCCTTACTCATGGTTACCAAAGAATGCACTTCTTCTCCTACTTCTTCCCTTCACCAAAGTACTTTCAGTTTCAGTTTCTAAGGTTGAGGGATGATTTATTTGAATTATTTTCCTCATGAATGGTCATCCTCATCAGGTGCAAGTACCATGCTCTGATACCACTTGTAGTGTCCCTTTTTAATAATTTGCACAAACTAGGAAAAATTGCAAATTTTACCCAATTCGAATTTAAGACTAGTCTTGACACTACTGCTTCCGAATGATTCCAAATGCTTCCAAATGGGGTATGAATGAGTTTGGAAGGTATTCAGACATATAAATGAGGTTAATGGATGGTTAAAAACCCTTAAAAAACTTCTGAAACATTCATTTACAATTGGACAAAGTAGGGAGAATTACTAGTAACTTCGAGCTTCAAAACCCTAAAGGGTAGTGGACAAGGATGGATTCCCAAATGTTGTTAAACACTTCCAAATTTCTGAACAGAGGTATGGTATTGATAAATTTATTTAATGATCCCCCCAATGTATCATTAATTAGTTCCTATGGCCTTATTCAACTCACTTAAATCAGATGTTTATGTGCAATACTTCACATAGGGGGAAAAGCTAGTAATTTTCACCATGTGCTATGAAATTCGAATTTTAGGTGCCAAGGGATTATGATATGTTAATGAAACTTCTTAAGAACTTTAATAAAAATCCATGCATCAATAAAATCACAAATATAAACTGATACAAATCGAAATAATGTCTCTTAAAACTCCAACAACAAGATCTAGGGGAAATGACATCATTTATGCATTGTTTGGTAATTTTACATAAATTGACTTGGTATTTCGACCTGAGAGTCTCATGAGAAGTAAATATAGAGTATATATATCAGAATAAAAATAAATGTATATTCTTAGACTCTCACAAAGAGATCATCATCTCACCAAAGGCGAATTCCTCCAGGGGCCCAAATATGCAAGAAAATGTGAAAGAGATGAAAGAATGAGTTGTAGCTGAATGAACCACGAGATTCCTTGTAGATTCAACCTGTAACTAAAGAATCCATTGTAACTCCAAATTAAATTTCTTAATGGCTTCTCCAATTTCCAATTAGGACGGGAATCTTTCACCCTTGAAATTGTAGACTAGCTCTCTCTCCAGATGCAAATGCAAAATGTAAAATGATCAAAATCTACTCCATTTCGACTTGGCCTCCTTTTAATAACTTTATTTGAGTCATTTACCTCCTTAGAACTCAAATTATCTCCTAATTATGCATGAAATTCGAATTAGTGGGGGTTATGACCCTTCATTGGCCCCACATGACACTTGGCTCATATTTTGTCTCCAACTCCTTCATGAATTCATCTTGGGGAATATTTTGGATGCTTTGTAGATGTGTAACTCCTCTCATGATCCCTCTTGGTCTATTTTTAGCTCTTACATTGTCATAGATGTCATAGAATCTGTCATAAGTGTCATATAATCTGTTATAAGTGTCATAATACTTGTCATAGTTGTCATAGAATCTGTCATTGCCGATTTTTAACCCTATGACTCTTATTCTTCCTTCATGAATGTTACCTCTTCCATTCCAACTCGAATTTGGTGATGGCTCCATGTTTAAAGGAGGAATATTCTCTCATTTCGGCCCCACATGTCCACTTATGCACCCCCAAGTCCAACTAGGACCTAATGCCACTTCATTTTGGAGCATTTAACATTTACTCCATAATTTATTGGCCTATTTTTCCACCATCAATTTAGAATATTGAATTTTCATGAGAAACTATAGACCTTGGGGTTAAATGTCAATATTTTAATTTTTTCACATAACCCTTCGGAATTAGGTAGGCCAACTTAATTATTTATTTGAAAATCATTTAATTGGGGACATGACAATTCTACCCACCCAATATTGCTTGTCCTCAAGCAATTTAAAACATGGATGTTGAAGAACCTGCTCTCTTTCCAAAACTTTGCTTCCAAAACTTTCTTTCCCAAAAAATTTCGAAACCAATGAGACTAAAAATTATTCCAGGTTCCCATTGCTTGTATTGCACTCCAACAATTAGGAGTGCTCTCCAACCCATACCTTCAGGAAAGAGAATTCCTAGATCCCATTTTCTTGTATGCATTCTTCCAAACATCATGAGTACCAAATATATATCATCAAAGTACATAAAAACATAATAAAGATGTACATCAAGGAGGTGTCTCATCAAAGAATCATGAAAGTGCTTATACCTCTAAGTAAGTAGACCACCATTGGCCAGATGCATACAAGCTTCAAGTGACCCATCAAATCTGATCCAATGACATAGGTGAGTATCCCATGTCCTATAATTCTGCTCCAAAAGGATGTAAGATGTATCAAAATAATCAGCCATGTGTCCTTCCATCTGAGAAGTGAAGGAAGAACCTCCACTAAAATATGAACCAAGTAGGGAGCAAAGAAAACAATGATCCTTCAAGGGGCTCACATAAGTACCATTTATGCATCCATGGATATGTGTATCATCAAGAAATAAAAAAAGATGTTTATTACAATGTAAATAATAAGGTGCTCTAGTCATGTCATCATCAAAAGGAGAGATAGGAGTTTCAAACTCCTCATGTGGCACCATTAGAAAAAAACCTTTCACCCAATTTTCATCCCCATTTTATGTGGCTGAAAAAGAAGTAGGGGGTGAGGAATTATGAACCAAACTTAAATATTTACAACTCTTACCCATCGAAATATTTAATTCATATTCTCCATAATTGGCTGGTCCAACTATTGTGAGATCATGTGCCTCCTCCAAGGCTTTGCAACTCTCTCCATGAGGCAACTCATAATCCCTCTGAACAAAGACAAGTGGTTGTCCTTCTTCTTGTTTAAGTGTGTCATATTCAAGCATATGCATATCAACATGTACCTCATGTTCTACCATTACATGAGGTTCATCCTTTGTGACATAAATTCTTTCATCCATTTCCTTCTTTTCCTTGAAAGGAGAACCACTGCTCCCTCCTCTTGCCAATTTGATTCCAAATTGACTAGCAAACAATTTGAACCCTTGCATTAGTTGTTTTGTCATGTCTTCAAAGAATGGTTTCAGGAATTTTCAAATCTCCTCATTATCTTCTAAGGTTCCCTTCTCATCCTTACTCATGCTTACCAAAGAATGCACTTCTTCTCCTACTTCTTCCCTTTCACCAAAGTAGTTTCAGTTTCCGTTTCTAAGGCTGGGGGGTGATTTATTTGACTTATTGTCCTCTTGAATGGTCATCCAAATCATGTGCAGGGACCATGCTCTGATACCACTTGTAGTACCTATTTTTAAGAATTTGCACAAACTAGGAAAAAGTGCAAATTATACCCAATTCGAATTTAAGACTAGTCTTGACACTACTGCTTCCGAATGATTCCAAATGCTTCCGAATGGGGTCTGAATGAGTTTGGAAGGTATTTATACATATAAATGAGGATAGTGGATGCTTAAAAACCATTAAAAAACTTCTGAAACATTCATTTACAATTTGTACAAAGTAGAGAGAATTACTAGTAATTTCGAGCTTCAAAACCCCCAAGGATAATGGACAAAGATGGCTTCCCAAATGATGTTAAACACTTCCAAATTTCTGAACAGAGGCATGGTACTGATAAATTACTTTAATGATCTCCCCAATGTATCATTAATTAGTTCCTATGGCCTTCTGCAAGTCACTTAAATCAAATGTTTATGTGCAATACTTCACATAGGGGGAAAAGCTAGTAATTTTCACCATGTGCTATGAAATTCGAATTTTAGGTGCCAAGGGCTTATGCTCTATTAATGTAAATTATTCATAACTTTAATAACACTCCATACATCAACAAAATCACAGATATCAACTGATACAACTCTAAATAATGTCGCTTCAATCTCCAACAACAAGATCCATGGGAAATGGCATCATTTATGCATTGTTTGGTAATTTTACATAACTTCACTTGGTATTTCGACCTGAGAGTCTCATGAGAAGTAAATAAAAATTATATATATCAGAATACAAATAAATGGATATTATTATACTCTCACAAAGAGATAATCATCTCACGAAAGGCGCAATTCCTCCAGGGGCCCAAATATGCAAGAAAATGTGAAAGAGATGCAAGAACGAGTTGTAGCTGAATGAACCACGAGCTTCCCTGTAGCTTCAAACTATAACTAAAGACTCCATTTTATCTCTAAATGAAATGTCTTAATGGCCTCTCCAATTTCCAATTAGGATGGGAATCTTTCACTCTCGAAATTGGTGCTAAGGCAAGTAGACTAGCTCTCTCTCCAAATGCAAATGAAAAATGATAAATGATAAAAAGCTACTCCATTGGACTTGGCCTCCTTTTAATAACTTTATTTGAGTCATTTACCTCCTTAGAACTCAAATTATCTCCTAATTACTCATGAAATTCGAATTAGTGGGCGTTATGACCCTTGATTGGCCCCACGTGACACTTGGCTCATCTTTTGTCTCCAACTCCTCCATGAATTCGACTTGGGGAATATTTTGGATGCTTTGGAGATGTGTAACTCCTCTCATTATCCCTCTTGGTCTATTTTTAGCTCTTACATTGTCATAGATGTCATAGAATCTGTCATAAGTGTCATAGGTGTCATAGAATCTGTCATAAGTGTCATAATACTTCTCATGGTTGTCATAGAATCTATCATTGCCTATTTTTAACCCTATGAATCTTCTTCTTCCTTCATGAATGTTACCTCTTCCATTCCAACTCGAATTTGGTGATGGCTCCATGTTTAAAGGAGGAATATTCTCTCATGTGGGCCCACATGTCCACTTATGCACCCCCAAGTCCAACTAGGACCTAATGCCACTTCATTTTGGAGCATTTAACCTTTATTCCATAATTTATTGGCCTTTTTTTCCACCATCAATTTAGAATATTGAATTTTCATGAGAAACTATAGACCTTGGGGTTAAATGTCAATATTTTAATTTTTCCACATAACCCTTAGGAATTAGGTAGGCCAACTTAATTATTTATTTGAAAATCATTTAATTGGGGACATGACAAAGTACCCAAAAGAGTCATTGAAATTCCGATCCCTTCTCTCTTGTCCAAACTAGAAAGAAACCTAAGAATATGTCATATCAACTCTACATTGAAAGGATCTGATGGAGTACTTTCAAAAACTTTAAATCCTTCCTCCAAAAGCTTGTCCCCTTTGGGATCTTAGGGCCCGATATTGTTGTTCACAATCCTGATATTTTTAATTACAACATCCAAAAGACTTTGTTATGACATAATTCTATTTGGACTAAAATCTTTAGTAATATGTGTTTCTGATATATTATCCTTGGCCCGACGCATTGATCCCTTTACTGCTTCCATCTAGCAAAGATCTCCCACCTTTGAATTTTTTGCTCGTTAATGTCATTTATTCTTTGCTCTAACATACACCTGCAATCAATTAGCGTACACCTCAGAATGCAACCATCTCCTGAGTCCTTACCATTCATTAACCAAAATTATCTAATTTAAATAAATGGTTATTGTGTGTCTAGCAAATTTTTTTTTTGTTTATAAAGCTTTCTCTCACATAACATTATAACATTGTAAAAACATTTTAAGCCATAATATAAAGATTATTATTAGTCCCTGCAGCTAAGAAGAATATTGTTTATGTTTTTCTCCACATAAAATTTAAAAACTCAATTTTTCATTTTCCTAAATTTCAAATGAAATATATATCTAATTGTTAAATACGGAGGGTCCCTTGTCTCTCAAACAAGGAGGACTCATTCACCAAATACCAGTCCAGCTTGGCTATGACCTTAAAAAATAGATTATTATTGTTGTTTTTGTTGATATTGTTATTGTTATTATTAAATGGAATTATCTGAAGTTTTATTGATTCAATGACTAGTTTTTATCACCAAGAAATAATTAAAAATAAAATATTATTTAAACATTATGTCAGGGTGAGTATGTGGGCGGTAGGATGGTTAAATGTACCCTATTTGTTTCCCTATAGATTCCATTTTGTTGTTAGGGTTTGAGATATTGTCTTATTCAAAAGGGTGTCAACCCAATCGGCCAAATCTATATCCCCATCTTTAAGAACAAATGGCCTTCTAAGGTCTCTATATCTAGGATGGATTTATACCAAAGTGAATTATCTACCTCCATTTTAGTTTTTTTCTAATGTGTGCATCATATTGTTACTTATTTTGTTGGCATTTCAATCCATGTTATGCTTTGGTTGTTTGTGGATTAAACTAAAGAAAATCAAGCCAATTCTCAAATGTGTGTTGGGAGATGTCATTGATTTGGAGCAAGGATACAATGTAGATTATCTAATTATCCTCGTCCAAATGTTAATGTGCAAGGAAAGAGAGGTATGCTATGAATTCATACAATTTAACAAGATTTGTGTTCCTAAAATTAAGCAAGATTTGGCTTCTGTGAGCATGATGTGTTCCTGAAATTAAGAACCTTTGTTCGAATAATCTTATGAATTTGGATTATGTAGGGTGTAGTTGCAAGTCTCTAGACATGGATTTTTGAAGAGGAGAGTATAGTTCCTAGTCTTGATAATTTGAAATTCCCAACCCCTAGGTTTGTCATTTCATTCAAGCTATTAAAAACTTTATGGAATATTTATGAAAATCTGCCATATTTTTGCTCATGATATTTTATATGTTAATTTATTTCCCTAGGTTATGACTAATAGGGGCACACATGTGCAATGGGTGAGAAATGTATATATAGAGGTCAATATAGTCATTAGTGTATACTTGAACGTCATATGATTTGGATGTGTGTATATGTGTGCATGCACACATTCTTGGGTTATTTGGGTGAGATTATCCTAATATTTAAGGTGTGCATGACACATGCTTGGGTTATTTGGGTGAGGTTCTCCTAATATTTAAGGCGTTGTTGTGTAACTCATCTCTATTATATATTTGGGATGTTTTCTCCATGCTCATTTTTTGTGTAAATTGTTTTTATCATGTTGTTTTGAGTATTGGGATCATACCAAGAATCTCTTAATAATTAATTAAAAAATTTGTTTGGAACAAAAATAGTTATCTTATGTCATTGACATGACTAAAAGCAATGGTCAAATTACCACTGTATAACTTACAACCGTGCTCTTGGTAACAATATGGTTGAATGTGTTGTTTCATCTATCTCATTAATTGATCAAAATGATAACATTTGTATCTTAGAAAATCATGACCGTGATTTAGATCATAGACTCTTAATCTTAACTATAAGCGTAGACTTACATAGAAAACCCAATGAATAGGATCTTAATAAAAAAGAAACCTAATTGTTTAGAAAACAAAAAATGACAAGTTTTAAAAGGATTTAAAAAATGATTTCAACCTCCTCTAGAATAATAACAATATTGAGGATTTATATCATAGATTTATATTAAAGCTCTCAAATTGCATAAACAACTACTCCTTCTATACATATTTCAAATATAAAAATTGGTGGAATAATCATTGGTATGGTAAAAAATACAAAATGGATTTAAAAACACTAGAGATCCTTAGATAAATACCATCCATATATATAAAACTTTGGTTAAAAAAAGGAAGTGTCAACACATAAACATAAACATTGAAAAACTTTTAAACCTTTTTAAATTTGAGCCAACGTTTTATTGGAGAAACATCTTAACCTAAAAGGATAAAGAGAGTTGTAATTAGATTGCTATAGGAAAATGGAATTTGTACCTTAAAATTTTTTATGAATCCCTTAATATTTTGGGAAACAACAATACCCTTCTTTTTTCAAACAAAAAAAATCTTTATATTTTAGGGAAGGAAATATACATGTTATTGTGACTATGTCTTTTGCCGTGTACACCTATGATTTGCACAGTATATCAAACAAAAAAATTGCAGATCAATTTGTTCATCATAGACTAAATGCATCTTCCTTTGACAGGGGTCTCCCCAAGCCCTATTACAATCAGGTTCTTTCAATTATAGACTTCAAGAATTTCAATTATACAAAAAACAAAACATTGCACATATTATGCATTCCTTCCTTTGTTTTGAATTCTGATACAAATATCAAAATTAAAGGAAATGAAAACTAACAACCTTAAAAGAGGTTTAAGATAATATATCAACATATCCAATATGTATTTCACCTCCACAATACCCTAAACATTCCTATCCAAAAAATCCAGTTCTACAAATAAACCTTCACTAAGCAGTGAAGCTTGCTTCGAAAGTCTATCGGCTAAAGCATTTAGCTCTCTATAAGTATGGAAAAAAAAAATCCACTCAAAGGTTTCAATAAGTTGTCAAATAGATTGCAAAAGTTTGTTTAGCCTAATATTCTCCACCCTGATATTTCAATTTTCCTAGTCGATAACACATTCAGAGTCCCCCATCACCAGCAACCTTTTAATCCTTTATGTTTAGCACTTGTGAGGAGTACCCATAGAGTAGTAAACTTATCCTTAGTGTTCATGTATTTTCTGATAGAAAAATCCAAATGATAATAATGGATATGAATTTTAAAGAGGGCAGCACCAATGCCGCAAGTAGTTGGATGCTCTTGACATGCACCATCAAAGTATCCCCATGGAATGTCTTGAATTAACTTTGGCATAATCACATTCCTGGATTTCTTCTCTTTGAATGAAGCTTTGAATTCAATGGTATTTTTTATAACCATTTGAGACACCACCCATAGTGGGAACAAGCGTTCTCTAAATATTATCGAGTTCCTACCCCACTAGATCCAATAACCAACTAACAAGGAAAATCTTGCAAATCTCTCACCGAATTATCTAACCACCAATTCTTTACAACAATCCTCTAACATGGGGTTATTCCACTACATGACTGGTTTTAAAGAGTAGGCTACCAAATTCCAAATGTCTCTTGTAAAAGAGCATGAGACCATTATATGCTCAACCATTTCTAGATGTTGCTTATATAAAACACATCAATTGGTTCCAATCCAACCTCTCTTGCACCCATTTTCCCATGTGAGAAGCTTATTTGCAAGAGCTAGCCACAAAGCCACCTTATATTTTCATAGAAATCTTCACTTTCTAGCATATATCCCACCAGCACTTTAATTCTTCCTAGAATTCCAATTTCATTCTGGTTAAGTATCATAACTTTATTGTATTATCTCCCTACCCAGGATTCTTGGACCACACTAGTTTTCTGATTTGTCTAAGAGCTGGATATTACTAGCCACCAAACCCTCCACATAATTGCATTAGTCTCTTGAATACTCTCCTAAGAGGCCTAACCCTTTCGCAGTCTTCCAGACCTAACCTCCCATAAATTCCAAACCCAAACCTTTTACATCCCTCAAGGAGTGTAGACATTTTGAATGGAGTACTCCCAACAACCTCTCTTCTAACTTATACTCAAATTCCATGCCAACCCAAGGGCCCTTTCCTAGCCTTAAGCTTCTACCATTACCCACTTTCCACATATTCTAACAACCTATAAGTGGAAAAGATTCAATGAACAATTTTCAAACTATAAAATAACATTGTACCTCCTTTGTCTCCAATTGAAAATAGTCCACCATTGTAAGGCCATTCAGATATTTTGTCGATTCAATAAACAATCTCACAAAGATTCATTACATACCAATCTCCATAGTTTTTTGCAGTAAGAGATGACTTGAATAGATATATATCTTCATACTCCATCCTCTCGGATTCTTTGGTAATGCCAGATTTTACCACTTAATCTTGAGGGGGATTCCTTAATTAGAGCTATTACCATCCCAAAGGAATCGAAAACATGTTTTCCTTATTCCTATCATAATTCCTTTTGGAACTTTTGCAATGGAAACCCAGTATATAGGAATGCTTTCCAATACTAATTTTAGAAGAACCAATTGACCTCCTCGTGGAACACACCTATTAACCTGGACACAGATTATTGTCTCTATATTTTTTTCTAACCATATCCAGTCCTCAAATCCATATTTGTTGGGTTTTAACCGGAATCCTAGATACTTAATCCTTTTATCCATCTATTAAATAGAGATAGGGAAATAGATATTCGCCTAGTTTAGAAAATATGCTTGAACATTGTTGATCAGTAAGAAGAACTTTGAGAGGTTGAGTTCCATTACAAAGTATTTTCCAAAATATCCTTCAGTTTCCCCAACTCATGCAAATACCCAGCTCCAAATAAGAGCACATCATCGAAAAAGAGAAAATGAGTCAAGGAGACTGAATTGGTAATTTTGACTTATGTTAATTCATCCATGGCTTTAACTTCCTTGATTAACAAACTTAATTCTTCTACTACCAACTAAAAAGGAAGGACAATAGAGAACAACCTTTCCTTATACCTCGAGAGGCGTTTAAGAAACCCAATGGAGATCCATTGATAAGCACTATGAATGACATCGATTGAACACATCCCATTATCCAGTTTACTGGCTGAATGTTCATTTCCATTTGTAACAAAAAAACCCTAAATAAAACCAATTAACCTTGTAGAAATCCTTTTCAAGTTCTATCTTTAAAGTAATTGCAGACAACTTTTATCTTCATCAAGTGAAGTCCTTCTTGAGCAATAGCCACTGCGTCATGAATTTTCCTATTCTGGGGAAAATAGAATTTTTCCTCTGAGAATAGACTAGACAAGATCAACTTCAACCTGTTAATTATAGTTTTGGAAACTAATTCATAAATCAAATTACATAGTGAAATGGGCATGTAGTCATTAAAGGATCTTGCATTTTGTTTCTTTAGGGTCAGGGCTATAAAGGTTGTGTTTATTTCCCCCAACACTTTCCCCAAATTTTAGACTCTTGCACAACCTTAACTAAGTCATCTTTAATTAAATAAAAGAATCCCAAATTGAACTTTTTTGAGATTCCATCGAGACCTGGAATTTTTCCTTTTTGAAAGGAGGATAAAGATGAAAAAACTTCATCACATGTAATGTCAGCAGACATGGCCTGCCTCATTTCATCTGAAATGACCTAGGAACTAAACTAAGCATTTACATGATATAATCCCCAATATTGCAACTCATCACTTCCTTAAAAAGAGAACTAAAATGCTTTGTGCTAGCCTTCTCCTTCTCCTTGAAAACCTTAACTAGTTCCCCTTTTGAATTCTTAATTTCCCAAATGGTATTAATTTTCTTTTGATAGGTGGCGAGTTTATGAAAAATATTAGTGTTTTTATCCCCCTCTTGAATCCATAAGGATTGAATTTTCAATCTCCTAGTGATTTCCTCCTTTTCTAGGAGGTCTTTCCTTCTACCCTCCAGATCCTTGAGTTTTTGTATGTAATGTCCCTTGTTAGGAATTTTATTAAAATGGCAATTTTCCACTTTTTTTCCCTAGTTCGATCTTTGACTAGTTTTGATCTCTAGGTCCCAAATTTGCCCCAAATGATTTCAAATATTCTGAGAAGGTATATGAATGAGATTAGAACATAAATGTGTGTTTTAGGGATTCCTTTGGACCTTTAAAATACTTCTGCAAATACTCTTTCAATGCTGGCCAATGTAGGGAACTTTACTAGTAATTTGCCTTTGACTAGTATTGGTCTCTAGGTCTCGAATTGACTCCAAATGCCTTCAAATATTCAAGGAAGGTGTATGAATGATATTAGGAATTGAATATGATTTTCAGGGATGATATATGGCCACCAAAATACCTCTGCAAACTCTCTTAAGATTCTGGACCAAGTATGCAATTTTACTAGTAATTTGGGGTTCAAATCCCCCTGGGGTAAGTACTGAAAATGGCTTCCCAAATGCCTCCAAAGCCACTCAAATTTCTGAACAGAGGTAGGGAGTGTATTAAGGATTTTATTAAGGTCTCATGTGAACCATTAATTTATTATTATATCTGTTACAACCCTCTCCCATTCAACTACAAAAATCACCAATTCGACCCTTGGGGAAATGGCACTATTTCTTCTCCCAGTGCAATTAAACTGAGTAAAAATACTTCAAATGCTAAAGTACAGTACATGAAACTTGTAAAATACATCCATGGCAGTCCATTAATCACAACTTCATCAGAGAATCATCCATTCATTCGAAATCATCATCAATACATTGGTTCACAACAAGGTAGTGGGGAAATGGCATTGTTCTTCCATTAAAAATGAGATTTATACATTTCTACTTGGAATTTCGACCTGAAAATTTCTGGAGATGAAGAACAAAGTATTTAATTCATATTAAAAAATAAATGGGGCATTAGAATCTCCCCCAAAGAGTACAATAGCTCACCAAAAACGCCCTCCCTCAAGGATCAAGAATATGCCATCAAAACTGGAAATGGTTGAAGGAGAGAGCTGCAATAGAAGAAACCATGAGCTGCCCTGTAGCTTACACATTCAAATAAAGACTCCATTAAATCTACAAATGAAAGGTCTGAATGGCCTTTCCAATTACCAACTTGGATGGGAATCTTTCACCCTCGAAATTGGCTAAGGCAAGAAACTAGTCATCCACTAGCTCTCCCTCTTCACAAATGCAATTGAAAATTCTACAAATGATCAAAAGCTGCTTTCATTATTTGTTATTGAAATTTATAAAGTTCTAATGTCCTCCATGGGTCGAATTCCTTCCAAGAGACTCATGCCAACTCAATTTGGGAAGAGATTCCAAAGAACGCCACTTGTACAACAATTCCTAGTTTCCCACTTCCACCAAATCACATGTGGAAGCATCTTAGCTGCCCTAACACCCTTGAGCGCCCTCTTGGAGTCTATTTTTAGCCCTGACATGTCATATATGTCATATGTTATCCTTCAGGTCTGATTTGTGTCATAGGTGTCATAGCATCTTCATCATTGTTGTCATAGAGCTAGGGAATCTAGCCCAAGTGTCTCATTAACTCCAAATTGCCTCTTCCTCTTCCATGGGAGTTACTCTTCCTCTATATTTAGACCTTGGATGAGTCATGCCATGAATAATACCTTTTGGACTCCCCCAAGTATGTTACCATTCACCTTGAATTCGAATTGGTGAGAGAATGATGCCAAGTGTAGTGGGGAAATCTAGCCATATGTGGGTCCCACTTCCTCCATGTGTCTTCATGATCAAATGCCACTTTGATTTTCACTTGTATATATTTATTTAGCTCCTTTATTAAATATTTATGCCACTCTAATTTTCAAACATCATTTATTATCCCCATTATTCCAAATCCCAAAGCTTCCACCCCAAACCTAAGAAACTAGTAATTTTCCTCCTTGGCAATTATTTGACCTTTAACACCAATTTTACAAACTCTAATGAATATGGCCAATGTGATTAGGCCATTGTGACCCAATTCCAAATTTGGGACATGACATTGTACTTCTTCATAAAAAATGATCCCTAAGAATATGGAGTGAAATAAAGAATCAATAAGTTCTTACACCTATTTTAATGTTGCCTAGGATCTTGTGTTTTGAGTCTTAAACCACTCCTTGATTACCTTCTTTACATTTAATATATTTTCAACCAACTATTTCATGGCTATCATCCCTTTTGAGGAATGGATATGATACCGACCAAAAGCAACCAATATCCTAAAATCTTCCTCCAACAACCGTTGCACGGTTAAATTTCAATGGACTAGGAGGCTTGATCTCCTCCTTTTCTATCTTAAGATGTATGGGAATGTGATACGAGAGGCCATCGGTTCCCATACAAGATTTAGTAAAAATTCACCCATCCAAGATTTCCTCCAATAGTAAGAATCTATCAAGCCTTTTTGAGATGCTTGCCTCCCCTCTTCTGGAATTCCTCTACGTAAGAATTAATTTTACAGGTTGTAGATTGACTAAATGATGTTCTTCAAATCATTGAATAAAATAATTACTTAAGGGTCCATTCGAGCATGTCTTCTCCAAACCTCCCTTATAGAGGTGGTTAAGTTTAAGTCTCCTCCAATAATGACATTTGGGCCTTTCACCAATATAGATATTGCTAGATTGTCCCAAAATGATTTGCTATCAACATAAGGTCCATAGAGGTTCAACACCTTTAGGGACATGTCCAATTCCACTATTATTCTAGACTCTAAAACCGATATTGAAACATCCTTATAATCAGAATTCCAACCTTTTATGAGTCCTCTCGAGAGACCATCTCTTTCTATAGAGCAAAAGGACCAGTCCTTCAGACAAGATGCAGAAAATACATCACCCTTTTTCTCCACGCACATAGTCTCTTGAATCAAAATGATGCCATATTTGTAAACTCTAAATAATATTTAGAGGGATGGATGATTGTGGTCACCCCCTACCCCTCTAGCGTCCAAGGAGAGGAAAATCACGAGAGCAATTTATTCTCGACTTTCCCTACTCCAAGGGCCCAAACAATGGTGGTTTGTTTTCCACTCCTAATATCCTTCTTAGCTTGCAATTGAGCTAAGGTAAGATTAAACCCTCAACCAACCTCAAATCCTAGAGTTTTATCCAAATCCATCCCCCCTTCCTCTCCAAAGTCTTCCTTATGTCTCCCTTTATATCTTAAATTATAACTTGGGATGGCCTTAATCTTATCCTTATTATTTTTTCTATCCTTCCAAAAGGGATAACTCACCAGGTCCCTTGACGATGAGTCTACTAAGATGTCTAAACAAACCTCCATAATTCCTTCCCTCATATGAAACAAGACTTAGGGAGAAATATTTAGGATAGAGATGATTTTTTTGAAATACAAAGAATTCCCCTTTATACCCCTACTAGGACTACCCCTGGAATCAGACTTAGAATCCTTAAGAGAGACTGAGGGGGATACTACAAAATCCTTTACCATAGAACCAAAAGCACTTGATTTTTTAGGGAATATCAATAAAAAATATGGAGAAGTATATTTCTTACCTAAATAAATCCTTTGGGGAGTCACTTTTGAGTCTTAAGCCCCTAGAATAGGAGGATCCAAATCCTTTAACTTAACACCTTCCTTCTTCTCGATCAATTCTCGAAAATGAATAACCATGTCAGCTACCCCTAGCATAAATTCCCTCAATTTATTCTTCCAAAACTTTTTAAATACCCAAGGAGAGTTGGGCTTCCTATTTCACTAGTCCTATGGGTGACAAACCTCATGACAAGAATGGAACTTGAAAGGGACTCACCAATAGTTGTTTTTTTGAAGAAACAAATCTTCACCTATAACTAGTTTGATGTCCACCAACAAACCATAGCTTAAGTCATATTAAACCTTTAACCAAGCCCATCTATGGTCCACTTTCTGCTCATATCCTTCTTCTAGACACACAAACCTCCCAATTGCATTACCAATATCAACCAATATCCATTTTTTCCAAAAAAAGAAGGTAGAAATATGGCCCAAATATGTTGAGGGTTATTGGGTTTTCTATGGAGATCAAACCTTGGATACCATCACTTTAAAAGTGAACCCAAGCATCCTCATGACCATTATTTCTCCATGATAATATCCACATCATTCTTGCAATGGAAAGTGAATCATATCCATTCCCTAATCAACACATGATAAACATGCATATAACCTAGAATTGGCTTCCAAAGTTATTTAATCCATGCCCTCAAATAGACTAGCGTGATAGAGTTCCTACAAAATTTCGCCACCACCACCCTATCCATTAAAACTGCGATGTTGGACATATTTACATCCTCTCCAAACACCATATGCACCTTCTCCCTCCTTTTTCAAATGCACTTCCTTTTTACTAGACCAATTGTCTCGGCCTCTGGAGTTTCCTTCAAATCTAATTCCTCTGTGCCTCCTTCTTCCAAAAGAACCCTTGAGAAAGAACCTTTCATCATTAAATGGTCAGTTGAGAGAGAAACCAAGACATCAGAATTTGGGAACTCATGCATAGAAAAATTTCGTTCAAATCTCAACACAACTTGTTTGAATGATCGTTGGACACCACCATGCAAAGGGAAGTGGTTTGTCAGAAAACCAATGTCATTACTTGTCTTCACACCACCAAGAGTTTTACCCGTAGTTGATGAATCCGAAACCAAAACTTTTTCCTAACGTGAAATAAATTCCTTATTTTATTTGAAAATTGAGGATGGACTAGGGCTAGAGTCCTATAGTCCAAAATATCTATGGTTGGATCCATCCATACCCTTCCACACCTGGCCACTCTATATTTTTGAAAGAACCCTAGTTAGCGTCCAGATGTCACATATTAGGTAAACCATAGTGTGTCATTTCTAAAACCACATAACCCTCCCCTCGACCTTCCCATCCAACTCCTAAACTTCAACAATACCCTTCTTACAAAACAAAACATTTTCATTGTAGAAGACAATGGATTTGGAGTTAAGTTCCTTCAAAATGGAAGGATAAAGACATCAAATATTATCAAGCTAAAATTTTTTAAACTACAGGATTTATATGTTGGACATGTGTTGTACTCTTTGTGAGTTACCATAGCTAAGGGGGTCCAGGAATTCGATCACCCCCTTGGCTGGGGAGGCATTGGGGAAGTACCACCAAAAGAAATTTTTTGGGTATGTTTTCAACCTTGTCAGCAAATGGTTTTCCATCCCATTATAAACTATTTTTTATTAAGGAATTATTGTTGTAATATAATATGAGTTAATGGATTAGGTTTTTCGATGCTATAATATTGTTTTGAAAATAGAAAAGATAATACAATGAAATAGAGAGTGGATAAACTTTCAAGTAGGTTCGTTTTCCCAATTTTGGGTTTCCAGGGTAAATCTCTATGTACTATATGTGTAAGCCATTGATTATTATGTTTTATACTTTGTTTGGTATTGTTTTTCTTACACAATTTTATCAAACTCTTCATCAAGTATCCGAGCAAGGTTATCGTCTTCAGGGGAGTGTCTTTGTTGCTACGGTTTAGCTGATCCTGTGAAGAGAAAGAGTATCTTGGGTCTGTGATAAAATTGTGTTTGAGTGAGAGCATTGCATAGTAAATTGTTGGGTGCATCCCAAGTAAAGGAAGTTTTGAACACAAAGTACAGTTAGGCGAGGTCTGACATTGACCAGTTTTGGGAGATAAGCAACTCTGCAAATCCTGGGAAGAGAGTATGGAGCGAAGTGCAGTCGAAAAGAAAGGACTTGTTCCCTTAGTAAAGACGAAGTACTAAGGAAAACCAGAAGTGGTTGAAGCAATTAAAGGTCGAGCGGTGACCTGACTGCTACAGGAGCAGAAAGTAAAGAAGCAAAATGGTTTAAAGGACATGCTACTGCAGAAGTCAGAACTGCGCTTTCAAAGAAAGCGTCAGATTCAGAAGAAGCAGTACCAAAGGGACAACGAATCTAAAGCTAAGCATGGTCGACAGGAGAACCATGCAGGGCTTTGGGGTTTTGGGTACTATGGGGGTTGGCCCATAGTTATTGTAATATGTGACCTTCGAGCACATCTATATGTAAGGCTATTTTTGTATAAGGAAGGGTTGGTTGTTCGGAAGCTAGTTGTTGTTGGGTTTTGGTTGGTTAGAACCAAGAGATAACAAAGAGAGAACAGACTCTACAGTTGAGTGTGCAGAGATTTGATTGTAGAGAAGAGTCTATAGCTGAGTGCTCAGACTGGAACTGTTACCCTTCCAAGTAATAAAAGAACAGTTCATGTGGACGTAGCTCCCGCCTGCGGGTAAACCACGTAAATCTATGTGTTATGTGTATGAGTTTATGGCATGTTTTGTATACAAGTTATGATGTGTTTATGTATGTGAATGGTAATCATATGTTAAGTAAAGGGAATACAAGTGCATGAATGTTGCGAGGTAACACTAAGTATGATGAATGCGTATTACAAGAGTAAAGACAGTAGAAATTCAGCATAGTTATGTAGATTGTTGGTAACTGCGAAGTGCGAAGTCATCTGTTTATATTGTCTTGTTAGTATATGTTAAGTAAGGGAAGTGTTGCGAGGTCGTTAACCACATCCTCACATATCCATGGTTTCAAAAACCTGATTCTGTAACCCCCCATCTTTGCTTCAGGTGATACTTCATCCTGGTCACAGGTTGATGCCGAAAGGGACAGTGAAAGGGGTTTTGTTGTTGCTGTGATAGACTTCGTCGAACCCGGGTCAGCTCGAACATACCAACAAATGGTTCTGTCACCGACCTTGGACTGTTATATCGGTGATGTGTTATGTTCATGTGGAATCTAGAGAAGAATGAAATACAAAACTAGGTGAGTCAAACAGAACGTGAGTTTGCGAAGAAAGAAAATAGACATCTTGGGCTTACTATAGAACAGTGGCTACAGAGACATATATTTACTGATTTGCATGAAGTTTTCTTCACATCCTTTTCTAACACGTTATTTGAGTGGATATCCAAGGTGGCTGAAAGAAAAAACTGTTTGTAGGGTAGAGAACCTCCAGTTTGTAACCCAAATTTGATTCAAAGGCTTAAAGGAACTAATAACCAAATTTCTAGAGCAATAGACTTTTGGTTAGATATCTTGTTGGAAGGCTATATCACAGAGTTTGTTGTGGACACTTTGATATCTTACAACACAACCGAAAGATACTTTTTCAAGGGATTTAGAGGTAAGTACTTGAAAAACCTGAGTTTATGCATTAAAATGCTATCAGCTGAAAAAGACGTCTTAAGAATGCAATCAGATTCCTAGGATTTGAGTCTGTAATGTTAAAAAACACAGATACTGACACAGACAAAGACATTGGCATTTTGCGTAGTGGAAAAATATATAAACAAAGCACTAGAAAGAGGTCTCGTGAAGTTGAACCTCGCACATTCCTAGAAACTGGGTTAGAAAGTGATAGAAATTCATCTCAAACTGAGTCTGATAGTGAGACAGAACCTAGACATATTGGATATCAGCCTATTACTCGGCAGAAACCTATACCTGTTGAAATAGATAGTACTAGTTCACAAAACACTAGTAGTAGCAATACTGCAGGAACGAGCACAAAGAATCATCCGAGTGGTGGTATATCTCCACCATTTCACTCTGCATGAAGTAATGTAGTATTTCAGAACCCTACACCTCCTAGAAGAAGATTGGAAGATGATATAAAGCTACTTGTTTTTAAAGGAACTGGTCTAGAAGATCTAGAACAACATTGGTTTCTCTGTGATGCGGTCTGGAACGTTTAAAAAGTACAAGATGATGCTATAAAGCAAGCTCAACTAGTCACCACATTCAGAGATAGAGCTTTAACATGGTTCGTGAAATATTCTGTTGGACAGAACAGAACACTAGCTGATATCATAATTGCACTAATTAGAGAATTTAAGAAGCCTAAATTAGAATCTCAATGCATTACAGATATAAAAGAGATAAAACAGAAACCTAATGAGATTGTGTGGGAATTTGATCAGAAATTCAAAGCCTTGTTGGATCATGTCAGCTTTGACATAGCACTGCAACAGCCCCAAGAATGGTTTATCGTTGTGTTGTTGCCCCACATTAGATTACCATTGATTCAACATAAGGTTACTTCGCAAACAGAAGCATTGGAAATTGCAATGAAGCTAGAAGCTTCACCCGTAGGAGAAACTAGCGTAGGAATGGTACAAATACAGACATAGCTAGCAAACCTGACATTACAGTTACAAGATATACAAAAAGGAAAATAAGTAAGAGAAGAGGTTTGGTGTACTAAATGTAAAGGAGAAGGACATTCCAAGGAACATTTTCCTATATTCAGATATTACCTCACTAGTGGGGCACCGAACCCATTAAATCAACCTCAAGGACCATGGTGCGATATTTGTCGATGCAAAGGACATAGACAAGAAGACTGTTACCTACTTGAGAAGTACGTACAAACACCAAAGAACCTGTACTACACATTTTATAAGTCAGTTGGCCATGATGACACCAACTGTAGAGCATATGAACTTATGATAGAAAGAAAGCATGATGTCTACAGAGTCCAAGGAGAAAAACATAACAATAATGAGAATGCACAATATGATCAAAGTACATACAGAGGACATGGTGGATTTAGAGGAAGAGGACATAATATTGGCTAAGGACGAGGAAGAGGTCATATTGTTTGTTATAACTGTGCTCATGTTGGAGTCAAGGTCGTAGCTACGGTAAAAGCTGCGAATTTTGGGAAAAAAGCACAAGTATGGAAGGAAAGTGCTAATTTTGGGACAAGCACTAAGTTTTGGGAAAGAAGGAGACGGTGCGCAGTACGGTGCCAGATAGACAAGCTCAGCGAAGATCACGGACCAGAAATCGCGGAGCTCGCGCGCACGTCAGAAGAGAATGAAGGCTGAATAGAAAGCTCAGCTACCATAATAAATAAGGCGATGGAGTAGAGGGCTCAGCTACCCTCATTTAAAAGGCTACGTACAGAATTTATGGTTGCTCGGATCAAGGAGGAGCAATGGACCAGAGCATTGAAGGCGAAGGACAAGCGCCCATACCCACAATCTGCGCCGAAAGTCAAGGAGCCTGCAGGAAGCGGCGACGTGACTGCAAGCGGCGCCTACAGTACACCTAGCCATGTGCGTGGTTAGGGTTTTTGGGAATCACTGTTGGGAAAGGCCCACAGTTTTGTAAAGGTGCGACCGCCATGGCCACCTATATATATGAATAATTGTAATGGATAGATGTTAGTTAGAGTTAGAGTTAGAGTTAGAGTTAGAGTTAGAGAGAAAGAGTTAGATACTCTTGGGATAGCTAGATGGTTAGACTGTTCGATAGTCAGTCTCGAGGATAGATCATGTGTTGATTATCCTTTGTTAAGTGTTCTACCGAGTCTGTAGAACTAGAGTAGAATCGGATAGCCGAGGAGCTAATCCCTGAGTTGCCAGACAGTCTGTGTGACGTCTGCGCCTTTGTAATCTCTGTAGAGAAGAGACCAGATTGAGAGAAGGGCTCCCAGCTGTGTGCGTGGAGTTTCCTGTAAAGATCTAAGGCTGCAGCTGTGTGCGCAGCGTATTGTATAACTCTATGGTTTTCTGGTTAATATAAACTCCCGTGGACGTGGTTTGCCTCGAGGAGACGAGCTTCACATATTTCCACTTGTTATAATGTTTGCGTGAGTGAGTAACTGTTTAAGTTCATTACATGTGTATGCAAAACTCTTGTATTATCTTTGTGACTGCTTGATTGAGTTTGGAAAGGTCCATTGATAACCATAAGTGTTAAGAACTGAAGAAGCGGTGGAGCGCTGTCGCTGCAGCGATCGAGGACTGCGATACTGCGCTGGGTGCGCAGGGTGAGGAAGTACTTAACGCTCCGACGCACGGAATAGTTGCCGTCTGCGCCAGAGAGGAAGGAATCCGCGCAGTTGCGCCGAGGGGCCTGCGGGAAAGTTGAACCGCCGATATCTGAGGAACCAGAAGAGGAAAGAACAATCTTCGCGTCACCACGGTTGAGGAAACCTGATTCCTTAGCCCCCCATAGCCACTTCGGGTGAGACCTCGAGCTGCTGCGCAGCTCGTTGCCGAAAGGGCCAGTGCACCAAGGGGTTTGTTGCTGCGCTTCATTAAAACCCGGGTCTGCCCAAGAAAGCAGCCAACAAATGGTTCCGTTGCCTTATGACTTTTTGATCACGTCACTTCCGTTGCTCTGAACCTTGTTGTTGAGTCAACAAATGGTTCCGTTGCCTTATGACTTTTTTATCACGTCACTTCCGTTGCTCTGAACCTTGTTGTTGAGCCAACAAATGGTTCCGTTGCCTTATGACTTTTTGATCACGTCACTTACGTTGCTCTGAACCTTGTTGTTGAGCCAACAAATGGTTCCGTTGCCTTATGACTTTTTGATCACGTCACTTCCGTTGCTCTGAACCTTGTTGTTGAGCCAACAAATAGTTCCGTGGCCGCGTGACTAAAACTTGCTATTTTTGCGACGTAGAAGGTTGTTGCTCAGCCAACAAATGGTTCCGTTGCCTTGCGACTTGCTGCTGTGAGACTTATTATTTCCGCGACATCTGAGATTGTTGCTGAAGCCAGCAAAAGGTTCTGTTACACTGAGACTTGCTCAGTTGACAAATGTGTTACTGGAATCCTACAGCTAAAGAAATTGGAGACTGGTTTGATTTAAAGGCTAAAGAGTTCGCTGAACAAGAAAATAGAAGTTCTACGCTCCAAACAGAAGACTGGTTACAGAAGTATATTTATACTGACCTTCACGAAATTTTCTTTGTTACATTCGCACTGGAGTTACACGCTTGGATAGCCAAGTTAGCAGATTCTAGACCTACTGTGCATATTGATCGACCCGTCGTTTGGACGCCTGAGCTAGTCAGTAGTGTGAAGCGGATAGACAATCCTGTGTCCCGCGCAGTAGACTTTTGGTTCAATAGTCTACTGAAAGGCTTCATCACCGAGTTTGCAGTAGATACAAGAAAGAGTTTCAGTGAAGCTGAGAGGAATTTCTTCCAAGTACACAGAGGTAAGTTCTTAAATTCTCTGAACTTATGGATTAAAATGCTTCTGTATGAAAAAGGAAAGCTATGTATTACTTCTGATGAATAGCATAGACAAGTAATGTCCGTATATTCTGATAGTGATCCTGAACTTATTGGTTGCACTCGTAGTGGGAAACGATATAAAGTAGGCCTTGACCAATATTCTTTTGAGTCTAGCCCAGATGATAGCCAAGTCCCTGGACCAAGCCATATAGAAAGACAAGGGAGTGCTCATATCCCTTATCACCCCTTTACACCACAAAAACCAGACGGAGCTCAGTATAACCCCGCAGTAACACCTTCTAGTAGCTCACACGGTACTTCTAGCACCTCTGTACCACCTTTATTTAACCAGCCCAGAAGCACTGCTACAGCACCCTCACCTCAACCTAGCACAAGAAGGATGGGTGATGACATGAAGCTACCAACTTTTAGAGGAACAGGGATAGAAGACCCTGAGCAGCACTGGTTCTTATGTGAAGCCATTTGGACAATTAAGCAAATTAATGATGATGCTGTTAAACTGGTTCAGTTAGCAACCACACTAAGAGAAAGAGCCTTGACTTGGTTCATGAAATACTCAACAGCACAGAATAGAACGCTTGCTGAGGTAAGAAATGCTATGATTCGGGAATTTAAGAAACCTAAATCAGAATCACAGTGTATAACAGAACTCAAAGACATTAAACAGCTACCTACAAAATCAGTATGGGACTTTGACCAGAAGTTCAAAGCCTTGATAGATCAAGTAAGCTTCGAGTTTGCACCACAGCAACATAAGGAATGGTTCATTGCTGCACTGCTTCCACACATTAGACTTCCTCTTATGCAACATAATCTCAATACTCAGGAACAAGCTCTAGAGATGGCTATGAAACTAGAAGCTTCGCCAATTGCGGGAACAAGCAACGATGTTGCGCATTTACAGAACCAATTAGCAAACTTAACCTTCCAAGGGCATGATATTAAGAAAGGCAAGGAGATCAAGGAAGAAATTTGGTGTACAAAATGTAAAGCCCAAGGTCATTCAAAGGACCATTGCCCCGTTTTCATAGACTATATTGCAACTGGAGCACCTAACCCTTTACCACAGGCACAAGGGCCTTGGTGTGAAATCTGTAGAACTAGAGGTCATAGACCACAAGAATGTCACTTACTCCAGAAATACGTACAAACTCCAAAGAATCTATATTGTAATTTCTGTAAATCAGTAGGTCATGATGAGAACAATTGTAGAGCATATGATCTTATGATAGAAAGAAAGCATGATGTTTATAGGGTACAAGCAGAGACACAAGGACCCACAGCAGGTCCACCGTATGACCAAACTCGCGACGCCCGAGCAGGAAATTACAGGGGACGTGGACGCACAACAAATTTTGGTCGCGGAAGAGGACAGATCACTTGTTATAATTGCGGAGCACAAGGTCACTTTGCTAGGGATTGCCAAAATCCTACAACCCTCTGTAGGTATTGTAAATCTTCTGACCATATCATTGAAGAATGCCCTCAGTTACAGGCTAAGATGCAAGCAAAGGCCCCACAGGTCAATCAAAATATTCAGTTGATTGCAGCAGAAAGAAGAGAACCAGACCCTACAGTTAATATAGTGACACGCAGTGGAGCAACCACTGGTGCGCAAGAGATGGAAATGGGAAAGCAAGCGACGCAATGGGTGCGCCGCGCTAATATTAAACCAGCCCCACTTAACCTGCAGAAGCAAAAAGAAGCATTCAAGAAAGCTCAAGAGTATTTCTCAGATCCGAGAGCTTCAAGTTCTGCCGCAATTCCGCCGAACAATATTAAATCGCAAGTGCTAAGACAAGACAACCCGGTACAAGAACAGGCCACTATAATTGCCAGACCTGACGAGGAGCATGCACTAGGCAGTGTTCATGCGTTCCTGCGACAATGCTTACAATTGTTGCGCAATGAAAAGGCAACTCTAGAACTCCAACACCTGTTGGATCAGTGCCAACAATCTGCTTCGACAAACACACCGCAGTGTGCTGTTCACCAGATTAGGAGTCACATTAGAACTGGAAAAGAGATGAGACTCACAGCGCAGATTGGAGCATTTGAAATGGACGAAGTCATGTTAGATTTGGGCTCAGAAGCCAATGTTCTCACTATGCAGACATGGGAACAGATGGGAAGCCCTCAGCTTACAAGATCCCCTATCCAGCTAAGACTCGCGAATCAGCAACGAGTCTCTCCATTGGGCAGACTACCCAATGTACCTATTGATATTGAAGGAGTCAGAAGCTCTGCAGATTTTGAAGTAATCAAAATCATGGATGATAGTAGACCATACCCAGCACTTCTAGGAATAGACTGGGCATTTGATAATTTGGCTGTCATTAACTTGAAGAAAAGACAGATGACCTTTGAGGATGACCAGATTAGGGTCATCGCACCACTTGATCCTATTCAAGGACCAAGGTATATAGAACCCATTCGCGTAGAAGAGGAAGCGCGCCACATGGAAAGTTTGTACCAAATGACTACTAACCACAGTGACTATGTCAACCCCACAGCAGACGGCCATATCAGCTGGCGATGCGATAGCTCGTGCACATCAGACTCAGATGCAGGATTGGAAAACTGGCAGAATCGTTTACATGAGGTTTCTGCAAGACGTTGCGCCATGATGACTAAATCCATTCGATGGATTGGCACAGAATTAACTGACACTCCAATTTTTGATGGTTCAACTGAAGTAACTAAATTCATACAGGAATATGAACAAAAGCTTCCAGAACAGCAGCGCATACAGGCACTGGATGTAGCATTGCGCGCCACACCCGCAAGATGGTGGGTTGCGCATAAGGAGAATATTCATACATGGCAAGACTGTCGCAGATTGATACTGCGCAGATTTCAGGACACCACATCCGAAGTCCTACGCAAATGCGAGGGACAGAGTGACCCCAGGTCACACATTGAAGCATGCATTCAGCAATGGTCAGATATTCCGCAAGATGAATGGGTTCACCTATTCATCCACACATTGGATACAGTTCCAAGGAACTGGTATACTGAAACAGAACTACGCAGAGGCACTCTCACTTGGCCTCTATTGATAGAAAGTTTTCAACTTACCTTCAGTTTCGAGTCAGAACATCCAAGTATTGATCAGGCTCTGAAGTATATTAAAAAGAAGGTATTTGAACCATGTCTAGTAACAGAATATTCCCAACCAGATTGGGCTGTCCAGATAGAACATGCCCTGGAATGCTATAACTTCACCGCTGAAGATGAGGAGGACGATCCTCGCAACATCAATATCCCAGAATCAGAAGGGACGCGCAATATTGAAGGTCCTGAGCTTGATATCCCTGCCATCACAGAACACATCAAGCTCAAGAAGATTAACATTGGTACAGAAGCTGAACCAAAGTTTGCTTCTATAGGAGATTATTGGGATGATGAAACTGTTGGACACGTTTCAGAATTATTGCGTGACTACCAGGATATCTTTCCTACCAAGTTCACAGAAATGAAAGGCATCCTAGGAGACTTAGGAGTGATGCGCATACCTCTGAAACCAGATGCCAAGCCAGTAAAGCAGCGCCCATACAGGTTGAACCCGCGCTATAAAGAAAAAGTCAAAGAAGAAATTGATAAAATGCTTGCAGCAGGTATTATTGAGCCAGTAGAGGAAAGCGATTGGATTAGTCCTATGGTGGTCCAAGAAAAGAAAACGAAAGGTGAAATAAGAATCTGTGTCGATTTGCACAAACTCAATGATGCATCAGCGCACGACCCATTTCCCACTCCTTTCACAGATGAAGTACTTGATAATGTTGGAGGACAAGAGGCTTACTCTTTCACTGATGGTTTTTCGGGATATCATCAGATCAGAATTCATCCGGACGACCGCCACAAGACTACTTTTGCAACTGAATGGGGCTCATTCCAGTATACGGTAATGCCCTTTGGTCTTAAAAACGCACCTGCTATCTTCTCTCGAGTTGTTGTTGCTGTTTTTAAAGAATTTATTCACAAGTTTCTAGAAGTCTATTTTGATGACTGGACTGTATTTGGCCTATTAAAGAACCATATTGCAAATCTGCGCATGATGTTAGAAAAATGTAGACAACATCAGATTTCCCTTAACTTGAAAAAATGTATCTTCTGTGCGCCCTTTGGTATTTTGTTGGGACATATTGTATGCAGACAAGGACTCCTGATGGACCCTGCGAAGGTTGCCATCATTGCTAATTTACCTGCGCCCAACTCAGTTAAACAATTGCGCACTACATTGGGACATACAGGATACTACAGAAAATTCATCAAGGGTTATGCAAAGATCACAGCGCCTATGGAAAGATTGCTCAAAAAGGATTCGAAGTTCCAATGGACAGAGGAATGCCAACAGAGTTTGGACACACTTAAAGAAAAGATGATCACAGCGCCTATTCTAGTTTTCCCGGACTGGAGAAAACCTTTTCATGTTCATGTTGATGCTTCTTCCATAGCATTGGGGGTTGTGCTTACACAGTCTGGAGAAGGAAGTATTGACCACCCGATTGCTTACTCCAGCAGAAAGCTATCTACAGCTGAGAAGAACTACACCACTACCGAAAGGGAAGGATTAGCTATGGTGTATGCCTTACAGAAATTCAGACACTACCTGTTAGGCGCTCATTTTAAAATGTATACTGACCATTCTGCTTTGAAATATTTGGTCAATAAACCAGTGTTAGGAGGAAGAATTTGCAGATGGCTACTGCTCTTTCAAGAATATGATTTCGAGGTCATTGTAAAGCCAGGCAGATTGAATGCAGGGCCTGACCATTTATCCAGGATAGAGTCAGGAGAGGAACCTACAAGTCTGGAGGACAATCTGCCTGACGCACAGTTGTTTTCTATTCAAGCAGCAGACGAATATTATTCTGATATTCTTGAGTTTCTCACTACCGGGCAAGCGCCGGCTGAGTTTACAATCCAGCAGAAGAAGCAACTTGTTGTCAGAGCTGCAGACTTCACTTTGATAGCAGGCCAGCTTTATAAGTTGGGCCCTGACGAAGTTTTGCGCAGATGTATCTTACCACATGAAAAGAACTCTATCATCGCAGAAGCGCATTCAGGTACCGCAGGAGGCCATTTCGCAGGAAAGCCGACCGCGCAAAAGATATTAGCCGCAGGTCTTTGGTGGCCGACATTGCACAAGGATACTAAGGAATTCTGTAAATGTTGCGATGTGTGCCAGCGAACAGGAAAACCATCAAGGAGAGATGAAATGCCGCTAAGACCCCAGATTACACTGCGCGCTTTTGATAAATGGGCCATTGACTTTGTAGGACCTATTAACCCACCAGGAAAAAGAACTGGCGCAAGATACATCATTACAGCTACTGAATACCTCACCAGATGGGCTGAGGCGAAGCCAGTTAAGAACTGCGACGCTGCTACGGCCGCGCAGTTCGTTTTCGAGAATATTATCACTAGATTTGGATGTCCAGTGATCCTCATGAGTGATCAGGGTACACATTTCCTCAATGAGACTATAGAAGCCCTTACTGAAGAATTTCAAATTAATCACCATAAGAGTACACCCTACCATCCTCAAGCTAATGGTACGGTGGAAGCATTCAATAAGATCCTTGAGAATGCCCTGACGAAGATCTGTAACCAACAAAGAGATGATTGGGACCTTAGAGTCACAGCTGTATTATGGGCTTACAGAACCACTTGCAAGAAACTAACAGGTCACACACCTTTCAGTTTGGTGTATGGACAAGAAGCAGTTATGCCCATGGAATACATTATTCCCAGTCTTAGAATTGCGCAAATTACAGAAATGGCAGATCCTGATACTATGAATGAAAGACTTTCGCAACTGCTTGCCTTAGAAGAAGACAGACTCTTAGCCGGATTCCATCAACAGGTACAGAAGGCAAGACAGAAAGCTTGGCATGACAGGCATATTAAGAATAAAGTCTTTCAGGAACGAGACTTGGTACTCCTCTATGACAGTAAATTTACCAAGTTCCCAGGCAAGTTTCGTGTACATTGGCTAGGCCCTTTTCAGGTGATAAAAATAACAGACAGAGGCGCAGTTCAGCTTGCAAAGCTTGATGGAGAATTACTACCTACAATGATCAACGGGAGTCAGCTCAAGCTTTATCGCGACGGCCACTCCGCTCTGTCGACCTAATATATTGATAGTAATGCAGATGCCCAGTGTAGTTGAAAGAGGCACCGCATTCAGTCTACACGGAAGTTGCGAGACACTCAGTCTCCGGCTTCTTGCGCAGTTCCTAGAAACATCCGCGCATGTCTAAAGTTTGGTTGGAGCGAACATAGTTGCGCTCTTGTGAAGCTTCTCCCCGGACCGTTGAACTCTCACTCTTGCGGAGTTCCCTTTGATAATTTTCCGCTTGAAAAAGTTTTGTTATGGACCCCTAGAGGCACAGTTCCCTAAGTTGAAATGACCCGCCGGAAATTTTGAATTACAGCAGTTATGTAGCCGCGTCTGAATAAATGAAGGATAAGTCCGCTATTTAAGTCTAGCCGTTCTGACGGATTCGGCTTGATCTTCGAAAGATTTGCATTTAACTCAGGCGCCGAAAGCATTAGCTTCTCCCGGAAGGCTGTCAGAGCCCGTCAATCACACTAAATGCACCCCTACAGCGAGGAGGATAGCGTGTTGTCAACTCATCTATAGCCGCCTATAGCTACGTAACCCCACTTGGTCGCATTTATTCACCTCTGGCTATAAATACCTCACACTTGTATAATTTTTGGGTTACTTTCCTCGAGTTGCTATCTTGTTTACGAATCCAAGTTATTGTTTTCAGAGCCAAGTTGTGCAGAGTATTTTCCCTTGTTTTCAGCGTCCATATCCTACGAAGGTCCGCCATTTGCTGTCCAAAGTTTTTGTTCCCTACATCGATTCACGATGGAGAACCTGTCAACTGAAGAAGTTGTTCGTCAATTCCTGCGCCGAGGCTTAGATTTCGGCATGACTACTCCAGTCACGGCTTCGACTTATGTACATCCTGGTTATCAGGATCCCAGACAGTCTCCGGCTACAAGAGCGTCGCCATCACAACCAGAAGAACCTGTTCCAGAGCCGTTGGCGACCATGGCGAACTATATTCCGCCGCGTCCAGATGATGCGCCAGAAGTACAGATCCCGAAGAATGCAAAGTATCCCATTCCGCTACCGCCACTACCGGCTAGTGTGCGGGTAGAAGGGCAACTGTTGGGACACATTCCACTGGTCAAGTTCTCTGATTTCAACCTCGGAGACTATAAGACATACCCTCAGTTCCAGTTAGATCGATATCTGAATGTTGTGCATAATCCCACCAGACAGGTTGACGAGTTTATCCCGAAGGGATTTGCAGCAAATCTTGAGCACCCTGGACTCCTGAATTTGTTGAAGCTACCGCACTTTGGGCGTAGCAATGAAGTGAACGCAGTCGTTAAAACACTGCTATCCTGCGTTCATGGAGGTTACCTTTGGCTCGGGAGGCCAATTGATCTAAATGTTGATTTAATTCACCGCATTACTGGTCTATCTAAGGCTGGTCAGGATCCCAATATTCATTTTGTGGGAAAGGACAAAGACAGAAAATTGGTTGCACAGCTGGTGCAGAAGTATAACTTGACAAGAGGAGGTCGGGCTTATGACCTCACCACAGTAGAAGATGAGGCACTTCGATTTACAGGAAGTCTGCTTGCAGGCAGACTTCTCACAAAGTGCCGACCGAAGGAAGTTACTGGAGCTGTCGTAGAGCTCGCCATCGCAGCTGCGGAGGGTGAGCAGTACAACTGGTCTCTCTTCCTGCTGAATTCTTTCTTGGCTGATTGCCTGAATGTGCAGGACAATGCAGCCCAAGCATTCCATTTTTCATGGCTTCTAATTTTATGCGCTCTCGTTGGGTGGAAGGAGCCCCCGAATACTCAGTTCCTTCCGCGCCGCGCAGGAGAGGTTGCCGGCATGCGCTACATCAACCTCTGGGATTCCCCTAATCCCGCGAAGCGCAAGATGAATCGCGCTGTCTTTTGTGAGTACTAATTTCTCCTCTGAGATACCATTCAAGAAATGCCAAGGCTGAGCGAGGAGACAGCCAGATTATATGAAGGAAAGTTGACTTTTACTGCTGACATACATCAACTTTACCTCCGCCCTTGCGGCATTCCAGACGAATGGGCGCTAGGCCTTTACAGGATGACTGCCGAGGATGTTGAAGAAACCATCAAGTCTTGGTCGGATGAGTGGAGGGAGGCCGCCGATCTCGCATCCGCGCTGCCAACCACCGCTACAAAAGAGAAGCATAAGGGCAAGGAAGCCCGTGAGCAAAGCAGTGATGAAGGCTCCACAGAACCGGCCACCAAGAAGCAAAAAGTGTCGCATCCCGCTGAGGCTATTCCCTCGGGGATCGACCAGTACCTACACGAGCAATTTCGTGAGCTGCGCAATGCGCATGCTCACATTAGAAGTGCTTTAGATTTGCAGTTCGTAGAACTAAAAGGTCTCGCAGGAAGAGTTGCGCAGACCCATGCGCCAGCATCTACTTCGCAGGTGCCACAAGAAATTCCAAGTGCCGAGCGAGTTGAAGAACTCATTAAAAGGCATACTGTCGTGCATATTCCGCCTACCAGCATGACACTTCCAGATCCGCTAGCTGCACTACAGGTAAGCTCAGTTGGGCCTGTAGAAATAAATTTGTCTTTAATTCCTATAGAGACTCTACAGCTAGTGCATGAGAAAGTTTCTCTTGAGTTGAGAGCTAGAGAGCTCTCTACATTTCAGGAAAATCAACGACTACAATCGCAGGAGTTAGAGTTGAAGGCAATCCATCAGAATACCTCTGAGAAGCTTGCACTTTATGAGGCGCAAGACATCGGTATCAGAAACGCAGTGGATGAGATTGCCCAGGAATTGCCGGCTTGCGAGATTCAACCAGACCTCCCTCTGGTTGCAAAAGTTCAAATTATTGGAGAAAGGGCGAAAACCCTGGAGCAAAAAATAGTTTCTATGGCTGAAGGCCATAGAACCCAGATCGCTGAGCTAGAAGCTCGCGTCGCTGCGCATCTTACGGATGATGCGCAGGTACAATTTGAAGCACTGAGCAGAGCTTCCACGCAGATGAAAGATCGAGTACAGGAAGCTGAAAACCTGATGAACCAAGCTATGGAAGCTTGGAAGGAGCTTGTGAAGCTCCCTTTTAAAGTTGGATTGTCAGAACAGGTGCAAGCTGCAGAACAATCTCTCACTGTTCTGAATGAAGAAGCTAAGGCCTTAACAGGCTTGCCAAAAATGAAGAAAATGGGCGAAGTGCGCAAAATGCAGCAGCAACTGCACAAGCTCAGAACTGAAGATGAGAAGCTCACCAACAGCATTCAGCCATTCATGGATGACTATGCTGAAATCGTTGCCCAGGTTGAGACAAAAATCAAAGAGATTGCTGACTCTCAGGAGATCATTGCTACCATCACTCCAGACGAAGCAACCGCAGAAACAGTGCAGACAGCTGTAGAGTGTGTCGATGAATTGGACTCCGCTATTGCGAAGTGGAAGAAAACATTCACGGAGACACAAGCAAAAGCAGATGCGCAAATCAAGCGACCACACGCCAGTGCGAGTGGCTCGAGGGCGAGCCACAAGTGAGTGTTAGGGGCCTGTTGGAGTCAAGGTCGTAGCTACGGTAAAAGCTGCGAATTTTGGGAAAAAAGCACAAGTATGGAAGGAAAGTGCTAATTTTGGGACAAGCACTAAGTTTTGGGCAAGAAGGAGACGGTGCGCAGTACGGTGCTAGATAGACAAGCTCAGCGAAGATCATGGACCAGAAATCGCGGAGCTCGCGCGCACGTCAGAAGAGAATGAAGGCTGAATAGAAAGCTCAGCTACCATAATAAATAAGGCGATGGAGTAGAGGGCTCAGCTACCCTCATTTAAAAGGCTACGTACAGAAGTTATGGTTGCTCGGATCAAGGAGGAGCAATGGACCAGAGCATTGAAGGCGAAGGACAAGCGCCCATACCCACAATCTGCGCCGAAAGTCAAGGAGCCTGCAGGAAGCGGCGACGTGACTGCAAGCGGCGCCTACAGTACACCTAGCCATGTGCGTGGTTAGGGTTTTTGGGAATCACTGTTGGGAAAGGCCCACAGTTTTGTAAAGGTGCGACCGCCATGGCCATCTATATATATGAATAATTGTAATGGATAGATGTTAGTTAGAGTTAGAGTTAGAGTTAGAGTTAGAGTTAGAGAGCAAGAGTTAGATACTCTTGGGATAGCTAGATGGTTAGACTGTTCGATAGTCAGTCTCGAGGATAGATCATGTGTTGATTATCCTTTGTTAAGTGTTCTACCGAGTCTGTAGAACTAGAGTAGAATCGGATAGCCGAGGAGCTAATCCCTGAGTTGCCAGACAGTCTGTGTGACGTCTGCGCCTTTGTAATCTCTGTAGAGAAGAAACCAGATTGAGAGAAGGGCTCCCAGCTGTGTGTGTGGAGTTTCCTGTAAAGATCTAAGGCTGCAGCTGTGTGCGCAGCGTATTGTATAACTCTATGGTTTTCTGGTTAATATAAACTCCCGTGGACGTGGTTTGCCTCGAGGAGACGAGCTTCACATATTTCCACTTGTTATAATGTTTGCGTGAGTGAGTAACTGTTTAAGTTCATTACATGTGTATGCAAAACTCTTGTATTATCTTTGTGACTGCTTGATTGACTTTGGAAAGGTCCATTGATAACCATAAGTGTTAAGAACTGAAGAAGCGGTGGAGCGCTGTCGCTGCAGCGATCGAGGACTGCGATACTGCGCTGGGTGCGCAGGGTGAGGAAGTACTTAACGCTTCGATGCACGGAATAGTTGCCATCTGCGCCAGAGAGGAAGGAATCCGCGCAGTTGCGCCGAGGGGCCTGCGGGAAAGTTGAACCGCCGATATCTGAGGAACCAGAAGAGGAAAGAACAATCTTCGCGTCACCACGGTTGAGGAAACCTGATTCCTTAGCCCCCCATAGCCACTTCGGGTGAGACCTCGAGCTGCTGCGCAGCTCGTTGCCGAAAGGGCCAGTGCGCCAAGGGGTTTGTTGCTGCGCTTCATTAAAACCCGGGTCTGCCCAAGAAAGCAGCCAACAACTCAACTTGGACATTTGGCAAGAGATTGTCAGAACCCATGAACTACTTGTAAGTATTGTAAATCCTATGACCATATCATTGAAACATGTCCCATTTTGCTAGGCAAAATGCAAGAAAAAAGACCAGAAGGACAGAACCAAAATATTTAGATGATCTCAACTGAGAAAATAAACGAAGATTGCAACATCCATGTTGTGACGCAAAGTGGAGCTTTGACCAGAGATGATAGAACAAACAAAGCTTCGACTTCTGATAATCATATAAATGGACCAAATCCTATTGATGGGATTGCGTGAGAAAAGCAGTTGAAAAGAGACATGTATTCGACCCTAACAAAGAAAAATAAGTCTTCATGGAAGCCAGAAAAGGATTTTAGGACTCAAGAGCTTCGACCACAAGGATATCTTTGCGAAGTGAGCAGACACATGTACTAGGTATGCCATCCTTGTATGATGGGTTGCGAGCTTCACCAGAACAGACAAGTCATGTAACACAGTTTCTACAGAGCTGCATAAAACTGCTAAGGCATGAGCATACCTTAGGAGAATTACAGAATGTGTTGGGATATTACAAATAGCATAGTATAGTGAACAACGCACATAGAGCAGTCCGTCACATTAAGAACCATAAAAGGACAAGAAGAGAAATGAGGTTAAGCACGCAGATTGAAGATTTTGAAATGAACCAAGTCATTCTTGATTTGGGATCAGAGGTGAACATGCTAACAAAACAAACATGGGAGCATATGGGGAAACCAAAGTTATCTTGGTATCCTATATAGTTGAGATTAGCTAACCAGCAGAAGGTTATACCTTTTGGGAGATTATCAAGCGTTCCTCTTAACATTGATGGAGTGCGAAGTAAAGCATAATTTGAGGTTATTGAGATCATAGATGATAGTAATCCTTATCCTGCATTATTAGGGATGACTGGGAAATTGATAACCTCGCAATTATCAACTTGAAGAAAAAACAAATGATATTCGAAGGATAGGATATCAGGTTTATTGCACCCCTGGATCCTTCGCAAGGAACAAGGTATGTTGAGCCAATAAGAGAAGAATGCAGAGCTCAAGAACTTCATAACATATACAAGATTACAGTTAATCAAGCAAATTACATTAACCCTACAGAAGATGGAACATTGAGCTAGAGATGTGATAGCTCTTGCGTATCAAAGTCAGACACAGGAATGGAAAACTAGCAGAGTAGAATGCATGAAGTATCAGTTAGACGATGTGCGAAGATAACAAAGTCACTTCACTGGATTGGAATGGAGGTAAGTCCAATTCCTACTTATGATGGTTTGAGTAATATCCATGCATTCTTTCATGAATATCTTGCATCAGTTTCACATGAACATAGACTATTAGCTCTAGACATAGCATTGCGAGCTACACCTGCTAGGTGGTGGGATGCACATAAAGACAAATTTAGCACATGGAAAGAATGTAAGCACTTAATGGAAGTTACGTTTGTTGAAAAAAATGAGAATATACAAGCAAAGTACAGTGGACAAACTCATCCTAGAGATCATATAGAATCTTGCTTGAAAGCATGGAGGCATATACCAAAGACAGAATGGGTCCATCTGTTTGTGCACACATTGGATCCAGTAGCAAAAACCTAGTATATAGAAACAAAACTTCGACATGGTACAACAGACTGCCACATGATGATAAAGAATTTTCAGCTAACTTTTAGTTTTAAGGATGGATGTCCGAGCATTAATGAAGCTCTGTAGATCATTAAAAAGAAAATATTTGATGATGTCTCGTTGCCTGTGTATAATCAACTAGATTGGGAAATACATTTGGAGCATGCCCTTGAGTGTTATAATTTTGCACTGGATGAAAATGAAAATGAATATTCTCGCAAAGTGAATATACCTAAATATGAAGGAAAACGCAATGTGCAAGGACCTGATTTAGAAATTCCAGATATTAGTAACCCCATTAAGACCAAAAAGATCAATATTAGCACGGATGATGAACCAAATTTCGCTTCTATTGGAGATTACTGGGATGAATAAACAGTAGGAAAAATCACAAGCCTACTACGTGAATATCAGGACTTGTTCCCTGCCAAGTTTTCTGAAATGAAAGGCATTTTAGGTGACTTGGGAGTTATGAAAATACTTCTCAAGCATGATGTGAAGCCTATCAAGTATATACCTTATATATTGAACCCCAGATATAAAGAAAGAGTGAAAGAAAAAATTGATAAAATGCTCGAGGCAAGCATCATTGAACCAGTAAAAGAGTCAGAATGGATATGTCCCATGGTGATTCAAGACAAGAAAGCTAAAGGCGAAATCATAATTTGTGTGGATCTCAGAAAATTGAATGATGCATCTGTACATGACCCATTTCCTACACCATTATAGATGAAGTACTAGATAATGCAGGTGGGCAGGAGGCATACTCTTTTACTGGTGGATTTTCGGGCTACCATCATATCAGAATTGTTGTGGAAGACGGGCACAAGACTACATTTGTTATTGAATGGGGATCATTTAGTACATGGTTATGCCTTTTGGATTGAAGAGCGCACTTGCTATCTTTTCAAGAGTGGTTGTAGTTGCATTCAAGGATTATATTCATAAATTCCTAGAACTTTACTTTGATGACTGAACAGTATTTGGTATCCTGAAGAACCATCATGTGAACTTAAGGATGATGTTAGCAAAGTGTAGACAATATCAGATTTTTGTGAACTTGAAGAAGTGCGTCTTTTGTGTTCCTTATGGTATTTTATTAGGACACATAGTATGTAAACAAGGATTGATGGTTGATACAGCGAAGATAGCTATCATAATAAACCTACTAGTGCCTAATTCAGTTAAGCAGCTATGCACTACATTGGGCCACACAGGATATTATAGAAAATTCATTAAAGGATATGTGCAGATAACTGCACCCATGGAGAAACTATTGAAAAAATAAGTGAAGTACAACTGGACCGAAGATTTCCAAAGAGGATTGGACACACTGAAAGAAAAAATGGTTACATCACCTATTCTAGTCTTTCCTGACTGGAACAAGCCATTTCACGTACATGTAGATGCTTCATCTATAGCGCTTGGAATTGTACTAGCACAACCGAGTGATGGAGGCATTGACTATCCCATTGCATTTTCAAGTAGAAAGCTATCTTCAACATAAAATAATTACACCACAACAAAGAGGGAAGGCTTAGCTATGGTGTACGCATTGCAGAAATTCAGACACTATTTGCTAGGTTTGCACTTTTGCATGTTCACTGACCATTTGGATTTGAAGTACTTGGTCAATAGGCTAGTGTTAGGGGGAAGAATATGCAGATGGATCTTCATTTTTCAGGAATATGATTTCAAGATCATAGTGAATCCAGGAAGATTGAACGCGGGACCTGACCATCTTTCGAGAATCGAGTCAAAAGAAGAACCTAATAATTTGGAGGATAATCTACCAGATGTGCAGTTGTTTTCTATTCACATAGCATATGACTAGTTTAGAGACATTGTATAATTCCGAACTACAGGGTTAGCACCTGCAGAACTTACTACGCAGCAGAAGAAACATTTAGTGGTAAGATCAGTTGATTTTACCCTGATTGCGGGACAATTATACAAATTGAGACCAGATGAAGTATTGGTTAGATGCGTACTAGAATATGAGAGAACTATCATACTTGCTAAAGCACATTCAGGAGTATCTAGAGGAAACTATGCAGGGAAAGATATTGCACAGAATATTTTCAGAGCAGGACTACGGTGGCCTACCATACATAAATATTCAAAGGAACATTGCAGGAATTGCGATGTACGCCAGAGAACAGGAAAGCCATCTCGTAGAGATTATATGCCATTGATGCCACAGTTGACTTTGAAAGCTTTTGATAATGGGATATTGACTTTATGGAACCTATTAACCCACCAAGGAAGAGAACTAGCTCAAGATACATTATTACAGCTACAAATTATCTTATCAGATGGGCGGAAGCAAGACCAATAAAGGATTGTAGCGCAGTTACAGCAGCGTACATTTTTTAGAACATCTTGACAAGGTTTGGATGTCCAAAGATTCTAATGAGTGATCAGGGAACCCATTTCCTGAACAAAACTATTGAATCCCTGACATAAGAATTTCAGATCTACCATCAAAAGAGTACAGCATATCATCCACAAGCTAATGGCACTGTAGAAGCCTTTAATAAAGTGTTGGAAAATGCATTAACCAAGGTATGCAATACAAACATGGATGATTGGAATCTCATAATACCAGCAATATTGCGGGCATATAGGACAACTTGTAAAAAGTTGACAGGCCATACAACTTTCAGGTTAGCATATGGACAAGAAGCTGTCATGCCCATGGAATACATAGTACCAATCTTGAGAATTGCAACATTGACATACATGGTTGATGATGAAACAAGGGATGAAATACTATTACAGTTAATTGGATTGGAGGAAGACCGCTGCATTGCAGGCTTTCACCAACAAGTGTAGAAAGAGAGAGAAAAGGTAGGGCATGATAGAAACATCAAGCACAAGTTATTCCAGGTAGGAGACCTTGTTCTCTTTTATGATAGAAAATTTATGAAATTTCCTGGAAAATTCAGAATGCATTAGTTAGGACCATACATTGTCAAACATGTTACTAATGGTGGCATAGTACAATTAGCCACATTACTTGGAAAAAAATTACAAGGAATTGTCAATGGGAGTATATTAAAGCCTTACATGGATGGCCCTACTCCTACAGGTAGAAGTTAAACAACACAATACAGTTTAAGTGTCAAGTGCAGTTGAAATTGGACACTAAAACAAAGAGCAGAGTCTGCACACAACAGTTCTGTCATAGTGAGAAGTTAACAAGATTTGAAGATGTGCTGCAAAGCACGCATAGGAAGTCAAGTTGTGAAGTTCCATCAAAAGAAGGGGGTAGTGTTGCGAAGTTCCATCAAAAGAAGGGGGTAGTGTTGCGAAGTTCCATCAAAAGAAGGGAAATGCAAAGTGAGCCTCGCCACTCACCTAACCATCAGCGAAGCTAAGAAAACTAGTCGTTACAGTTTTGTTCGGAAACTAGTCGCTATACAGTACTTTTGGGAAACCGTATTTTTCCGCTTTAAGTCATATTTGTCCGTTGAAGACACATTTAATGAAAGAAAATGACCAAGATCCAAGAAATATTTGGCCAACGGACATGGAATTTAATGTTAACTTAGTTGTTTTTGGGCGCATCTTAGTTGGAGATATGGATATAAATAACAAGGAGCACATAGTTACCAGTTTTACCGTGACTTTTAATTTTTACCGTGAGTAACTTCTGAGTTTTTACCAGTTAAGAATAGAGCATTCCGATAGTATATGTCTAAGCAAGAAAGTCTACAAGAGATATTAAGGAAATTCCAACAGTCTGGTTTAGAAGCAGTTAGCCACAACTCTGCGAGGTCATGCATTAGATTGGTTCATGAAGTTTATTCTAGTCCCTACGGGGGCCCCAGAGAAGTCACTAGATGAGATTCGGGATGGGCTGATTGTTGAATTTAGACGGCCTAAGTTGGAGGCTCAATATATTACTGAATTGAAGGAAATTAAGCAGTATCCCAATGAGACGGTATGGGATTTCGACCAGGGATTCAAGACACTGATGGAAAAGGTTAGTTTCAATATGAACGTCGTCCAACATAAAGAATAGTTCATTGCGGCACTGCTACCCCACATTTGGCTTTCGTTGATGCAGCAAAACATATCGACACCTAGCGAAGCTCTAGAGATTGCAATGCGATTGGAGGCATCACCGATTGGAGATAATGTAGCCGGGATGTCGCACATACAGATGCAGCTCACCAACTTGACTATACAGTTGCAATATTTGAAGAAGAACAAGGAACAGCGCGATGAAGTATGGTGTAAGCGATGCCGAGGAGAAGGGCATATGAAGGATAATTGCCCAGATTTCTGTAATTATTTGGTGTCAGGTGCGCCAAACCCATTGAATGGTGGCAGTATGCCGTGGTGTCACGTTTGTCAGGTGTTTGGGCATGGTCACGATAATTGCCAATATATGTAGAAAATGGTCACAACCCCACGAAATCTTTATTGCACATTCTGCAAGTCGGTGGGTCACAATGACAAGGATTGCCGTGCATATGGGTTGCTACAGGAGAGGATGTGTGATGCATTCTACATCAAGGACGATCAGCGTGTCATGCAACAACCACAACTACAACCGCAGGTAGCCCAGCCGCTACCGCAACCGCAGATGCAGTTTGCACCACAACAACAACAACCACAACAGTTCATGCCGCAATACACTCCGATGTAGATGACTCCCCCACAGCCACAGTACATACAACAACCGCATTATGCACCACAAGGGCAAGAGATACCACAAGCACCAATGCAGCAACAGTTTAACCAACTGCAGTACCAACAGCAGGGCAGCTACCGAGGAGGATACAGGGACAGATGCGGTGGCGGATTTGATCATGGAGGAGGAGGCCAAGGAGGTCGTGGACCTGTTCAATGTTACCACTATGCATTATGGGGGCATTATCAGCACGACTGCCCACTGCTACAGAATCAGTGTACGTTTTGTTTTGGTAATGATCACACGGTTGAGAATTTCCCACAATTGATTGCATGGTGGCAGACTGGGAACGCTCAGTAGTTGCAGAATCAAGCCCAGCCACAGCAACTAGTACAGAACCCAGTACAACAACCAGTACAGAACCAGCCCCCGCGACCACCGTTGAACGCCAATCAAAATGTTAATAAACCAGGGAATCTACAACAAAACTAGACGCAGGGTGCAAATATTGCGACCATTTCTGCAGAACCACGACCACAAGATGCTTCAGTGGCTGTTGTCACTCATGGAGGCAAGACGACTAGGGAAGATGGTTCGCGACCACTAATTCAGTTGGATACTCAGAAGACAGTACCTTTCGACATTGATACGAAGCGGGAAACATTCCTGGAGGCACATTGCACTTTGGAGAAAGACCGCGGTAAGGCTGTTGTTTGTGATATGCCGCCTGTCTTTGATACTACATCAGATGCTGATCGGCCACCACCACCGGGGACATTGTAAAAGTTTCTTGAAAACTGTCTGCTATTGGCCCGAGACTCAGCTTCCCTGGTTGAGATTGAGGGATGGTTGCAGCGATTTCTGAAAGGACGGAAAGAGTCGGCAGTAAACTCCCTACAACGATGGAAGACTAGCAAGGAGATGCGAATGAATATTCAGATCGGTGAATATGATGTTGACTCTGTGATTCTTGACCTTGGTTCAGATGTTAACATCTTAACCAAGAAGGCATGGCAGAAGATGGGGAGTCCCCCATTAAGCTGGTCTCCTATGCAGCTTTGGTTGGCTAACCATGCGAAAGTAACACCCATTGGGCGAGTTCCGTGGCTCACGATTGATATTGAGGGCATGAAGACTTATGTTGACTTTGATGTTATTGAAGTGGTTGAGGGAGGAAGCTCTTATCCGGCGCTCTTGGGGATCGGATGGGCTAACAATAGTGGAGCTATCATCAACTTCAAGAAGCGCATGATGACCTTTGAGAATCGCAATTTCAGAGTCATAGCCCCATTGGATCCGGCTGAAGGTTGCCGCTACGTGGAGCCTGTAAAAGATGATAATCCTGCTAGATGGGACCATGCATTTAATATTTATGAAGATTATATTCATCCTACTACCTACGGTGAGTTGGAGTGGCGCAACGAGAGCTCTACGTCTTCCGACTCTAATGATGCATTGAAACATTGGCAGAACTGAATGCATGAAGTACCATTCCAGAAATGTGGCTTAATTACACAATCCTTATGTCGTGTTGTGACAGAAACAATCACATTGCCTGTCTATGAGGGGTTTCCTGGCCTAACCACCTTTTTAGTAGAATTTGAAGACCACGTCTCGGAACCACAATGATTGCTGGCATTGGAGGAAGCACTTAAGGCTGCTCCAGCACCCTAGTGGGCGACACATAAGAAATTCATTAATGATTGGTCACAATGTCGAAGGCTGATGATGGTTTGGTTCGGCATTATTGAGGTTTATCACACTGGAAAATATGATGGCCGGACTAATCCCAGTGATCATGTGATGGAGTGCCAACGATTATGGGTAGCGCGACCCAGAGATGAGTGGGTCCATGCTTTTATCCATACTTTGGATGAGATGTTGCGCTCATGGTACACTACAGCTGAGTTGCGCCCAGACATTACAACATGGGGGGAGTTGATGATCTGTTTCACTCATACGTTCACTTTTTGCGGATGCCAACCCTGATGTCCATAACGCCCTGCAACTCATCCACGGCGTGGTACTTCAGGTTGTTCCAGGGGCCTACCCTGTCGACCCACACACACATTGTTAGATGCAGTCTCTCATGGAGTGCTTCAACATCAGCGGTGGGCTAGAGGATGATGATGATCCCCAGAATATTAACATTCTCGAATCTAAAGGAAGTCGTGATGTGGTCCCACCTGCTGCGCCAAGTAATCTGTTCAGTCAACCATTGCAGCTCTGCAAGACAAATATCGACATCGAGGCTACTCCCAAGTTGTCCAATGTTGGGGATTATTGGGACGATGAGATGATGAGTAAGGTTACTGAGTTACTTCATGAATTTCAAAATGTGTTTCCCATGAAGTTTTCTGAAATGAAGGGAATCCTGGGTGATTTAGGAGAGATGAAGATTCCCTTAAAACCAGATGCTAAGCCAGTCCGGCAGCGACCTTATCAGCTGAATCCACGACATAAAGAAAAGGTCAAGGCGGAACTTAATCGCATGTTGGATGCTGGTATTATTGAACCTGTGGAAGAGTCTGAATGGATCAGTCCTATGGTGGTGCAGGACAAGAAAACAGGTGAAGTGCGCATTTGTGTCGACTTGCGAAAGTTGAACGATGCCTGCTTGCATGACCCTTTTCCGACCCCATTTACTGATGAAGTACTTGAAGGAGTGGGTGTCCAGGAGATGTACTCTTTCACTGATGGATTCTTTGGCTACCATCAGATTCGCTTTTCCAAGGAAGATCGCCATAAGACAACTTTCGTTACTGAATGGGGTTTCTTTCAATACACGATAATGCCGTTTGGTTTGAAGAATGCACCTGCGATCTTCTCCCAGGTCGTTGTTGCCACATTCAAAGATTTTATTCAGAAGTTTTTGCAGGTATATATGGATGACTGGATTGTTTATGGATTGATTCATGATCATCTAGCCAATCTACGGTTAATGCTTGAGCGATGCCGACATCACTAGATATCGTTGAACTTGAAGAAATGTATTTTCTATGCATCGTTTGGGATATTGCTGGGTTATATCGTGTGTAAGCAAGGATTGTTGGTCGATCCATCCAAAATTGTGCTCATTTTGGGGTTGCAACCGCCAACCATCGTTAAGCAGTTGCGCACGACCTTGGGTCATATGGGATATTATCGCAAGTTCATTAGGGGGTATGCTACGATTACTGCCCCTATGGAAAAGTTGTTGAAGAAGGACGCGGCATTCCAGTGGAGCCCGAAATGTTAGGATAGCTTCGAAATTATCAAAGCAAAGATGGCATCGTGTAATGACCCTTTTTCAAAATTTTATTAAAATGCCAATTTTTCCACTTTTTCCCCAATTTCGACCCTTGACTAGTTTTACTGTTTTGACCTCCAAATCAACCCAAATGCTCCCAAATATTCTGTAGGAGTGTATGAATGGTATTTATAATTGAATATTAGGTTCAGGGATGTTTTATGGCCCTCCAAATACTGCTGCAAACTTGATTTGTATTCTAATGAATATATGTAATTTTGACTAGTAATTTGTGCATCAAATCCCCCCGGGGTAACACTGCAAATGGCCTTCCAAATGCCTCCAAACTCCCATGAATTTATGAACAGAGGTATGTAATGTGTTAATTATGTGATTAAGGTCTCATATGCACCATTAATTGATTTTTAATACTGTTCTAACTCTCTCACATTCAACAACAAAAACCCCCAATTTGACCCTTAGGGAAATGGTACTATTTCACCTCTCAATACAAACAAACTGAGTAAAAATGCTTCAAATGCTCAAGTACAGTACATGAAACTTGTATAATATATCCATGGCAGTATATGGATCACAAATATATTAGAGAATCATCCATCCATTCGAATTAATCAACCTTATAGTGTCATACATCAAAGCATTAGGGAAATGGACATTGTTTGCTCATTAATCAATAATTTTGCATACAGTCAATGGGTATTTCGACCTAAGAGTCTCTGAATATGAAGAACACAGGATATGAATCTATTACAATCAAAAAAATATCATATTAAGTTCTCCCAATGAGTGTAAGATCTCACCCAAATCGCAATCCCTCAAGGAGCCCGAATATGCCTTCAAAATTGGAAATGGTGGAGAGAAAGTGCTGCACTAAACCAAAATCATGAAACTTCCTATAGCTGATACCTGCAAATAAAACTCCATTAAAGCACCATGAAAGACCTGAGTGGCCTCTCCAAACACCAACTTGGATGGGAATCTTTCACCCTCGAAATTGGCTAAGACAAGAAACTAGTCATCCACTAGTTCTCTCTTCACAAATGCAATTTTTCTCCAATCATCAAAATCCATTCTCATAATTGATTTCTACATTTTATAACCAAAATTAGCCTTCAAGGGATCGAAATCCTCTCAATAGATTCAATAAATTTCCATTTAGAAAATATTCCTCATTTGCCACTTGTCTCCTAGTTCCAACCTTCCATCTTCTCCCAAATTCGAATTTGAGTCTCTTTAGCTTCCCCCAACTCCATGAGGGCCTTCCTTGAGCCTATTTTTGGGGATGACATGTCATAATGGTCAGGTTTAAGAATTAAGGTCTGAATTTTGTCATAAATGTCATAGATGCTTCATTATTGTTGTCATAAAACTAGGGAATCTAGCCCAAGTGTCCACTAGTCTCCAATTTGACTCTTCCTCTCCCATGGGGGTTACTATTCCATCCCATTTCAACTTAAGATGCTCAATGCCATGTGTTATGACTTACCAACTCACCCAAGAGTGTTCACCTTCCCATGAATTCGAATTGGCAAGAGAGCTGCCATGTGTCATTGAAAAATCAAGCTAGTGTGGGTCCCACCACCTCCATATGTCTCCAAAACCACTTGCCACTTCGAATTTCTCTTGAATTTATTTATTCACCATATTTATTAAATGCTTGAACCCTTCTAATGTCTAAATATCATTTATTAGCTTCCTTATTACCATCCCACATGTGCCCATCCAACCTAGGAAACTAGTAGGATTGATGGGATTGTCTTACTATGCACTTATTTGAATGGGGACATTACACGTCGGCCCCAATTTTGGTCTTTCCAAATTGGAGTAAGGAATTCCATGTCCATGTTGATGCTTCATCGATTGCATTAGGTGTTGTGTTGGCTCAACCTGGAGAAGGCGACCTTGATCATCCCATTGCTTTTTCCAGTCAGAAGCTGTCCTCTGCAGAACGCAATTACACTACCACAGAACGAGAAGGTCTGGCCATGGTTTACACGCTGCAAAAATTCAGGCACTATTTGTTGGGTGGCCACTTTAAAATGTTCACTGATCATTATGCATTGAAATACTTGGTCAATAAGCCTATGTTGGGGGGGGGAATCTGCCGTTGGCTACTTTTGTTCTAGGAGTTTGATTTTGAAGTCATTGTGAAACCGGGGCGGTTGAATGTTGGACCAGATCATTTGTCACAGATTGAAAAAAGGGAGGAACCGACTAATATCGAAGACGGGTTGCTGAATGCCCAACTATTTCCAGTGGCCACCGCTGATCAATATTTTGATGACATCCTCCATTTTCTAGTGACCGGCACCACACCCGCTAACTTTACCACAACTCAGAAGAAGCAGTTGGTTGTCAAGGTTGCTGACTTTCAGCTAATCGCGGGAGAGTTGTATAAATTGGGCACTGATGTGATATTACGCAGATGTGTCTTGCCGCATGAGCAAGTGCAGATATTGGTTGAGGCACATGGTGGAGTAGCGGGAGGACACTATGTTGGTCGAGCAACTTCCCGGAAGGTACTGCGTGCAGGGATTTGGTGGCCCACATTACATAATGATGCGACAGACTATGCGCGGTCTTGCGATGTTTGTTAGCGAACTGGAAAGCCGTCCAGACACGACGAGATGCCGCTACTACCTCAAGTGACACTGCAACTGTTTGAAAAATGGGCTGTGGATTTCGTTGGGTCGATCACTCCACCAGGGAAACGCACAAGTGCACGGTATATTGTCATGGCGACAGAGTACTTGACCCAATGGGCTGAGGCAGCACCCATAATTGATTGCTCCACTGCAACGGCTGCTCAATTTTTGTTTGATCACATTATCACTCACTTCGGCTGCCCCAAGATATTGCTGAGTGATCAAGGCAGCCACTTTCTTAATTGCACTATCAACGCCTTGACGGAGGAGTTGCAGATACAACATAAGAAGAGTACACCCTATCAACCACAGGCGAATGGAACAGTGGAGGCGTTTAACAAGGTGTTGGAGCATGCGTTGACAAAGGTGTGCAATGCAAACTGCAATAACTGGGATCTGAAAATTCCAGCAGTGTTGTGGGCCTATCGCAACACATGCAAAAGGTTGACTGGTCAGACACCTTTTAAGCTGGTATATGGGAAGGAAGAAATTATGCCTATGGAGTACATTGTTCCAAGTCTACGAATTGCGGCTGTTACGAGCATGGATGATGTCGCAACATTAGATGAACATCTAGCGCAATTGGTGGAGCTGGAAGAGGATCAATTTATTGCTGGCTTTCACCAAGGGGTGGAGAAGGATCGCCATAAGTCATGGCATGATCGCCACATCAAGAGTAAACAGTTTCAGCAAGGTGACTTGGTGTTATTATATGACAACAAGTTTATGAAACATCCAGGAAAATTGCAAATGCATTGGCTGGGTCCATATCGCATCAATAGTATTACTTAAGGTGGAGCAGTTCAGTTGCAACGGTTGGATGTGGTGATGCTCCCCAAGCTGTTAAATGGTCACAGGTTGAAGCCCTATCAATCGCGCTTGGAGCAGTGCGATGTCTGAGTCGCACCAAAAAAAAAAAATGTCTGTTGCAGGTTGCTTGGTGGCAGATGGCGCACCAACAGAAGAAGGTATGCACAAGTAGGGAGGCTTGTGCCGCAAGTTTGGAGACTCATGGCAGTATTGTGACCAGGACCGATGGCATATTTTGTTGAAGGATTTTTATGATGATTACGGAGGATTTGGGGGGTACGGAGGTTGTTCCACTAATATCTTGTGACCACTGCCCATCATCCCTATACATGATTACACCTGACAGATTCGGCCGAATTACCACATGACAACGGAATGTTTTGCACATGGCACGCTGGGTCGGTATGATCAGCACAATGTGAGGAGATTGATCACATGTCGGCACGTGGGATCTTCGGTGACAACATGGTCACCCCTTGTTGCATCAGTCGATGAGTTCACATACGTAGATGAGAGGTAGTGGGGCATCATTCCCACCGTCGTGACCCAGGAATGGTCCGGCTATAAGTAGCCAAGGCAGCTGGTAGTTCGCTACAATGAAGTTGTTCTGAAATAAGAGTGGTTATGCTGGTTGATTAGTTTGCGAGTTGAGTTGTGAGGAATTCCAAGGAGGATGTGGAAATTCTTCACTTTGTTTCCTGTGGCAGCACCCCAGGGGCCCTATGAGCCCGAACGACGAGTTTCCCTGAGCGCCTTGATACGGCGAGTGCACTTACACTATGTTATGCCCGAGCCAAGGGCTGGTCCAGCATGATTAAGTACAAAGTAGTTGTTCGAAGGATTGTGCTCTTCTCGGCCCCTGAGATGGTTGGGGCGGTAGCTCCCCGCCCACAATAGGTACCATTTGCCGATGCGAAACAGATGTTCCAGAGTCATCTGCTAATTTCGCACCTTGGTACTGTTCGTCCTCTTTTTCTTCCCATTAGTACCTTTCCAAGAGACTCGAGGATGAGTTTGAGAAGTACATGACAGCAAGTCGGGAAATGACGATTTTGGGTTAAACATACAGCACAAGGAGTCGACGATCAGTGTCGCAGAAGGAGTGGGACAACACCGTGTGATCCAGACAGCAAGAACAGTTACCGGAACATAGTTAAGTTCGAAGGTACTATGTCCAGCAGTTGACGTGGCTCAAGGGTGAGCCACAAGATTGTGTTGGGGGCTTGTTGGTAGGTGGTTTGATGGGGAAATGTCTCGGTACCGTCGACGCTATGACACATCAAATGAGGATGCAAAAGGAGTATTTTGTGTTAAAGAACACCGCAGTTGGTGAGTTTTTGGGTCACTTGGACCATATGTTATGTATTAGTGAGTCAGTTGTACCGCAGTATGCGGGTTTTTGGGGTCATTTGGACCGAGTCAGTTAGATATTGGGTCAATTGTCCATAGTGTCGGTTAGGAAGTCAATTGTAAGTGGACAAATATTGTAATGGCAGAAACCTATAAATAGATGAGAGTTGTAAGTGTTAGAGATAGACAAGAATATAAGAAGAATGATACAAGGAGAGATAGAGAGGGAAGACAGAGAGAATGGCAGGCGATAGATAAGGTGATGTATGTAGATCTATGTTTTGCGTCTGGTATATGACTATGAAATTAATATAATGATGATGTTTCGGTACGATCTTTGTGCAATGTTGCGATATATGAATGTTGTTTGATGCAATGTCTGCTTACTGTTGTTGTGATGATAAATGCTATGATTAAGTAATATGTTCTATGTCGAATGTAATGATAAATGCTGCGATTAAGTAATATGTTATAACTCCTTGCCGAATGTTTAAATTTTATGTTTAAGTATCGCAATAGAGTTAGTACGGACAACCACAACTCTCCTCCTCCCTCGGTGGAAACATGGTTTCGTCTCCTCTTCCTAGACGCCTCAACTGAGACCTCATCCGCTCTGCGGCTGTTGCTGGGTGGGCTCAAACCTTCCAGGGCCGGTGACCAGGGAGACTGCAATATATGTCGACAGTGAGGCAAACCCCTGTCGACCGAGGTTGCGTTGGTCAACAGAGCTTACAGTTGATGTGCGTACATTTTTGTCATGCACACACTAGGGATACTTGTGGTTAGACCGCAAGATCGATATTAATATTGATATGATATACAGAATTACCCACTTGAGCAAATGAGGCACTGAACCTGCAACAGAATGTGTGGGAAAGAATAAAGACAAAGAACTCGTCAGGAAGATGAAGAGCGAATTCGTCTTGGTAAAAGGAACCCATGGCTATCAAGCGAATCAGATTAAAGATGTTGCCACACGGTTCACAGTACAATTGCTCGCAAGAAAAGTACTAAGGAATTGAAAACCGAAAGAAGTGTCGGCCACAACGATCTCCTTAGCTACTAAGGCTAAGGATGGACTACAATTCAATTGGGAAAGTTACCTATTGAATGAATTTATGGATGATGTAGTGGATCTGCAAGACAATGGCTATCAGTTTCACTACAGCTGGTTGATAGTCATCATCGCATTTGTGGGATGGAAAGAGCCAAAGTACCAACAGAGTGTATCGGTATTCGCTGGAGACTGTCGTGGACCCAGATATGCGAACATGTGGAGTAATTCAAGGCTAGAAAGACAAAGAGTGAACAATGTGCAGTTGCACACATTTTATGAACAACTATGTGAAGTGATCAAGCACACTTCGCGTATTCCTAAGGGAACAACAACAGCATACATCTAAAAGATGAGATTCAAAGCGGGTCTCCACTCTATCTTCATACAACATAGAGAACCAGCAAACCCAGAATGGTATGAGGGTCAATATCAGCTGGATGCATAGAAGATTGACCTCATCATTAAAGATTGGTCACCCAAATGGAAAATTGATGCACCAAAGACATTAATCACAACATCCGAGGAAAGCATCAATGAAAGTGACAACCAAGAGCAAGAACAAGAACAAGAACAACAGCAAACTGGCAACTTGATGGAAGGATAAAAGAGGAAGTACCCTGACACATATGTGCCGAAGGGACCAAAAATAAAGAATCAGAAAGCAAGTAAGACTCCGCTTGATGCGAAGTTGAATGATGATGACTATGACTGCATCGAAGCTAGATTCCACAAACATATTGAAGAGACGCTTGCAATAAAATACAGTAAGCAAGAGAAACTTCAAGCAAGCATGGTAGAGAGCATCACAGAACTGAAATGTATGGTGGCAAGAGTAAAGCAAGTCCAAAGAGATTTAATGAGGGAATCAGAATTTGAAGACAGATCAGAGGAGTCAAGCCGAAGAAAAAGAAAATCACTTGCATTAACGATGCGACCTCGGTTAGTGCATATAGAGCGGATGAACATCATATTCCCATTCGATGAAATCACTTAAGGTGCGAAGCAGCTAGCGCACTTGGATATTAACATGGGTTTGTTATCCATTGAAGGACTACATGATCTACATCTACAAGTTGTAGAAGAAATTAAAGATAGAGATATGATCTCATACAACCAGCATCTGAAGCAAGAAGAAATTTATAAAGAGCTGGGGAATGAATGTAGAGTGAAGACCAATGAGCTAGAAAATGCTCATGAGAAGTAGAATAAACTGGAGAATGCCGTGGTGGAAGTCTGTCTGAAGATCCTAGACTTCGAAGAAGAACCTGAAGTGGAAGCAACCATTGTTAATATTGGTGCTGCGATAGACAATATCAAAGAAAAAATGGAAGATATGGACATTGGTTACAAAGAAAAGATTACAAACTTAGATTCTAGGAAACAACCTGGCACTCCGCCAGATGTAAAGGAAGTAAGGGATGAAGAACTGAAGATTTCAACAGAGAACATCTCCGCAGAAGTTGCGAGGTGTCAATATTTGCTAGAAGAAGTGACTAAGTCATGGGCCGTGCTATAAGAGGACCCATACTTATAGAAAATTCAAGATGAAGTCCAAACGAAGAAGAAGGACCTCGACACGATGAACACCACAATGAAGGATTTGTCTCCAAGACAAAGAATACAGAAGTCCGCAGAGACAAAGGAGCTTCAGAAAGAATTGAAGGCATTGAGTGCAAAGGAAGCTGAAACTTCAGTGAAGTTACAACCTATGCAAGAAGAGGCATTGGCACTCTCTAAAGAGATCGAGGTGAAGCTGCAAGAGCTTTGCACGATAGAGAGCACGGTGAACGAACAAATGAAAGAATAAATATCCATGATGTTGCTCGATATAGTGAAAGAGTACGAGCAGGAGACTAAAGAGGCTGTTGCAAAGCTGAGCACAACATATCAAGAGTTCGCAACGAAGATGAACACCCCAAGTGATGGGAAATCAAAGAATCCAAATGTAAGTGGCTCAGGGACGAGCCACAAGTAAGTGTAAGGGGCTTGTTGGGCACAACCCAAGTAAAGGAAGTTTTGAACGCAAAGTACAATTAGGAGAGGCCTGACATTGACCAATTTTGGGAGATAAGCGACTCTGCAAATCCCGGAAAGAGGGTATGGAGCGAAGTGTAGTCGACAATAAAGGACATGTTCCCTTAGTAAAGACGAAGTACTAAGGACAACTAGAAGTGGTTGAAGCAGTTAAAGGCCGATCGACGACCTAAATACTCCAGGAGCAGAAAGTAAAGAAGCATAATGGTGTAAAGGACACACTACTACAGAAGTCAGAACTGTGCTGTCAAAGAAAGCGTCAGAGTCAGAATAAGTGGCGTCGAAGGGACAACGAAGTTAAACCTAAGGGTGGTCTACAGGAGAACCACGAGGGGTTTTTGGGTTTTGGGTACTATGGGGATTGGCCCATATTTATTGTAATATGTGACCTTTGGGCACATCTATATGTAAGGGTATTTTTTTATAAGGAAGGGTTGTTTGTTCGAAAGTTAGTTGTTGTTGGGTTTTGGTTGATTAGAACCAAGAGAGAACAGACTCTAAAGCTAAGTGCGTAGAGCTATGATTGTAGAGAAGAGTCTTTAGTTGAGTGCGTAGACTGGAACTATTACCCTTCAAAGTAATAAAAGAACATTTCTTATGAACGTATCTCCCACCTAGGGGTGAACCACGTAAATCTATGTGTTATGTGTATGAGTTTATGGCATGTTTTGTATAAAAAGTTATGATCTGTTTATGTGTTTTCTGTTAAATTTTTAGAATTTACTTCAATCTGATCTAGGATCTTAACTGAGAGAACAACATGTACAGCAAATCTACAGCATATCAATCATGGACACAATAATGCAAGCACACAAGAGACACAGAGTTTACTTGGGGAAAACCATAAAGGTGAAAAACCCCAATAACTTCCTCAGAGATAGATAGAGCAATGATACAACCAGAATATAAGAGATAGTCTTCTCCTAGCAGCAGAGCCTCCTCCTCACAAGTGCACCACTTTCCGAATGAGATAAGTGTGTGAATGAATGATCAAATAGAGATCTCCCGATCTCTATTTATACTTGTTCTGTCCTGCCCAATAAACTAATGGGGCCTACATGTCTAGCTTAACCCATGGTTAACTTAATCCAGGCCGACCCCACACTTGGTGGTCTAATAACCCTTTGACCCACATGGCCAACCCCCAATAGGGTTGTCTAATAACCCTTCGACCCACATGACTTATACAAGGTCGACCCCAACAAGGTGGTCTAATAACCCATCAATTATAAGTTACGACACTTACAATATTAATGACGACACTTCCGTATAGAGGAATAATAACATCTCTATAGGAATACAATATACATATATGAAATACATTCCAAAGTTACATATACATCAACACTCCCTCTTAACTAGGAAGGTATTTTTTGACATAGGTCTGCTAGCATAAGTCTTCTTCTCTGGATCATCATTAGCGAATCATCATCCTCGAATCATCGTCATCATCACTGCTGCCGCTATCTCAATCAATCTCTGAATCTACTCGTCATAGGAAGTTCTACAAAGCCAGTCCTTTTTCATACTGGATGTAGGCCCACCACTTGCAGGTATTCATCATCATTGGCCATACTATGGAATCCTCAGGACTTATTACTTGTGTCACAAAACCTCGAAAGAGCATCCCAGGATGTTACGGGTACACAACTCCGACCTGTAGGATCTCCCAGGGAAATATTATATGTGACCTCACCACAAAACCTCGTAAGAGCATCCTAGGCTGTTACAAGCACACAGCCCTACCTCTGGATCTCCCAGGTACAAATTACATGTGGTCACCACAAAACCTCGCAAGAGCATCCCAGGCTGTTACGAGCACACAGCTCTACCTATAGGATCTCCCAGGGACATATTACATGTGGTCATGGAAAAACCTCGCAAGAGCATCCCAGGACTTATTACGGGCACACAGCCCAACCTATCGGATCTCCCACGGACGTATTATATGCCATATGACAAAACCTCGAAAGCGCATTTGCCAGATATCCCAGGGCCAGATTATATGCCATAGGCAAAACCTCGAAAGACTATCTACAGATCTCCCAGGGCCAAATTATATTTCCTCCCAGAGCAAAACCTCAAAAGATCATTTGCCAGATATCCCGGGACCAAATTACATGCCATAGGCAAAACCTCGAAAGACTATCTGCAAATCTCCCGGGGCCAAATTATATGCTCATCTGCACAACCTGTTCCATGGCCATAAAGTATCAACCTGATACTCACCATACATCATCCTGATGTACACATGATCATCCTGATCATCATCACTGCAACATCCTGCTGCATGTCATCTAGAGCAACATCCTGAAGCTTGTCATCCATGATCATACAATGCATCTACCTGATGCATACCAAGTATCTACCTGATACATATCATCATACATGATCCACCTGATACATACATAGATACACAATGCATCTAACTGATATATATCAACATACATGATCTACCTGATCATACACAGTATCCACCTGATACATATACAGATACATGGTCCAAGCATCCAACATGATGCATATACAAAATACATATAAATGATCCAACTGATCATATCCAACATCAACGTGATGCGTACATACATATACATATAAATGATCCAACTGATCATATCCAACATCATCCTGATGCATATACAGAGCAGTAACTGGAGCATCGTCCTGATGCTCATCATCCAGTGCTTACATCCACAACCATGTGAAGGATCCTCTTTTCAACATGCTTGGAATGGCCTCTACAAATGTGTCCATCACTTCTTCCTTGAAGTGTCATCAATCTGAAGAACACCAAGACTCTCTCTGAAGTACTCGAACTTCACTCTAGCTAGTGGCTTCATCAACACATCTGCAATCTACTCGTCCGTCGCAACATACAGGAGCTTCACTGCTCCTCTCTGCACCATATCCCTGATATAGTGATATTTGATCTCTACGTGTTTCGACCTATCTTGGAACACCGGGTTCTCAGACAGCTTCACACAATTCTGGTTGTCACAAAAGATACCAGTAGCTTCCAACGGGAGATAAAATAACTTAGACAGTAGCTTCCAGAGCCATACTGCCTCACAACTAGCCGAACAAGCTACAACATACTCTGCTTCAACTGTACTTAGTGCTACGCAGGACTGCTTCCTACTAAACCAAGAGATCACACCTGATCCCATACTGAAGCAGCACTCATAAGTGCTCTTCCTACCTGCAGCACTTCCTGCCCAATCTGAATCAACATAACCCTGTAGGTTAAACTTTTGATTCGCATCATACTTGAGCCCATAATCAACTGTACCCTTTAGGTACCTCAGAATATGATTTACAGCAACCAGGTGAACACTCCCTAGATCCGTCAGGAATTGGCTCAATGTGTTCTCCGCAAAGCAAATATCTGTTCTCGTGTTTGTCAGGTACATCAAGGACCCAATCATCTGACAAAACATAGTGACATCAACCGGCTCAGATGAAGCATCACAAAGAAGCTTCAGGTTTGATTCCATAGGTGTGGCCATGGCCTTGCAGTCCATCATCCCGAACCTCTTCAGGATCTCTACTGCATACTTCCCTTGTCCAAGGAAGATTCCATCTGTACTCTTCCACACCTCCATGCCAAAAAGAAATAGTGTATCATCCCCAAGTTCTTCATCTCGAACTCGGCAGCAAGCTTCCACTGCGAGTCGGCAATCAATATATCTTCACCTGTAATAAACAGGTCATCCATATACAAAAGTAGTATCACTGGATTGCCTTCCTCAACCTTGTAGTAAAGGTTGGAATCCGCTTTACTCTTGGTAAAGCCCAAACTGGATAGAAAGTTGTCTATCCTACCATACCAAGTTCTGCACATATATGACTCCCTATCATGTGTCTCAGAACCAAGTAGCTTCTCCACATACACTTCTTCTTCAACTACACCATTCAAGAAGGCTGTCTTGAAATCCATCTGGTGTATCTTCCCTTTCATCACTGTAGCCAGAGCAAGTACGGATATAATGGAAGTGTATCTGGCTACAGGAGCAAAAGTCTCTATGCTACCACCTGCAGCATGCTTGATCTTGTAGATCCTCTTGGAAGTCACTACAGACTCCCCTTCAGGTCTTGGGACTGCATCCCAAACATATTCATGATCAACTGGTACTCCTCGATCATGGCATTCTTCCCAGATCCTGGGAACTTCAATATCTTCAATATTTTCAATAGATAACTTTGTTGCTTGAACAAATGTTGTAGTCCTTCTTTTGTAAGTGATGGTATACGATCTTTCCTACATAACAAGTTAAATTGCATCATTAGAAAACATCTCATAGTTTTTCAGAACAAATTCTCACACATAAAGAAATATGTCATACAATCATGCAATTATTTTAGCCAATGCTTCAATACAACATTTATCCATATCCCGTAACTTTCTAGATGCCTTCCAATCTCTACCAGAACATTGTTAAGAGTGTGCACAACTCCCAACATGTCAGCAAAGAGGTTTCATTCTAGATAAGTAGCAATGGAATGTTGTACAGTGCCATAGGCCACTTACCCATCAAATGCATATTAGTAGTATACTGTTCATTAATGCAATCATTCTAATATGCATAATACATATCCTAAGTCTAGGAACATAAGCCTATACATCATTTGAACAATTTTATTTAAACAAACAAATATGTAAGAAATGGTAATTAAAATACTTATCTTTGTTTGTTTGTTGGGTGGACTCCCTCTGAGTCTTTGCTTCCTTGCAGGAGCTACTGAAGTAGCTTCTTCTACACCTTTCTGTTGTGGAATGCAAAAGGATGGTCAACTCCATCTGGATATCTGCATCCTTGCAGAAACTACTGGAGTGAGCTCCCTCTTGATCTTTGCTTCCAGGATTACCTATCCTTGAACCTATATTCATCCTAGGTCCCTATGCATACTTATTAGTATCATGATTGTGTTATCCTTGTAATTTCATACATTCATTAGTATATTCTCAATACTATCAAAACACAATAATCTTAAGCATGTATAGTCATGATCATTTCAAACAGAAATAATAAGCATTAGTATTCAAGGTTTCAGGGAAGTATTCTTTTACTCATACATATTCTTATTTGATCATAGGACTCTTCTGGTTAGTTAAATCATCAATCAAGATAAGATATATAATATGCATAAAACCCATGATTACTCAAACCTATACCTTCATGATTCTTCTAGTTAGTCATATCATCAATTATGGTAAGAAACATAATATGCATACAGCCATGACTATTCAAACCTATGACTTCATGAATAATCATTATCAACAACACAAAAGTACAAGATCCTAACACAAGGTAGGATTCTAGCTTGATATAGGAAAAACATACCTGGATTAGCATGCTAGCTAGTTATGTCTAACATACTCGCATAATGTCTTTTGGTTCTCTTCAATGACTTGTGCTAGTAACCTGCATGTCTCATAAGTTATCCATTGTAGAACCAAGTTATACATACCTCGTAAGTAGATCTTCTAAGTGATCCATGACAATGGATGAATCTTTGTCCTCATGTCATCATGATCATATGTTCTTGAACTAGAACATGATTTGTCTTTCTTGGTGTACCTTTCATGTTAGCAGACAACATAAACCTCATACAACACCATAATGCATTAGTACAATCATAAGTGTCAACACCCTAATCAATGAATATCTTCTATTATGCATTCATAATTTTGTTAAGGTGATATGACAAATCTAAAATCAATATTGTACTAACCGTAATAACATGAAGACAAACATACCATAGACTTAATCATGAACAAATCTCGAAACATACCTCGATGATTCATACCTGTCGAGATCACTTGTAATCTTCTTTTGTAAGGCCTTAGCCTCATCTCCCTCTGAAACAGGAACTTCTTCACTTATGGAGGTGACCAATTCATCTTCTTCTAGGATTAACCCAATCCACTTGATTTGCAAGAACTAGATCTGGAGCTAGATTAGGGTTTGTTAGAGAAACTCTAAAAATTCAAACTTTTGAAAGGATAGAAAGATGCACCTTGATGAGCTGATCAAGCTGATATACTCAGAATTTGAAAACTGCAAAGTTTCACTCCTCAATTTTGCCTTTGAAACTTTCGGATTCACTAGACATGATCCCTAACTAGGGTTTGATGAAGCCCACTCTTCTTCCCAATCAAAAGGTTTGATCCAAAGCTCTAATATTCTATTTTTCTTAGGAGCTTCTAGCCGTGGTCACAAATTTCAAAAATTCCCATTTTTGAAGAAGCCCTAATTTTCCACTTTTCCAATCAAAGTCCTGAACTAGGGTCTGATCAAGCCCGATCTTCTGCCCAACAAAAAATTCTGAAATTGGTCTCTAAATTTCTATTTTGATGAGTGGCATTCAGCTGTAGTCTCTAATTACAAAAATTCCAACTTTCTCCGAAACCCTAAATTCTGGAAGCCATGAATGAAGGCGCTCAAAACTAATTCTGTTATGACAGAAATATGTACCTGATTGTTTCTGGTGTAACTTCGAACTTTTCGATCCACAAGGTTTGAACATTTTTCTTGAGATAGCCCGACCTATCATCTTTCCATCATGATATTTCTGACCTCAATTGGATTCTCTGAGAGAGATTTATGCCAAGTGTCACAACGTGACCTGTTTATGGGATAAAACAAGAGAGCAAACTTGTATGGAGTTCCACTTGTCATTGGTTCAACTTCGGGCTCTGAAAACGTTTCTTGAGATAGTATAGTCTGTGTACTACTTGTCACTTTTTAATAAATTTCATTTGGAGCTTCCTAGCCCAAGTTATGACCTTTTTTCCAAGGTCACCTGTTTATGACTGAGATCTGGAAGAGGTAGAAACCCTATATTGTACATATCATAAATCACAGAGTACAATGAATTAGAATTTGTCCTTTGGACACAAGGTACATGGGGATCTGATATTCGACCTGTAAAAGTTTCAGATCCGAAAAATGCTCCAAAATGGATTTATAGAAAAAGTGCTACGATGATTGGTTTTTTCTATATCAAGCCCTAGCATCACAAGTGCAACAAGTGTCATACATGCCATATCATGCCTTCTTTTAGGATAGCTCTGATACCATGTTAAATTTTGAGAATTTACTTCAATCTGATCTAGGATCTTAACTGAGAGAACAACATGTACAGCAAATCTACAGCATATCAATCATGGACACAATAATGCAAGCACACAAGAGACACAGAGTTTACTTGGGGAAAACCATAAAGGTGAAAAACCCCAATAACTTCCTCAGAGATAGATAGAGAAATGATACAACCAGAATACAAGAGATAGTCTTCTCCTAGCAGCAGATCCTCCTCCTCAAAAGTGCACCACTTTCCGAATGAGATAAGTGTGTGAATGAATGATCAAATAGAGATCTCCCGATCTCTATTTATTCTTGTTCTGTCCTGCCTAATAAACTAATGGGGCCTACATGTCTAGCTTAACCCATGGTTAACTTAATCCAGATCGACCCCACACTTGGTGGTCTAATAACCCTTTGACCCACATGGACAACCCCCAATAGGGTGGTCTAATAACCCTTCGAACCACATGACTTGTACAGGGCCAACCCCAACAAGGTGGTCTAATAACCCATCAAATATAAGTTACGACACTTACAATATTAATGATGACACTTCTATATAGAGTAATAATAACATCTCTATAGGAATACAATATACATATATGAAATACATTCCGAAGTTACATATACATCAACATTTTCTTTCATATGTATGTGAATGGTAAACATATTTTAAGTAAAGGGAATACAAGTGCATGACTGTCACGAAGTAACACTAAGTATGATGAATGTGTAGTTACAAGAGTAAAGACGGTAGAGATTCAACGTAGTTCTGTAGACTATTGATAACTGAGAAGTGTGAAGTCATATGTTTATATTGTCTTGTTATTATATGTTAAGTAAGGGACTTGTTGCTAGGTCATTAACGACATCCTCGCATCGCCACAGTTGCAGAAACTTGATTCTGTAACCCTCCATCTTCCCTTCTAGTGAGACTTTGGCATGGTTACAGGTTGATGCTGAAAGGGCCAGTGAAAGGGGTTTTGTTGTTGCTACGATAGACTTCGCTAAACCGGGTCAGCCCGAGCAAACCAACATGAATCTTGTGTAAATAAAATGACGAGCAATACAATAATAGAAATAGAGAACTTTAAGGGATAGAGATTTAGGTTATTGAAGCTAAAAATGGAGGATCTTCTTGTAGACAAGGAATAACAAATTTTTGTTGATCTATATACAAAGCCCAATTGTATTTTGAAAAAATATTGAGAAAACATGGAAAGAAAACGAGTAGCACAATTCAAATCTATCTCTCAGATTCATTATTGTTGAATGTCTCTCGAGAAGATATCACAAAGAATATTTGGGATAAGCTAGAGAATTTGTGTCAGTCAAATTCCCCGGTAAACAAGATATTTCTTGGAAAGAAGTTGCATCATCTTATGATGGAGGATGGCGACTCCATGGAATATCATATAAATGCCTTTAATATTCTGATAAGTTAACTTGTCTCTGTTGAAATTAATATGGGGGAATAATATAAGTGTATTACCTTGTTATGTTCTTTGTCAGAATCTTGAGATAATATGGTTGTAGCAATTGGTAGTGCCACTTAATCCACATTAAACTTTGGGGATGCAGTTGCATCCTTGTTATGAGAAAAAATGAGGAGAAAATTCATGGAGGGTGTGTCTAAGGATTTTTTATCTACGAGAGGTCATCCAAAAGAGAGGAAAAATAAGCCTTATGGGGGGGAATCTAAGTCTAGAGGTAGACCTGAATATCCAAGACAATTTGCAAGCAAATGTTGTAAATGCAATAAAGATGGGAATTATAACAAAGACTACATATCTAAGAATATTGATATAGGTAAGGGATTTTATGATGACCCTTCCACGGAAATGAAAACCTATATAGAAGAATGAGGTGATGTTTACTTGGCATCTTCAGGTACATTGCTGGGTATATGTTATATTCTTCGAGTGTGGATTGTACCATGCTACAATCCATTCCAACGAATTCCTTCTTTTTTTATGCACTAGTCACCATTTGGGGGCATCCCACCCCCTATTCTATTGTGGAGTGAATTCCAATCAGGAGTGTATAAATCTAATCTGGGAAACATATTAGGTTTTTTGATGTTGTGGAATACCTAAATACTGTATTATGAATGGTTAAGAAAAAAATGAAAAAGTGAGAGGTGTGGCTTTGAGTTTAGTTGGTTTTTCCAGTTAAGGGTTTCTAGGGTAAATATATATGTAATGTGTGTTCCATTATTTAATATTTTCTTTATTAAGAGTTTGTATGCATTGTTTCAATTCACATATTTAAAACTTACATGTGGTGTTAGAGCACAATTATTGGCTTTAGGGAGACACCTTTGTTGCTAAGGGTTTGGTTCATTTGTCAAAGCAAGTTTATCTTGGGTCTATGATAAACCTTGGTTCAGTGGGATATTTGCGGTGATGATTCGTGTGTTAAAAGAGAATGATGAGTAGTTCTAGAATCAAGATTGAGAAATTCAATGTTCATATCTTTGAGCTATGGAAGCTCAAAATGGAATATCTTCTTGTAGGATCAAGAATAGTAGGTTGTTGTGGATCCAAGTACAAAACCTACTGCTATGGTGAAAGGAGGCTAGGAGAAGTTGGAAAGAAAGTTGAGAAGTACAATTCAACTTTTCCTATCAAATTCAGTATTGTTAAATGTTGTTGGAGAAGATAGAAGAAAGAATTTGTGTGACAAGTTATTTCTTCGAAAGAAGTTGTATCATCTTAAGATGGATGATAAAAATTCAATGACACATCATATAAATGTTTGTAATACTCTGATAAATCAAATTGTCTCTATTGATATTAAGATGGAGGAAGAAGATAAGTGTATTACATTGTGATGTTATTTTCCAAACTCTTTGGATAATGTAATTTTAGCAATTGGTAGTGCTACTCAATCTACATTAAAGTTTGAGGATATAATGGCATCCTCATTATTAGAGGAAATGAGGCAGAAATCCATGGATAGGAAAAAAATGAATCCCTTGTTTGTAAGAGGTAGTTCCCCATATAGAAATAAAAATAAGTCTTTTGGGGGGAGATCTAAATATAAAGGTAAATCTAAATATCCAAGAAAATATTTAAGGAAATGTTGTAAATGTGGTAAATCTAGGCATTATAAGAAGGGTTGCATATCTACAAATGCAGAGAATGGGAAGGGATATAATGATGAACCTTCCATAGAAGTGAAGACCTCCTAAGAAGAATTAGGTGATATGTACTTGGATTCTATAGGTACCCATTTAGATCATTATGTATGGATTATTGACTCAGGTTATTCTTTTCATATGACTCCTCACAGGGAGTGGTTTTGTGAATATGAGAAGTACAATGGAGGTGATGTTTTCTTATGAGATGAATCAATAGGTAGCATCATAGGAAGTGGAAGAGTTAAGTTGTTGCTCAAGTGTAGAAGGATTAGAAATATCCTTTGCGTTTTGCACATTTCAGATCTAGCTAGAAACTTGATATCCATCAGTAAGATGAGTGATGAAATCATATAGAATGTGTTTAGAAACATGCAAAATTGTTTGAGGAGAAATGATCCCGATGAAGGGAGTCCAAAATGGAACTCTATACAAGCTGTTGGGAAGAACTATCACTAGTGGGTGTAATGGTTGTGTTGTTCTTGAGGATGGAAATAAAGAAGATAGAACTCCTATTGTCTCTGGAGAGAAGACAACGATATGGCATCCAATACTAGGACATATCGGAAAGAAGGGCCTTCGAGCATTAGATGGTAAAGGTATGGTTAAAGGTATGTCTAATCGCACACTAAATTTCATTTTCTATGAACATTGCATATATGGCAAACAAAATCGGTTAAGATTCACATCTAGTGCTATAAGATAAAAATGAATCTTTGAGTTAATACACAATGGTGTGTTTGGACATGTGCCTATTCCATCATTCAGTAAATTTGTGTATTATGTTTCATTTATAGATGATTTATCAAGGAACACATTAATTTATTTCCTCTGAAATAAATATGAGGTCTTTGATGAATTTAAAGAGTTTAAGCCTCTTTTAGAGAATCAGACAGAGTGGAAAATAAAGGTGTTGAGGATAGATATGTCATAGTTATATATCTAGATAAACTAGCTTACCTATCTAAACAATAAATAACATATCAACATAAATAAGAACAGAAAGAGAACAAGGAAAAGAATACACTAGATATACGTGGTTCACCCAATTGGGCTACATCCACGGGAAGGTTGTCTTCTATTATCTCCATAAATCTCCTTCAATCTTATAAGAGAGCAACTACAAATAACCCCAATACAATATAGTAGAGAGCTTGTGAGCACAATACAATGTGTTATGATAGTATGATGGAATGTTGAATGAGACTCCCTTGACCCTATTATATACCAAGAGATGTGGAGGAATTACTCTCACATATTGCATGTGGGATAATATAATTCTCCATAATAACATCTCTTTATATAAAAATGGATATCAAGAGTATACATTACCATAATGAATATGGGATATAATGTATTACTCTTTTACATAAGATTGTGGATAACTTCCGACATAATACAAAGACATTATTACCTTCCAAGGAATATAATATATTCCAACATTCCCCCTTAATAATGGCTAGGAGAAAATCCCTCACTAAGACTAAGGAAGGAAGGAGTCATTATTGCTCCCTCTTGATGACAACTTCCCTCATCCCAAGCAAGGAACGGAGATGCACATACTTCGTTGCCGTTAAGGATTTGGTGAAGATATCGGCTGCCTGATGTTCGGTTGGACAATACTCAAGAGAAAGAATACCATCTGTGACGAGACCTCGAATGTAATGAGCATCAAGGTCGAGATGCTTTGTCTTGGAGTGATATACTAGACTATAAGAAAGTTGAATTGCACCCTGATTGTCACATTTCAACACAATGGATGATTTCGGAACCAGACCAAGCTCAGTGAGAACATGTCGTAACCAAACTGCTTCTTTGGCTACTCTATACTCTGCTTCACACGAAGATAAAGAAATAGTATTCACCTTCTTATTGGACCAAGAAATTAGACCTAAACCAAGTTGAAATATATAACCAGCAGTTGACCGTCGATCGGAACTGTCACCTTTCCAGTCAAAATATGTATATCTAGAAAGTGAAACTGTAGTACTGCTCGAATAAAAGACACCATAGTACAATGTCCCCTGTAAATATCTCAGAATTATCTCGGCTGCCTGCCAATGACTTTCATGAGGTTGCTGCATGAACCAAGAAACCATACTGACGGAAAAAGAGAGATTTGGTCTATTGTGATTTAAATATATCAAACTTTCCATGAGCTAACATTAAAGAGTAGCATCAACAAGAGGAGTAGTACACTCAATAGTTAACTTTACACTCGACTGAAATGGTGTAGGAGCAGGTTTGTAATCACTCATATGGAAATGAGCCAATAAGTTTGTAGCATACTTCGATTGAGAGAGAAAAATACCATCTTCCATATGCCAGATTTGAAGACCCAAAAATAGTGCAATATACCGAGATCAGTTATTTCAAACTACTTTTGAAGTTCACTTTTCAGACTTTGAATTAAAACAAGTTGGCTTCCAGTGATGATAAGATCATCCACATATAACACAATAATGAGGATATTATCACCAAAGTTCTTAACATACAAATTTGGATCAAATATACAATGATTAAAACCATTATTCAAGAAATATGTGTCAATTTTATCATACCAATCCCTAGGTGCTTGTTTGAGACCATATAAAGACTTGTGTAATTTGCAAACAAAACTTGATGATTCAGTATTAATAAAACCAGGAGGTTGTTGCATATACATGTCTTCATTAAGATTACCATTTAAAAAGGAACTTTTAGCATCCATTTGGTGTATCTCCCATTTATAAAATGCAGCAAGAGGTAAGATGGTTCTTATTGTATTCATTTTAGCAACACGAGCAAAATTTTCATTATAATCAATACCTTCAAGTTGATTAAAACCTTTTGCAACTAATCTAGCTTTATATTTTTCAATCTGTCCTTCTACAATAAAATTAGTTTTATAAACCCATTTAGAACCAACTAAATTCTTTTCTGAAGGAAGAGGAACAAGATACCAAGTCTTGTTCATCATAAGAGAATCATACTCAGCAGACATAGCTTGTTCCCAATGAGGTTTACCCTTAGCTTGATCATAAGAAGTAGGATCGTCTGTGGCCAAAAATTTGGTCATAAGAACAAAGTTAGATCTAGTTCTACGAGTATCGGAAGGGTTACCAATCTCACTACCTGCAGATTCAAGATTTTTTCGAGCTGAAACAGGAAGGTTAGAAGGAACATAAGTCACTTCAGGAGCTTCAGGACATTCAGGTGGAACACTTGAAGAAGAGGGTGAAATAATATCAACAACGGGCACAGTACTGGAGGAAGGAGTAACAGATATGGGAGTAACAGGAGACAATGGAATATTCATCGCAACATGAGGTTCTAATGACTCAGGTGGTGGAGAGACTTTAGTAAATTGAACATCTCTTCGGATTATGACACTCTGATTAGAGGGATCAAATAACCTGTAAGCCTTGGAATCCTCAGCATAACCAATGAATATACACTTGTGAGACTTGGGTTCTAACTTTTCCCATTTTCCATCAGGAATATGATCCCAACATTCACAACCAAACACCTTAAAGTTACTAATATATGGTTTTCTACCATTCCATTTTAGCTCAAGGGTAACATGCTTAACAAATTTTGTAGGAACTCTATCTAAAATAAAGTTAGCACAACTTATGGCTTCAGCCCAAAATTTCTTGTGTAATCCTTTATAATAAAGCATACATCTATCCATTTAAACTAAATTTATGTTTTTCCTTTCATCAACACCATTTTGTTGAGGTGTGTAAGAAACAGTCTTTTGATGTTGAATTACATGCCTTAGATAAAAAAAAAGCTTCAAATTCTTTCTTAAAAAATTCCCCCCCATTTTCAGTTCTCAAAGTCTTAATTCTTTTACCATAATCATTCTCAACCAAGCATTTAAATGCTTGAAACTTAGAAAAAGTGTCACTTTTATTTTTCAAAAAATAAACCCATGATTTTCTACTAAAGTCATCAATAAAAGTAAGAAAATAGGTTGCATGAGATATAGAAGGAACTTCAAGAGGACTATAAATGCCACTATGAATTAATTGCAAAGTTTCTTTAGCACGCCAAGCTTTACCTTTATCAAACATTTCTCTATGATGTTTACCAAGTACACAACCTTCACAAACACCATTAGTAGACGAAATATTAGGAAAGCCCTGTACCATTTTAGTTAACATTTTCATTTTACCATAATTCAAATGGCCCAATCTTCCATGCCATAATTTACTTAATTCATTAGCATAAGCAGCATAGGAATAAAAGGGTTGTCTTTTAGTTGAATTAAAACCAGCAAATTTATATAAACCAACAGTATGAGCAACAGGACCAGAAGAAACTACTTTAAAATTATGATTGATATCTTTAAGAACATATTTATCAAGCCAAGCTTCAAATTTATATCCCTTTTGACATGCATGATAAATAGAAATCAAGTTGATGGGCATGTGTTCAACATGAAAAAAATCTTCCAATTGACCATTAGCAACTTTAATATTACCAGAACCAATTATGGAAAGTTGTTTACCATCACCTATAGAGACTTTCTTAGATGTGTACTTATTATTGTCATAAGATGTAAATAAAGAAGCATTACCAATCATATGTTTAGAAGCAACAAAATACATTATCTATTCTACATTAGAAAAAGAACTACTAGACGAAACAATAGATGCACATAAAGCTACTTGTGATTCATCAGAACCTTTCTTTTTAGCCTTAGACATTCAACGTTTCGCTTTAAAGCAATTCTCTTCAGGATGATTAGTTTTACCACAATGTTTACAAGGATCATACACATTCTTCTTCTTACTATTTTCATGATGTGCATTAGAACCATGACCAAATTTATTAGTATGCTTTGAAGTGTGTGAACAAGAACCTTTAGCATTATTAAAAAATTTCATAGGATTCTTATTATGTGTAATAAGAGCCTTATTAGGTGTGACTTGTCCTGAAACAATCAACCTTTCTTGCTCATTTATCAACCCTTTAAAAAAAGATCAAAATTAGGTTTTGTGGTATTTTGAGACAATTCAAGAGCCCTAGTCCTAGTTTGGATGAACATGTCAAAACAAGATGGAAACTTTTGTTCTACGAGAATTATATTGTAATATTTACCACAATTATTTAATTTTTCATTTAAAGTTTTCACTTCAACAAGATATAATTCTAATCGTTCAAAGTTAGTCGGATCTAGCTCAAATATCTTATTTTCAAGGTAATAAGCAGAAACATCATCATATTTATCAAATAAAGAAGCAATAATTTCCCATACCTCAACCGGGCTGTCTTCTGCCTCAATACTTACTTGAAGACTATCTGAAACCGATTGACCAATGATCCCTCTTGCTTGATCACATTTATCTTCCCATATAGCCACATCTTTAGCATCATCAAGTTTCTTGTGTTCACCATTAACAATACTCCATATATTCTTACTCCTGACAACATCAATCATTTTTCTTTTCCATGCAAGATAGTTAGGACCAACAAGTTCAAGAACAAAAGATACTTATGAAGTCATAATGATAGAAATATTGACAAGAAAATTAAACCCAAATGCTAGAAATGACAAGAGAAAAAGGTGAATAACAGAAAACTGATACACTTTACCGTTCAGATCTGAAGAAACACAGTAAAAAATAGAAACTTTACTTACGGCCCCTTAAAAAAAGTGCCAAGAAAAGTCACTCGCGGGTCTGCCAAAGTAAATGCGCGAGTAGATATGATACTCACAGACCATGGCAAGGTCGCGGTTAGATCTGATAACTGCGGGTTTCTGCACTGTGTTGTCGCGGTTATGCTGAAGCACATGCGCGTTCTACACAAGAGGGTCGCGGGTATACTGAAGTAAGCGCAAATTTACGGTAGAGCAAGCGCAAGTATGCCATAGAACATGCGGGTCTATACACTGAAATTGATGGGTCTGCAGTATACTCGTGGGTTCGCAATAAGGAAAGTCGCGGTTACACGTGTTGTCTGCAAAGAAAAGTCACGAATGTCCAATTTTAGGCTGAAAACAGTGACAATTAATTCGCTGATGAAAACCTGCACAAAGTATACCAAACTTGGACGAAAACAATAGATCTAACAACCAGAAGATAAATCTCCTTTAGGAGAATCCAAAAAACATATAGATCTACAGAAAAAACATCAAGAGAGACTTGAAAAAATTCTACAAAAATCTACACAACAAAGTTAGGGTTAGAAGTAAAAAACCGCAGAATCATGCCTAGATCTGAAGAGAATCCTAATGGCTACCAAATAGAAAGAAAATCTACAAGAATAAACAATGCCCAGATGATAATAGTTATTGATTGAAATCTATAGAAGGTGCTATATCATAGCAACCAGCTCTAATACCATGTCAGATTTATAGATCTAGCTAAACTAGCTTACCTATCTAAGCAATCAATAACATAAATAAGAACAGAAAGAGAACAAGGAAAAGAATACTCCAGATATACGTGGTTCACCCAATTGGGCTACATCCACGGGAAGGTTGTCTTCTATTATCTCCAGAAATCTCATTTAATCTTACAAGAGAGCAACTACAAATAACCCCAATACAATATAGCAGAGAGCTTGTGAGCACAATACAATGTGTTGTGATAGTATGATGGAATGTTGAATGAGACTCCCTTGACCCTATTATATACCAATATATGTGGAGGAATTACTCTCACATATTTCATGTGGGATAATATAATTCTCCATAATAACATCTCTTTATATAACAATGGATATCAAGAGTATACTTTACCATAATGAATATGGGATATAATGTATTACTCTTTTACATAAGATTGTGGATAACTTCCGACATAATACAAAGGCATTATTACCTTCCAAGGAATATAATATATTCCAACAAGATAATGGTGGAGAGTGTTAAATTTTCAGAATTTACTTCAATATGATCTAGGATTTTAACTAAGAGAACAACATGTACCGCAAATCTACAGCATATCAATCATGGACACAATAATGCAAGCACACAAGAGACACAGAGTTTACTTGGGGAAAACCATAACGGTGAAAAACCCCAATAACTTCCTCAGAGATAGATAGAGCAATGATACAACCAGAATACAAGAGATAGTCTTCTCCTAGCAACAGATCCTCCTCCTCCACAAGTGCGCCACTCTCCAAAGTGTGAGTGAGAGAATAGAATGTATAAAATGAGAGAGACACACTCTCTATTTATACACTAACTTGACTTGACCTTTACTCAACTAGGTCGGCCTCAACTTAACCACTTAACATAATGCTGACTGGGCCGACCCCCACTAGGGTGGTCTAATAACCCTTTTGACCCACATGGCCGACCCCCAATAGGGTTGTCTAATAACCCTTTGACCCACATGACTTATACAGGGCTGAACCCAACAAGGTGGTCTAATAACCCATTAAGTATAAGTTACAACACTTACAATATAAATGACAACACTTCCGTATAGAGGAATAATAACATCTCTATAGGAATACAATATACATATATGTGAAATACATTCTAAAGTTACATATGCATCAACACTCCCTCTTAACTAGGAAGGTATTTCTCGACATAGGTCTCTTAGCACAAGTCATCTTCTCTGGATCATCGTCACTGGATAATCGTCATCGAGTCATCATCATCGTCACTGCTGCTACTATCTCAATCAATCTCTGAATCTACTCGTCATAGGAAGTTCTACAGAGCCAGTCCTTTTTCATACTGGATGTAGGCCCACCACCTGCAGGTCTTCATCTTCTGTGCGAACGGTCTGATAGAGGTGGCCTCTCAGGACTAATTTTATGTGCCGATGCAATACCGGAAAGAGTATCCCAGGAACATTTATGTGCCTAAGCACGACCGGCAAGATCTCCCAGGACTGATTGCATGCATCTCCTCCACAATACCTTTAAAGAGCATCCCAGGAACATTTATGTGCCGTAGCACGACCGGCAAGATCTCTAAAGAGCATCCCAGGACTTATTACGAGCACACAGCTCAACCTCTTGGATCTCCAGGACTTATTACATGTGGATAGACAAAACCTTTAAAGAGCATCCCAGGAACATTTATGTGCCGCAGCACGACCAGCAATATCTCTAAAGAGCATCCCAGGACTAATTACGAGCACACAACTCAACCTCTCGGATCTCTAGGACTGATTACATGTCTCCGTAGTAATACCTTATCCCAGGACTGATTACGAGCACACAGCTCAACCTATCGGATATCTGAGGAATGATTACATACTACATAGCAATACCGGAAAGAGTATCCTAGGAACATTTATGTGCCGCAACATGACCAGCAAGATCTCCCAGTACTGATTACATGCTATTTGCACAACCTACCACATGTCATTTCTGACCTCCAAGTATCAACCTGATACTCATGATCCAACGGATCATCATCACACAAAGCATCATCTTGATGCTCATGATCACACTGATCATCATCACTATACCATCCTAATACATATCATATGGAGCAACATCCTGAATCTCATCATCATGATCATCCTAATCATACAATGCATCCACCTGATGCATACCAAGTATCTACCTGATACATATCATCATACATGATCCACCTGATCATACAGTGTATCCACCTGATACAAATACAAATACATGATCCACCTGATCATACAGTGTATCCACCTGATACAAATACAAATACATGATCCACCTGATCATACTTGTTACATATCAACATACATGATCTACCTAATCATACAATGTATCCACCTGATACATATACAGATACATGGTCCAAGCATCCAACATGATGCATATACAAAATACATACAAATGATCCAACTGATGATATCCAACATCAAACATGATGCGTACATATACATATACATATAAATGATCCAACTGATCATATCCAGCATCCAACATGATGCGTACATATACATATAGAGCAGTAACTGGAGCATCGTCCTAATGCTCATCATCCATGATCCTCCTAATCATCATAGAATCATCTTATTCAGATCATCTCATCATCCACGAAGCACATCCCAGATGCACATCATCCAGTACTTACACCACCGACATGGGAGAACACATCTACCACCATTCGAGGAAGGCTCCAGCCCTTACTTTTTCACCATGGGAGAACACATCTACCACCATGTGAGAATGTCTCTATCCCTTACATCTACACCATGGGAGAACACATCTACCACCATGTGAGAATGGCTCAGCAATTACATCACGACCATGGGAGAACACATCAACCATGTCAGAAAAGCTCATGTGCATCTGCATCTTCCGGGCTCATCACTTCCCTTTGGAATGAACCTCGATCTGAAGTGCACCAAGCCTATCTTTGAAGTACTCACACTGCACTCTGGCAAACGGCTTGGTCAATACATCTGCAACCTGCTCATCCGTCGCAACATACTCTGCTTTGGCTATACTCAGTGCTACGCAGGACTGCTTCCTACTAAACCAAGAGATCACACCTGATCCCATACTGAGGCAGCACCCAGAAGTGCTCTTCCTATCTGCAGCACTGCCTGCCCAATCTGAATCAACATAACCCTGTAGGTTAAACTTTTGATTCGCATCATATTTGAGCCCATAATCAACTGTACCCTTCAGGTACCTCAGAATATGCTTTACAGCAACTAGGTGAACACTCCTTGGATCTCTCAGGAACTGGCTCAATGTGTTCATCGCAAAGCAAATATCTGGTCTCATGTTCGTCAGGTACATCAAGGACCCAATCATCTGACGATACATAGTGACATCAACCGGTTCAGATGAAGCATCACACAGAAGCTTCAGGTTCAATGCCAAAGCCTCGCAATCCATCATCCCGAACCTCTTCAGGATCTCTACTGCATACTTCCCTTGTCCAAGGAAGATTCCATCTGCACTCTGCCACACCTCCATACCTAGAAAGTGGTGCATCATACCCAAGTTCTGCACATATATGACTCCCTATCATGTGTCTCAGAACCAAGTGGCTGCTCCACACACACTTCTTCTTCAACTACACCATTCAAGAAAGTTGTCTTGAAATCCATCTGGTGTATCTTCTATTTCATCACTTTTATATTTCTCTATGCTACCATCTGCAGCATGCTTGATCTTGATAGATCCATATGGAAGTCATAACAAACTTCCCTTCAGGTCTTGGGACTACATCCCAAACATCATTCTTCATGATCGACGGATCATGGCATTCTTCCCATATCCTGGGAACTTCAATATCTTCAATAGATAATTTTGTTGCTGAACAAATGTTGTAGTTCTTCTTTGTAGGTGATGGCATACGATCTTTCCTACACAACAAGTTAAATTGCATGATTAGAAAACATCTCATAGTTTTCAGAACAAATTCTTACACATAAAGAAATATGTCATACAGTCATGCAATTATCTTAGCCAATGCTTCAATACAACATTTATCCATATCCCGTAACTTTTTAGATGCCTTCCAATCTCTACCAAAACATTGTTAAGAGCGTGCACAACTCCCAACATGTCAGCAAAGAGGTTTCATTCTAGATAAGTAGCAATGGAATGTTGTACAGTGCCATAGGCCACTTACCCATGCATATTAGTAGTATACTGTTCATCAATGCAACTATTCTAATATGCATAATACACAACCTAATTCTAGGAACATTAGTATATACATTATTGAACAGTATTATTTAAACAATAAAATATGCAAGTAATGACAATTCAAATACTTATCTTTGTTTGTTTGTTGGGTTGACTCCCTCTCAGTCTTTGCTTCTTTTCTGCAACTCCATTCTTATGTGGATTGTGAGAAGTGGTCAACTCCCTCTGAATATCTGCATCCTTGCAGAAACTACTGAAGTGTGTTTCTTTGCTTTCTTGCAAGAACAACTGGAGTGTGCTCCCTCTTGATCTTTGCTTCTTGGATTACCTGTCCTTGAACTTACATCCATCCTTAATCACTATGCATGCTTATTAGTATCATCATTGTGTTATCCTTGAGGTCTCATACATAATCACACATTTATTAGTATAATCTTAATACTATCAAAACACAATAATCTTAAACATGTATATTCATGATCATTCACAGATAATAAACATTAGTATTCAAGGTTTCAGGGAAGTCTTCTTTTACTCATACATATTCTTATTTGATCATAGGACTCTTCTGGTTAGTTGAATCACCAATCAAGATAAGAGATATAATATGCATAAAACCCATGATTATTCAAACCTATACCTTCATGATTCTTCTGGTTAGTCATATCATCAATTATGGTAAGAAACATAATATGCATACAACCATGATTATTCAAACCTATGACTTCATGAATAATCATTATCAACAACACAACAGTATAAGATCCTAACACAAGGTAGGATTCTAGCTTGATATAGGAAAAACATACCTAGATTAGCATGCTAGCTAGTTATGTCTAACATACCCGCATAATGTCTTCTGGTTCTCTTCAGTGACTTGTGCTAGTAACCTGCATGTCTCATAAGTTAACCATTGTAGAACCAAGTTATACATACCTCGAAAGTAGATCTTCTATGTGATCCATGACAATGGATAAATCTTTGTCTTCATGTCACCATGAGCATATGTTCTTGAAGTAGAACATGATTTGACTTTCTTGGTGTACCTTTTGTGTTAGCAAACAACATAAACCTCATACAACATCACAATGCATTAGTACAATCATAAGTGTCAAAACCTTAATCAATGAATATCTTCTATTCATGTGATACGACAAGTCCAGTAATTAATCAAGATTGTACTGTAATGATATGAAGACAAACATATGATAAACTTAACCATGAAACATACCTGTAAGCCATACCTATCAAGATTGCTTGTAATCTTCTTATGGAAGGCCTTAGCCTCATCTCCCTCTGAGACAGGAACTTCTTCACTTATGCAGGTGACCAATCCATCTTCTTCTAGGATTAAACCAATCCACTTGATTTGCAAGAACTGGACCTGGAGCTGGATTAGGGTTTGTCAAAGAAACCCCAAAAATTCAAACTTTGAATTTCAAACTTCTGAAAGTATAGAAATATGTGCCTTGATGAGTTGATCAAGTTGGTATATTCAGAATTTGAAAACTGCAAAGTTTCACCCCTCGAAATTGCCTTTTAGATTTTCGGATTCACTGGGAGGACCCTGAATTAGGGTTTGAGTTTCCCAGAGCTTCACCCAACCAAAATATTTGATTCAAAACTCTAAGCTTCGATTTTTATGAGGAGCTTCCTACCGTGGTCACAGATTTCCAAAATTCCAATTTTTGCAGAAGCCCTAATTTTCCATCTTTCCGATCAAAGTCCCGAACTGGGGTTTGATCAAGCCCGGCCTTCTGCCCAACCAAAAAATCTGATCTTGGTCTCTAAATTTTTATTTTGATGAGTAGCATCCAACCGTGGTCTCCGATTACAAAAATTCCAACTTTCTCCGAAGCCCTAAATTCTGGAAGCCATGAATGAAGGTACTCAAAAATAATTTTGTTTTGACAGAAATATGTACCTGATTGTTTCTGGTGTAACTCCAAACTTTTCAATCCAAAGGGTCTGAAACATTTTCCCGAGATATCCCGACCTGTTATATTTCCATCCTGACAGGTCTAACCTCAATTGGATTCTCTAAGAGAGATTTATGCCAAGTGTCGCAACGTGACCTGTTTATGGGATAATACAGGAGAGCGAACTTGTACGGCGTGCCACGTGTCACTGGTTCAACTTCGGCCTCTAAAATTTTTTTTTGAGATATCCTGACCTATTATATTTCCATCCCAAGAGGTCTGACCTCAATTCGATTCTCTGAGAGAGATTTATTCCAAGTTTCGCAACGTGACCTGTTTATGGGATAATACAGGAGCGCGAACTTGTACGGCATACCACGTGTCACTGGTTCAACTTCGGCCTCTGAAAAATTTTCTTGAGATAGTACCGTCTGTGTACTACCTGTCACATTTTACAAAATTTCATTTGGAGCTTCCTAGCCCAAGTTATGACCTTTTCCCAAGGTCACCGGATTTTGACTCAGATCTGGAAGAGGCAGAAACCCTATATTGTACAGATCATAAATCACAAAGTACAACGAATTAGAGGTTGTCCTTTGGATACATGGTACATGGGGATCTGATCTTCGACCTGTAAAAGTTTCAGATCTGAAAACTTTGCCAAAATGGATTTATAGAGAAAGTGCTACGATGACTAGTTTTTTCTATATCAAGCCCTAGCATCGTAAGTGCAACAAGTGTCATACATGCCATTTCATGCCTTCTTTCAGGCTAGCTCTGATATCATGTTAAATTTTCAGAATTTACTTCAATCTGATCTAGGATCTTAATTGAGAGAACAACATGTACAACAAATCTACAGCATATCAATCATGGACACAATAATGCAAGCACACAAGAGACACAGAGTTTACTTGGGGAAAACCATAAAGGTGAAAAACCCCAATAACTTCCTCAGAGATAGATAGAGCAATGATATAACCAAAATACAAGAGATAGTCTTCTCCTAGCAGTAGAGCCTCCTCCTCCACAAGTGCGCCACATTCTGAATTTACATATACATCAACAAAGAGTTCTACGAAAAATGAATTTGATTAATTCTTTAAGAAGTGCAAAATAGCAAGGTAGAAGACTACTCCATACACACCTCAATAGAATCGAGTTGTAGAAATAATGAATAAGAAGTTGATGGAAAAGGCAAGGAGCGTGCTCAGTGGTGTTGGGATAAGATAATAATTATGGGAACATGCAATGGACAGTGCATGTTACTGGGTAAATTGATCACCCACATTAGAATTGGTTGGAAAACTCCACATGAGGTGTATACCGGTAAGAAACCATCTCTTAAACATCTAATTTTTTCGGGTGTGATTCTTGTGTACATGTTCCAAAGGAGAAAAGGAGTAAGCTAGATAATAAATCTGAAAAAATGTATCTTTATTAGTTATAAAGATGGTGTGAAGGGTTTTAAATTTTTGAAACTAGTATTTATAAAAATATTGGTTATAGTTGAGATTTTGTTTTTAGAGAGATTAAAGATGTTCCCAAACATTAAGTGTTTTTAAGAGAAAAGGAACCAGAGAAAATATATTTTGAGTTAGAGAGTGAAGAATTTGGCTCAAAAGAAGATGAATTAGAAGAAGAAGAACTTCATACTTTAGTTATGAGGAGATCATCTTAGGAAAGAAGCCAACCAAAAAGGTATTCCCCACCTTGTTTTTATTTATCTATTACTGATTATGATCCTATGATTGTTAACGAAGTAGTGGATCCAAAGTATAGTAAAATATGGAAGAAGACCATGGTTGAAGAAATGGATGCCTTGGATAAAAATAAATCTTGGGATCTTGTTGAGTTGTAAGCTAGAATAAAAACCATTGGTAGAAAATGTTTGTTTAAGAAGAAGTTGACTGCAGAAGGTAAAGTGGAGAAGTACAAATCCTGTTTATTAGAAAAGCGATATTCCTAGGTAGAGGGAATTGATTTTGGGGAAATAATTTATGTTGTTGCTAAATTAACTTCTATTATATTCCTTTTATCTAGTATTATTGTTTTTTTATCTTGAAGTGGAGAAAATGGATGTGAAGACAAAACTCCTACATGGACATCCTGGAGTAGAAATTTACATGAAACAACTAGAAGGTTTTACAGGGAAGGTAAGGAAAGAGTTGGTGTGCACGCTAAAGAAGCCCCTTTATGTTCTAAAGCAATATCCTCGGATGTGGTATCGAAATTTTGACGCATACATCCTTAGATTGGGTTTTGTGAGAAGCAAGGTTAATCATTGTGTATATTCCAAGTAGGTTGGTGACAACTTCATTAATATAGTGTTGTATGTCAATGACATGCTGTTGATCAAAAAACAACATGAATGTCATCAAGGATGTGAAAACACACCTATCATCCAAATTTGACATGAAGGATGTTGGTGTTGCTAACTTCATATGGGGATGGATATTAAAAGAGATCATGCAAACAAGAAACTGTAGTTGAATCAGAGAAAATAAGTTCATATGATATTGTAAAGGTTTAGTATGCAACAATGTAAACCGATCGAGGTCCCTATTCTTGTAGGTGTGAAGTTATCTGCAGATTAGTTTCCCAAGGCACGGGAATAAGAAGGGGACATGTCACGAGTTCATTATGCTAATGTTTTTGGCAATTTGATGTATGCAATGGTATGTAATAGATCAGTTGTTTCCCATGTAGTGGAATATTTTAGCAAATATATATATCAAAACCAAGAAAGGAGCATTGGACAACTATATAGAGGGCCTTCATATATTTGCTTGGCACTACATATTATGAAATATGCTACCAAGGAAGACTTGGACTATATAGAATAATAGATGTACATGGATTTGTTGATGCAGACTAAGTTGGATATCTTGATTGCACATGGTCTACAGGTGGTTATGTCTTTAACCTATTTGGCAGAGCTATCAATTAGATAAGCAAGAGATAGGTTGTAGTTGTACTCTCAACTACGGAACATGAATACATGGAAACCACCCATGTAAGTAAAGAAGTTTTATGGTTGGAGAGATTGTGTTTAGGTATTGGGTTTGTATAGAAAGTTGTAAGGTTAGATTGCAACAATCAAAGTGCAATATTTCTAGCAAAGAACCATGCTCATCATTCTAAAACAAAGCATATTGATATGGAGTATGTAATGTCTCTTTTTAGGAATTTTATTAAAATTGCAATTTTCCACTTTTTTTCCCTTGTTCGACCTTTGACTAGTTTTGATCTCTAGGTCCCAAAGTTGCCCCAAATGATCCCAAATCTTCTGAGAAGGTGTATGAATGATATTAGAACATAAATATGTATTTCAGGGATGCCTTTGGACCTTTAAAATACTTCTGCAAATCCTCTTTCAATTCTGATCAATGTAGGTAACTTTACTAGTGATTTTCCTTTGACTAGTATTGGTCTCTAGGTCTCAAATTGACTCCAAATGCCTTCAAATCTTCAAGGAAGGTGTATGAATGATATTATAACTTGAATATGATGTTTATGGATGGCATATGGCCACCAAAAGACCTCTGCAAACTCTCTTAATATTCTGGACCAATTATGCAATTTTACTAGTAATTTGGGGTTCAAATCCCCCTGGGGTAAACAATGAAAATGGCTTCCCAAATGCCTCCAAACCCACTCAAATTTATGAACAGAGGTATTTAATGTGTTAAGTATGTTATTAAAGTCTTATATGCACCATTAATGGATTATTACAACTGTTCTCACCCTCTCCCATTCAACTGCAAAAATCTCCAATTCGACCCTTGGGGAAATGGCACTATTTCACCTCCCAATACAACTACACTGAGTAAAAATGCTTCAAATGCTCAAGTACAGTACATGAAACTTGTAGAAGACATCCATGGCAGTATATTTATCACAAATATATCAGAGAATCATCCATTCATTCGAAATAATCATCAATACATTGGCTCACAACAAGGTAGTGGGGAAATGGCATTGTTCTTCCATTAAAAATGAGATTTATACATTTCTACTTGGAATTTCGACCTGAAACTTTTTGGAGATGAGGAACAGAGTATTTACTTCATATTACAAAATAAATGGGGCATTAAAAGCTTCCCCAAAGAGTACAATAGCTCACCAAAAACGCCCTCCCTCAAGGATCAAGAATATGCCATCAAAACTGGAAATGGTTGAAGGAGTGAGCTGCAATAGAAGAAACCATGAGCTGCCCTGTAGCTTACACCTGCAAATAAAGACTCCATTAAAGCTCCAAATGAAAGGTCTGAATGGCCTTTCCAATTACCAACTTGGATGGGAATCTTTCACCCTCGAAATTGGCTAAGGCAAGAAACTAGTCATCCACTAGCTCTCCCTCTTCACAAATGCAATTGCAAATTCTACAAATGATCAAAAGCTGGTTTCATTCTTTGTTATTGACATTTATAAACTTCTAATGTCCTCCATGGGTCGAATTCATTCCAAGAGACTCATGCCAACTCATGTTGGGAAGAGATTCCAAAGAACGCCACTTGTACAACAATTCCTAGTCTCCCACTTCCACCAAATCACATGTGGAAGCATCTTAGCTGCCCTAACACCCTTGAGCGCCCTCTTGGAGTCTATTTTTAGTCCTGACATGTCATATATGTCATATGTCAGCCTTCAGGTCTAATTTGTGTCATAGGTGTCATAGCATCTTCATCATTGTTGTCATAGAGCTAGGGAATCTAGCCCAAGTGTCTCACTAGCTCCAAATTGCCTCTTCCTCTTCCATGGGAGTTACTCTTCCTCTATATTTCGACCTTGGATGAGTCATGCAATGAATAATACCTTTTGGACTCCCCCAAGTATGTTACCATTCACCTTGAATTCGAATTGGTGAGAGAATGATGCCAAGTGTAGTGGGGAAATCTAGCCATATGTGGGTCCCACTTCCTCCATGTGTCTTCATGATGAAATGCCACTTTGATTTTCACTTGTATATATTTATTTAGCTCCTTTATTAAATATTTATGCCATTCTAATGTTCAAACATCATTTATTATCCCCATTATTCCAAATCCCAAAGCTTCCACCCCAAACCTAGGAAACTAGTAATTTTCCTCCTTGGCAATTATTTGACCTTTAGCATCAATTTGACAAACTCTAATGAATAGGTCCAATGTGATTAGGCCATTGTGACCCAATACCAAATTTGGGACATGACAGAGTACCACTTTGTGAGAGATATAATTGAAGACAAGAAGGTGTCGTTGCAGAAGGTTGACACCATAAAGAATGTTGCATACTTATTGATAACATACTAAGAAGTTCTCTTAGTGTAGAGAATCTATGGCCATTGATGCTTTGAACTTGTGACGTTATCAATACATGGGCCACAATTTTGCAAAGAAAACAACAAGTGGGAAATTTTGGGTATGTGTTATATTCTTTGCATGTGGGTTGTGACACTCTATGATCCCTTTCGAAGAAGATATTATTTTTGTATGCTCCAAGTGCGGTTGGGGGGTGGGGCATCTATCTCCCCCTACTCTGCAAAGAAAATTCCTAAAAGGGGCATTATCCCTGAGGCTATGAAGTTAGGAGCAACATACCGAAACTTTTTTGTGGCTATTTTTCTCGAAAATGTGTAAAATTTAATCCTGATTAATGGATTGGGGATTAATCTAATCTAGGTTAACAAATTAGGGTTTTGGATGCTATAGAACACCTAAATATTTTATTGTGCATAGTTAAGAAACTACAAAGAGAAAGTAAGAGGTGCGGCTCTAAGTTTTGTTGGTTTTCAGGGTTAGGGGTTTCCATGGTAAATTCTATGTACTATGTGTGTGCCATTATTTAATCTTTGGTTTGCTTAAGAATTTGTATACATTGTTTCACTTCACAGGTTTAAAACTTACGTACACATGTAGATCATGATGTATGGTTGATTGAATTGGGTGCTTTGTTTCATATGACTCCTCACAAGGACTGGTTTTGTGAATATGAGAAGTATTGTGGAGGTGATGTTTTCCTATGAGATGACTCGACAACAAAAATTATAGGATGTGGAAGGTTCAACCTATTGCTCAAAGATGGAAGGACTAGAACTCTTTCTAGGTTTTTTCACATTTAAGATCTAGAAAAAAACCTAATATTTGTAAGTAATATGGGTGATGCAGGTGTGCATACTATATTTGAAAACAACACATGTAATATGGTTTGAGAAGAAATGGTGTTGATGTGGGGAATTTGTATTGGAAATCTGTACAAGTTTTTGGTAAGCACTTTCAAAGATGAGCATAATAGTTATGTTTTTCCTAACAATAGCAATGTATAATACAAGAACCCTATTGTCCCTATAAAGAAGACAATGCTATAGCATCAAAGACTAGGCCATATTGGAGAGAAGGGCCTTTGTGCATTACATGGTAAAGGTATGGTTGAAGGTATGTATAATTGCTCATTAGATTTTGACTTCTGTGAACATTGTATATATGGTAAACAAAATCGAGTGAGATTCCCATCTGGTGCTACAAGAGCAAAAGGAATCTTATACACAGTAAAGTGTTCGGACCTGCTCATGTTCCACCACTTAGTAAATCTGAGTATTATGTCTTAGTCATTGATGATTTCCACATGGCTATTTTTCCTCCATAAGAAATATGAGGTTTTGGGTAAATTTAAAGACTTTAAAGATCTTGCAGAAAACCAAACATAGAAGAAAATAAAGGTGTCGAGGATAGATAATGGTGGAGTGTTCTGCAAAAATGAGTTTGAGTAATTATGTAAGAAGTGTGGAATATCAAAGAAAAATACTATGCCATACACAACTCAACATAATGGATTTACACAAAGGATTAACATGACATTGATGGAAAATGAAAGGATTTCCTTTAGTGGGGTAGGGTTATCACAAGAATTATGCATAGAGGCAATGGATATTACATGTTACTTGGTAAATCTATCACCTACTTCAACACTAGTTGACAAAACTCAGTATGAGGCATGGATTGGTAAAAATCCTCTCTTAAACATCTCAAACTTTTTGGTTTTGATGCTTATGTGCATGTTCCAAAAGAAAATAGGAGTAATTTGGATAATAAATATGAAAAATGTATCTTTATTGGCTATAAAGATGGTGTAAATGTTATAAACTTTGGACCCCAATAACTAAGAAGACTATTTACAATCAAGATAGTGTAATGTCCCTTGTTAGGAATTTTATTAAAATGGCAATTTTTCACTTTTTTTCCTAGTTAGACCTTTGACTAGTTTTGATCTCTAAGTCCCAATTTTGCCCCAAATGATCCCAAATCTTCTGAGAAGGTATATGAATGGTATTAGAACATAAATATGTGTTTCAGGGATGCCTTTGGACCTTTAAAATACTTCTGCAAATCCTCTTTCAATTCTGATCAATGTAGGTAACTTTACTAGTGATTTTCCTTTGACTAGTATTGGTCTCTAGGTCTCAAATTGACTCCAAATGCCTTCAAATCTTCAAGGAAGGTGTATGAATGATATTATAACTTGAATATGATGTTTATGGATGACATATGTCCACCAAAATACCTCTGCAAACTCTCTTAATATTCTGAACCAATTATGCAATTTTACTAGTAATTTGGGGTTCAAATCCCCCTGGGGTAAGCACTGAAAATGGCTTCCCAAATGCCTCCAAACCCACTCAAATTTATGAACAGAGGTATGTAATGTGTTAAGTATTTTATTAAAGTCTCATATGCACCATTAATGGATTATTACAACTGTTCTCACCCTCTCCCATTCAACTGCAAAAATCCCCAATTCGACCCTTGGGGAAATGGCACTATTTCACCTCCCAATACAACTAAACTGAATAAAAATGCTTCAAATGCTCAAGTACAGTACATGAAACTTGTAGAATACATACATGGCATTATATTTATCACAAATATATCAGAGAATCATCCATTCATTCGAAATCATCATCAATACATTGGCTCACAACAAGGTAGTGGGGAAATGGCATGGTTCTTCCATTAAAAATGAGATTTATACATTTCTACTTGGAATTTCGACCTGAAACTTTTTGGAGATGAAGAAAAGAGTATTTACTTCATATTACAAAATAAATGGGGCATTAAAAGCTTCCCCAAAGAGTACAATAGCTCACCAAAAACGCCCTCCCTCAAGGATCAAGAATATGCCATCAAAACTGGAAATGGTTGAAGGAGTGAGCTGCAATAGAAGAAACCATGAGCTGCCCTGTAGCTTACACCTGAAAATAAAGACTCCATTAAATCTCCAAATGAAAGGTCTGAATGGCCTTTCCAATTACCAACTTGGATGGGAATCTTTCACCCTCGAAATTGGCTAAGGCAAGAAACTAGTCATCCACTAGCTCTCCCTCTTCACAAATGCAATTGCAAATTCTAGAAATGATCAAAAGCTGGTTTCATTCTTTGTTATTGACATTTATAAACTTCTAATGTCCTCCATGGGTCGAATTCATTCCAAGAGACTCATGCCAACTCATGTTGGGAAGAGATTCCAAAGAACGCCACTTGTACAACAATTCCTAGTCTCCCACTTCCACCAAATCACATGTGGAAGCATCTTAGCTGCCCTAACACCCTTGAGCGCCCTCTTGGAGTCTATTTTTAGCCCTGACATGTCATATATGTCATATGTCAGCCTTCAGGTCTGATTTGTGTCATAGGTGTCATAGCATCTTCATCATTGTTGTCATAGAGCTAGGGAATCTAGCCCAAGTGTCTCACTAGCTCCAAATTGCCTCTTCCTCTTCCATGGGAGTTACTCTTCCTCTATATTTCGACCTTGGATGAGTCATGCAATGAATAATACCTTTTGGACTCCCCCAAGTATGTTACCATTCACCTTGAATTCGAATTGGTGAGAGAATGATGCCAAGTGTAGTGGGGAAATCTAGCCATATGTGGGTCCCACTTCCTCCATGTGTCTTCATGATGAAATGCCACTTTGATTTTCACTTGTATATATTTATTTAGCTCCTTTATTAAATATTTATGCCATTCTAATGTTCAAACATCATTTATTATCCCCATTATTCCAAATCCCAAAGCTTCCACCCCAAACCTAGGAAACTAGTAATTTTCCTCCTTGGCAATTATTTGACCTTTAGCATCAATTTGACAAACTCTAATGAATAGGGCCAATGTGATTAGGCCATTGTGACCCAATACCAAATTTGGGACATGACAGATAGTGTAATTCCAACCAAAGGAAGAAGAATTAGAGACAATAGATTTTGAGTTAAAGGGTGAATAATCTAACTCAACAAAAGAATATGAACTAGAATATGAAGAGCCTCAAGTGCTAGCCTCGAGAGACTAGTTCATGAAAGAGGAAACCATAAAGGTATATGCCACTTGAATTCCACTATATTATTTCTTTATCTATTACTCATAGTGATCTTACAGTTGATACGTAGGCAATGGATTCATAGGATAGTAGACTTTGGGAGAAGGAAATGGTTGAAGAAATGGATGCCTGGGATAAAAATGAGACTCGAGATCTAGTTGAGTTTCTAGCTGGAAGAAGACCTATTGGTAGAAAATGGGTATTTAAGAAGAAGTTCAATTAGAAGGTAAGGTGGAGAAGTACAAAACTCACCTAGTAGATAAGGGATCTTCCCAAGTGGAGGGAATTGATTTTGGTGAGAATTTTTCTTTTGTTACTAAATTAACTTCTATTAGATTTATTTTTTCTATTGTTGTTCCTTTTGATCTTGGAATAAATGGATGTGAATACATCATTTATAGTGCATGATGATCTTGAAGAAAAAATATACATGAAACAACCATAAGGTTTTGCAATAAAGGAAAAGAAGGATTTGGTTTGAAAGTTGAAGAAGCCCCTATATGGATTAAAAGAATCAGCAAGAAAGTGGCATCAAAAGTCTGATGCTTATATATTGGGACTTGGTTTCTCAAGGAGAAAAGATAATCATTATGTGTATTCCAAGCAGGTTGGTAATCATTTTATTTATGTGGTCTTGTAAGTTGATGATATGTTGTTGATTGGAAACAACAATGAAATCATCAAGGATTTCAAATCACAACTGTATTCTAAGTTTGATTTCAAAAATCTTGGTGCTGCAAATTTTATTTTGGGAATAGAATTTAAAAGAGATCAAGCTAATAGAAGATTGTGTTTGAGGAAGAGGAAATATGTTGAGACAATATTGCATAGGTTTAATATGTAGGAATGTAAACAAGTAAAGCTCCCTAGTCATGTAGGTGTAAATTTATTTGCATACCAATGTACCAAGACTTAAGATGAGGTAGAATGCACGTCACATGTTCCATATGCTAGTGTTGTTGGAAGTCTAATGTATGCTATAGTAAAGGTACCTATTTTGGTAGGTGTAAAGTTATTTTCATATCAATGTCCCAAGACTCAAGAAGAGGTAGAAGACATGTCACATGTTCCATACAATGGTGTTGTTAGAAGTTTGATGTATGCTATGGTTTATACTAGACCAACCATTACCCATGCAGTGGGAGTTTGTGATACCCCCAAGATATTATTATTTTATTTTGATTTTATTATTTAATAAAAGAAAAGGCACTTGGAGAATTCAACTAAATGAGGGGACACCACCATGGCACAGAGAATATGTGTAAAGCAAGCAAAGGATATTTTTACCAATCAAATCTAATCTAAAAGCTCAACTACCAAACAAAATCCTAAATCATAGGGATTGAAGGATTGATTGAAGATTTGATTTGGATGGCACAAGACCTGGGCAAAACTATATATATTGGTGCACTAAGATAACACGGGACGTCGTGTTATGCATGGATAAACTATGTTGAGTTTTTTCTCTATTTTCATAAGTCCAACATTGCTTGTTATGGACTCTGAGAGAGAGAGTGGGGCGTGGAAGTGTTACTTGTCATTCTAGTGCATGGTGGTGATCTAGCTTGGGGGTGGATCTGGGAAAATAGTTGATTTTCTCTCTCCAAACAGTTGGTTTCATTGTTTCAAGTAAGTATAACTTTGTATTCTTTCTATTAATGTATAAGTTGTTCCTGCGAGTATTAGCGTAGTATATTTTCCTATTTATGTACACATCATACCGGTATAGCTTGGATCAGTTAAATCTATTATATTTGTGGGTTGAATTTATAAAACGCAAACTAGTTATACACCTCTACTTATTGTTCTGTATATTGCATAAATCTCATATTCTATTGCGGTTATATAAAATGCAAGCATAGATCGAAGAATGAATAATTTGTTTATTAAAGTGAGTTATGTTATATGTGTATATATATTGGAATCGATGGATGAATGCAATACATGTACATTTTGTTTTCTATTGTTTCTTTTTTTTTAATCCTCTGAGTTGGGTGGAACTTTTTTTTTTTTCCTCGGAAAAAAATCGTAATTTTATTTCAAATATATGAACAAAATTACATTCTGCACATGTAGAAAGATCACTGAGATCCCTACATTGTCACATATTTACTGTCCCATATTATCATCAAATCTAATGTCCCATACATACAACAAAAACTCCATACAACCCGCATATATCCTATTACATAAAAGCTGTAACAGAAATGGAAGAACGAAACCATCATTGTTCAACAAATCCTGAGCCGTTGCTCAATGCTGTGCCACATTATCCTCATAAAATGGTCTGTGATAATAGCTGAATGTGCCCCCCGGTGAATGAATAGTTATCCTCCATGTTCCATGAGCTAATTCCTGCTGCGTAGCCTCCTTGGAGAGCTGATCTGCCAACCCATTCCTCTCCCTGTAAACATGTGTAAATGTGATGTGGTTAAAGAACAATTTTAACCGGATCACCTCCTCCAGGATAGGTAATAGAACCATCACATGACAGAGTGTATTCTCCTTTTCCTAGTTGATAACTAACAAGGAGTCGCCAAAAATCTGTAGAGATAGGCATCCTTGTTCAAGAGCAAATAACATCAGCAATTTAAGAGACATGAGTTCTGCATAGTTATTTGATCCTCTCCCCAAACCAGCCACAAGATGGAAATAATGCACCTCTGTTTTGTAAAGGACTCCCCCCCCCCCCTCCACACATCGATTGTTGGTTTAATGAGGCGCCATCAAAAAATGCTCATGGCATGGATACGTCAATCATTTCAACCCACACAGGTCGTGTTCTGCACACTTGAACAGGGGCCTCGCAATGTTGAATAATCGCCACCGCTTGTGCCACGACAGAATCCAGCGGAACCCTGCAGTCCTAGAATATCAATTTATTTTGGGTAATCCAAATGCCCCAAGTGTAAATACACGGGAAGGCCCAGAAGGTGGAGGATTTATGAACAGACCACCACAAATGGAACGCTTCCATCACACTCTCTCCCCTCCGCCTCACCTTAAAATCCAAATATTTGCTGATTTCATTCCAAACAGCCTGTGAAAACCGACAATGAATAAAAAGATGAGCAATGTTCTCTTCTGCATCCCTACAAAGAGGACAGATCCCCGGACCCTGGAGAAAACGTTTTTTCAGAATGTCCCAGGTAGGAGCCTTATTTTCCAGTATATCCCAGAAGAGTAATTTTGCTTTACCCGGACATCTTAACTTCCACAAATATTTCCACCACCACACCAATTCCCTGTTATGGACTTCCACATTTAGATGGATATATCCATTTTTTGGTGAATATACTCCGGAGGGATGGTGATCCCAGATAATTACATCATCCCTATTGGTCAATCGAATATTTGTATGTCTTAATATCCATATATAATCCTCCCAGGCCCCCTGCAGTTCAGCCGGGATCTCAAGTTGTCGTGCAGAAATCCACCCCTATTGCCAAAGAGTAGATGCTCCTGAATCCTCTATATCAGCCAGAAATTGACATCCTCTAGTAGCCATAAAAGTCCTCAGTTCCACAGAAAGGGCATGTCCACCCCTGCATCCAACCCAAGGGTCCAGCCTAATACGAAGTAGACGCCCATTGCCGATCCTCCACACTAATCCAGAACCGACTAAAGAGAAATGTTGCACCACCGCTTTCCAGACCACAGAGCAATTTTCCCTCGACTTATTGCTCAGCCTGATCCATTCGAGAAGAGTAAGAGGGGCAATATATTTATGATATACCACGCTAGTCCAGAGACTCTGTGTATGTATAAGTTGCCACGACACTTTGGCCCCCAAGGCTTTTGCAAACAGAAAAATATTCTTTAACCCCCATCCTCGCAATGCTTTAGAGACAGCAATTTTCTCCCATCTGACCCACAACAATGCATGATGCTCACTCAATCCCTTCCAAAGAAAGGAAAAACACAATCTCCTGATCTGCTCCAGGACTCCTTTGGGTATCCAAGCAAGAGACATCCAATACACCGGAATTGCTTCCAAGACTGATTTAATCAATACCAGCCTCCCGGCCCGAGAGAGCCATTTATGACTCCATCCATGAAGGCGCTGTTCTAATTTTGCTATTAACCAGCACCAATCAGCCTTCATGTAAGCATTCGGTTTCAAGTGAAAGCCAAGGTACTTTAATCCATCATCAATATCCAAAGTCCTAAATGGTAGTTTGTTAACCATCCTATGAATCTCCTGCTCGGTTAAATTCGAGCATGTGATAGTAGATTTGTCAATATTCACTAACATACCCACTGCAACTTGCACTAAATGGAGACCTTCAACCACCTTATCAATATCCTGTCTCGTGCCATCACAGAATATCAGAATGTCATCAACAAAAAGGAGATGTGTAATGAACAATACCTGAGTAATAGATATGCCTCTAATGAACCATCAGCTTTTGCATTCAGAATAAATCGGCTGAGTCCTTCAGCAACAAGGAGAAACAACAGCGGAGACAGGGGACATCCCTGTCGAAGCCCCCTTCCCGCCTGGAAGAATGGACTAGCAGAACCATTAATCAGAACAGCAAAGCTCGCCGTGGTTAGGCAGGCCATCATCCATCTAATAAATTCATAGGAGAACCCCAAATGAGTTAGAAGCATCCAGATATAAAGCCAGCTAACCCTGTCAAATGATTTTGAGAGATCAATCTTAATCACAGCACCCTTCTGCTTCTGCACTTTCAGAGTGTGTAATCCTTCCTGTGCAACTCCAATGGCCTCATGAATTTGGCGTCCTTCCAAGAAGCCAAATTGCTCACAAGAAATATGCTTAGACAATATATTCTTGAGTCTTCTCGCCATAACCTTAGAGATGATCTTATAGATACAATTGCATAGAGAAATAGGTCTGAATTCATCAAAGCTGTCAGGCTTGTCCGTCTTCGGTATAAGAGCTAAAAAGGTGGAGTTGAAGGGGCCATGGACAAACCCAACCTTACACGATTCTTCCACCACATTCAAAATATCCTCCCCGAAGAAGTCATAGAATCCTAAGAAGAATTCTATAGGCCAGCCATCTGGCCCCGGGATTCTATCTTTATGAAAGGATTGCATAACCAACGAGAGTTCAATCTGCGTCACCTCCTCCATCAACAGTCTATTATCTTCCTCCCCCACAAAACGAGGAAAAAGCTGAGTCACCCGAATTACCTCAGCAATGGAGACTCCAGGTGGTGCAGTGAATAAATCTCCAAAATGTCGAACTCCCAACTCTGCTAATCCATCAAAGCTGGAAACCTGTTCCCCTGTTTCAGAAGATAGTTCCCAAATAGAGTTTGTGAATTTTCTCCCCTTATCATACGCTTGAAAAAATTTAGTATTCTCATCACCACACTGAAGCCAAATCGCCCTGCTTTTCATTCTCCACAGCTCTTCTCTCTCACACAAAATCACATTCCTACGGCTCTCCCACTCCAACAACTCACCTTTCTGCAGTTCATCCAGAAATCCCATGCCCAGACTATTAAGAATCCTATCAATGTTCAGCTCAGCAGCCCGCAAATTCTGATCATCAATCACCCTTTTGTCATGAGCCCAGGAAATAATGGCCTCTTTAATTCGCTTTAGATTGTGATAAAAGTGAGCACCTGCATGCATCTGAGAGTCATGTGGTTGATGAACCCATTACTCCTGAACCAGCTTAATGAAAGTCTTCTCCTTCAGCCAGCTAGGATTGAATTTGAAGGGGCTTGGAGGTTTTTTCCTGCTACCTCGTAACTCCAGGAAGATGGGGCAATGGTCAGATATCCCACCTGACCCTACCCACTGTCTGACAACATCAACACCCAGTGCCAACACTTCTGCCACCAGAAACCCATCCAGTCATTTAGCCACCCTATGATCCCCAGCTCTCTTACTCCTCCAAGTTGGAGATAGCTTGGATGGTATAATGTCAAGAAGATCCTTCCTGACAAAGGAATTAATGAAATAGTTTGCTAAAGTATCCAAAGCAGCCCGAGGCCCCCATACTTCAGAAGACCCCAGAGTAAGATTGAAATCCCCACCCAAAATCACATCCCTGCCATCAAAAATATCCATACCTAACAAGGAGTCCCAGTAGCCCACCCTATTTAAATAGGGCCCATAAATATTGAGAACCGTGATCATCCGACCAATCTCAGCATCCCAAACTTCCAAACCGAGACCAGAGGAGATCCCCCAAGAACAATCAAATCTGCAACTCTTGACCTTCCACCCCAAGGCCAACCCTCCAGAGCGCCCCTGAGCATCCACTCCTACAAACTTCCAACCAAGGAGCAAAGATTCTAATGCTCGAACAACATGCTCACTGCCACCCAAAGTTTCTTGCAGCAATAATACATCCGGTTGATTTAAGTCAACCAGCCTCCTAAGCGACGATTTTTTAATGGGGCTCGCCAACCCACGACAGTTGAAGGACATAAGTTTCATAAAAAACCCCCATCCTGGGATTTCACTGCTCTAAGTGCCCACTCAATATAAGATTGTGTTCCCATCACGAAATCCACTTTAGCCCATTCTTGAGCTTTAGACAAATGGGATTTACGTCCTCGGCCTTTCCCCCCAACACTAGAGGCCAATTCAGGTAGTCCCTTGCCCCCCGATCCACCTTCAGGTATCTCCCTACTACGAAGAGCATATCGAATACTTCTACCCTCGGAACTGGTAGAGTGAGTGGTGGAAACAATAGATGGCGTGACAATACAATCCAAATCAGGCCGTAGACAATGATCTTCCGGGCGAGGAGGAGACCCATGGCTGCCCCCCCCAATACAAAAGGGTCATCTAATAAGGAAACGGTAGGAGAAAGGAAGTGAGTCATACCCGAGTGTATCGCAAGTGGACCCCGACGAATAATGGGCATCTCCCGCAGCAATATTGTAGTGGCCTGAGAAGTCGGAGTCACAGAACACATAGAATCCCCCTCAGCATCAGGAGGCGCACTCCCATAATTCTCCTTTCCAATGTTCACCAAGGTTGGCAATAAATCCTCTGATCCGAGCCTCCCACAATGAACTGATGGTACCACAGAATCTAATATCACCCCCCCGTCAATAGTAGGCCCACTCCCATCAGCCACCACCGCCTGAGAGTTCACCTTCAACACTGGAACTGCTTCTACATCTGCTGCTTCATCGGTCAGAGGCTTACTATTCCGAAACGATAAGGGACAACAGGCTACAAGATGTCCAAGAGCGTGGCAGCGATGACACCTAAACGGCACACCCACATAATCCAGTATTTGAACAAAATCCCCATCCTTGGAATGAACTTTAATCTCAGCAGAAAGTCTCATCCAAATATCGATATTGACCAATATCTTAGCAACCGTGTAGATGCCAGTCTTAATATGGGAGGAATCAGAACACACATAATCACCAAGATAATTCCCAATCTCAGCAAACCGAGTTTCGTTCCACATATGCATGGGAAATCCAAGAAGCTTCACCCACAACGGTTCTTTAGCTACTTTCTCCGTTTTAGAGTCGAAGAAGGGGGACCATCTTTTCAGAATAAGAGGGACTCCCAGCATCGACCAATGTCTACTCAAAACAGCATTGACCTCCCCTCTGTTCATAAAGATGAAGGAAAACCAACCTTTCATCAAGACACGGACCTCAAGGACAGATGACACGATGTTCTTCCACTGCTCTGCCACCCAACGCTGAAGGAAACCTCGGCCATATCTTCTGCCCCTAACATGTCCTACCACAGCAGTATGAGAGAAATCCTCCGCCTCTGCCATCGTAACATCGACCCCCAGCACTAACAGGTCCTGTCTCTTACGTTCTTTGACCGTCTTAACTGGGTTTTTAAGAGAGTCAGCCTTGGCAGACCTCCCTGTTCGTGGCTAGGATTCGTCATCAGGAAAATAATCATCTCTCCCCGGGGCCGCCATCAAGGCACCACACAACACCAAGAAACAAATCAAGAATCAGCAGTATAAGCCAATTTCACCAGAATCCAAAATCCCTCAAGTAGAGTTCAGAATCCCACGCTCCTTCTGCCAGTGAATTGGACCAACCAATTTAATCAAATAATGCAAGACACAATATAGAAACTGAAGAGGCTGGCACAAGCATTGTGATACAGTATCCAGGCAGAGTCATCCAAATGGAAAATAGCCTAGAAAAGGGAAAATAGAGCATTAATCCATTCCCAGAATAATGTCCAGTGATGTATTTATCCAAGAAAATCAACCACAGATCCCATGCCTTAAAATCCGCAACAAGATTCACATCCAATCAGAGCTTCATCGACAAAAATCATCTAATCCCCATTTATTCAGCTCACGGCCTTCAATCAATCTTGATGATCCCAAGCGATGTTCGAAGAAACATGAAGTCAATTACCGCAAAACAGGTATCACAACCAATCTCCTGCTCAAATCCACTAGAAACTCACAATCCATTAAATAACGAACATCATCAAGCCAAGAATCATGCTCCCACTCTGCCTGCCAAATCCAAGATCAAATTAACTAGAATCATTGAAGACTGGTCGGCGAATAGTTGTTGTTAGCGCAACTGCTATGCATCCTCAAGCCAGAATCTGGTGTCAATGGGCACAGCTCAGGTTTCAATGGTACACAGCTCTCTCAGAATCCCCAAACAGGGTAGTTACTCCTCGAATCCATCATAATGCCGCCCTGTAAATTCAAATCTTGATTAAACGTACTTCTCCATACTATGAATCTTGCTCCTCCTTCATGTGACCTCTCCCTAATGGGGCGGAACTTATTACTCTGTTTCGTATATATACATATCTATGCATAATATTTTCAAATATGGTTGGTTGATCAAACCTGTGTGATTTTAAAAATATCAGTTAAACTCCTCTATAGTGTATGTGATTTGCTACCCTATGGAATCCTCTTACCTTAGATTTTGTTGAGATGGAATCTATGTATTAAAGTTTGGGTTGTATAATCGAACTTTTTGAAAAGAAAAAAAATATTGCTTAGGATGGAAAACCATGTTTAAAAGCATTAACCTGAGAAGCTGTGAATAATCCAATGGTGGGAGATCACAGCATAGCACCCAGCATTGATTTTAGTGTAAATATCCTTCCAGATCGAGTCTCAGTCTGAAATATTCAAAAAAATTTGGTTTCCTATTTTTATTTTCTAGTGCAAGTTTTGTTTTTATTAAATCGATTTGGAGATCACTATATAATTTTCTGATTCCAATATTTTCTGTGTATTTTTGAGATATTAGATCATATAATTAACGTGGATCGGATTTCCCATGAATCTCAAGACTGTTACCTGTCGGATTTGTCCAATTTTGTTTTACCGTCATTAAAATTCATTGAATCAGTCGGACTCTGAGTTGATCTTAAGAATCAGGGAATTTACTCTAATATGAGAGGATTTTTCCTTGAACTCAGTGAGTACTCAGTCTATCAAATCGAGTCTTTTAAAAAAAAAGTAGTTACTGTATTTTCCACTTGATTGAACTCTGTTTGAACTTGCTTTGCAAGCCTTCAATAAGTTTCGGTGATGGATAGTTTATTTTTTTTTTTCTTTACCAGTCCAAAATACCTTCATTTTCGGCATTTTTGTCCCTGAATTTTATATCGTTTGTTTTTAAACCTTACTTGGAAATCGGTCGATCCAATTGGTGATTGTTATTTCTCTCCTATAAAGCATCTTGGAAGCATTGTGTTACTCTTGGGTCAAACGTGGCTCTATTTTTTCGAGATTTTTACCTACTGATATACTTTATCTCTTTCGTGTTGGTATCAGTTATTATGATAGTTAATTCTGGTTATTTTGACTAATTGTTGATTGAATCCTAAGGTGCACCGATGTTGTTTACTTGTTGCAATGTTTCCATAATTCACAACCCTTCGCTCTCCCTCTTAAATTTTGCTCGTGAAAATCGAAAGGGAAACCCAAGCATCATTTAATCCCAGAGTTGTTTTTGCCTTTGATTTTTCTAATTGAATGTTGAATTACAGATCGAAGGCACCCATCTTTGATCGCCTTTGTTATGAGAACCAATACTTCTCTTACAGCTTGAGTTATGCAGTAATGATTCTTCCCCTCAACTGTTGTAGAATCTAATCAATAACTATGTCAGGCTCAGTTGAGTCATAGTTTTGCATGTTATATTGTCGTAGTCTTTTATTTTAATTATGCTTTGTATCGGTTTAGCAGGGTGTAGTACGTATCGGTTATGGTTCCATATCATATCGAACTTTTAACAAATAACAATGGGTTGTAGAATTATATATATATATATATATATAGAGAGAGAGAGAGAGAGAGAGAGATTTCCAATATAATATAAATGAGAACATATACAATGTAGTTTATGCGGGATAGACATAATCTAGGAAAAATTCGACCATGGTTATATAGTCTCTCATGAGTTGATCTAGATTTTGGGTAAAAACTATTTTATTTTCCCCAATGGGGATAAGGTGATCCGGATTTTATAAGCAAAGCGAAATGAATACATATTATTATCAGATGCTTAACACAAAATAACAGAGTTACAGTAAAACTGGTTTTCTATTCAATAAGGACATAAGCTAAAACTGTAAAATGCAACCGAAAACAAGCTTGCTAGAATGGTGGCGGCTTATCTCTGGGAAGAGATGTGACGACTGCGCTCATTCGGAACAAGATGGTTACAATGAGGCTCTGAAGGCATTTTACAATAAACAGGAATGTCAAAAACCCTAGACATCCAAAAACCTAACACTAGGAGACAAAGCACCAAAAGTCATGTGGGCCCCATTTGGGTAAGTTAGTACATCAACTTTTCGGGGTTGTAACTCTTGCATACAATCTCCATTTGGGGCGTACAATAGCTCATTGGAAAGATCTATTCAATGAATACAAAAAGGTTTAGCAAATATCAAGTTTGAAAAACAAGAAGGGTAGGCGCGCAGCACCCATATTTTCTCGAGAATTCGACGCCGAAAAAACGTCGTTTAGGGCCTCAAAATGGCTCCGGAAGTTCAAGACCCGAAAAACTGCTAAAAATAGTATATTACTGAAATTGCCAAAAAAATATTTCGAGCCAATTGGAAAGGTGGGTGGCCACCGACATCCACCTGGATCAATACTCCCTCCTTAGGAATCAATGGTCTCCATTGCGTTGAGTTCCCCCATCGGATGAGGAAATTTCTGTTGATCTAGGATCTTAATTGAGAGAACAACATGTACAACAAATCTACAGCATATCAATCATGGACACAATAATGCAAGCACACAAGAGACACAGAGTTTACTTGGGGAAAACCATAAAGGTGAAAAACCCCAATAACTTCCTCAGAGATAGATAGAGCAATGATATAACCAAAATACAAGAGATAGTCTTCTCCTAGCAGTAGAGCCTCCTCCTCCACAAGTGCGCCACATTCTGAATTTACATATACATCAACAAAGAGTTCTACGAAAAATGAATTTGATTAATTCTTTAAGAAGTGCAAAATAGCAAGGTAGAAGACTACTCCATACACACCTCAATAGAATCGAGTTGTAGAAATAATGAATAAGAAGTTGATGGAAAAGGCAAGGAGCGTGCTCAGTGGTGTTGGGATAAGATAATAATTATGGGAACATGCAATGGACAGTGCATGTTACTGGGTAAATTGATCACCCACATTAGAATTGGTTGGAAAACTCCACATGAGGTGTATACCGGTAAGAAACCATCTCTTAAACATCTAATTTTTTCGGGTGTGATTCTTGTGTACATGTTCCAAAGGAGAAAAGGAGTAAGCTAGATAATAAATCTGAAAAAATGTATCTTTATTAGTTATAAAGATGGTGTGAAGGGTTTTAAATTTTTGAAACTAGTATTTATAAAAATATTGGTTATAGTTGAGATTTTGTTTTTAGAGAGATTAAAGATGTTCCCAAACATTAAGTGTTTTTAAGAGAAAAGGAACCAGAGAAAATATATTTTGAGTTAGAGAGTGAAGAATTTGGCTCAAAAGAAGATGAATTAGAAGAAGAAGAACTTCATACTTTAGTTATGAGGAGATCATCTTAGGAAAGAAGCCAACCAAAAAGGTATTCCCCACCTTGTTTTTATTTATCTATTACTGATTATGATCCTATGATTGTTAACGAAGTAGTGGATCCAAAGTATAGTAAAATATGGAAGAAGACCATGGTTGAAGAAATGGATGCCTTGGATAAAAATAAATCTTGGGATCTTGTTGAGTTGTAAGCTAGAATAAAAACCATTGGTAGAAAATGTTTGTTTAAGAAGAAGTTGACTGCAGAAGGTAAAGTGGAGAAGTACAAATCCTGTTTATTAGAAAAGCGATATTCCTAGGTAGAGGGAATTGATTTTGGGGAAATAATTTATGTTGTTGCTAAATTAACTTCTATTATATTCCTTTTATCTAGTATTATTGTTTTTTTATCTTGAAGTGGAGAAAATGGATGTGAAGACAAAACTCCTACATGGACATCCTGGAGTAGAAATTTACATGAAACAACTAGAAGGTTTTACAGGTAAGGTAAGGAAAGAGTTGGTGTGCACGCTAAAGAAGCCCCTTTATGTTCTAAAGCAATATCCTCGGATGTGGTATCGAAATTTTGACGCATACATCCTTAGATTGGGTTTTGTGAGAAGCAAGGTTAATCATTGTGTATATTCCAAGTAGGTTGGTGACAACTTCATTAATATAGTGTTGTATGTCAATGACATGCTGTTGATCAAAAAACAACATGAATGTCATCAAGGATGTGAAAACACACCTATCATCCAAATTTGACATGAAGGATGTTGGTGTTGCTAACTTCATATGGGGATGGATATTAAAAGAGATCATGCAAACAAGAAACTGTAGTTGAATCAGAGAAAATAAGTTCATATGATATTGTAAAGGTTTAGTATGCAACAATGTAAACCGATCGAGGTCCCTATTCTTGTAGGTGTGAAGTTATCTGCAGATTAGTTTCCCAAGGCACGGGAATAAGAAGGGGACATGTCACGAGTTCATTATGCTAATGTTTTTGGCAATTTGATGTATGCAATGGTATGTAATAGATCAGTTGTTTCCCATGTAGTGGAATATTTTAGCAAATATATATATCAAAACCAAGAAAGGAGCATTGGACAACTATATAGAGGGCCTTCATATATTTGCTTGGCACTACATATTATGAAATATGCTACCAAGGAAGACTTGGACTATATAGAATAATAGATGTACATGGATTTGTTGATGCAGACTAAGTTGGATATCTTGATTGCACATGGTCTACAGGTGGTTATGTCTTTAACCTATTTGGCAGAGCTATCAATTAGATAAGCAAGAGATAGGTTGTAGTTGTACTCTCAACTACGGAACATGAATACATGGAAACCACCCATGTAAGTAAAGAAGTTTTATGGTTGGAGAGATTGTGTTTAGGTATTGGGTTTGTATAGAAAGTTGTAAGGTTAGATTGCAACAATCAAAGTGCAATATTTCTAGCAAAGAACCATGCTCATCATTCTAAAACAAAGCATATTGATATGGAGTATGTAATGTCTCTTTTTAGGAATTTTATTAAAATTGCAATTTTCCACTTTTTTTCCCTTGTTCGACCTTTGACTAGTTTTGATCTCTAGGTCCCAAAGTTGCCCCAAATGATCCCAAATCTTCTGAGAAGGTGTATGAATGATATTAGAACATAAATATGTATTTCAGGGATGCCTTTGGACCTTTAAAATACTTCTGCAAATCCTCTTTCAATTCTGATCAATGTAGGTAACTTTACTAGTGATTTTCCTTTGACTAGTATTGGTCTCTAGGTCTCAAATTGACTCCAAATGCCTTCAAATCTTCAAGGAAGGTGTATGAATGATATTATAACTTGAATATGATGTTTATGGATGGCATATGGCCACCAAAAGACCTCTGCAAACTCTCTTAATATTCTGGACCAATTATGCAATTTTACTAGTAATTTGGGGTTCAAATCCCCCTGGGGTAAACAATGAAAATGGCTTCCCAAATGCCTCCAAACCCACTCAAATTTATGAACAGAGGTATTTAATGTGTTAAGTATGTTATTAAAGTCTTATATGCACCATTAATGGATTATTACAACTGTTCTCACCCTCTCCCATTCAACTGCAAAAATCTCCAATTCGACCCTTGGGGAAATGGCACTATTTCACCTCCCAATACAACTACACTGAGTAAAAATGCTTCAAATGCTCAAGTACAGTACATGAAACTTGTAGAAGACATCCATGGCAGTATATTTATCACAAATATATCAGAGAATCATCCATTCATTCGAAATAATCATCAATACATTGGCTCACAACAAGGTAGTGGGGAAATGGCATTGTTCTTCCATTAAAAATGAGATTTATACATTTCTACTTGGAATTTCGACCTGAAACTTTTTGGAGATGAGGAACAGAGTATTTACTTCATATTACAAAATAAATGGGGCATTAAAAGCTTCCCCAAAGAGTACAATAGCTCACCAAAAACGCCCTCCCTCAAGGATCAAGAATATGCCATCAAAACTGGAAATGGTTGAAGGAGTGAGCTGCAATAGAAGAAACCATGAGCTGCCCTGTAGCTTACACCTGCAAATAAATACTCCATTAAAGCTCCAAATGAAAGGTCTGAATGGCCTTTCCAATTACCAACTTGGATGGGAATCTTTCACCCTCGAAATTGGCTAAGGCAAGAAACTAGTCATCCACTAGCTCTCCCTCTTCACAAATGCAATTGCAAATTCTACAAATGATCAAAAGCTGGTTTCATTCTTTGTTATTGACATTTATAAACTTCTAATGTCCTCCATGGGTCGAATTCATTCCAAGAGACTCATGCCAACTCATGTTGGGAAGAGATTCCAAAGAACGCCACTTGTACAACAATTCCTAGTCTCCCACTTCCACCAAATCACATGTGGAAGCATCTTAGCTGCCCTAACACCCTTGAGCGCCCTCTTGGAGTCTATTTTTAGTCCTGACATGTCATATATGTCATATGTCAGCCTTCAGGTCTAATTTGTGTCATAGGTGTCATAGCATCTTCATCATTGTTGTCATAGAGCTAGGGAATCTAGCCCAAGTGTCTCACTAGCTCCAAATTGCCTCTTCCTCTTCCATGGGAGTTACTCTTCCTCTATATTTCGACCTTGGATGAGTCATGCAATGAATAATACCTTTTGGACTCCCCCAAGTATGTTACCATTCACCTTGAATTCGAATTGGTGAGAGAATGATGCCAAGTGTAGTGGGGAAATCTAGCCATATGTGGGTCCCACTTCCTCCATGTGTCTTCATGATGAAATGCCACTTTGATTTTCACTTGTATATATTTATTTAGCTCCTTTATTAAATATTTATGCCATTCTAATGTTCAAACATCATTTATTATCCCCATTATTCCAAATCCCAAAGCTTCCACCCCAAACCTAGGAAACTAGTAATTTTCCTCCTTGGCAATTATTTGACCTTTAGCATCAATTTGACAAACTCTAATGAATAGGTCCAATGTGATTAGGCCATTGTGACCCAATACCAAATTTGGGACATGACAGAGTACCACTTTGTGAGAGATATAATTGAAGACAAGAAGGTGTCGTTGCAGAAGGTTGACACCATAAAGAATGTTGCATACTTATTGATAACATACTAAGAAGTTCTCTTAGTGTAGAGAATCTATGGCCATTGATGCTTTGAACTTGTGACGTTATCAATACATGGGCCACAATTTTGCAAAGAAAACAACAAGTGGGAAATTTTGGGTATGTGTTATATTCTTTGCATGTGGGTTGTGACACTCTATGATCCCTTTCGAAGAAGATATTATTTTTGTATGCTCCAAGTGCGGTTGGGGGGTGGGGCATCTATCTCCCCCTACTCTGCAAAGAAAATTCCTAAAAGGGGCATTATCCCTGAGGCTATGAAGTTAGGAGCAACATACCGAAACTTTTTTGTGGCTATTTTTCTCGAAAATGTGTAAAATTTAATCCTGATTAATGGATTGGGGATTAATCTAATCTAGGTTAACAAATTAGGGTTTTGGATGCTATAGAACACCTAAATATTTTATTGTGCATAGTTAAGAAACTACAAAGAGAAAGTAAGAGGTGCGGCTCTAAGTTTTGTTGGTTTTCAGGGTTAGGGGTTTCCATGGTAAATTCTATGTACTATGTGTGTGCCATTATTTAATCTTTGGTTTGCTTAAGAATTTGTATACATTGTTTCACTTCACAGGTTTAAAACTTACGTACACATGTAGATCATGATGTATGGTTGATTGAATTGGGTGCTTTGTTTCATATGACTCCTCACAAGGACTGGTTTTGTGAATATGAGAAGTATTGTGGAGGTGATGTTTTCCTATGAGATGACTCGACAACAAAAATTATAGGATGTGGAAGGTTCAACCTATTGCTCAAAGATGGAAGGACTAGAACTCTTTCTAGGTTTTTTCACATTTAAGATCTAGAAAAAAACCTAATATTTGTAAGTAATATGGGTGATGCAGGTGTGCATACTATATTTGAAAACAACACATGTAATATGGTTTGAGAAGAAATGGTGTTGATGTGGGGAATTTGTATTGGAAATCTGTACAAGTTTTTGGTAAGCACTTTCAAAGATGAGCATAATAGTTATGTTTTTCCTAACAATAGCAATGTATAATACAAGAACCCTATTGTCCCTATAAAGAAGACAATGCTATAGCATCAAAGACTAGGCCATATTGGAGAGAAGGGCCTTTGTGCATTACATGGTAAAGGTATGGTTGAAGGTATGTATAATTGCTCATTAGATTTTGACTTCTGTGAACATTGTATATATGGTAAACAAAATCGAGTGAGATTCCCATCTGGTGCTACAAGAGCAAAAGGAATCTTATACACAGTAAAGTGTTCGGACCTGCTCATGTTCCACCACTTAGTAAATCTGAGTATTATGTCTTAGTCATTGATGATTTCCACATGGCTATTTTTCCTCCATAAGAAATATGAGGTTTTGGGTAAATTTAAAGACTTTAAAGATCTTGCAGAAAACCAAACATAGAAGAAAATAAAGGTGTCGAGGATAGATAATGGTGGAGTGTTCTGCAAAAATGAGTTTGAGTAATTATGTAAGAAGTGTGGAATATCAAAGAAAAATACTATGCCATACACAACTCAACATAATGGATTTACACAAAGGATTAACATGACATTGATGGAAAATGAAAGGATTTCCTTTAGTGGGGTAGGGTTATCACAAGAATTATGCATAGAGGCAATGGATATTACATGTTACTTGGTAAATCTATCACCTACTTCAACACTAGTTGACAAAACTCAGTATGAGGCATGGATTGGTAAAAATCCTCTCTTAAACATCTCAAACTTTTTGGTTTTGATGCTTATGTGCATGTTCCAAAAGAAAATAGGAGTAATTTGGATAATAAATATGAAAAATGTATCTTTATTGGCTATAAAGATGGTGTAAATGTTATAAACTTTGGACCCCAATAACTAAGAAGACTATTTACAATCAAGATAGTGTAATGTCCCTTGTTAGGAATTTTATTAAAATGGCAATTTTTCACTTTTTTTCCTAGTTAGACCTTTGACTAGTTTTGATCTCTAAGTCCCAATTTTGCCCCAAATGATCCCAAATCTTCTGAGAAGGTATATGAATGGTATTAGAACATAAATATGTGTTTCAGGGATGCCTTTGGACCTTTAAAATACTTCTGCAAATCCTCTTTCAATTCTGATCAATGTAGGTAACTTTACTAGTGATTTTCCTTTGACTAGTATTGGTCTCTAGGTCTCAAATTGACTCCAAATGCCTTCAAATCTTCAAGGAAGGTGTATGAATGATATTATAACTTGAATATGATGTTTATGGATGACATATGTCCACCAAAATACCTCTGCAAACTCTCTTAATATTCTGAACCAATTATGCAATTTTACTAGTAATTTGGGGTTCAAATCCCCCTGGGGTAAGCACTGAAAATGGCTTCCCAAATGCCTCCAAACCCACTCAAATTTATGAACAGAGGTATGTAATGTGTTAAGTATTTTATTAAATTCTCATATGCACCATTAATGGATTATTACAACTGTTCTCACCCTCTCCCATTCAACTGCAAAAATCCCCAATTCGACCCTTGGGGAAATGGCACTATTTCACCTCCCAATACAACTAAACTGAATAAAAATGCTTCAAATGCTCAAGTACAGTACATGAAACTTGTAGAATACATACATGGCATTATATTTATCACAAATATATCAGAGAATCATCCATTCATTCGAAATCATCATCAATACATTGGCTCACAACAAGGTAGTGGGGGAAATGGCATGGTTCTTCCATTAAAAATGAGATTTATACATTTCTACTTGGAATTTCGACCTGAAACTTTTTGGAGATGAAGAAAAGAGTATTTACTTCATATTACAAAATAAATGGGGCATTAAAAGCTTCCCCAAAGAGTACAATAGCTCACCAAAAACGCCCTCCCTCAAGGATCAAGAATATGCCATCAAAACTGGAAATGGTTGAAGGAGTGAGCTGCAATAGAAGAAACCATGAGCTGCCCTGTAGCTTACACCTGAAAATAAAGACTCCATTAAATCTCCAAATGAAAGGTCTGAATGGCCTTTCCAATTACCAACTTGGATGGGAATCTTTCACCCTCGAAATTGGCTAAGGCAAGAAACTAGTCATCCACTAGCTCTCCCTCTTCACAAATGCAATTGCAAATTCTAGAAATGATCAAAAGCTGGTTTCATTCTTTGTTATTGACATTTATAAACTTCTAATGTCCTCCATGGGTCGAATTCATTCCAAGAGACTCATGCCAACTCATGTTGGGAAGAGATTCCAAAGAACGCACTTGTACACAATTCCTAGTCTCCCACTTCCACCAAATCACATGTGGAAGCATCTTAGCTGCCCTAACACCCTTGAGCGCCCTCTTGGAGTCTATTTTTAGCCCTGACATGTCATATATGTCATATGTCAGCCTTCAGGTCTGATTTGTGTCATAGTGTCATAGCATCTTCATCATTGTTGTCATAGAGCTAGGGAATCTAGCCCAAGTGTCTCACTAGCTCCAAATTGCCTCTTCCTCTTCCATGGGAGTTACTCTTCCTCTATATTTCGACCTTGGATGAGTCATGCAATGAATAATACCTTTTGGACTCCCCCAAGTAATGTTACCATTCACCTTGAATTCGAATTGGTGAGAGAATGATGCCAAGTGTAGTGGGGAATCTAGCCATATGTGGGTCCCACTTCCTCCATGTGTCTTCATGATGAAATGCCACTTTGATTTTCACTTGTATATATTTATTTAGATCCTTTATTAAATATTTATGCCATTCTAATGTTCAAACATCATTTATTATCCCCTTATTCCAAATCCCAAAGCTTCACCCCAAACCTAGGAAACTAGTAATTTTCCTCCTTGGCAATTATTTGACCTTTAGCATCAATTTGACAAACTCTAATGAATAGGGCCAATGTGATTAGGCCATTGTGACCCAATACCAAATTTGGGACATGACAGATAGTGTAATTCCAACCAAAGGAAGAAGAATTAGAGACAATAGATTTTGAGTAAAGGGTGAATAATCTACTCAACAAAAGAATATGAACTAGAATATGAAGAGCCTCAAGTGCTAGCCTCGAGAGACTAGTTCATGAAAGAGGAAACCATAAAGGTATATGCCACTTGAATTCCACTATATTATTCTTTATCTATTACTCATAGTGATCTTACAGTTGATACGTAGGCAATGGATTCATAGGATAGTAGACTTTGGGAGAAGGAAATGGTTGAAGAAATGGATGCCTGGGATAAAAATGAGACTCGAGATCTAGTTGAGTTTCTAGCTGGAAGAAGACCTATTGGTAGAAAATGGGTATTTAAGAAGAAGTTCAATTAGAAGGTAAGGTGGAGAAGTACAAAACTCACCTAGTAGATAAGGGATCTTCCCAAGTGGAGGGAATTGATTTTGGTGAGAATTTTTCTTTTGTTACTAAATTAACTTCTATTAGATTTATTTTTTTCTATTGTTGTTCCTTTTGATCTTGGAATAAATGGATGTGAATACATCATTTATAGTGCATGATGATCTTGAAGAAAAAATATACATGAAACAACCATAAGGTTTTGCAATAAAGGAAAAGAAGGATTTGGTTTGAAAGTTGAAGAAGCCCCTATATGGATTAAAAGAATCAGCAAGAAAGTGGCATCAAAAGTCCTGATGCTTATATATTGGGACTTGGGTTTCTCAAGGAGAAAAGATAATCATTATGTGTATTCCAAGCAGGTTGGTAATCATTTTATTTATGTGGTCTTGTAAGTTGATGATATGTTGTTGATTGAAACAACAATGAAATCATCAAGGATTTCAAATCACAACTGTATTCTAAGTTTGATTTCAAAAATCTTGGTGCTGCAAATTTTATTTGGGAATAGAATTTAAAAGAGATCAAGCTAATAGAAGATTGTGTTTGAGGAAGAGGAAATATGTTGAGACAATATTGCATAGGTTTAATATGTAGGAATGTAAACAAGTAAAGCTCCCTAGTCATGTAGGTGTAAATTTATTTGCATACCAATGTACCAAGACTTAAGATGAGGTAGAATGCACGTCACATGTTCCATATGCTAGTGTTGTTGGAAGTCTAATGTATGCTATAGTAAAGGTACCTATTTTGGTAGGTGTAAAGTTATTTTCATATCAATGTCCAAGACTCAAGAAGAGGTAGAAGACATGTCACATGTTCCATACAATGGTGTTGTTAGAAGTTTGATGTATGCTATGGTTTATACTAGACAACCATTACCCATGCAGTTGGGAGTTTGTGATACCCCCAAGATATTATTATTTTATTTTGATTTATTAATTTAATAAAAGAAAAGGCACTTGGAGAATTCAACTAAATGAGGGGGACACCACCATGGCACAGAGAATATGTGTAAAGCAAGCAAAGGATATTTTTACCAATCAAATCTAATCTAAAAGCTCAACTACCAAACAAAATCCTAAATCATAGGGATTGAAGGATTGATTGAAGATTTGATTTGGATGGCACAAGACCTGGGCAAAACTATATATATTGGTGCACTAAGATAACACGGGACGTCGTGTTATGCATGGATAAACTATGTTGAGTTTTTTCTCTATTTTCATAAGTCCAACATTGCTTGTTATGGACTCTGAGAGAGAGAGTGGGGCGTGGAAGTGTTACTTGTCATTCCAGTGCATGGTGGTGATCTAGCTTGGGGGTGGATCTGGGAAAATAGTTGATTTTCTCTCTCCAAACAGTTGGTTTCATTGTTTCAAGTAAGTATAACTTTGTATTCTTTCTATTAATGTATAAGTTGTTCCTGCGAGTATTAGCGTAGTATATTTTCCTATTTATGTACACATCATACCGGTATAGCTTGGATCAGTTAAATCTATTATATTTGTGGGTTGAATTTATAAAACGGCAAACTAGTTATACACCTCTACTTATTGTTCTGTATATTGCATAAATCTCATATTCTATTGCGGTTATATAAAATGCAAGCATAGATCGAAGAATGAATAATTTGTTTATTAAAGTGAGTTATGTTATATGTGTATATATATTGGAATCGATGGATGAATGCAATACATGTACATTTTGTTTTCTATTGTTTCTTTTTTTAATCCTCTGAGTTGGGTGGAACTTTTTTTTTTTTTTCCTCGGAAAAAATCGTAATTTTATTTCAAATATATGAACAAAATTACATTCTGCACATGTAGAAAGATCACTGAGATCCCTACATTGTCACATATTTACTGTCCCATATTATCATCAAATCTAATGTCCCATACATACAACAAAAACTCCATACAACCCGCATATATCCTATTACATAAAAGCTGTAACAGAAATGGAAGAACGAAACCATCATTGTTCAACAAATCCTGAGCCGTTGCTCAATGCTGTGCCACATTATCCTCATAAAATGGTCTGTGATAATAGCTGAATGTGCCCCCCCGGTGAATGAATAGTTATCCTCCATGTTCCATGAGCTATTCCTGCTGCGTAGCCTCCTTGGAGAGCTGATCTGCCAACCCATTCCTCTCCCTGTAAACATGTGTAAATGTGATGTGGTTAAAGAACAATTTTAACCGATCACCTCCTCCAGGATAGGTAATAGAACCATCACATGACAGAGTGTATTCTCCTTTTCCTAGTTGATAACTAACAAGGAGTCGCCAAAAATCTGTAGAGATAGGCATCCTTGTTCAAGAGCAAATAACATCAGCAATTTAAGAGACATGAGTTCTGCATAGTTATTTGATCCTCTCCCCAAAACCAGCCACAAGATGGAAATAATGCACCTCTGTTTTGTAAAGGACTCCCCCCCCCCCTCCACACATCGATTGTTGGTTTAATGAGGCGCCATCAAAAAATGCTCATGGCATGGATACGTCAATCATTTCAACCCACACAGGTCGTGTTCTGCACACTTGAACAGGGGCCTCGCAATGTTGAATAATCGCCACCGCTTGTGCCACGACAGAATCCAGCGGAACCCTGCAGTCCTAGAATATCAATTTATTTTGGGTAATCCAAATGCCCCAAGTGTAAATACACGGGAAGGCCCAGAAGGTGGAGGATTTATGAACAGACCACCACAAATGGAACGCTTCCATCACACTCTCTCCCTCCGCCTCACCTTAAAATCCAAATATTTGCTGATTTCATTCCAAACAGCCTGTGAAAAACCGACAATGAATAAAAGATGAGCAATGTTCTCTTCTGCATCCCTACAAAGAGGACAGATCCCCGGACCCTGGAGAAAACGTTTTTTCAGAATGTCCCAGGTAGGAGCCTTATTTTCCAGTATATCCCAGAAGAGTAATTTTGCTTTACCCGGACATCTTAACTTCCACAAATATTTCCACCACCACACCATTCCCTGTTATGGACTTCCACATTTAGATGGATATATCCATTTTTTTGGTGAATATACTCCGGAGGGATGGTGATCCCAGATAAGTACATCATCCCTATTGGTCAATCGAATATTTTTATGTCTTAATATCCATATATATCCTCCCAGGCCCCCTGCAGTTCAGCCGGTGATCTCAGGTTGTCGTGCAGAAATCCACCCCTATTGCCAAAGAGTAGATGCTCCCGAATCCTCTATATCAGCCAGAATTGACATCCTCTAGTAGCCATAAAAGTCCTCAGTTCCACAGAAAGGGCATGTCCACCCCTGCATCCAACCCAAGGGTCCAGCCTAATACGAAGTAGACGCCCATTGCCGATCCTCCACACTAATCCAGAACCGACTAAAGAGAAATGTTGCACCACCGCTTTCCAGACCACAGAGCAATTTTCCCTCGACTTATTGCTCAGCCTGATCCATCGAGAAGGAGTAAGAGGGGCAATTATATTTATGATATACCACGCTAGTCCAGAGACTCTGTGTATGTATAAGTTGCCACGACACTTTGGCCCCCAAGGCTTTTGCAAACAGAAAAATATTCTTTAACCCCCATCCTCGCAATGCTTTAGAGACAGCAATTTTCTCCCATCTGACCCACAACAATGCATGATGCTCACTCAATCCCTTCCAAAGAAAGGCAAAACACAATCTCCTGATCTGCTCCAGGACTCCTTTGGGTATCCAAGCAAGAGACATCCAATACACCGGAATTGCTTCAAGACTGATTTAATCAATACCAGCCTCCCGGCCCGAGGAGAGCCATTTATGACTCCATCCATGAAGGCGCTTGTTCTAATTTTGCTATTAACCAGCACCAATCAGCCTTCATGTAAGCATTCGGTTTCAAGTGAAAGCCAAGGTACTTTAATCCATCATCAATATCCAAAGTCCTAAATGGTAGTTTGTTAACCATCCTATGAATCTCTGCTCGGTTAAATTCGAGCATGTGATAGTAGATTTGTCAATATTCACTACATACCCACTGCAACTTGCACTAAATGGAGACCTTCAACCACCTTATCAATATCCTGTCTCGTGCCATCACAGAATATCAGAATGTCATCAACAAAAAGGAGATGTGTAATGAAACAAAACCTGAGTAATAGATATGCCTCTAATGAACCATCAGCTTTTGCATTCAGAATAAATCGGCTGAGTCCTTCAGCAACAAGGAGAAACAACAGCGGAGACAGGGGACATCCCTGTCGAAGCCCCCTTCCCGCCTGGAAGAATGGACTAGCAGAACCATTAATCAGAACAGGCAAAGCTCGCCGTGGTTAGGCAGGCCATCATCCATCTAATAAATTCATAGGAGAACCCCAGATGAGTTAGAAGCATCCAGATATAAAGCCAGCTAACCCTGTCAAATGATTTTGAGAGATCAATCTTAATCACAGCACCCTTCTGCTTCTGCACTTTCAGAGTGTGTAATCCTTCCTTGTGCAACTCCAATGGCCTCATGAATTTGGCGTCCTTCCAAGAAGCCAAATTGCTCACAAGAAATATGCTTAGACAATATATTCTTGAGTCTTCTCGCCATAACCTTAGAGATGATCTTATAGATACAATTGCATAGAGAAATAGGTCTGAATTCATCAAAGCTGTCAGGCTTGTCCGTCTTCGGTATAAGAGCTAAAAAGGTGGAGTTGAAGGGGCCATGGACAAACCCAACCTTACACGATTCTTCCACCACATTCAAAATATCCTCCCCGAAGAAGTCATAGAATCCAAAGAAGAATTCTATAGGCCAGCCATCTGGCCCCGGGTATTCTATCTTTATGAAAGGATTTCATAACCAACGAGAGTTCAATCTGCGTCACCTCCTCCATCAACAGTCTATTATCTTCCTCCCCCACAAAACGAGGAAAAAGCTGAGTCACCCGAATTACCTCAGCAATGGAGACTCCAGGTGGTGCAGTGAATAAATCTCCAAAAATGTCGAACTCCCACTCTGCTAATCCATCAAAGCTGGAAACCTGTTCCCCTGTTTCAGAAGATAGTTCCCAAATAGAGTTTGTGAATTTTCTCCCCTTATCATACGCTTGAAAAAATTTAGTATTCTCATCACCACACTGAAGCCAAATCGCCCTGCTTTTCATTCTCCACAGCTCTTCTCTCTCACACAAAATCACATTCCTACGGCTCTCCCACTCCAACAACTCACCTTTCTGCAGTTCATCCAGAAATCCCATGCCCAGACTATTAAGAATCCTATCAATGTTCAGCTCAGCAGCCCGCAAATTCTGATCATCAATCACCCTTTTGTCATGAGCCCAGGAAATAATGGCCTCTTTAATTCGCTTTAGATTGTGATAAAAGTGAGCACCTGCATGCATCTGAGAGTCATGTGGTTGATTGAACCCATTACTCCTGAACCAGCTTAATGAAAGTCTTCTCCTTCAGCCAGCTAGGATTGAATTTGAAGGGGCTGGAGGTTTTTTTCCTGCTACCTCGTAACTCCAGGAAGATGGGGCAATGGTCAGATATCCCACCTGACCCTACCCACTGTCTGACAACATCAACACCCAGTGCCAACACTTCTGCCACCAGAAACCCATCCAGTCATTTAGCCACCCTATGATCCCCAGCTCTCTTACTCCTCCAAGTTGGAGATAGCTTGGATGGTATAATGTCAAGAAGATCCTTCTGACAAAGGAATTAATGAAATAGTTTGCTAAAGTATCCAAAGCAGCCCGAGGGCCCCCATACTTCAGAAGACCCCAGAGTAAGATTGAAATCCCCACCCAAAATCACATCCCTGCCATCAAAAATATCCATACCTAACAAGGAGTCCCAGTAGCCCACCCTATTTAAATAGGGCCCATAAATATTGAGAACCATGATCATCCGACCAATCTCAGCATCCCAAACTTCCAAACCGAGACCAGAGGAGATCCCCCAAGAACAATCACATCTGCAACTCTTGACCTTCCACCCCAAGGCCAACCCTCCAGAGCGCCCCTGAGCATCCACTCCTACAAACTTCCAACCAAGGAGCAAAGATTCTAATGCTCGAACAACATGCTCACTGCCACCCAAAGTTTCTTGCAGCAATAATACATCCGGTTGATTTAAGTCAACCAGCCTCCTAAGCGACGATTTTTTAATGGGGCTCGCCAACCCACGACAGTTGAAGGACATAAGTTTCATAAAAAACCCCCATCCTGGGCTTTCACTGCTCTAAGTGCCCACTCAATATAAGATTGTGTTCCCATCACGAAATCCACTTTAGCCCATTCTTGAGCTTTAGACAAATGGGATTTACGTCCTCGGCCTTTCCCCCCAACACTAGAGGCCAAATCAGGTAGTCCCTTGCCCCCCGATCCACCTTCAGGTATCTCCCTACTACGAGAGCATATCGAATACTTCTACCCTCGGAACTGGTAGAGTGAGTGGTGGAAACAATAGATGGCGTGACAATACAATCCAAATCAGGCCGGTAGACAATGATCTTCCGGGCGAGGAGGAGACCCATGGCTGCCCCCCCCAATACAAAAGGGTCATCTAATAAGGAAACGGTAGGAGAAAGGAAGTGAGTCATACCCGAGTGTATCGCAGGTGGACCCCGACGAATAATGGGCATCTCCCGCAGCAATATTGTAGTGGCCTGAGAAGTCGGAGTCACAGAACACATAGAATCCCCCTCAGCATCAGGAGGCGCACTCCCATAATTCTCCTTTCCAATGTTCACCAAGGTTGGCAATAAATTCCTCTGATCCGAGCCTCCCACAATTGAACTGATGGTACCACAGAATCTAATATCACCCCCCCGTCATAGTAGGCCCACTCCCATCAGCCACCACCGCCTGAGAGTTCACCTTCAACACTGGAACTGCTTCTACATCTGCTGCTTCATCGGTCAGCAGGCTTACTATTCCGAAACGATAAGGGACAACAGGCTACAAGATGTCCAAGAGCGTGGCAGCGATGACACCTAAACGGCACACCCACATAATCCAGTATTTGAACAAAATCCCCATCCTTGGAATGAACTTTAATCTCAGCAGAAAGTCTCATCCAAATATCGATATTGACCAATATCTTAGCAACCGTGTAGATGCCAGTCTTAATATGGGGAGGAATCAGAACACACATAATCACCAAGATAATTCCCAATCTCAGCAAACCGAGTTTTCGTTCCACATATGCATGGGAAATCCAAGAAGCTTCACCCACAACGGTTCTTTAGCTACTTTCTCCGTTTTAGAGTCGAAGAAGGGGACCATCTTTTCAGAATAAGAGGGACTCCCAGCATCGAACATTGTCTACTCAAAACAGCATGACCTCCCCTCTGTTCATAAAGATGAAGGAAAACCAACCTTTCATCAAGACACGGACCTCAAGGACAGATGACACGATGTTCTTCCACTGCTCTGCCACCCAACGCTGAAGGAAACCTCGGCCATATCTTCTGCCCCTAACATGTCCTACCACAGCAGTATGAGAGAAATCCTCCGCCTGCCATCGTAACATCGACCCCCAGCACTAACAGGTCCTGTCTCTTACGTTCTTTGACCGTCTTAACTGGGTTTTTAAGAGATTCAGCCTTGGCAGACCTCCCTGTTCGTGGCTAGGATTCGTCATCAGGAAAATAATCATCTCTCCCCGGGGGCCGCCATCAAGGCACCACACAACACCAAGAAACAAATCAAGAATCAGCAGTATAAGCCAATTTCACCAGAATCCAAAATCCCTCAAGTAGAGTTCAGAATCCCACGCTCCTTCTGCCAGTGAATTGGACCAACAATTTAATCAAATAATGCAAGACACAATATAGAAACTGAAGAGGCTGGCACAAGCATTGTGATACAGTATCCAGGCAGAGTCATCCAAATGGAAAATAGCCTAGAAAAGGGAAAATAGAGCATTAATCCATTCCCAGAATAATGTCCAGTGATGTATTTATCCAAGAAAATCAACCACAGATCCCATGCCTTAAATCCGCAACAAGATTCACATCCAATCAGAGCTTCATCGACAAAAATCATCTAATCCCCATTTATTCAGCTCACGGCCGTCAATCAATCTTGATGATCCCAAGCGATGTTCGAAGAAACATGAAGTCAATTACCGCAAAACAGTATCACAACCAATCTCCTGCTCAAATCCACTAGAAACTCACAATCCATTAAATAACGAACATCATCAAGCCAAGAATCATGCTCCCACTCTGCCTGCCAAATCCAAGATCAAATTAACTAGAATCATTGAAGACTGGTCGGCGAATAGTTGTGTGTTAGCGCAACTGCTATGCATCCTCAAGCCAGAATCTGGTGTCAATGGGCACAGCTCAGGTTTCAATGGTACACAGCTCTCTCAGAATCCCCAAACAGGGTAGTTACTCCTCGAATCCATCATAAATGCCGCCCTGTAAATTCAAATCTTGATTAAACGTACTTCTCCATACTATGAATCTTGCTCCTCCTTCATGTGACCCTCTCCCTAATGGGGGCGGAACTTATTACTCTGTTTCGTATATATACATTATCTATGCATAATATTTTCAAATATGGTTGGTTGATCAAACCTGTGTGATTTTTAAAAATATCAGTTAAACTCCTCTATTAGAGTATGTGATTTGCTACCCTATGGAATCCTCTTACCTTTAGATTTTTGTTGAGATGGAATCTATGTATTAAAGTTTGGGTTGTATAATCGAACTTTTTGAAAAGAAAAAAAAATATTGCTTAGGATGGAAAACCATGTTTAAAAGCATTAACCTGAGAAGCTGTGAATAATC